>CM052797.1:32089121-32314121 GCA_028533885.1 Nasua narica | reverse complement strand
AGGGAGCAGGAAGAGGGCAGAGGGAGCGGGAGAGAACCTTAAGTGAGCTGACATCAAGAGTTAAACACTTGGCCGACTGAATCACTCAGGCACCCCAACGATTCTTTCTGATAAGCAAAATACTTTCTAGAATGAATGACCAAAGTGAAGGAAAGAAAAACTGCGGTTTCTGTGTGCTTGTCAGAGTTGAAATGGCTAAGAAGCATCTCAAGGCACTCAAGTATGGAGCGAGAGTCAAGCCATGCAGCTTCCTGTCCGGGGCCGAGACCCTCCCTCCCAGCCTTGATGGTGCATCTGGCTGCCTTTTATCTTCTTTGGATTCTGATGGTGACGACCAATTCCTCACTGCTATGTAATGCCTTTCGTTCCTCTCTGACGTCAGCTTGCACTGGATCAGGGTAGATAGGACTTCACAAGCAGTCAGGGGACAGTGCTAAAGAACAATAGGCATTCTTGCTTAGAGCGGCCACGGTGGCCCCTTTTCAGATCCCCTTCCTCTTCTTGCTTGCTGGGAACAGAAGACTTAGAAAACAAGCAGTGTTCTGAGGAACAGAGTAGAAAATCTGGCTTCAGTGTTAGAGAACACTGGTAGGGCTTCTGCAAATGTCAGCCCTTGGAGCCCGTTGCCTTATCTATCTGGGAAGCGAAGCTATACAAACTCTAGATTTATCAATTATGTACTAACTAAATCTGTCAGGACAGTCACATCCCTAGACGGTGCTGTTATTCAGCTCCACAGAATTGTCTGGCCTCCTTTCAGGTCTTAGCAATTAATCTTTTGCCAGTGGCATGAGATTTAAGGTCAAATCACCCATGTGATTTCCCCAAAGCTTCAAAGGTTCTCAAGATCAGCAACTATAGAAAATCTGAGAAATTAGACTGACGGTATTAAAGCTCAGACAGGAGTCGCTTACCCCTGACTTTCAAAAGGTGAACACGAGCTGCATTGCCCGGGAGGTCGTGACCGGCGACAGCTCCGCGGTGGGCTTTAGGCGACGTGAAGCAAGTCATTTACTTTTCCATGCCTCTGATTTCCTATCTGTGAAATGGAAAATGGTAACCCTTCCCCTTTCCAACTCTCGCAGCTTTGCGGAAAGAATAAACAACAGTTTCTGCAGGGTGCTTTGTGGCTCCTTAAAGAACAAAGCAACGAGTGGGTCCTACAGGCAGTGTATTTATGCAACCGCTGGAAATGGGCTTAGTCATGCAAAGCAAATTGAGTATTTCGAGAAGCCTGGGAGTTATTTTACCAGTTACTATTTTTTGCACACTCTTTGGGTGCCCGGCCCTGTGCTGCATGATTCCTTCCCAAATGACTCTGAGATGGCTAGTATTATTACTCTCATTTTTGTAGATGAAGAAACTGAGGCTCAGAAAGGTCACATAATCTGTCTGATGCCACCCAGAAAATAACAGGGTTCAAACGCAAAGAGGCCGGCTTGACTCCAGATCCTGCATGCTGAAGCCCTTTGGCTTTTTGCTCGTTACTCTTATCTCAGAGTTGGTCCATTAACCTCCAACGCTTCATTGTCAGGCGAACCTCAGCACTCTCGGGCATATGGTGTCATGCCAAGTTAGCTCCCCCAAACAACGGCCCCTCCCGCACATTATTTTAAACCCAGGACCCTGAAGAAACAGGTACAGATGACAGGCTGCCCCCAAGGCAATTGGATGGGCCACATCACCCGCAGGGGGGCGGGGGGGGGAGGGAGAGGAGGAATGGCTCCCTAATTTTTATCTCCTGTTTGGGGTGCTGCAGGTGTCCAGCTGTGGGGTAACGTCCTCTTTGCAGGCGTCTGGAAGGCGCATATTTGCAAACTTCTTTGGGGCGCATCTGCGAGGGCCAGCTGGGGAAGGGTTTCTTTTGCTTTCCTTTTTTGGCAGGTTCCCGCACACCCTGTGATGAGGTGCTAGTCGCCATGCTCTTTGTCCTCTGAGTTTGGACAAAGGAGGAAAAAAGATAAATCCTCCTTTGTCACAGAGTCAGCTGGCTGAGTGAGCCGGGAGCTACTCCAACTATTTGCTCAAAGGTATGTACACAGCCCATCCTGGATGGAGCAGACGGCAAAATCGCAAGCCCCAGAGACAAAACCAGACTTCGCTGGAACGCGTCAGATTCAGCAGTCCCCTCCAAGACAGCAGACAGAGGCATACGGAGAGAGGTCTGTGCTCCGGGCTAAGATCTGCTGGCTTGGCCCTCTTGGAATTTCCCATCCATCCAGTGGTCTTATCCCTTGCACCGTGATTTTGCAAATTCTTATTAGAGCTAATCCTTAATCATTCCCTTTGTAGGTGATCTAAGGCCTCCTCCCATGCCATCCATCCTTTCCTAATTTCAGGGCTAAGCAGAAGTGACGATCGAATGGTCTGTCCTGAACGACCCAGCTGGTGTACTGCGCGCCTCTGGTGACGTGTGAGTCCAGAGTAGACTTCGTCAAAGCATTCCTTCCAACAAGAGCACTGGCTAGCCGACCTGCCAAAGTGTACTGTTGGCCGCAAGGGGGTTGAGCCCAGCGAGGAGGACGGATGGAGAGGCAGGAACTGATTTCCACGAGGCTTATGATAACAATCACTCATTCCATCACAATCGCCTCTGTGATGCTCCAGATTCACAAAGCCCTTTCCACAGGGGATCTTGTGTGAGCCCAACGCAAGTCCTGGGATGCAGGCAGAGCTTGAGGCATTCCCCCCATTTTACTGGGAAGGACACGGGCTCAGACAGCTCAAGCTTGCACAGCTGAGGATGCACGCTCTTGCTTCCCATTCCCGCGTTCTCCCTCATTCCCACCCTTCCTCAGCGATATGCTCTGACTGCCAATATCTGTCCACTGAAGAAATACACAGTCTGCCTTTTTTCCTGAAGAAGCCATTCCCCCGATTTCCCAACTGGACAAATTTTTATAATGCTTTACCTTCTTTGCACGATACTCTGCTTCCAACTTTATTCCAGTAACTACACCTGTGTGACGGGGAATAGAGTTTTAAGACACATGTTTATTTTACGCCCTCTGGACTGCAAATTCCTGGAGGGTAGCTTATGTCACATTTCATCGCCCCCATTTATTGAGAGTTTCTTTTGTGCCATGTGCAACGCCAAATATTTTGCGGCTATAATATCCTTTCACTCAAGACAGTAAATCTGTGAGCTAGGTGCTATACTTATTTCCATCTGGAAATGTGAGAAGTGAAACGGAAAAGACGAGTAATTTGACTAAGGCTGCACAGCCCACAAGCACAGAGCAGGAATTTGAACCCAGGTCTGACCGATTTTGAAGCCTACGCTTAGACTTCTCACATTCTTAGTTGTGCCCACGCCTGCCTACTCGTGCCTACCACCACAAAAAACGCTCAGGAATAGTCTGTTGGAATAAAAGAACACGTCAGTGCTATTCAACACAGTTCAATATATTTGAAAGTATCTCTACAAAGAAAGGAAAACAAAAGGGTGGTTGTCAGGGGTGAGTGTGTGTAAAGTACTGTGTGGTGGGGGTACAAAAGACGGTGTTGAAAAGAAGCAGGGTTAATGCGTATACAGAGTTATAAAAAGAGGACCTAATTGGGGCTGATGGTACAAACCACGATGGAATGTGACAGAAGGTAGGACAGGCAGGACTGAGCAGACGAATGAGAGGCAAGGAAAGGGATCTTTTCCCTGTAAAGATCCACCAACTAAGCATCAGGTCAGAATTTGAAGCTTCTATAGTAGATAATTCTATAGTCTTTCACGATTTACAAAACCACAATGCTGGGGGGTGGGGGTGGGGAGAGGGAGAATAAAGTCCTGCCCGTCTCTCATTCCAAGAGTAAGGGAATCCCTGAGGTTCTTTTTATTTTATTTTTTAAAGATTTTATTTATTTATTTGAGAGAGAAAGTGAGAGAGAGCATGAGAGGAGAGAAGGTTAGAGGAAGAAGCAGACTCCCCGTGGAGCCGGGAGCCCAATGTGGGACTCGATTCCAGAACTCAAGGATCATGACCTGAGCCGAAGGCAGTTGCTCAACCAACTGGGCCACCCAGGCGCCCATCCCTGAGGTTCTAATGATGGAAGAAAAAGCTTAAGCCTTTCGGTTCTCTCAGTTGAGGGGGTTTCTAACCAATTCTTCAGACATAACCCCAAACAGTTCTCATAGTAAGAACCCTGAGCCCTGTCTTCATACAAATGCCAAGACCACTTGAAGAATAGTTACCCATTCTCAAGTGTTTTATGAATTGACATTGTATGGTAACCAACTGGAGGGACTCTAGTTTGAAATTCTACTCCCTTGTCAAGATTGCCTCGAATGTTCTATCCCCAGTCTTTTTCTTTTTTTCTATTTTTTTCTTTAAAGATGTTTTTAGAAACAGGTGGGCGTCTACACATTATGATTCACTTTGAACCTCAAGGATGGAGAAGAGTCCATTATCTGAGAGCAGAAGAGGGAGCGGGGAAACCCACTGAGGAATCTCGTCCCCTCCCACTTCACAGTAACCTTTCTCTTTATTAATTATTAAATTATGATTCTTTCCTGGGTCAATGGGCTCAAAGCTGTAAATGCTTACATGAATCAACATGACTTACCCCAGGTAAGTCTCGCCGAATTGAAGGCAGGAAGCAATCCTGCAGCGGTCGTCTTCCAATCAAGTAATTATTTACTACACTGCCATCTGTCTTTATTTTGCTAAGCCACTCCATCAGACACGGCAGAATCCCCGTGCTCTGAGATGGTCATAAATCGTGCAGTACTTACACGGAACACTTGACCGCAATATATTGCGGATCACGTTTCATCACTTTATTCCTACCAGTACAATTTGGGCTCTTTGTTGTAGTTGGCAAACTTGCTGAATACCTCTGGGAAGTGAACGATATGAAATATCGCATTTTTTGGTGTTGTCAGGCAATAAATTAATTTATTAAGAGAAACTGTCAGCCATCAGTATTGGAAGAGTTGCTGCATCGATCTTATTTATATACAATAGTTATTCTCCTCACATAAGCCCGTGACACAGTATAGATATAATTGTCATTAGCTGGTAAATTACCTATAAAGCTGATTTCTATTCACTGCTTTATTAACTACAGTATATGGGCACTCTGAATTGCTAATATTTCCTTTAAATTATAATCTGTGATGACACTGTGGTGCCTGTGTTGGAAAAGCTATGATGATAATCATTAACATAGTGTAATGCAATACTTAAGATTTATCAGGCTCTTATTAGGCCCTATATTACAGTATAATATAATGAAACACAAGCTTATTTCTTCCAATTCAAAA
The DNA here is from genome assembly GCA_028533885.1 of Nasua narica. Taxonomy (NCBI): domain Eukaryota; kingdom Metazoa; phylum Chordata; class Mammalia; order Carnivora; family Procyonidae; genus Nasua; species Nasua narica. The sequence goes on along the minus strand of CM052797.1, from coordinate 32,308,864 downwards.
TCTAATATGAGGCTGGCATCATAAATTACATAAACTTCAAAACAATGCATGGAAATGTGGTATAAAGTTAATTTCTATCATTATGCTGTTGTTTTTCTGCACTTTCACATATTTGTGGAACCCTGTTTTTTTGTTTATCCTAGATAATGGGCACTTATAATTATTTTATTAGCAATCCAACTGTATTTTCCCTTTCTTGACTAAGAAGCAGAAAGATTTCAAACATCAAAGTTGATATAAATGGGATGCATCCCGTGGGAAATTAAAAGGGGATGCAGTTCACTGCCAGGATTCTTCCAGAAATACTACAAAATTTGCTTTCTGTATCGCCTTCCAGGACTAAAGTGATCGTGCATTTTTGGCGGATGGAGCTATAAAGGTGGGAACAATATTTTCCAGCTACATCACATCTTTCGGGTTGAGGAGATCAACATAATGTACAAAGCAAAAGTGTAATCTAAACACAAATTGAATTTTGTATTCTCATTTTTTAGATGGGAAAAAATTATAGCACAAAAGACAAAAAAGTTAAAGCAAAATGTAGAAAGTTAGCAATCGAAGAAGTCTCTTACTAGATTTTTGTAATTGTCCTTAATGTCATGTCTCTCTTACCATAGATAAGAGAGGGGGGGCACACCCCCCCCTCAAAGGAATAGTTCCATTCCCATATCTCAGATTTCATCATTGGCTCTCTTTATCTTCGTCATTGTCCTCTCTAGATCTCCTTCTTAAAAGATAGAATAGCGGCTTTAAGCAGACATAGGTTTGAATCTTACTTCTACCAATTACTAGCCTTGTGAATCTTGGGTAAACCTCAATTTATTAGCTATAAAATGGGGACAAAGATAGTGCTTTCTCCCTTTCTCTAGGGTAGTTGGGATGACAAGTGTTATATGTGAACATGAAGTATATACATGGCACATAATAAGTGCTCAAAAATGGTTAAGGGCACCTGGCTAGGCACAGAGCATATGACTCTTGATTCTGGGGTTGTGAGTTCAACCCCACATTGCATGGAGCCTACTTTTAAAAAAAATGCTAGCTGTTGTTGCTGCTCATGTATTAAGTTCTACTAGAAAGAACTATAAATTAATCATGAACACTAAGTGGGAATTAGTATATCCATCTGGAGATGTAAAATGTCCATAAAAGAGAATAGGGGCATAAAAAAGGAAGCCTGAAGGCACAGAGTATCCTCTTTGCCACAATTTTGCACAGGATAGACTCTCAGTTTTATTTTTTAAAGCTCTTCATACATAATCATAGAGTACACATATCAAGACTGTGGTTCTCCAGCCTATATAAACGCTTGATCTCCAATTTCGTCTTCTTTCTCCTCCCTTACAACTCACCAGAATGGCTGCCTCAGAAAGTCACCTAATCCCCTCACACTACCTTCTGTTATGATGGAGACAATCCTACAAGGCCAGATAGAACCCGGACCGTCAGGCCCCGGCACTCCCAGATCTCTTGCAGGCTTTTCCTTTCTGCCGAACTGACCCAGCAAAATCCCAAGTCTCCTCTACCTGGAGACCAAATGCCACGAAACTAAAACTGGACAACTAGAGAGACTGCTGCACCTTCAAAGAGAATTGAGAGCACTGTGCACAATCTTCCTCAATCTACCACTCCACCTTTACAAATCTACATACCTCATAATTAATCCTCACCCCTTGTGCTCTTATTTTAGAAGATGAAGCTTTTTTTTTTTTTTTTTCCTGTTTCAGGCCTCCTCTTGCATCCACATCCTTGCCTTGATTCATCCTGTTCCTCCAGAATCCTGTTCCTCCAGAATTACTCCATGGGTCATCCTTTATTTACTTTTTTTTTTTTTTTAACCTCCTCCTTCAATCTTCTGCATTCTCTTGAGCCCATTTCCTCAGTCTGAACACATCCCCCTCTCTTCCGTTCTAAGGTCGATGGGTCTTTCTATGGTAAATCTCCTCAATCTCATTCCTCTCCATTGCATACAGACTTCTCAAAGTGGTGGGTCACACCCATACTCTCTGCTTCATCCTCTTGTATTTTGTGTTTAACCCATAGGACCTGTGTTCAACAGGATCCAGGCAATCTGGATCCTGTCAACATCGCTTCTACAGATACCAGTGTCACTAAGATTATCTGTGCCTTGTCAATTGCATTTCATTCACAATCTCATGTGTATTTCCCACTCTGTTTGACAATAACAATGATTCTTATTTTGAGCACACTGCTCCCACGGCTTCGGTTTCACCACAGGCTCCTGGTTCCTTCACCTTTTTGAATCCTCCTTTCCTGTTCCTTCTTTGGGGCTCTTTTGCTGTGTCTTGGAGCTCCTGACTACATGCACTCTTTGGATTATTTTTTCCAGTGTTGTTGTTTGAATTTTCACCTGAACTATGATGTCTTCTGTATCAGTCCACTCGGCTTGTCATAACACGTACCAGAGACTGGGAGCTTAAACAACAGACATTCATTCTCTCAAGTTCTGGAGGCTAGAGATCCAAGATCAAGGTGTTGGCAGGGTGGTTTCATTCTGAAGCCTCACTCCTTGGGTTGTAGATGGTTATCTTCTCCTTTTCCTCTGTGCTTGTCTGTGTCTTAATCTTCTTATAATCTTACTCAGCTTTAGGGTAATTTCCTCCAGAAAGACCTCTTGGAGTAAGAGGCCCCCTTCTCTTTCCATAATACTCTATTGATATGCTTAATAGCACATGAATGATATACCCATTCCCATTTCTAGACTGTGCGTCTTTTGAGGATACAGACTTTTATTAGTCTTGGTTTACCCAGCACTGTCATTTACACCATGCCTGGTACACAAGAGACATCTAAAAAAATATCCCTTTGTTTTAGTGTCAATCATCATTGGACTCTATTTTGAAGTTCATCTAAAGAGATAAGTCACGAATGAGTGCCCCGTAATATTTCAATGACTCTTTAGACGTATCTTTTATTTCATACATAAGAGGGTATGTTTAAACTCTTAAGATTAAACAAGTGGGCTAAATCCTCTATTGGGAAAAGCAGAATCACTAATCTGAATTAGTGTTTCTGCCTTGGACTTAGATTAGTGATTCACAGCATGATGCATTCAGGCTCATTTCCATGTTAGCTGCAAACCAGATCATAGACTCTTAAAAGCAAAATATGTGGTTTTTCAAGGAAAAAATTAATCTTTATTTTCTCAAACATCCTGCAGAAATTAATCCGGCAGTTATTTGACCAAAGGTGTTTATTTTCAATGATGCTGGCTTTGTGGTTTTGTGATAAGAAGAATAATTTATGACTGCCCTGGATTATTCTATATTTCTGTTTAGCAGGACAAAGGCCTTTTGTGTTAGCAATGGGGAAAGCACTGGGGAAGTGGACACACTTCAGGTCAGCGCAAGAATAAGTAGGCTCCATCATTGAGGGTTTTGTCTGTGTGGTACACTGCTCTATCCCCAGCACCTAGAAAAAGGCCAGGCATGGAGTAAGTGCTCAATAAATATTTGTTGGTTGAATAAAGAAAGTACATACCTTGCACTTGAAGAACCTGAGAGATGTCAAACCCTTGGCTGATTCTGACTATGACCACTCCAATCTCAAAGTCAAACGCATCACTGAAAGCGGAAGCAAAGTAGTTAGGCATTTGAAAGACTCCTTTAATCCTGGGGATTTGTGCTAATAACAAGAGATCCTAAGAGTCTCAATTCTAAGATTTTAATGTAACTAAACTATGAAAATTCACTTTAGAATATAGCCAAGAGATGATGCCTCTTCTGTTAGTTTGTTTTTTTCTTTTTTTCCCCTTTCTGCCTTTTAAAAATGTATTCTGGATAGAGGTGACTAATTCATTTACTTGGGAATCAAATTATTCAAATAATACTGTCACCTAGAATTTTGATTAAGAACTTGTCATATACTTTTAAAATAATTGTTTCTTTTCTAATGTAAGCACATATTTAGAACGGAGAGTTTCCAGACTGAAAAAAACCCTTTGAAATTATCAGCCAAATCCCTACTTACTGAGAAAGTATCCTACAACATTTGCTGACATCAAGTTCCTGGTTAAAAATATCTCCTGTTCCTCCAAAGAACATTCCCCATTGACTCTGGGCAGACTATTTGAAGCAATGCTTTTTCATGACAATCCTTTGTCATTAAGATGGGCTATTGCCTTCTCTACACTCAATCCAACAGAATTAGATTATCTAGAAGGAAAAGAAAGACTCTCTTTCATGTCTATTCTTGTAGAATATTGTTTTTTCTGCTCCTAAATATGGGATAAACCAATTAGTACTTTGAGTTTTTTAAAAATTTTCTCTTTGGAGATTCCTTTGTTTAGTCTTGAATGGATCTAAAGCCTAGCACCCTTCCCACTGAATGTCATCCTCTACCAGATATAATGCAGTTTGTGATTGTCTTACCATAGGCAAACAAGTTTTTTTTTTTTTTAGATTTTTTTTAGATTTATTTTTTATTTATTTATTAGGAAAGAGAGAGAGTGAGAGAGAGCATGAGAAGGGAGAAGGTCAGAGTGAGAAGCAGACTTCCCATGGAGCTGGGAGCCTGATGTGGGACTCGATCCCGGGACTCCGGGATCATGACCTGAGCCGAAGACAGTCGCTTAACCAACTAAGCCACCAGGCGCCCCGGCAAACAAGTTTCTAATAGCCAAAGTGAACCTGAATTTTCAAATAATGATATAAGTAAACTCAGTGTAATATGAACATCCATTCAAGATTTAAACCATAAGTGATCACTGAGCAACATGGACCCATTCGAGTAAAAGTTGCCACAAAATAATTTACTGAGAAATCTTGTTTCGAATTGTCCTTGAGTAAAAAAGGGGACGATGTGTTCCACAAAAAATATTTGGATCCTGTGTTAGGCAGGATAATTTTAAACCTTCCAAAGACGTCCACATTCTCATCCCTGGCACCTGTGAATAGGTCAGCTTCCATGGTAAAAGGAACTTTGCGTTTCTGATTAAGTTAGGGACCTTGAGATGAAGAGATTAATCTAGATTATCTGTCAGGGCTCAGTGTCATCACCAGGCTCCTTAAAGAGCATTTGGGAAGCAGGAAAGGAGGTCAGAGTAATAATGAGAAGGATCTGACCCATCAAGATCTTTGAACATTACGGAAGAGGGCCAGGAGCGGTGGACTGCCTCTAGAAGTTAGAAAAGGCAAGGCTAGGGATTCTCTCCTAGAGCTTCCCGAAGAGAATACAGCTTAGCCTACACCTTGATTTTCGCCCAGTGAATTAGCATCAGACTTTTAGCCCACACATCCGTAGGCTATGAAATTTGTGTTGTTTTAAACCACTAAGTTGGAGGTAATTTTTTCACAGCTGCCAGTGAAAACTAACACAGATTCTAATTAAAATTAAACCATAGCTAAAAGAATGTTATAAACATTTACAATCTTTTATTCAAAGAAAAATGAGAAATACTGTACTATTGTAATAATACCCCTATGTTAACAATAATACCATGCTTTGAGTCATAAAACAAAACAAAACAAAACAGAGGGGAAATATAATACAGTATGGATGTGTGATCGTCTTCTTTCCATATTGACCTCTCTGCTATGGTGGTAAAGTCATTTAACTTTACTAAGCCAGCTAAGTTTTATACTAGTACAAATTTGAGCCACCTTAACATTGAACTTTATTACCCAGAAGACTAATTATAATTGGGTATAAAAGCCAGAAATCTCTTTGACCTAATATTACCAGGTTTGATTATTTTGGTCCCTTTTAATTTCTAGAATGTTTGGGATGTTGGGGAGGTTGGAAGACCACCCCAGATAATTTTGTATCAACTAATGGACATTTAATCACTGAAGGTTTACATATGTCTTCCCGTTTGCTCCAGTCCTTTTCTTCTCAAAGATGAAGATGAAATTTCTTTCCTCTCCACCCTCTCCCCCAGTGGTAAACATGACATTTTACTGAAGAATCTGGATTACAGAGAGCCGATCTGATCTCTTTCAAGAATGGTCAATGACTGACTATGATGACAAGTATATAAAAATGCTAGTTCCCCAGCATGGTAAAATTCTGACCCTGATCACATGCTTTGGCCTTAACCTACTGAACTCAGGGTTCACAGCAGCAGGTGGCATCCAGGCTTCATACCTTTTGGGAACACAATTTAGGAGGATGCATTTAATACACAGTTCCCTATGCTAGGAAGATTATCATGTGGATTTCTGTTTGGTCAGTAATGCATGTAAATTTCAGAAGATGAAAATGATCTTCTTATACTTCTTTTCAGTAAACTAATACCAGAATGCTTTTGTAATGTTCCCCAAATCTCCCCCAGATAATGATAAATATGCTTGTTCTAGCAGGGGCCAGCGACATAGCCTGTATTAGGGAGTATTATGTATGTATATGCTTGTTTTGAAGGGGTGAGGATTTCTTTCCTGTGTATTACGGATTTTTAAAGTACAGTTAGAATTCCCAGGGCATACTCTCTGCCCTGTGGTAGGGAATCAGAGCAAAGCCAGACCCCAGACTGGAAATCTTCCATGTTCAGAGCCGTTGACAAAAGATGGCTGTTACCACAGCTAACATTGCCCCCCGTGAGACAAATCTGGTCAAATATTTTCAAGCCCGGAAGAAAGGCTCAGTTTTCTAGAATGGTCACTGAGGACACTCTGAGCCTTTCTGTATGTGAAGAATTTGTTTTCTCTTATTCAGAAGAAGGAACCGAGCCAGATAATACTTTGCGTCTACATACTTTTGGAGGCAGCAGAGCATTGTGGTCATGAGTCTAAACTTTCAAATCCATAGATCTGGGTTGGAATTCCAGCTCTGTCACAACACTGTCATTTTCTGGAGGTTACTTAATTTTTAACGCCTGTATCTCTACTTATAAAACCTCAGCAGTATTTGTACTACGAAGGCTTTTCGTGAGAATTAAATGGGATAATTCACGTCAAGGACACTAGCCTGCGACCTGCTAGTCTTTTTGGGACTATCATTATTGCCCTTGTCCCACGACTTCCCCGATGTTTAGATATGAGATGTCACGTCCCATCTAAAACTCATTTTTTGTTGAGGCTGATACATGACAGCCTCATATCAGCAAAGGGGGAGCCGAGGCTCTGGGGTAGTAAACTCCCAACTCGAGGCTCAGGAGAAGACAATAATGGAACGGGGCACACCGGCCAACCCAAGATTCCTGGTCTTTTGAAAGACCATTTCCTTTCTCACCTAACTGTCTTTGCTCTTAATCTTGTGGATAGGTTTCAAGATCGTAACCCTTAATATTTACCTTTTTCTTTGACATCGAGTTTCCCCCAACCCTGCCTCCTCTGACACTACGATCCCATGCAGTCCTACTCATGGCAGTGTTTTTTCACTTCGGTAAAGAACTCAGGGTACCAAGGGAACGTCCTCTCCTCCAGCAATTTCATCTACAAGAGTGTCCGTTATGTACTGCCCCGCTTAGTGCTTTGTAAACAAGAACAAGTCTCGAAAGCCATCACTTACTGTATGATTCCCACATAGTTCTCAATCTCTGTCAAGGGAGCTTTCCTCCAGTTTTTTTTATATCCAATCACCAAAGTGTTTGGTTTCATTCTTCCTAAGCCCGAGGCCTAAACAGAGGAGATAAACACATGGGCAATCCTTTCCATACCAGGAAACTACCACTGCAAATGAAAAATAATGTCCACGAGTGCACTGAAGTAATGTCCGGAAGATTTCTGAAGATGAGATTACATTTTAGTGCGTGTCCTTCATGCCCGTACCCAAGCATAAAATAGAAAGATTAGTTCTAAATCATCTCAGCCATAAATGGATTTTAGATGACAGAAATGTGGCTTTTCTAAATTAGCAGTCATTTGCATTTCTTCTGACACACTCATTAAAATGGTTCAATAATTTAACATCAAGTGAGGGTCGGCTTAACCGTTGGCGTGCATGTTGTAACTTAGTGGTTCAAAGCTCATTTCCACCTGTTTCATACATAATGTCATTAGCAATAAAATCCATGTTTGGAAAAATGCTTAGATGCAAGCATCACTGAAACTTTGACTTCTATTATTTCATGAAGAGTAAGTGAGCTATGTCTCCGGGACCTAATCTTCTCTCAGAAGAGTATGGGGAATAGTCATCTTCCACTTTAGTTTTTAATCCCCCCATTAGGTGGCGGGATATGGCTTCCAGTTAATTAAACTTCACTCAGCAATATTATTGAGCACCTATTAATTGCAAAATGTTATGGTAGGTGCTGTGGAAGAGCAGTGAGGCATAGTCTTTGGCCCTAAAGAGATTAGAATAATGTGAAGGAGGCAAGTTATACACAGATAATTATAATTCAAGTGTACAAGCAGTAGGAACTCCTGTAGAAGCAAAAAGGAAGAAACTGAATTCCAGCTGTGGATTCATGGCTGGCTTCAAGGGAGAGGTGACATCTGTTCCAGATCTTATAGGTTGGTGAGAGGCTGACAAGCACAGAGAGGAGGGTGGAGGGAGTGAAGGGAGCACACTCTGGGTCACCGGAAGAGTGAAACCAGTGACCAGAGGGGGACAGTAGCAAGAGGGCAGTAGCAAGCAGGAGGAGATGGGATTCAACAGGAGGGTTCCTGCCTCCATATTGTTGTGTTTCTCCTAGAACTGTATGGGTAGCAGGGCTCCTTAGAGCTCTCATTTGGTGCTCAGCAGGATGGAGCCCATCTTGTCTGTGACTGCAGTTTGGGGATGTGGTCATTCGTACCATTAATTCTTAGATGGAAAGGAAGCTTTATCCAAAATGGTATATAATGGCCCCAGTGATTCCCTTTAATACATCCTTATCCTGCCCTTTTGTCCTGGTCCCTCTGTACTCCACTTTCCTTTGAGCAAATTCAAGTGAATAAGCTTTCTGCATTATCAAATTTTTTTTTACAGTTTCTTCCAGATTCATGTAACAATTGTTTTTCCAGACCTGTCTTCTCTCCCTGCTTATTCCATGCCAATCAACCCATTCCTCACTGAAAATTTTATTTACCAATCTTTTGTGATAATTTTACCTGAAATGTGTAACCTTCTCAACATATTTCACCAAAGAGCTGATGAAAAGTAACTCGCTACAAAAAAATCAGCGTCTTAAAGTCGCATCTATTTCCATGGCTTGGCAAATTCATAATAGATGAAAAGATGCTCACTGGGGGTAATAGGTCTCTCAGAAATGGTTTCTCTGCATGTGCAGCTACTTTGCATGAGTTCTTCAGGAATATTAGAGACAGGAACGCACCAAATACTCTTAATCTCCAAAATATTACAGTTTAATATTTTAAACTGTAAAATAATACAAAATAGTAAAGTTTAATCAATTTTTTTCTTTCCAGCCTATGTAAGCATCAGAGTTCCTGGACACCATCCTGAATATTGACACTCCTAGAAATGGTAACTCTGAAAGTGAGTATGTAACTTGGTATATGTAGAATCAGGGCTTTCCAACCATATTAAAACCAAAATGATTAGAAAGCCAAGCCCTTACAGTTTCTCAGGGTCTCCTTGGATTGTTTTAAGGATACCTTACCATTCTAAGTTATGATCACGACTTAGGAAAGATTCTACATACTTATTATGGAAGGGGAGGAAAAAGGAAAGCATAAGGAAGAAAAGACTGGGCTGTGGGTTTTAGCGTGGAGCCGCAGAGATTATTACATTTTATTCAACATTCTGGAAATAATTTAGGAGGATAGGGAGATTTTACGCCCAGACCACCACACACTTATTTAGTGGAACCTAGAGGCTTGCCCTCACGCCATTTACAGGAGAAAAAAGGAGCAGAATGTCTGACTTGAGCATTGCTATATGCAGTATGAGACGCAAAAATAGTTTGAAGTTTTAACAGGATCCTGGATGTCATCAACCATCAGAACAAATTTGCATTTCAATAAGTGTGGGGACAGAATGTATGCTGGTGGCCAAAGGCAACCTCATTTTCCATTTCCAGCGTGTCATCCGTAGTTCATTGTAACAGAACCTCTCTGCTTTTGTTTTAGCTTTGCCTCTCCTCAGGAATTCCAAATGAATTCCTTAACCATCTGCATTGATCTCTGGGGCCGCACAGCTAACGGGAGCCGTTCACGAGGGGAGCTTCATTTACAGGGCAGTGCTAATTGTCTTTTGCCTCCGTCCTCGTCCTCGGTCCCTCAACGCCAGCCTTACCTGAAGGAGACTTCGGACACCATCTCTGAAACAGTCTGCCGCCACCGCAGCATAAAAAGCCTTGATTTTGTTTTTGATAAGCCAGGCCTGCTTTTTTGCCATGCCACTGTTCATCTCTTTAACACACAGCTTCCGCGGTCCCTATACGAGACACGATGAAATATTGGTCAGAAGCCCTGCTATTACCCAACATGCTGCTGTTGTTTCCTAAAGGACAGAAACAGCCAGCAATGCCCCGTGGAGTCAAGAAATGGGAAAGAGGGGGAAACACCTCACTAAACAGGGTTCACGCAGCTTGAACTTCGTGAAGTGGGCCTGTGCTGCTCCCATCATTCACTTGCCACCCATAATGTCCTGATGCATTAACACCTGCTTAATTAACTGCCTCATGCCAATGGAAGAAAGAGCCGAGGGCATCAGAGCCCAGGAAAACAACCTTGAAAATGCGACGGAAGAAATTCAGGATAAATACACAATCAACCTTTGACTCCACAGCAAAAGGCATGTTTAGGTAAGCTCAGGAAATCTCAGCTAGAGCCCGATTTGTAGAAATGGACCGAGCTCTTGGGAGCCAGAATGTGGCGGATTGTAAGGTCGGCCATGAACTACCACATCTCGACAATTCTACTAGGCCCATTCCTTGCTTTTTGCGTGTGGCAACAACACCCTTGCATCACTTTTCCTTGTGTAATGTTGACTTACTCCCACCCAAAGAAATTAAGATTTCCCTCTCACTCAAGGAATTTGGTGAGAACACAGGTTCACACACCTACAGCATAGGAAGAATAGGAGAGCTTAAGAGAGAAGGAGACAGGTGTTCTGGTGGCAGATGAAATGGCTTATAATTTTAAGATCCGAGTTCTGGAAACTCATTTTAACTAAAATTTTGATTCTTCTCCTTCTTCCCCAAAAGTCCAAGCTAGCTCTTTTCTTTGCACATTTCAAAGCAAACCCAAAAGGTGTTTCTGATGATCTATAAAATGGCTGATGAGCAGAAACTCTACTACCATTTTCCTACGAAAATTCTTTCAACTCATGGAGAGATTAGTTATGTTGTTGAATTGTCTTACAAGCCTCCTGGGATCTTGATGAAATAAGGTGTGTAGGTCTGGAATGAGGCTTCAGATTCTGCATTCTAACAAACCCCAGGTGACATGAATGTTGCTGGTCCTCAGGCTTACAGAGCGTTAGATTGGAGAGAAAGGGCTTGAGATGTACGAGAAAGATGCCAGGCTTTGCAGAACCATTTGCAGAATGGGTTTCAAATCCAAGTGTGGCCACTTTGGAAGTATTGTTTTTGAGCTTTGGTCGATTTTTCTTAAAACAGGGATAAAATCGCTATCCTGCAAGGTTGTTTTGGATAGTAATGATAAAGTGCCTAGTCTGATGTCTGGAAGATAGTAGGTACTCGTGCAAAGTTGGGTGATTTTTATTATCGTAAATGAGTGCTTCTGATCTCATTGAAACCCCAGCCTAGGGAGCCCGGGTGGCTCAGTTGGTTGAGCAACTGTCTTCGGCTCAGGTCATGATCCCAGAGTCCTGGGATCGAGTCCCACATCGGGCTCCCAGCTCCGTGGGGAGTCTGCTTCTCACTCTGACCTTCTGCCTTCTCATGCTCCCTCTCTTTCCAAATAAATAAATAAATAAATAAATAAATAAATAAATAAATAAATAAAATCTTTAAAAAAAGAAAAAGAAAAAGAAACCCCAGCCTTATTTTCACCACTGTGTTTGCTCTATGACAGGGTGCTGGAGTGGAAGCCAGAGCATTGGGTGTATATCTGGCTCTCACAGTGACTGGCTGATACCCCAGTGCCACGTGTCCTTTCTTGGAGTGGGTTTTACAACTATAAAATTTAGGGAATTGTCTAGTTCATCACTGTCCAGTATGATAGGCCTTATCCATTTGTTGCTGAGCATTTGAAATGTGTCTGGTCCACATTGAGATGTACTGGAAATAGAAAATATACACTGGATGGGCGCATGGGTGGCTCAGTTGTTGGGCAGCTGCCTTCGGCTCAGGTCATGATCCTGGAGTCCCTGGATCGAGTCCCGCATCGGGCTCCCTCCTCGGCAGGGAGTCTGCTTCTCCATCTAACCTCTTCCTCTCTCTCATTGTCTCTCTCTCTCTCTCAAATAAATAAATAAATAAAATCTTTAAAAGAAAATATACACTGGATTTTGCAGCCTTAGGATTGAAAAAACATGTAAAATGTCTCATTAATATTTTTATAGTGTGCATATAATAATATTTAAGATGCATGACATTAAATAAAATCTATTAAAATTAACTATTCTTGTCTCTTAATTTTTTCCAATGGCTACTAGAAAAATTTAAATTACATATGTGACATTTTATATTGCTATTCCATAATACTAGATGATCTCTGTGATCACTTCCACTTTAATATTCTATTTGAATTGGATCAGATTCTTTTTTTTTTTAGGATTTTATTTATTTATTTGACAGAGAGAGAGGGAGAGAGATCACAAGTAGGCAGAGAGGCAGGCAGAGAGAAAGGAGGAAGCACGCTCTCCGCTGAGCAGAGAGCCCGATGCGGGTCTTGATCCCAGGACCCTGAGATCATGATCTGAGCCGAAGGCAGAGGCTTTAACCCACTGAGTCACCCAGGTGCGCTGGATCAGATTCTTTATGTACTTATTTTTACCAGTGTATTTTCTAGAACTGGCCAACTTTTCAAAAGACTGCTCAAAAACAGTTTGAATGACTTACATTAAAGTTAAAAAACAAAAGCCTTCAGTGAAGATGGAATAGGTCAAGTTCCAGGAGACAGTAGTTATTAAACCAGAAGACCTAACCTAAAGAAACATATGTCATTATGGATCAAATTTTGCTCAGGGTTCTAGAATGTCAATGCATTTCCAACCATTAGTTCTCCTTGGGCATTCTAGACTCTGTCAACAGCAAAGAAAGAAGAAATATTTTATTCAGGGAAGTTCAATGGTTGGTTCAATAACCAACAGCTAGAAAAGGTATTGAGCCATCCGTTTATTGAGTTGTACCACAATGACTATGAACCCCTGGGGAAAGTGGCATTTATTTAAATAAATACAGTCTAATATATGTCTATTATTGCTACAGATTAAGCATTAATTGTGACAGAAAGATTTACTTTAATGCCTAAATTTGCCATATTGAGAAGTCATAAAAATATTTCAGGCAGAATCTCTCTTTGCTAAAAGCGAATATAATATCTTTGTAGCACACTTACTAATGTGAGGCAAGCCTGCAGTATAAATGTAGTAGGGAAAAACAAACTAACAAAGAGAGAAGACATACTGGAATATAATTATTCAACATTCAAATATATCATAGTCACCAAAATGGATTTCACCACTTGATTAAAATATTAGAGAGATTAGCTCAGTGAGGCTTCAAAATATGAATGCATAAATTAATTTAGGGTTTGAACAAAAAAGCTCTAAAAATCTTATATATATTATAACTTGAACATTGAGAAAAGGGTAAACAAATTCTAGTTAGTCTACAGAAGTAGTCGACGCGATGCTACTTCAAAGAAATGAATATTATGAAAAGAATTTGCAAAGGAGTTCCAATATCATTACTATCAAATAGAGAAATTTGGGCCAAAAGCAGTGTTCTTTCCAGCTTTCATTTTTCAGGACACTGAGAGGTTTGCTGCTCTGACTTTGCTTTCATCGTCACTCTGGTTGGTGCAGTGAGAAAGAGAACTTTTCCTTTCTGTTTTGGTCCATATTTCATCTCACCCTGTGCCTAGTGCCCATTCATAGGTCATTTCATTTTTCCTGTGCTGGGCCATGTCACCATCTTATGCACATCGTGACAGAGACTGGATGGCTAAAGAAGAATAGACACATCCATAAACATGCATCAACTTGGTGGTTGTGGACATCGAGGTTAAAAAGAGGTTGAAGATAGAAGAAAAAACGAGAAATGTAGTTTCTCCTGGGTCGTCTGTCCTTGAAATGCATAGGGTTTGGTTGCGTTCCCTGAGTTTTCTGAAGAGCATCTTTGAATTCCAATAGAGCTTTAGGTTTTATTAAGATAACTTATAAATTTTAAGAAAAAAAGAGAAAGGGAAACAGTAAGGGTGAAATTTTGTTAAAAGGAGATCTACATGAGGAAGCTGGTCAAAAACTATCTGTCATCTCCTTTACTGTGAGAGGAAAGAACAGGACGACCAAGGTTTAAAAGATGCGAAGGGGTAGGAAACATTAATCAAAACAGATCTACATCTTGGTACATTAAGGTGAAATGAGTAGAAGAATACCAATAAACCTCAGATAACATTGCCTTTGGAGAGAGAGAGAGCCTTGAGCAAAGTGGTTATAACAGGGACTTGAGTACTGAGTACTTGAGTAAACAGGGTTTATTTCATTTTAAAAGTGAGTAGGAACAGCTATGACAAAAATGTTAACAGTCGTTAATTAAAATAAGTAGAATATGGGTGTCATTTAATTTTATATAGTTTAATCGTATGAAATTGCCAGTGTTCCACAGTTTTGACTGACAAAAGTGTAAATTTCATATGATTCGAACTAATATTTTTCTTAATGTTTCCAAATAAAAAAATGGAAGCAATCTAAAAAAAAAAATATTTACTCTTCAGCCACCAGGGCAACAAAATGTACTTAAAAGACGCCACTGCACGCTTGAAAGCCTTTTGCAATTTTGAGACAAACCAAATTCAGAAAAGAGGTAAGTGTTCCATTTAGGGGACAATAAAGGCTTCATCTGATTTGCATTCTAAATCCCAGATCAATCGGATCAAGTTTCCATCTTTAAGGTATATTTGTCTTTGATTTGTTGTAATAAAAAATGTCCTGCCTTTAAACTAAAACTGAGAAGTATATGAAGGAGGGACTGTTGATGCCTGCATGATGCCTTCCCACATGGGGAAGAGAAATGTGGGCTGACACCTTACAGTTTTTAGAACCAAACATAGTGTACCCAGAGAAAGAAGGTGCAAACTAAAGAAGTCCAAACTAAGTTATTGCAATGATTGGTTTTATTGTCTTCCTAACTTCTATAAATAAGTGAGGAAACTGATTGACAAAGAAAGGCAGTGTGTTTTTACGTCATGGTACACAGAGTAGAATTGGTGGAGATTGCAACTCCTGACTTAATGCTTGCCCCAACCCACCCCAATCTGGACTATGCTTGACAATATGAGAAGATACTAGAAGGGTGGAGTCCTACTCCCTCTGATCTTTCTGTGATGATAGGAATGAAGCACAGAAGAAGAAAATTACTTCTGTTCAACATAAAGCCTCTTGGGATAGAAGCGTGTCGATGATTTAGCACGTGCTAACTCCAAGGAGGAGTAGACAATATTGTAAGTTACCGAGCTGGATTCCTTAATAAAAAGGTGCTCATATCTGAATAATGAAGGGTACTTCTGAAATATTCAGGCTGGATAGGAAAGAAGCAAGAAGGAGGAAGAGGCTCTGATGGGGGAGTGTTAAGAGTTAGTTGGAGAGTTGGAAGGACACAGTGGGGGCTTGGGGTCCAGCAAAAAGAATAACTCTTTCCAGTTCAATTTCAGCAGCTCTGAGGGCTAGTCTTTTAAAAATGCCTTTGCTGTAGAAAATGGCAGCTGTGGTCACACATTTTCCATCTACCCACCAGCAACAAAATACCAGCGAACTCTGAGTCTTGTGTCTTCCTTGTAGTGTAACTGCATTTCAAGTCAGCACCAAAATAAGCGAAGGCCACCGGAGGGACAGAGCACAGAGCCTGCTGGCCTATCAGTCAGTGGGAATATGTAGCTCATTGTTCCATCATGATCATGGTGGACGCCTAAAAAAAGTCCAAAATCCAGTACTGGGATCTGGCTTCCCTAAGAAAGGATGTTTTTTGGGTTTTGTTGAAAGGGATGTATTTTTGGAGTGAAAATGGCAACTATGCTATACCAAAAATAATGGTGAGGAAAACAGCAGTTTCAGCAGGAACAAGTACAATTAGTTGAGCAATTACTATTTGACAGGTGCTGCTCCGAGCCCTGGAAAGCTCACCTTCTAGAATTCTCACAACAGCTCTATAACATAGGTGCTATTATTATTATGATTATGATTCCCATTATTATTATTATTATTATGATTCCCATTATTATTATGATTATTATGATGATGACGATGATTATTATGATTCCCATTTTATAAGGAAAGAGAGAAAACTGAGGCCCCGGAAGACTCAATTCTGTACCTAAGGGACTCATAGCTAACAGGTGGTTATTAGTGATTCAGAACTTGACCATGTGTCTCAGAAGCCCATGAGCACAACCTCCCAGAGTTAAGAACTGCATTGTCGCCTCTCAAGATTATCATTCCTATTTAACCTTCCAATAACGCTGGCCCAACTACCAACAACTGTGATTTTGGGAAAAGTTTTCTAAGGGTATGCAACTGACTTCCCTCACACCCCCGTCCGTCTGTTTCTTTGCAAAGATGATTGACGACTGAGCCTACAGTTGAAAATGCTGACGGTACCTGTAGCCCCAGGGGCTCACAGACAGTAACTAACTGGGAAGTCATTAACTGATGCAGTAACTCTTTTCTGTCCCCAAGAGAACCTCAGCACCTGGGAGCATGACCCGCGGGCCATTCTCAGAGAGACCAGCACAGTATATATAACGTGATTCAGAAACACATGCCGAACAACAGGGCCATCGGAGGCACAGACACAGGTGCCTACGTCTACAATATTCCACAATCACACTCTTTTATTAGAGTGAAAGCAGCAAAGGGTTAATTAAAAGCAATATCTCCTGTCTCTATGAAAAGACCTTTTCTCCTTTGCCGATATATGACTCTTTACACTCTCAGTTCATTTCTCCTGTCCTAAAGATATTTTATTGCCTGCTAAACTAAGTTTTCTCTAAATTGCTGGAGAAGAAAAATACCCTAAACAGCTTCTTCCACCAAAACCATCTCCTGTATTATCTTGGCCAAAATGAAATTCAGTAATCCAGGGCACGGAAGTTGATAATATGAGAGAAGGGTGCTTGATAAGATTTTGAAAAATCCTCTGACGTCACAGTGGGTCATTACTTAGCCTGTTGATCTTATGTAGTCAGTAGAGTTCCTTTCACCCCCTTCCGGATAATTGGGTTGTTATATTGTCTCGGTTACTAGCATATAAGCACTGAGAGGAAGGAGAATATGACCGATATAGCATTTAGGGTATTGCCAAGTGTACAAAATGCTTAAGTGCTGGTCATGATGGTGTGTGGTAAATTTGTCCCTACATTATGGCCCGGCTCACTGGCCCCAGAATTACATGGCTTCCTGTCAGCCCTACTCCCTGGCAGGTGTTGGAAGTTTGGGTAGTGGCACCTGATTCTACCCGCTCTCCCAGGGACATGGATCTGCTAAGATTTTCTCCTCATGAGGTAACGCAGAGCACAGTCGGGTGGCCTGGACTGACATCTCGGTTCTCTCACTTTCTTGTCACGTGATCCTGTGCAAGAATTTCATTTCCTTAAATCTCACTTTTCTGACCAGTGAAACGAGAACAGAGATTCTTTTTCCTTTCTGCCTCACTAGGCTGTAATATAGGTCAAATAAGAAAAATTACAGGAAAATGCTTCAGGGAATAGGTGTATATACTAAAAAAAAATTCATTGAAGTAGCTAAGGACTGTGAGTAGCATGCGTGTGCGTGTGAAAGGCAGACAGAGACAGAGATAGAGTGAGATTGTCATGGGAACACAGCAGAGATAGACTGGCATGGACGACCTAGACTTACTATTCTGTTATAATTTTAAGGCTTTCTTCTCACTTTAGAGATTGGTGATTGGTCAATAATCATGGTTCAACTTTTGGAATCTGCTTTGAATGGCTCCTGGGAAAACCACCAATAAGTTACCATTAGTCTGCCGCATACTTCCCAAACAAAAAGGAACTCATTCATCTCTGAAAGTTTATCCAAGACATGGGAAACTTGGTTTAATTCCCTAGATATCTGTAGCGTCATCAATTTTATCCAAATATTTAATCTAAATTCTATGTGCTGTCATTTCAGGACCTTATGTCCAGCTTTGTCCTCATCAGTTAATCTATATAATAGCACTCTCTGGCTCATTCCATCCTTTTATATTTCTGTGGACAGTTGCCACCCCAAATGCCTTCATTTTATTTCTGAGCCAGTTCTCTTTTTCTTGTCTCAAAGGCCATCATTTGGAAATATTTATCACTTTTAGTTGGTCTCCTATGAAATCTGAAACACTTTTTATCCACTCGTTTAAATTCAGGATCACGGCCCTTGCCAGTCCTTGCTCTATGAATCAAGGAAAGGGGCTCTTGTCCAAACTGCCTTGCCATTTTCCTGTCACTGCCTGAACCCACCTGGCTCGCCTAAAACAACACAAGGTGAGCAGCGGGGGAAGCGCCTTCCCAGGATCAGGTGGCTCTTACCACAAAGACTTCACAGCAGATGCAAAGGCCACTGTTCTTGGTAAAGGCATGAGTAATGTCCAAGAGAGCAGGTCTTGTCATAGGTCCCCCTGTTAAGACAATGCACTGGGGCCTGGAAATGGAGAAAAGAAGATATAAGAACCGGCTATTACAAGAAGCCTATAAGCCAGAATAATCCCAATGGAAATAGCAGGAATGGAGGGTTTGGCCAACTGGGACAACCTCTCCCCTAAATATTTCTTGGGTTTCTCATCAGAATTCTTGGATCATCCTACCTGTTCATCTTGCCATCTTTGTATCCTCAGTTCATTAGTGATGGCAAAAATGTGGAGTAAGGAAAAGGTGGTCTTGGGTTCCCTCTGTCTTTTTCTCCCCAGGCACTACCCTATCCTAAATCCCCAATACAACCTGTCACGCTCCTGCTGGTATCTCCATGCTGCTCTCCTTTATCTTCTTCGCAAAGCTTGTTTCTCTTTCTTTTTTTGGGGTGGGGGGAGGCAGAGGAGGACTGTTCCATTCAAAATAAGATATAACTAATGAAGAGTTTAAAATGTTACTTTTCGGGGCACCTGGGTGGCTCAGATGGTTAAGCGTCTGCCTTCAGCTCAGGTCGTGATCCCAGGTCCTGGGATCGAGTGCCACATAGGGCTCCCCGCTCAGCAGAGAGTCTGTTTTCCCCTCTGCCTCTCTCCCCTGCTCATGTTTTTTCTCTCTCTCAAATGAATTTTTTTAAAAAAAATCTTTAAAAAAATAAAAATAAAATGTTACTTTTCCTAAGAGAATTCAGTAAGCCACAGAGACTTAAGCTGAACGGAGGCAGGACCAAGGATTAAGGTACTTGGGGGCATCTCTCTGAAATCACACCCTGAGATCACCTCTCTATCTCGGCGGATGAGTTGACACCCAGCATCATGGCAGTTTAGAGCCAGGGGTGGGCTTAGCTCAGGGTGGAAGAGAAGAAGCACTCATTCACAGAGACGTTGTCGTGAAAATGCAGTTCTGTAGGACTCTCTAGTCTTGGAATGTTCCCATAAAGCGCATCGCTACTTGAGTGCATTTGTGTCCGCTAAACGAAAGCCCCTTCTAATGTGGAGAGACACCAGGATGCCTGAGAAGCCGACTTTACCTGAAATTTTTCACATGGTCTTCCACGGTAGTCAATTCTAGGGCGTTGTCTAGTGCACTGACATAGGAAAGAGCCTGTGTGGAGGAACCCCAGTTCACATCTGTGGACAACAGAAAAATTCTTAGCATTAAAAGCATTGACCTTCCCTCTTTATACTGTGAATAATTTCTATAAGCCATTGCTTTCTATGATTTTCCTTGGCCAGGTCCTCAGTGAGGAGTGCCCAAATTAGAGAAAATACAATGGAGTATTTCCTAGAAAGAGCACTGTCTCCTTTTATGAACACTTTAAGAATTCGTAGAAGTGAGATGGCTCTCCCCAGTAAAGGATCAGACTTTAAAGCTGCAGCCCCAGAAATTTTGCCTGGTAGGAGAGGCTATGTGATAACCACGTTGTACGTGGATAGGCTTGGATAAATGGTTAGCCCCTAAATAAATTTGAAAGGTCTTCACAAATTATTGACTTGAGAAGAGGCATTTCTGTAGACATGGATCGTGTGCAGCAATCTTTATATTTTGAATAGCACAGGAATTCTTAATTTTGGGGGTATCCACGAAGAGGGCTCAGCAAGCATTTTAATTTGATCTTTTAGGACCTAATCTTTGTCATAAGGGAAGTAAATACTACCATTTCCTACCCATTTTTTCCCTACCCTTTTTTGAAAAAAAAAATAATAAATCAAATATTAGATGGAACCTTTCATCAGGAAGTCCCTGGTGGGAATGTACACATTTACCCCGGATGGCAGATAGAGTCGTCTCCCTAGTCTTGCTTGGAAGAGTCAGGGAAATGGTAGGGAATGATTATCTGGAGATAAAAAGGATTAATATTGCCTAAAGTGTTGACCATGAACCAGGTATTTAGCATACCTTAGGTTATTTTATTTTAATAGAAATCCTACTAGTCAATAGGATATTTGTCAGTAAAAAATGAACCTTTTACCATTCCTCACACCATATTTTAAAATTAACTCAAATTGGATAATGGGCATAGATTTAAAATCTAAAAACTTAAACTTTCAGAAGAGGTTTGTGACCTTGGATTAGGGAAATATATCTCAGATTAGAAGAAAAAACCAGGGGCGCCAGGGTGGCTCAGTGGGTTGGAGCCTCTGCCTTCGGCTCGGGTCGTGATCTCAGGGTCCTGGGGTTGAGTCCCGCATCTGGCTCTCTGCTCGGCGGGGAGCCTGCTTCCCCTTCTCTCTCTGCCTGCCTCTCTGCCTACTTGTGATATCTCTCTCTCTGTCAAATAAATAAATAAATAAAATCTTAAAAAAAAAAAAAAGAAGAAAAAACCAAATCATAAAGGCAAAAAAATGATAAATTAGACATATAGAAATTAAGAATGTCTGCTCTTCAAAACAAACTGTAAGGAAAATAAAAAGGCAAGTCATAGTCCTGTAGAAAATATTTGCAAAACACATACTGCTCAAGGATTTGCATCTAGAATACATAAAGAACTCTCACAACTGGATAATAAGGAAACAATTCAAAAAAATGGGCACACGATTTAAATAGACATTTAACTGAAGAAGGTATATGGATGGCAAATAAGATGTTCGACATCACTGGTCATTAAGAAAATGCAAAGCAAAGCAAAATGATATTACTCTACATCTATTAGATTTTTTTTTAAATCATCTGCCAATGCTAAGTGTTGACAAGGATGTGGAACAATGAGGACTTTCACTCATTGCAAGTAGGAAGAGAAGATGATACTGCTTCTGTGGAAGACAGTTTGGCAGTTTCTTACAAATAAATATTCTTATTATCTAATCAGAAATCCCGCTCTTAGATATCCCCTTCCTAGAGAAATGAAAATAGAGGTCCACATTAATGTTCTGTGAATACATTTTTATAACAGCTTCATATATAATCATCCCAAGCTGGAAACAACCCAGATGTCCCTCAGCTGGCAAATACACTTTTTAACAATTTGAGATATACTCATACAATGAAATACTACTCAACATAAACTAACAAACCACTTACACATGCAACAACATGGATGAATTTAAAAATATCATGTCAAGTGGAAGAAAGCATACACAAGGGTTGCATATCACATGATTCTATGTAATATTAGGAAAGGGTGAAAATGTACTGACAGAAATCAGAACAGTGGTTACTAGGGGTTAAGCTAAGGTGAAGAGATCAACTACATAGGAGAGTAAAGGGAACTTTTAGCGATGATGGAAATGTCCTCTGTCTTGATGGTGTTGGTGGTTACAAGATTGTTTTAAGTTTGTCAAAACATACAGACTATACATTTAAAGGGGATGAATTTTACCATATGTAAAATATACCTGATATAAAAAGTAATAAAGAAAAACAGCAAAAAAAATCCCTCCAAGGTAGTTACTTTCTCTTTTCTTCTCTCCTTTCCTGTGCAGTGCAGGTAAGGGACATATGGGGATGGCTTGGGGCTGGCTCCTGAGACTGGGCCCCCTGTACCACGCTGTGTGGTCTCTAGACTCTCCCAGCTTCAGTCCATCCTTCTCGTTGATTCTAAAGTTAACATTCAAAGTTCAGATATAATTGAGTGATCTATGGCAGCCTCTTGTTGCTCAGATTCCTTAGCACGACATTGATGTTTCTTATTTGTCTGGCCCCAACCTACTCTTCCAGGCTTACCTCATGCACCTTCTTCACACCCAAGAACTCCATCCATGTTACAGACCCTGACGCCTCCTACATATGCCACGTCTTTGTCTGCCTTCTAACTTCACTCATGCTTCTCCTTCTGCCCAGGATAACCTTCCCACGCTCTATCTGATCAACCAATCCCTAGCCCCTTGTCTTTTCTTTTTTAAGTGGCTTATTTGTTCATTCAACAAATATTTATTAAGTATCTACTGAGTGTTGGCTCTGGGAATACAAACCATGAACCGGAAGACTCTTCCTGGACAACTCTAATCAGAGCAAATCACTCCCTCTCCTCTGCTCGGTAATTTTCTCATGCCCTTGCGTGGTACTCACTACATTGCATTATAGCTAGTTGCTTGTGTGGGGGTCAGTGAACTCCTTGAGGACAGGGGCTGTATCTTATTTATCAGGATTTTTAGAAAGTGATACAATGGAAAGTATGGGGGCTTTGGTATCATATACTCTACTGAAAACCTCTGCTCCATCACCTCCTGTTACCTTGGCAAGCAGCCAAGTTTCTTCATCTGTAAAATGGGTCTAATAATACCTAATATGTAGCATTATTGCGAGGATGCAATGAGTGCATGGTCTATGATAGACGCTCAACATAGTTAACTGTTACTACACTGTATTATATTATTAATATCCACCGTCCACATGGCACACCTAAGCACGCAGGGACTGCTCAACAAACATTTGTTGAATGAATAGTTAGTTAGGGAGCACTTTCAAAACCCCCTCCTATACAGTCCTTATCTTACCTGGCTTCTTATAAGTCACGTAGATATAGAGAAAGAACTCGATGACGTAGGTGATGACAGCTGCCCACCAGTTGATGACAAACATAACTGCACAGCACAAAATAGCTCCAAAAAGAGATACCCACATGTTGTAAATTCCGTATGCAGGCCTCCATCCTGAAAAAAAAAAAAAAAAAGAAATCTCGGTGCATAAGAAAAACTTTCACATTATTACTTTGTTTCACCACATATGATTAACATGCAGGCAACAGTTTCTTCTAGCATAAACATCAGAACATTTGGGTCAAGCTCCCAATTCTGTTATTAGTTTTCTGTCATCTTGGGTCCCTGGCTTAGGAAGGTGTACCAAATGAGAACACTGTGAAATACAGAGAACATGTCATTTATGGCCTCTTCCTATGTCCTGCATGCCCTAACCGTCTTCCCCAACTATGAGACCTTAACCTCTCCTATCATCGGGAGCTGAAAGGGGGCAGGAGAGATGAGAAGAGTGGGGTCTAGTGGGAAGGATGGGGGAAACTCCTTGGTGGCTCAAGAAAGAGGAAGTTAAGACAATGGGCTTATTTGTCCCATAGAGAAGACAGAGAATCACCAAAAGTCAAGCCACTAACTTCCTTCTAGCTCTTTCTTTACCTTAAGAGGATAGTACTTGCCCTTTCAGAAATAATAATCTTTGGGAAGGGAGGGAGACATTTTTCTGCAATGGCTTCTTAAGCCTGATACGTTAATAAGATTTTGCATTTTATAGTGAAAATATGTCTCACGGTTCATATACGCATGGGGAGTGCCCCCTGTTCTATGAGTTCCCGGTGGCGCAGAAGCTGGGCGACAGCAGGGTCAGGCTGGGGAAGCTCTGATTTGAAGGGCATTTGGACGATGGGTGAAGTACGTTTTAAATTTGGAGTTGCCAAAATACAACAGAGCTTTCCAGGACTTCAGGAGCAATTTCTGAAATGGCCACAAGATGGAAATAGCACTTTGAGGACATCACTGAAAATGCCCTTATTTTTTTGAGTCTGGCTGTGTGAGTGTCGCAGGAGCATCGTGTGTGTTATTTTGTGGGTCTGTGTATCCACCTGTCTCTGTGTGGTCTGCTATTTTTCCTCTCTCTTTCTTTTTCTCTCTTCCCCTTTCACTCCTTCCTTCCTACTCTTTCCCTTACCTACTCTATTATTTCACCTTGTTTTTCAAAGATGAACATATCGTGGCACAGAGGCACACATTTCTATAACTTGTCTTCACCAACTAGGACTTTCGGTTCTCTGCTTAAAAGAAGACAACACAACAGAAATAAAAATTCCTCAGTTATCTTCTGGAGCCTAGTGGCATTGGGTGGACGAAAGCTCCCCTTCCATCCATACTCTGTCTTATTGGCAGCAGGTCTTCCAAAGGAGGCTTGAGAGCACAGCAGGCCCTAACAGAGTGGAAATGTGTTTATATCCCTGACAAAGACCCTCATGGGGAAGAACTTTCTGAAGGTCAATAATGATGAGTATCTATTCTGGTGGAAAGGCAGAAGGAATTCCAATAGCCGATGAGAGCGAGGAAGAGGTGAGAGGTGGTGAGGTAGGGAAGGTTCTTGGGTGTGAAATTCTGCACCTCTTTCAACCACAGTCTGCGGAGGGCAGGGATGTCACTGGCTTCAGCACGAATCTGCATTGACTATACTCAGCAGGTAATTACGGGAACTACTCATCCTTCTCTTCTGCACCATGGGCAGGAAACAAATTGATAGTAAGGAAGTTTCAAATATATACATTTATTCCACTTCTGTGGTCACTTTCACCCTGGAAATAAATAGTGGTGTTTTTCTACTGCTGAAATAAATGTGGTTTCTCTTGCAATGAATAATTTATTGCCGCAGGAGAAAATTGACTTTACGGTTGGCCAAAAAGGCCATTGCTCAAATGATTCTTTTTCTATCTCAGAAATCGCCCCCCCCCCCAATTCACCAAAATAAAGTGGATTACGTTGCCCACTAGGATATAAGGATACATTTGAACACAGATTGATCACTTTTCAACGATTTCTTTCATCTTGTTAAGACAAACTAACTGCCTGCTTAGGCTTCCTTTAGTTTTGAAGAGTCAACTTACCCGGAGATTTGGCATACGAGGCATGGAAGCAGGAGAAATTAATAAGTGCATATGAGGCCAGGAAGAAGTTGGAGATGATGGGGGCAATGGTGTTCAGTTCCGCTGTGAACAAAGCAGAAGTGAGCACGTCTGTGTGAGTGATGAGACCAGGGGCTGAACAGCTGTCAGAGCCTGGAAGCTTGACTTTATTTGAAAATTGAAAACATAGCTAGCATCTGTCAAAGCTTAAGAAGTTAGTGATTTTTCTTTGGGATTGCATTCATTTAAAAATATATTCTCAGTCAGGGTTTCCATAAAGCAAGGAGCAAGAAAACCTCCCAAATAGAAAATAGATGATAGACAAGACCTCTACCTAGCGAACATTCAGACGGGCATGGGTAGAGGGTTTCGCTACTGGGCAGATGATAAACTTCCAGACATACCAAATCCTGAAATCTTTCTCTGCTGTGGATCTAAGCAAAAAACTCTGCAGGGCAACAGATTAGTTAAATACCAAGGCCCCCGAAATGCCTAATTGGAAATTTCTATGTCCAACTTGCTCTCCCTGACTCTCAGAACCCTTGTGAGTCCTTTGCCCTTTTCTTAACATTTCTAGAGAGTTCTACCTCTCAAGGTTTGCAAAAAAAAAAAAAAAAATGTTTACCCCTCAAGGTTTGCAAAAAAAAAAAAAAAAATGTTTACCCCAGTAGCTAAATATCCAGTATAATTTAATCCTAGCTGACTGGTTTGCTGTATAAGAAATAACTTAGAAACATTCTCATTTATCAGCCTCAGTGATGCAGATGCAGGTGGCCAGCTGGGTAGGATTCTAGATCCTAGACGCCAGCAAGGAAGTAGGCAAAAATAGCTGCCATGAAGCTTGTGCCATGAAGCTCATCTAGGTTGGTCGGAGTAATTTTTAAGGATAATATTTATTCAATTTTTTTTAACACTTTGGCTATTTGAGCACGTAAATGCATTATAGGGCCATGATTTGAGGTCTTAAAGTTCAAGTCATGTTTCTGCAGGAACGTTTCTGCACATAATCGCTTTTTGTTTAATTTTTTAAAAATCTAACAAACATAGTCCTATCTTCCCCCTCTTCCACCCTGTATAAATCTTAGGAGGTTTTAGGAATTACAGTCCCCTTCCGGAGCGTATGTGATGACGAGGGGCCTTTATTGGCGCCACTGTGCTGAGGAAGGGTCTGGCCTTCTAGACAGAGTTACCATGGCCTTGCCTTTTGCTTCTTTTCCTCTGCTATGCTCACAAAGGTGGTGCCTTAGGGAGGAATGAGGAATGCGCAGGCTAAAGCCAATGTACGTGCCTCTCCGAGATCATGCAGCTGTTTCTATATTGCTCAGGGAGAGGGAGTCGAGATGATGGTCTGGGCAAGTGGTTCTCAGACCTCAGTGGTCTACATATTTCTTGAGAAGCGTCTACACAGGCATATTCCTTGTCCCCAGAGACTCTGATTCTAACTCTGGAGTTGGGCCCGAAATATCGGCACATTAACAAACTCCAAGTAATTCTGATTCTGATATAGGCAGTCAGTGGACCACATTTTATAGACAACACTTTAATTCTCCTAGTAGCTGCTAGCGCAGGAGATGTAGAGACAGGTGACAGCTGGGGAAGGCTCTGGAATTAGACCATATTGGGCAGCTTGGAGGAAGGATTTAGTTGCAATTGCTTGGATGAATTTCTAACATTCAGATTCAAAGAAGAGATGAAAGTCCAAAGTCTACCTCAAGTTCTCAAAGGCTCTCTACACACAAGGATTCCTCATTTCCTTCTTTGACAGACTCCAATATTCCCAATTGGGATATTAAACAGAAAACAGGCAATTCCTCAAGCCAAAAGGAAAACCCTATCAGTAATCAGAAGAATTCTTCGGCTTTCAAGTAAGTACAAGAAAACTACGAACCAATAAGAATGAACGCCATGGCTATAATGAAAGTAAGAAAGTATCCTCTCAGGGGTTCGTTGTTTTTCCCATATCCCTTTGCAAAGAACTGCAGGGCTTTGTAGATGTTGTCCTTGCACAGAGCCTAATGGAAAAGAAGGGGAGAAATTCGTCATTTATATCTATGCACAGTCATTTTCCCTAGGTGATTCAAACAAGAAGATTTGGAGAAAGATGAAGTGATACACAATACAAGCACAAGCTAACACCGCAGTTTATCATTCTTTATATTATTTGAATCGATCCTGACTATGTGGCAGACAGCATTTGAGCCAGATGCAAACGTTAAACTGTTTCAGAAAATGATGGAAAATGATGGCTGGCGAGAACGAATATTTCAGCCTGATCCACATTGAGTGGAAACAGACATAGGGAGAAGCACGCGCTCTTGGCCTCTATCACCTGGAACACTTTGGGTGCGCTGACAAGGGAGGCCAGGGCTGACGAGAGGGTTGCAGAAAAGATGCCAGCCGTGATGAGGGGGCCGAACCCTGACACCATGCTCATGACCTTGAGAAAAGACATAATGATAAGAAGACTCATCCAACACACAATTAAAAACAATCAGACAAACAAACAAAGCCAAAATCTTATGCAAATGCTTCCCCTTCCACTTTCCGGTGATTTGGAATCTCCTTTATAAAACTAATTGCTTCTACTACCCTCCCCCCCTTCATTCTCCAGCTCTTAATATTTGTTTCTGCAGGGGCACCTGGGTGGCTCAGTGGGTTAAAGCCTCTGCCTTTGGCTCGGGTCAGGTCATGATCTCCGGGGCCTGGGTTCAAGCCCCACACAGGGCTCTCTGCTCCACGGGGAGCCTGCTTCCCCCTCTCCCTCTGCCTGCCTCTTTACCTACTTGTGATCTCTCTCTCTCTGTCAAGTAAATAAATAAAATCTTTTTAAAAAGGTATTTGTTTTTTCAAAATGGAAATGGTCATTTTGTTGTCATTTGTGAAAATAGGAAATGCTCACCACAATACATCCAGAAGATACTGGAAAGAATAACGAAGGAAATAGTTTCAAGGACTTGGACATTTCCCCCCTTCTTTGTGGGCATATGTTTCTTTGACAATGGGAAATTCTATGGAGCAGAAAGTGGTATTTTAATAAGGTTTGGGGAGGGCTCAGCTGTTTACCCGTCTTTTGAAAAGCTTTTCCCTTTCTTGCTCTTCCTGCACACAGAGGCTTTTCAAACCTTTGCTTTCTCTGTGCTCATTAAATATAATTTTAGATGTGAGACATGATGAGATTCTATCAATTTAAGTTATATTTTGGAATAATGACTTCAGCTGAGTAAATTCCTCTTTGTTGGTTGTTAAAATAGATGAACGAAGCCTTCATGACAAATTTGCCTCTCCCTCCGCTCACCAATCATTCAGACAAATTGATGTTTCAAGTTCCACAGTTTCCCCAACTTCCCTTGTTCCATCCCTCTCATCATCCCCTCTCCAAGGGGAGATTCTACCTCCCCTTCTGTCACAATTACCCTCTTGGCCTTGTTTTCCAGGCACTCCAGGACCATGTCAGGGGCTTTCCGGAAACTAAGATCCATGCACAAAGTACAGTCCACGTACTAACTATCTAAGTCTCTCCTTCTCCCCACCATGAAATCTTGCACCATTGATTGGAAGATGTCATATGTCAGGTAGCCATCATTCCCCTGTGATGCCTTTCATACAACTGCTTGCTCTCTCCCCACCACAGTAAATGCAACCACAGGATTTACCACCACATAATGTCTATAGGGCTCCCCTCCCTCATGCATGAATTGTTCCGTTGCTGAATTCAAATGGACCAATAATCAATCAGTTGCAAAGTCAGAAGTTTCATTATACTACATGTGACATTCTACAAATGAAACCAATATCAATAAACATTTTTTTTTCTCTTCAAACCTGGAAATTGTTCATGAGCCCATATTGACATGGTTCATGTCGACATCTTGAGAAGTCATAGCCCAACCCACAGGCTGCTGAACCATTGCAGTTCATCCCAGAGATGATGGTGTCATTCATGCTTCCAGTGGCATCTCGGACCACACAGGCTCCTGGGGAAACAACCGTGGCTCATCAGTTCTTTATAAGGGTTCTGCTCCCATAGGGTTTCTCCCGAAAACATAGTTTACCTTGAGTCTGAGCAGGCCCACTGCCATCCTCTCTTGTCATCCTGGGGACATGGAACCTGGAGGGTCCCATCCTCAGAGGCTCAAGAGCGCCCCCTGTCTGACAGTCTGCCACTTCTACTACCTTGGGGGGTTTTAGGTCCAAGCTCTCACCTACCTGTGTAAGATACTTGGGGGTTGGAGCTCTCTTACTTTCTGAAACGCATATGGCAGTGCTTTTCACATAATATTCAATTCATATTTCTGGCTTGGTGCTACTGACTAGGTGTTTTTCAGGTAGAAGAATTTATTTCCTCATCTGTGAGAGAACTAAGGGATGCCATTATCGAATTCTGGTAATTAAGAAAACTGAGCCCTTGTTTTCAACTGATGATAGTCCCTGCATAATTTTTTAAACAGTTATAATTCTACGTCATATAGAATTTTAAAGGTTTAAGTAATAAAGAAAATGTTTGGGGATAAAATATTGAGATTTCCTTAGTAATATTAATGGTCAAATAATATTCTACCAAATATCAGTTTATTCCGTTACTTCTATCCATTTTGGTGTTTGTTATTTACCATTATAAACATTCTATGATGAACATCTTTGTGCACAATTTTTTTCTTCTCTATTTCAAAGTATTTCTCTAGGATAGATCCCTAGAAATGGAGTTATGAACTTTTCAAAGATCCTTGATATATATTTTTTCACTGACTTTTCATGTGAATTTTATAACTATAATCTTTACCACTATGTCTTTGATAGCATTATTAAAGTATATGAATATATGTGGGAAAGAGTTAGAAACTTTTCTGAACTACCTGAAGGATAAATATTCTACAAACTAAATCCCAAACAATAAAACTGCTCATTTTGCTCTTCCAACTCCAGCTGGTATGAGTTTTCATTCCTTGCTAATAACTTTAAGAGAGGTCCCAGTGACAGGTACTAATGGGAACCCTCAATTCCATCCGTGGAATTCACATTCTGTGAATCTGTGAAAGACTTAAAAACAATTAGATCTTCAAATTGAAAGAGCCATTTAAAATAATAAGTACATGAATCCTGTTTACATAGCCCTGAGGGGTGGCCTCCTGGCCTCTGCTTAAACATTTGAAACTATGAATGTTGGTTACCAAGCAAAACCATCTGTTGCAGACTTTACCTTTTTACATTGTTTGTTTTTGTTGAGCTGACTTTTTAGAATCATATTTTTGGCTTCTGCATAATACAACTCCCTAAATTTCCACGAAGCCAAGCCATGAACCATAACTTGCACTAATGACAGGCCATGGACCCCATGACTATCCTCCTCTCCACGGAAAAGTATAGAAATGGAATTTTCTCCCAGGCAAAAACTGGAAGAATCTCTGAAATCAGGTCTATAACTTTACTCATTCTTCATTTTTACATTGTGTGAGCTAGGAAACCGTTTGGGAAATTTAACTTAAGGTGATTTCAATGTCATTTAAAAATGTGTCAATTTTCTAAAGTACTGGAATAAAATCTCTCTACATGTAACTAAACTTGGAAATGCCACAGCAATATACCTAACATTGTCCAATTTCCTCAAATAAGAGACAGTGAAAGAAGCGAGAGTCTCAGTTAACTGTTTTCCTTTTCTCTCCAGAAACCAATGTATGATAAAAATGCACTTCCCCAATTTCCTTTAAGCAGACTATAATTGGGATGTGCCCTTCAGTAAAATGGTCATTTGGGCTTCTGCAGCGGGGAGCTATATTTCCTAGCATGCACAGAAAAGAGTTTTCTTCTCTGAACGTACCACATTTCTTCTTCCCCTCCTATGGCATAAACATGAGGTGACCCCCTAACCAGGAGGAGGTGTGGCTGCTGGCAGCAGGTGGGATGAAAGTCAGCCTAGAAATAGCAGGTGCATCCACATATTTTCTGCTTACTGAGCAATGTGGGGGCTGCCCACCCACACTGCTGGCAGCTGGATCTTGTCCTGATTTCCTGCCAACTGGTGACAGTGACATTTCCCTATTAGGGACAGTAGTGCCAGGAAGAGATACAGCCATCAATTCTCTATCTTTCATACATTCCTAAGGCCGTTGTTTTTGTTTTTGTCTTGTTTTGTTTCTGGCTTCTTTTCTCTTGCTCTGTTTCTTACCTGCCTCCGGGGGCAAGGGAGGTGCATGCTGGGAGTGGTGGCTTCTGTGGCTGTGGGATTATCACCTGGAGTAGCTACGTGGGATTCTCTTGGTGTTCAGGTAGAATAACAATCTGATTAACTCTTCCCTAGCCCTGACCCGGAAGCGCCTATATTAAAGCTTAATTACATTCAAACTCCTAAAGCGCCCAGGAAGGGAATTAAAAATGTTGTCTTTAAAAAAAAAAAACAAAAAACTTTCTACTTATGATCCACTGAAAGCCCCCGGACGTGAACGACCAGACTCCTTGTAATTCTGGCATTTGGACACCAGGGACATACAACTTACCTACACAAATAGCAACTCCTATGTAGGCAACCGTGGTGATGAAGATGGCCAGCATGGTTCCTCTGGGGATGGCATCTTGGGGATCCTTTCAAGAAATAACACGGTGGGATGGAGAGACAGGGTGGAGTAAGAAACAGAAATGACTTGGGGTTATTACTGTATTTCAAATGTTGAGGCTACCCTTCCTGAGGCAGTTTTGAAAGAAAAGATAAGCAAATGGCAAGTTGGTGAGCCCGAGTTCTTTTTGAACAAAGAACAGATGTTCAAGGGGAAAAAAGAAATCTCTAGAACTTTGTGCTGAATAGAAGAGATCGCCAACTGGCCAGGATGGAGTTTTTATAGAAAAGAAGACCAGTTAGCTCACACATTAATGCGTCTCCCTCCCCTTTATCTCCTGTGAATTTCATGCAGATACATCAAACCTTAAAGTATTAGGGGAAAGACACAAACACACCCCACACATTGATGCACCTTGACAATATCTGGGTGTGGGTATTAGTTTTGTCCTAAGCCTAGGCTTGCCTTAAAAAAAGAAAAAAATAACTTTGAAGCAAAAAAGATAATATACTAAGTTCTCTAATCTCTCAAATTTCCCATTAGGAATTTAGTTCAGGAATGACTGCAATGGGAGAGATTTAATTTCCATAAGCAAGCATAAAGAAAGAGGCAAATTTAAGCTTATACCAGAAAATGGGCTTTTCTTTTGCTTATGCATGTATATAAATTCACTGGGCTGAGCTCACATCCTATATAACATACCATTCTATATCCTATTTGGGGAGCTAAATCATAGCATAATCAATTTCCAAGCAGCCTAACTTCTAAATAATTGAATTCAACTTAATAGGGATTATTAAATAGAGATTTCAATGTATTCTTGCTTATACAAGACAGTGCCTGGCATATAGCAGGAGTCAATAAATATTGAATTGAGGGAGGCACAATCTCAGTAGATATTATTCACCCCCCCCCCCCCGAGGACCTGAGATGTATCAATACAAGTAAGCAATAAAGGCAGTCAGAGTTTGAGTTTTTTGTTTTTGTTTTTAACTGCTGATCAAATCCATCAGAGAGGCCAACTCATGGTAAATTTCCAACCTGACAGCTGGAAATAACTATACCAGTGCATTTGCCCTTAACGGGACTAAGTCCGCCCTATGGAGCCACTCTATGGTCATTGAGTCCTTCCCACTCTTTTAGGAATATTTGCACAAAGGGACGGTACTGCTGCATATATGCCTAGCCTCCTCCTTCCAAACTATTGTCTACAAAAGTGATTTTGGCCAATGGGTGCAGTGAACAGCACATCAAAGGAAGAAGAAGGTAATTGTGGCTGAAATGAGCCCACTCAATCTCCCAATTCATGTTGTGTTTCAAGTTTGATTTCATTAACTATTTCTTGTAATCTGAGTGAAATGGAAGATTAAATTAAATGGGAAGAAAGGAAATATATATATATATTTCCTTTATATATATATATATATATATATATATATATATATATATATATATATATAAAGATAAGAGGCGTGAAGGTGGAAGGCTGTCATGTACCTCCAACATGAAAACTTAGTTTTTATATAGAACCATCTGCTACAAACTCTGAAATTACTTACTTAGAATTTACATGATGGTCACACTTGACCCAATATAAATTAGGATGTCAGTATCTTAATGTATGATCATATATTCACACTATCTGCTCTGGTTCCTTTTCCCTTAAACAGAGACCAGGACTTTGACAAATTCGTAGTATTCACTCTAAATGTTAGTTTCCATCTCCCCGGCTGTAACCTGAACAATCTAACCTTCCTTCACCTTTCTTCGTTAGATGTTATATTATTATCTTAAGACAGAAACACAAGTCATCTATGAGATAACTGTTTTTTGAGGGTCAACCACATCCTAATCTTGCATCTTGCCTATGATTCTGTTCTTGCTCCTCGTGACTGAGACAGAGTAAGTCTGTCTTCACCTTAGACCATGAGCAACTTGAAGGGAGAACTGAGTTCTTTGCTTCCCCAGTGGCTAGCGTCATGTTGGCTGAGCTGAACTGATGACTTGTTTCTGAGGAAAGCGCAATATTCTTTCATTTAAATGTGTGTTGGGATGCCTGGGTGGCTCAGTTTTTAAGTGTCTGCCTTTGGCTCAGGTCGTGATCCCTGAGTCCTGCCATTGAGCCCCGCATTGGGCTCCCTGGTTGGTGGGAAGCCTCCTTCTCCCTCTCCCACTCCCCCTGCTTATGTTCCTTTTCTCGCTCTCTCTGTTAAATAAATAAATAAATAAATAAATAAATAAATAAATAAATAAATAAATAACCGTGTGCTTATTTTGCAGAATTTTATCTTATTTATTTATTTATTGAAAGATTTTATTTGTCAGAGAGAGAGGCAGGCAGAGGGAGATGCAGGCTCCCTGTTGAGCAAGGAGCCTGATGCGGGACTTGGTCCCAGGATCCTGGGACCATGACCCGAGCCAAAAGCAGATACCCAACCAACTGAGCCATCCAGGCATCCCTGCAGAATTTTAAATCGGTGACCTCCGATACTTTTCCAAATCTGAGAAACCAGCAGTTCCACGTACATAGCTAAATTTTGTTAAGCAACGATACTTAAGTCCTAGAATCATTTTGAACAAGTTAGTTAATTTTCTGAGCCTCCATCTAATCTATTTTATGCCATATCTCAGCTCAAGAATTTACCATAGCACTGTGGTCCCTAATATGACAAATCGAAATGCCTTTATTCATTCACTCAATAAATATTTATTGGCACCCTTCTAGCTCTGAGGAGGTAGCAATGAGTATAACCAAAGGCAAGGTCCCCACTCTCACAAACTTATATTCCAGGGAAAGTATCTTTTGCTCCGGTCCCCCCAATGGCGATTTCCCTTCATTTTATAAGGTCATCCAGCCTCTCAGGGCTTCTCCAATTAAACTGTGAGGGATCCCTTACTATTTCCAGTAGTCCCATGCCCGAACTCTTCTTTAGTCTTTTCTACCTGGAATACGCTTATATTTTCTCACCAATAGTCAGTATTGAGCTTTTGCTCTAAGTTCACACTTCAAAGTAATGTCCTTGAGGAAATCATCTCGGCCTTAACAACTGCCTGTTTATTATGTTTATCTCACAATTTATTTAAACAGTACATATGACTTTTATTTATACATGTCTCTTCACGGCTCTTACAAATTTTTTTTTAAAGATTTTATTTTATTTATTTGACAGAGAAAGACAAATCACAAGTAGGCAGAGAAGCAGGCAGAGAGGGGGAAGCAGGCTCCCTGCTGAGCAGAGAGCCCGACGCGAGGCTTGATCCCAGGACCCTGAGATCATGACCAGAGCCAAAGGCAGAGGTTTTAACTCACTGAGCCACCCAGGCGCCCCACAGCTCTTACAAATATTTCTTGTCTTCCAAAGTTTATAAATGTATTGAGGTAAAACCTATGTCTTCTTTTGTGTATATAGTAGGAACTGTTTACTGTCCCCTAATAATCTTTCTCACCTTCCTCCTTTTAACACAAGAACTCCCTAAAATTCTAAGCACATGGCTGCCCAGCTAGAGACTACATTTCCTGGCCTTCTTTGCAACTAGACAAGGTCACAGAGACTAAATTCTGGCCAATGGAATGTCAGCAGAAGTAATATATGCAAGATTCAGGAATTCCTTGCCCTCTATTCCTTACTCCTCTTCCTGTGGGCTGGAACTTGATCTTGGAAGTGACCAGTCATCTTGAACCTTGCAGGTGAGGGCAAACCATAAGGGAGTGTTAAATTAAGGGAGGTCATCTGGCATCTTGGTGTACCATTTGGAGCAGACTTTCCTTATTCGGCTGCATAGCCTATGAGCTCAGATTTTTATTCACTAGAAGAACAAACTTCTATCTTGTTTAGGTCACTGCTACCAGTCTTTTATAAAACATTCAAATCAATATTCTAACAGTGCTCATTACAGTATTTAACATAAAGTAATTATGAATGCAGTGCTAAATAAATACCATTTAAATGAGTAAATATATCTCTGAATTTAATGACATAAAAATTCACCAAAAAAGTGATTTTGAAGGGGGAGTGGGGAGGGTGTTTTTTGTTTGTTTGTTTGTTTTTTCTTGAATGTTATGTGCTTTTGTTCCTTAGGTGTTTAAAAGAGAAAGGCTGGTTCTGATTTTTTTTTTCCACTGAGCTATATTCATTTTGTTGGAAATGTTATACACTTCCCAATATTATCTATCCTTCTGATATCACTGAATAAGTCCATCCAAAAGGATGGACTATCGGAAATAGGATGGTCTGGTATTAAAAATTTTGGCATTAAGAAAGAGAACTTTTAAATTACCAGGGACCCTTATAGAAATTTTGGTTTTAACATCAGTAGAGAACTATGGTCACTGTTGGCTTCTATAGCTCAAGCTGCTCACCAATGGCACCGCCACTTCCCAGGACTACAAAAACAGAGGAAAACGACATACCTCCAAGTCTCCTGAGATATTGGCACCAGCAAGAATCCCAGTAGCTGCTGGGAAGAAAATGGCAAAGACAGAGAAGAAGCCTTCACCTTTTGTGAAGCTTGGCCCAAAGTTTTCCGCAAATATTGATGCTGCAACACAAGTAATGAGAACATTATCTTGTAGACTTTCTTTACAGAAAAGGAGATAGAGTTACCTTTAGCTGCTATCAATGTATCATGCAAATGGGTTCCTATATTAGAAATGGGATGAATTGGAGATGTTGCTATACTCCTGATGAATCTCACATTAGTATTTGCCAATAGTCAGTATAT
Organism: Nasua narica; assembly: GCA_028533885.1. NCBI lineage: Eukaryota > Metazoa > Chordata > Mammalia > Carnivora > Procyonidae > Nasua > Nasua narica. The sequence goes on along the minus strand of CM052797.1, from coordinate 32,272,394 downwards.
GTATCACAAGGTTTTAGAACTCTAGGACATAACTCTGAAAACTTTTTTGTGCCAAAAGAGACCCAGGCCTCCAGATTTTTTTGAATCTAGAAGATTGAAAGAGGGAAATGGAAATTTTTTCTCATGACCATGCTGGCATATTCATGAATATATGACACACGTACACTGCCCTACACGTACACAACTCCTTTCTTACATGCATAAATACTCTAATCAAACACAGCTTTTCTATGCTTTTTTTAAATTGTAGGAAGTGGGTGAAACTATCTTAAAATTTTGCTACTTATGGGGTGCCTGGGTGGCTCAGTGGATTAAAGCTTCTGCCTTTGGCTCGGGTTGTGATCTCGGGGTCTTGGGATCAAGCCCCGCGTCGGGCTCTCTGCTCAGCGGGGAGCCTGCTTCCCCACCTACCTCTGTGCCTACTTGTGATCTCTCTCTCTCTCTGTCAAATAAATAAATAAAATCTTTTTTAAAAAATTGCTACTTATGTTCTTTTTTTTTTTTTTACTTATGTTCTAACCTTCCCACTCCTTGTTCCCAGAGATTAGATCTTAAGTTCTATGCCAAATTTTCTTATATAGGAGAATAATAGTAGGAAGGAACATTAGTCATAAAATAATACTGTTCCACGGGGTCTCAACAAATTACTTAAATGAGAAGGGGAATATGTAGAAGAAAAGCAAAACAGAAGGGAAGAAAAACATGAACAAAAGAATCTAGGATGATGCAAACAAGGAAAGAAAATTTAAGTCGTGAGAAAAAATACAGCAGGAGCTAGAAGGAGGGAAAAGAATAGAAAGGAAAAGGATATTAACATGTAAAACAATGTAAAGACAAACTTTACAAAGAAAAAGAATCAGGAAGAAAGAGGTGATCTGATACCAAAAGGAAACAGACACTAACAACTGAATAAATGATGAAAGGAAATGTTTTTTAAATCTCAGCAGTGGATTCTTGAATTAGCTAGAGTGAAAAGCTAGGAAGGTGTGCATAGGTGGAAGAGAATTTCATGCTTTGCGACATCCCCTCAGGATGTTATGCCAATTCCTACAATCTTTTGTGCTTGCAAACCTGACAGTGATGCTTAACTTGGTAATGCTATAGATAAGCAAGGTGCAAAAAAGTTTAGCAGGGGGGCACCTGGCTGGCTCAGGAGGTGGAGTGTACAACTCTTGATCTTGGGGTGTGAGTTTGAGCCCCACACTGGGTGTAGAGATCACTTAAAAATAAAATCTCTTAAAAAAAAAAAGTCTAGCAGGAAACTGATTATGTTTGGCTTTAGTGTTCTCAAGGGTTGAACAAACCGTTGGAACTATGTTCTCTTTCCTTGCATGTACAACGTCTACTATTAGACGACAGCAACAATTTGTCCCACACTTGAAGGTTTTCAAAGCACTTTGGCATCCACTATTATTTACTTCTCAACAATCCCCTGAGGAAGTTGCTATCACCCACACTTCAGCAGGGAAATTTGAACCCCAAACATGCTAGGAGACCGGGCTAGCTGGCACACAGCAGGGTCGACACTCGCTCATTCCGAATCTCCTGAGTCCAACCCCAGGCTTCTCCCTGGATCACACTGGGATTCTAATGACTGACATGGGGGTCACAGGGGTGGTGATGGAAGAGTGCAGTGGAGAACCATTGACTGCAAAGCAACCCATTGGTCACACGTACCTTGGTAGTTAAAGAAACCTCTGGACTTCTTCTCATTGTTGGATGGAATGACGGTTCCAATGAAGAAGTTTGCAATAGCAATGAGGAGAATGACCAGAAGTATCACCTGAGCCTGGAATGGCAAAGTAAAAGGAGGCCAACTTAGAATTAACAACTTTTTATATAATTATAAAAGTGATGTCTGTGGAAAGTCCACCGGACAAGGACTCTAGCTGGTTATTCTGAATAGAACTACTATCCAGAGTAGGTAATAGGGTATCTTACAGAATGGCATCTTAACAAGCCTTATCTGACCTGAGTGTAGAGGTTGCATTTTCAATGGTGGCATGTGCTTGGGCACTTGAAGGTGATAGTTCAAAAACATTCCAAGTACTACATGAGTAACTTAGTGCAGTGCCCTCAGGGATATAAAGGGAGCCCAAAGTTTTAACGCTGATCGAGTTTATTTCTTTTCTGGGCAGAGTGCCGATGGATTCTTTCCTTTCCCAGTGCTAAAAGCAACAGGAGTTGCATTAATAACACAATAATTTAGAGAGTTCTGTGATGCCTTGTACACTTGATGTCAGGCCACTCGTGTGTGCCCAGCACAAGTGGTTTGCAAGGTTGATCAATCGAATTATCTTTCTTTTCCCCCTTCTCTCCCTACTGACACTTCAAGGGTCTACTGGTTTGCATTCCCATATACTGTTCCCTCTGTAGGGAATGCACTTCTCCCCTACTCTTTGTGTAACTATTTCCTTCTTCTCATCCTTTAAGTCTTACTTACTTCCTCAGAGAGGATTTTCTTGACCACTGAGTCTGATCATAACAGCTAACATTCACTGAGGGCTTACTAAAACAGACAGATTTCACATTACCAGTATTTTTTCAGATAAATACTACCACCAATAACTGTACAAAGTAGGTAATATTGTTATCATCATTTAAAAGATAAAGACACTGAGGCACAGAGAGGTTAGGCACTTTTCTCAAGGTCATACAAATGTAAACCAGATTCAAATCCAGGTGCCAGAGCTTTAAACCTACCCTCTACCCCCATGAAGGTACATTTCCTCCCTCAGGGAACACAGTCTATTTTAAGTAGATACCCCTTATTTTCTCTCTGAGTGCCCTGTTTATTCCCTTGAAAGCATGTTCACAATTTACCATTCTACATTTACTTGTTTGTCTACTTGATCAGTACTCATATCCCCACAGACCATACGCTCAACTGGGGCCAGGATTGTGCCTATTTGCGTCACCACTGAATATCCAGTACCTAGCAGGATGCCCAGCACCTAATAACCACTGAATTAATTTTTGTTTGATGTGTGAATGCATAATCCACAACTAAACACCGTATAGGAATGCTTCTCGTTGCCTTATGGAGGTGGCTGGGTTTGGCCACTTTTCAATCTCTGGAGTCCTCCTGAAGTCTAGGTACGGTATCTCCAGGGACTTAAGACCAGTTGCAATTATATCAGTCACTGTAAAGTTATACATCAGATAAAAGACATGCTCTTCTCATTCAGAAATTTACCGTATTACTACTGTTAAATCCAGCTAGTGTCTAGTTCCAGGACTTATTCCCCAAGTATCTCGGAGGAGAATGATAGTTGCTGCCTCTATTCCCTTCTCCCATCACATGTGGGAGAAGCCCATTTCCTTTGGGCTTCAGGACCCACAGTCACCTGGAAAATGGAACACCAGGGGCGGGCCTGGGAGACTCAGGTTTTCAGCAGGGACTGTTGCTACAATCCTAAGGTGCTTGGGTGTGAAGATGGCAGCAATTGTGGTATCTCTGTCCAGTGATCACAACACTAAGGAGGACAAAGGGCCCAACCGATCATGCGACACATGACCGGGGAGTCATGTCTGCCTGGACCTCATGTGTTTGGAGGGCTTGGGTTTCCCTCCAGTGCTAACCTGCAGCTTCTGCCATAGCAAGTAATAATAGCAATTCTTTTTGAATATGGGGTTTGTTCTATTCCTGCAATTTGGTCAAGACCTCAGCAGCAGTGGTTGATAACATCATTTTGAGAAATCACCTTTGCTTCCCATTCCATTCCAGCTACTGAAATTCCTAAAAGAATCACCACTGTGATGGAGCCTATTATCCGGATGTCGTTGATGGGATCTACCATCATCGAATTGCTCTCCTGGAACAGCAACAAAAATCACAAAAATGGTTAGAGATGGAGGTTTGTTTTGTTTTTTGTTTTTTGTCTTTTTGCCTGCATGTCGTATTGTAGAATTGAACAGTAAGAAGAAATACTATGCACTAATGACAATATAGGATTATGGAAAAACAAGGTGCTCTTAAATCAGAAATTAGCATTATTTTGTCCTATAATAATAGGCCATTGGTAGCCAAGGTTAGCAGTGGAAAATTCTAGATGCTTATTCTAGTCACACAGCTTTTAAAGCTATTGTAGCACTGAGATAAGTATGGGCACATATAAACAGATTGTTTTGTTTCAGAAGAATGACTATTTTTGTGTGTCAAGGGGAATCTTAGAGAAATAAAAATGAGTAGCTTTCAGTGTGAATATTGGAAAATAAGTGTTAGTCAATTAAATAACAAACTCCACAAACCAGGTAACACATTTTTTGAAGATCACATAACTTATGAACTATATAATCCACTCATTTACTCATCTAATTTTCAAAAAATAAAGGTACTGTTACTAATTGAATTCAGTGAATGCTATCACTACCATGAAAGGAGAACTAGAAGTTAGTTCACCTACTAGCTAGTTAACACTCTCATAGACAGACCGACTAGATGGTGTACCTAAACTAGGAAATGCTCAGTTTTCTGCAGGGAGTTGTTCTAATGTTTGAACTGTCTTTCCCTTTGGAAACTGATACCCATGGTAGTAATATTGCTGCTGATAATAGCATCCATTATTCATCTTTTCTTTCATGTTTTACACAGTATTTCATGTACATTATCTGTTCTGTACTTTTTTTTAAGATTTTATTTATTCATTTGACAGAGAGAGAGAGATCACAAGTAGACAGAGAGGAAGGCAGAGAGAGAGGGGGAAGCAGATGCGGGGGCTTGATCTCAGGACCCTGGGATCATGACCTAAGCCGAAGGCAGAGGCTTTAACCCATTGAGCCACCCAGGTGCCCCTGTACCCCATTTCTATGAAATGTATAGAACAGTATTATTAACCCCTATGATAGATTTGAGAAACAATGTTCAGATGAATAGAGGGACTGGCCCAGAATCTCTCAGCTGATCAATATAAGAGCGAGGATTCCAAGCCAGTTCTGAGGCCAAGCCTAAAGCTCCTTCAACTATATCCAACTTCCGCCTTCTACAGAATAAATCTATTTCCTCTCATCTTGCCATAATGATATCCCCTAGTGCCCTGAAAATGCAAATTGAACCAAATTATCTTACTTGGCTGAAGAAAAGAAAAACTTTTAATTACCTTAAGAAGATCCACCACTGTTTCGGCAAATCCCACCACATACATAGCAACAGCCACGGCATTGGCAAAAGCAAAGATCAAGCCTATAGACCCCCCGAACTCAGGTCCTAAGCTTCTGGAAATGAGATAGTAAGCCCCACCTAAAACAAACAAAAAAATGAACATACTTTACTCTGAGGAACTGCTAAGGGATTTAGTTTCTATGACCAAATAATTTTAAATAATTTTTATCCTGATAAAAATATTGCAACTTCCCAATAATTTTGAGAATCTTGTATCACTTTAATGAACGTTAGCCATCCTTTCTTTGTACTCTGAGAACTATAATAGAACACAGTAGAATTATCCTGATTTAGTAAGTTCTGATTTACCAAAAGCCAATTGTATTCAAATTGTATACAAATAAGACCACAGCTGGACTTTGCCAAAACAAAATGTTTTGCCTTCTAAAAAAATTCATTGGTGAATTCAAATCAATAATGTAACCAAAGTAAAATTTGATATTTGAAATTTCCAGGAACAGGCAGGCCTAGGTAGAAAATGAAGTAGTTTATCATTGAACTTTATCATTGCTTTTCTAACTTCCTTTCTGGTGTACTTTTCTGGTATGTACTGGCTGCCTAAAAAAGATATCTGTATACAGGGCCCCTGGGTGGCACTGTTGGTTAAGCACCCGCTCTCGGTTTTGTTTGAGGTCCTGGTCTCAGAGTGGTGGGATTGAGCCCAATGTTGGGCTCTGCTCTCGGCTTGGAGTCTGCTAAACTTTCTCTCTCCCTCTGCCACTCCCCCCACCAAATAAATAAATAAATCTTAACCAAAAAAAGGTATCTGATTATCCACTCTATACACTGGAATTGGTTCTCTATGTTTTTAGCTCAAGAAGGCATGATTATTGCCAAATACCCCTATGTGTATGGGGGTGGCAAATGGGAAGAAAGGTAGGTTTGGAACAATCGCTTCTCCTTTGGACCTTGAAAAGACTGTTCCGTATGTGGTGGTGAACTTCTTTCGGTGCACTTGAAAGACCGAGCTGCCCCGGTTGCTCCTACAGGGTAGTGAGAGCAGGTAAAAAAAAAAAAAGACTAGGTGTTGAGAAGCCTAGGTAGCTAGAAGCTCTGACAGACCATAGGAAACTAATGACTTCCTATGCTGAGCTCGTCTTAGAGGTGGGCAGAATTGGTAGGGGAAAGACACTGAACAAATATATCCCAAAAGAAAACAAAACAAAAACCTATCTTTTAAAGAAAAGGAATTTCCTCCACTGTAGTAACTCCTTCGGGTTAAAGGGTCAAAGCTCTCTTTAGAAATGTAACTAATTATCTGGGGGGAGCAAATCACCTACCTCCTCCATCCTGAGGACATTAAATAAATTAGCTAGCCAGTCACTTCCGCTGGGTCACGGAGCAGGGGAAGCTGTGAGTGGAGGTGTGTTTGTGGGAGGGAAGGGGCTCATGGAAGGCCCTGGGTGGGCAAACCTGGATAAGGTCCCCAGGTTGCAGCCCCAGGAGCCAAACAGAATGGGAGGGGTAAGACAGGAATTAGAAGCACTGATAAACCTCCCCCTCTTCATTGTACGCCTAGGCCTCTTTATTCCTGGATGACTTAAAAGTAACTCTTTGTTCTGTTTAGTTGTTTCTATTTTCTTTTGAAGGATCTTCTCAGGCCTGGGGGCCTCTGGTCATGGTGGTGTTGCGGTAAACTCTTGATGGCTTGCTAAACCGGGATTGTAGCCTGGGGAGCTGAGTGGGCCTGGGAGAGGGCTAACTGGGCGCCCCTAAAGGCACAAAGAAACCGTATATTTTACAGTAATTATTTACGCCTTCTTTCTAGACACCTGGTCACTCTCTATAAACATGTTTAATCACAGGAAATGGGTCAAAGAAAACCTGGAGAGCTCTTAATTTTAGTTGAGAGAATTTTGCCTTGATGTTTACTTTTGGGTTAGTTCATTTTACTTTAAGGCTTCAGGGACTAATTATGAATATGCAAATTTTACTTCCAACATTAAACCAACTGTAGATAGTACTCCGGAAGCCAAGCTTGTAGTCAGAAGTAAATGAATTGACTTACCTCCTCTTACTACTCCATTTGTGCAAATAGCGGACATCGAAATACCTGTGAGGGTTGTCACCACCACACTCAGGCCGATGATGATGACTCCGAGACCTGTAAAATCCCCCAAGAAAGGAGTTTGGCTCCAGTACGCCAGGAAGTCACTAGGAACTTGAGGAGGCAGCAGTCTTTGTCTCGTCACAGAAGGGTCCGTCTCCCCATGAGAAAACCTGAAATGTTCTAAAAGATCCCAGTCCACGAAGGTCTCCAGAGCACCTGAAACGTACTAAACTTTAAAGTTGAAGCCACGTCCGGGAATCATTGCCCCAGAGACACCGGCAAGGGGCTTGCAGACTGGCCTGAAAAAGAAAATTCGCCAGAGGAATTTGAGCAGCTGGAAACCATGAGCAGCAATGCTCCCGAGATCTCCATTAGAGGCGGTCCCACAGCTGAGCGGCAAGGACCAGGACTGAGCTCACCATACCTTAGGCTTCCTTCCGCATCCGGCGTCAAGAACAGGGGGCTCCTTGCTTGCTCCAGTCAAAAAGAAGTATATAAAAACTTTTCCTACCCGTGGCAAGCGATGAAGGCATTAGGGATCTTAGAAATGTTACCTCCACGAACAAACCCGTTAGTCGCTATTGCAGAAGTTGACAACCCGGTAATAGAAGTTACCATGGTGGAAAGAAGAATTATGAGAACTCCAAGACCTGTTAGCGATGAAAGATAAAAGATAGTACATTTTACTTTTCTTCCTTGGGTTCCCTATTGCTGCAAACTCTACGGCCTCTGATTTAAGTTTTCACGTCTACGCCTTGCGCCCCAGCGGAGTTGTGTTGTGCTCGGGAGAAACGGGCTTGCCTGGCATAAAGATCGAGTCCAAGGCCTGCTCATTACGATGAAGGATGGCTTCCAAAAGTAAACACAGTCTAAAAGGCGGCCCTGGAAAGGAGAAGTTGACTGATGCTGGTGTCCTGGGAGAGAAACTACCCTGGCTACGAAAAGAGAAAACATGACATTTGACCTTCTCTCCTGCTGAGAGGAACCTGCATGAGACAGTTGGGGGTTTGACAAAGGTTAAATCCTTCCCCATTGTTCTTGCATCTCTCTTGCCTGGAGGAGGAAAAAAAGGAACCAACTTGGATTACCTTTGAAAGCACTCCAGAAAGGTCAGTGGTGAACTATCTGAGCCTGTGTTGCCTTTACCTTACAAATGATCATGCAGGTCACAAGTCTAATTACCTCCTCTGACATATCCATTTGTGGCAATAGCAGAGGTGGATAAACCAGTGATACCAGTCACTGTCACGGCTAAGCCGATGATAATCACACCAAGACCTCAGTTGAGAGAGGAAAAATAAAGCCAATTAAACAGTGGAACAATCCATTAGATCGTTTACATAAAAGCCAGCAAAACTAGGGTAATCACCAAAGGACCACATTGAAATTAACAAATTGGCTGGAAATCACCAGAGTAAATGCTCAGCTTTTAAGTTTTCTGCCTGTAGCAGCACAGATCCTAGAAACTGAAGAGCTAAGATGTGCAGCAAAAATTGCCCACAACTGAATAGCGATGGCTGGTCAGAACTTAAGGGGAACCCCACTTTTTGTGCTGTTCTAGATACCTACCTACAAACATAACAATTGGTCCCTACGATTCCAAGCTGAGCATATAACTGAAGAGTAAATGTTCACCCTTGCAGGTAACTATCTTTTCATGTCCACTTGGTTGTGTGGGAGTGGAAAATTACATACAATGTAATAAGTTGTTCATCTGGCAGATAAGTAAAGTGGAAAAAAATCAAATGGAACTGCATTGATTTATTGGCTACCTGACCTTCAGCAAGTTACTTACTTTCTGAGCCAAACAAGGCAATGGAATTAGAAAGGAGACATGTGTAAGGTAGCGGAGCATGAAGGGCCCTGCTTTTTTGGTCTATGTCCACAATAGTTACAATAGTTACAATAGCTATTGTTTATTGAAAGTCTACTATACATCCAGCCAGGTGTCAGGTAGCAGGAGAAATGTGAGGAACAAATAAAATGAAATGAAAAAAGCTGCCTTCAAGGATATTATGGTGCAGAAGGCAAATGATTCTAGGAGCGGGAAAGTGATAAACCGGGATTCAGAGAAAGGCAAGGCTGCTTTCAGCTTCAGGAAGGACACAGTCAAGAGGATACTGAAGGGTAGCAGAATCTGTCACCCTGAAATGTACCCCTTTTGCAGAAAGATTAGTTTGAGGTAAATGCAACAGAAAAAAAAGCAGATACTTCCCCCTATTTGCCTGAAAGCAAGTTGTAAGTTTGTAAAGTGGCTCCACTTTCCTCTACAGCAGGAGGGACAGAAGTTAATCATCAGAGCCAATTCTAGACCCTTATCAGCTGGAGTAGCACCAGAGGAACCTACATAACAAACCCCACTTATTTTCCATTAGTTCCCCCCATGTGCCTGCCTTCCCACAATCTGTCACAGAAACTCGGCAAGGTTCTTTAGCTTTATCTTCAAAGAATTGATTGGGAAACAATTAATCCAACTCCTTCATTTTCAGATGAGAAAATGAAACTCATGGAGTATAAATGACTTGCTTTGGGTCATACCTGTTTCATACCCTTCTTAGGAGCCTGATGTTTATTAAAACTATCTTGCCCCAGTCAAGGTCTCTGAGACAGAGAAGAACAATTCAATGGCATTAGTGCCTTATTCTACCATTTGCTTTTGGGGAAAAGAGAGCCCAAACTCACGGCCTTCGAGCAGGTATCCAAGGGCTGTAGCTACTGTGACTCATGGCTCCAGCTTCCTTCTGGATTTGTTCCCAGGCTCTCCTCTAGAAAATGTATTCAGCTTCTTCCCCAAACTATCCCCACAACATGGAGACACTACTTGGATTTGCTTCTTTTCTTACCCAATAAAGGGACTCCAATGGGACCCAGAGGGTGACTTAATCAACTCACTTAGCTTTAAGTTTACAGCAAAGGCCAGTAAAACTGAGTAAGGATGATAATAAGTTTCTATGACTCACTAAAGTCTACTTTCTGAGAACTAAACAACGACAAACAAACCTTTATTCAAAGGAGAACCTGCTAGACACCCACTTAAAGTAGGATATGACAACTTACAAAAAAGTCCTCATTTAAACAATACTGATGTCTGAAAGTAGAACACAGTTTAGCAGGAGAAAGGGATCTTCATATTTTACAATTTTACAGTAAGCATGAAACTGAGAAGAATAATGTAAGATCTGATTAAAGTTCAGATTATGGCCCCAACTTGTGGATGTTAAATAAGTTGCATTAGAAAGAATTACTCTTGCCCTTGGCTATGCTCACACCTCCAAACAAAGTAATGTTGCTTGATGATCTCAATAAGTTACTAAACTGCCCTTAAAAAACTAATTTTGCATGAAGCCCTGGAGCAAACACTTGGCAAAGCTAAGATGCAGATTTTCCATGGAATGGCATATACTTACTTTGGACCCTGCGGCTATAAGCATTCATTTGATATGCATCATAAAGCTGGCAAGCAGCCCTTTGTCAGGAACCCAGCAGTTGCCAAACATGAAACATGGAAAAACTCTGGAAACTGGTTCCAGTGTTTCAAGTTACAGCTTAGCCCTTTCTTGTGAGTTAGTCTGCCGGTGATGCTCAATTTGTTTTGAGGGGCAAAGGCAATAAATAAGGACCAAGTACCTTTGAATGTGAATTGAGATACATTCTGAGCAGTTATCTAAAAGCACATTTGAGGGGCACCTGGGTGGCTCAGTTGCTTAAGCCACTGTCTTTGGCTCAGGTCATGATCCCAGAGTCTTGGGATGGAGTCCCAGTTGGGCTTCCCTTGCTCTGCAGGAAGCCTGCTTCTCCCTCTCCCTCTGCCTCTCCCCCTGCTTGTGCTCTCTCTCTGTCAACTAAATAAATAAAATCTTTAAAAAAAATAAAAAATAAAAGCACATTTGAACCTCTGCATTATTGATGCTAATGATTTATAGGTCTTCTCCAAAGGTGGATCTATAATGTATCTCCCAAATACAAAGTAGAACATCATTAATTTTTATCGCATTAAATCAGGAACTTTGATAAAATTCTAATAAATTTTTCATATAAATTTTACCAGTATATTCTCGATTAAAAAAAAAGGTTTGCCACAGGAAATGATATTTTAAATAAAAGATCATCTTTAAAAACATCAAATAATCACTTGAAATAATTTCAACATCATGCATTCTCCATTAGAAAAATTAGTAATAGTTACATATGTTATCTTAGTCATTTTATCTATTACTTTTAAGCCTCTATCTGGCAATATTTTATTAACCTTTGGGTACCTGAAAGTAACACAGTTATTTTCTTTGGAAAATGTTCAACTAATTCAGCATTAGCCGGGTCACATTGTTGCCACTTTTCCCACAAACTGTTTTTGTTGAGTGAAATTTTGCCAGTAATCATAAGGGAGATACACAAATGTCAGTATGTCCCCAAATATGAATAGTACAATTTCAAATGTATGTGTCTCTATATATCTGTACACCTAAAACTCGATGGAAAGATAAAAATATTTGCTTGAGCATTTATCTGGTTAGTGAGCTGGAAAATTCCCGTCTCCCAGAAGTTAACGCTTCACCTTTCCTCTCTGACAAACATTGTCAAAGAGGCAAAGTGAAAGAGCTGGAGTGCAGATTGTTTCTGTGACCTTTATCTCACATTCAGCATTAATGGTCAAAACAAGTTGCTTATGGAGTTTATCACTGACATTGAAAACTATACACGGGGCATGGGGAAACATGCTTACCAATTCCAGCTTCTCCAACAATCCAGGAGAGACGAATGAAGAGCATGACACCCCAGATGTTCAGCATGCATCTTACCTGTGGGTTGAAGGAGCATCAAAAGGGATGTGAGACACAAGAGTGAGGCAAAACCCAGCCCTCTCCGTAATTCTGGTGTCCAGGCTTTGCTAACACGTAATCCCCGAGGACACAGAACAAACATATTTTATTTGGAAACATAGGAGCTTTCTCACCAGCACACCTTTCACCCATCCAAACTTCACAGCGCCGGCTTTATCCTCCCCTTCCTTGTTTTCGGCTTCTTCGTCTCCAGGCATCCCATCACCATTTGCAACCCTGTCGGCCGAACCTGGCGCCACTACGACGTTCTGCATTTTTACAGGTGGCAGAAACATACTATTTGGTCAACACAGGGACCCAAAAAACTTTCAAAGGCAAATCCGAACAACTGACATAACATTTTAGACACAGGCAAAAAGGGACACATATTCTAGCATTTGAATAAAATATTTTTTGCCGCGGGAACTGATGGGTTTGTTCTGTGAGTGATTTCAGGCACAGCAAGACTGCAAGAGTAGTAAAGGAGCTTGGGCAGTTCTACTGGTGAAAATATTACCTAAAAAAGCTGGTTAGATTTGGGTACGATTAGAATACAAAAAGAACAAAGGAGAGAAAAAGAAACTCAAGGCGGGGTGGAAAGCCTATCAAAGCGAATGAGGGTCATTGAGGCATGGTAAGAGGTTACCCTCATTGACGCAGACACTCTGGACTTCTTTCCATTAACCTCCCTGGGCTTCACTTTATTCACTTAAAATAATGATAATAAAACTTCTCTAATCATCATCTTAAAGAAGACTGAATGGAAGAACACATAGAAGCATTTCTTTGAAAACAAGAAGAAAAGGGTTACAGTTCTAAAGAGATTTAAAGATACTATCTGGTGACAGGAATGCTATTCCTGTAGAGGAAATTTGTTTCAGATGCGATGTGTCTTTGCTTGAAAATTGCTGGATGTATTGGTAGTCCTATACAAAGGGTAAGAAGTCTCATGATCAACTGACTACTAAAAAGATAGCTGAGTACAAATAAAAAGTAAGCTGTATAAAAAAATGTCAAAAGCTTATTTAGTGGTTTTTGTGACCTGATTTTGAAGAGCTTCCTTGTCAGTAGGATAATCTGAATTTAACGGGGGAAGGAAATATCCCTGTTTCTCTCAAGTTAAGAATAAATCTAATTTCTCTTTTAGATATGACTTTGAATAATTTCAGATGTACTCACTTAATTTAGCCTATCTGGCACCTACCTGACTCTAATAGTTAGATTGAGTTACCATTGAGTTCCCCCAAACAATCTTTTCTAGTAAGGGGTGGAAACCACTGGGGACGGTCTTTTAGATTCAGCACTTAATTACCATTAGTAAAGAACAACTTTATTCTATTTAAGTGGTCTAAATTAGTTTAAGGTTGGGACGATGTGTTCCCACATTACTAGTGAAGGAGTCTCAGACAAGGACAATTTTTTACCCTCTAAAATGGGACTGCTGTGAAATAAATACTCAGCATTTGTTATAAGGACTTTATTTGAAGGTGATCAAAGTTCTTGTCCTTACTATGCTCAAGGTTTATTGCTTTTTTGGGCTTTGATATATCATTAACATACCCACTGTAAGCTGACTCTAATTTGGACTATTTGCTCCAAGTGACTGACTTCTTGCTCCCTGCTCTTCTACTTCTCTATGTAAATAAGGATTTCTTCCAACTTTGTTTTCCCGCAAGATTTTTTTTCCCCACAAGATTTTTTTCATACTAATACGACACTTGGGAAACCAGTGCAATTCAGTGTGGTAAGTCATTGTATATTAACTGGGGGATGTGGGCTACTTCTCCTCAATGCCAACCAAGAGCCAACCAACCATACAGCAGGCCATCAAAAAAGAGTATTGAATCCATTAAGTGGATTTGAAGACCACCTGATCTCTACCACTTAAGAACACATGACCTGGTTTCTTATTCAAGTTAGCCTCCTATTTCTTTTCTTTTCTATCCCTATTGGGTATTTCACTTCTTGTTGTTTCCGCTGTGTAACCCACATTAAAAAAAGGGAGGGGGAAGAGAATGAATCTCAAGTCCAATCATCTTACTAGTTTTACTGGGGGTTTACTGAGGGTAAAACCTATTTGCACAGATAGTTGAAAACTGAAATGGGGTGCCTGGGTGACTGGGTTAAAGCCTTCAGCTCAGGTCATGATCTCAGGGTCCTGGGATGGAGCCCAGCATCAGGCTCTCTGCTTGGCAGGGAGCCTGCTTCCCCCTCTCTGCCTGCCTCTGCCTACTTGTGATCTCTCTCTGTCAAATAAATAAATAAAATCTTAAAAAAAAAACTGACATCATATATTCACATCAGTATAAGATACGGATAAACAAAGTCCACGGAAATCAAGGCTGAAAGAGCAGGGCAGAAACTGGTTATCTATACCAGCTAGAGATGCGAGTCATGTGTGTAATTCAAAAATTTCCAGTAGCTCCTCTTAAGAAAGTAAAGGGAAATTTAAAAAATAACGGGTTCAGATTTGGATCCTCAAATTTTAAAAATATACTTAACTTTTGTACAATATCATATTCTTAATGTTTACAATTAATTCATTAGCTATAGTGGCATCCCTCCTTGGAGGAGGAACCCGAACATGGACTGTTTTAATTATATATTTAATAATATATTTTTGCTTAATAAACTTCTATAAAACATCATAATTTCAACATGAAAGCAATAAAAAAATTAATGAGACATTTTACATTCTGTTTTTCACACTACGTCTTTGAAATCTGGTCTGTAGTTTACACTGATAGCACATCTCAATTTGTACTAGCCACATTTCAAGGGCTCAAGGGCGGCAGGTCGCTGGGGGTGTCCCATTGGAGTGCACCTGTCTGTACATTGCACTCTATCACAGATGGATGAAACATTTGAGGTTTTTCTCCAGGCAATTAAAAATTCTATTTTTTCTCTGAACGGATTTTATACTCATAAGGCAGCTGAGTGATTCGGATGTAACTTTCATTTTCCGTAACTAGAAAATCAATGAGAGCACAGAATTGAGGAATGTGTTAAAATGCCCATGAATGTTGAAGAGTTTATTTGGTTAAGAAATTCATTTATTTGACTTGGTTTGAGAAAAACTTTTAAGATTGTCAATATTCTAGTTAATCAAGATCTCATGGCCAGACTATCAGCAGCTACTCATTCAGGGAGAAGGCAATTTCCTTTTCCTCAGTTAATTGGGGATCCCATGAGACAGAGCCCCTAACCACTTACTTTTTAAAGGCAATCTTGGGAATAAAACCTATGGTTTTCTGATTTAACTTGAACTTGAGGGTTTGGTCCAGGAAATTGCTTTGCTCCTGGCTGAACTCTGGAGGTAACTGTGACCCTTATATCTGCATTAATGAGAATACCAATGATTGTAAAAAAAAAAAAAAATCTTACAAAATAGGCTAACGGATGAATAAGATATTTAAAATGTCCCCTTAAATGGACATTTCTATCTGGTAGATGCCTTTCTGGGCACAGTTTAATAGTTCTTCAATTTATCACTAGGACATCACAATATGAAGCAAAAGGAATATTCTATGAGGGCACATCAGGGAACTCATCATTTATGGAAGTTAGTAAGGCAATAATTTTTAAAAACTCTTCAAAAATAGAGTCAGTGTAGGATGTTTCACCCTTTCTTAGGTGAATATTTTCAATCTGCTAGAGTTTCAAAGTTTTTAATATATTTATGCCGTAGAGGGGGAAAACCTTTAAATATATATTTCTTCTCTTGACAATAAAGGACTGTAGTGAATTTATAAGTACCGAATCCATTTCCACTGCTTACTCTCTTACAGGAGCCTAAAAATCACTGTACCATATAATCTAGGAGACTTGGAATCTGGTTTTCAGCTATGCAATTAATTCAGGGTGTGTCCTCCTTAACCTTTCCTGGATACTGCCAAGGAGGATAAACCCAATGGGTTTTCTGAAAATCTCACTTTGAACTAGTTTACTCTAAGGCAAAATCAATTTTCTGTGTTTGTCATCTTCTCTTCTAACATGGCAAAGCAAAACTTGGTCTCACTCTTTAATAAATGTCTCCTTTGTAAGCCCATACAGCAATTATAAAGTCAACTTATCATCAAAGTACTGAAAAGACTGGAGGGTTTGTGGGAACTTGATGACTGTGAGCTATAACCAGTAGCTGTCAGGCTTCTGGCTGGTGCATGTTCTTGAGACCAAAGTCTCAAAGACTGAAAGTTTTATGATTGCTGCCTGAAACCAGTTTTGTTGCCCCCATATTTTGGATTAATTTGTTTGTTCACACTCTATTGCCATAAATGATGACCCACCACCTTTTGTAAATGCATTTTAAATTGCATAGCTTTAGGGAGTGATTATTTATTTGCCGAAAGTTTTACCTGTGCATTAAGTGTTCAGAGAAGGTAAACTGAAGTGCATTAGGAAAAAAGAAGGAAGAAAGAAAGAAAGAAAGAAAGACCCTTTCTCCCCTCCAATATTGATAAACTAGTGAAGCTTCAATCACACAAATTATTTTACTTAATATAAAATGTGTGAATTTTCAAACCTCAGAAAAATGACAAATACCTTTCTAGCTGTCATCAAAGATGAAAGAAATAAGTATATTTATTCTTTAAATTCTAACTAGATAATATTTGCTATTATACATGTTTTTAAGTTTCACCTTTTAATCTCAGGATGGTAGAAATCTTATCCCATCATTGAGAAATAGCTCCATAAATATTTAGGACTACATGATTCCCTCCCAATTGTTTTAAGCTTCCTTTTATTATTGAAATATTTAAATATATTCAGTAGTAGGGAGAATAAATAGATCTCATGTGCCTATCACTCAACTTCAACAATTACCAACATATGGCCAGTATTATTCTACTTAAACCTCTTTACAACCCTGGGATTTTTTAAAACCAATCCCAGTAAGGATCAGATAATCCCTAAGGTTCATTTCAGAATGAAAAGCATGAGTCTAATCACATGTCTATATCTTAGTGATCAATGTTATTATGGTTGTACATTACCAGCCCTTTGTGATAAAGGGAAGTATTTTAAATTTTGAAAATGAGGGGGGTTTTTCCTTCTTTTAACAGTTACTATAAACTATGCCTCTAAATTACTACCAATGGTCACAATTTATAATCACAATATTTTACTGTATCTGAAAACACATAGCTCCCATACAAATTGACATATTTTTTAATACCTTAGGCCAAAAGGTGGCTATTGTGTATAATAAAGAGCATAAGAAAATAAAACCAAAAGATTCTTACTATTTTCCACATTATACTTCAAGGGAACTCCTACTCTACTCACCACCTATTACGGAATACTAAAGACTACAACTAAAACTTCTACCAAATATTATAATGAGTCTGTAGTTGCAGATTTTCACTCCAACAAATATTTTAGGGGTGGCCACTGGTCCTTACTGACCTTTAAGGCATTTATTGCCTCAATTTTCATGTCTATTTTATATGGCTTGGTGATATTTCTAATTTTGGATACCCCCAATTAGAATGTTAAAGTTCCAAATTTGATCTTCGAAATACTTTAGAAAATATTATTTTCCAGAGAATGCATTTGTACACTTCTGTTTGTCTTTTTACAGAATATAAGCATTTATACATTGCTTTATGTGGTTTAATGTTTGCATATTTGACCACATGTCTTTTATTTCTACCCATAACAATGCCATTTGACACATAAAGTTCTGAAGAGTAGAGATCAAATCTCTTTAACTCACTTTATACAGCAGCTCTTATAAATAAAAGGCTAACAAATGCTTTTGATGATGACAATAAGAATGGTTGAGACCTACACTTAATTCTGTAGGAGAAGCAACTTGATCTTTTGGCACAGTCCTCAAGAAGTAATCTCCTATTCTGCCCATCAGGACTGAGAAGCAATTTCTTCTTTGAGCCTGAATTCCACTATTTCCTACAGCTGTCAAGTGAGCTGAGGCAAAGCACTATGGGAGACCAGGCTGAGGATGGTAAGTACTGATAAAGAACCAGGACTCTGGAGTCATGCAGACATAGGTTCAACTTATTAAACACATGACCTTGGCTTCTTGACCTTGGAAGTGTACTGACTTGAGTTTTTGTTTTCTCTTCTAAAGGATCTATAGGATTTTATAAAACCTTTGCTATCTATAAAATAGTAATAATAACTGTACCTACCCTGAAGCGTTATTCTAAGGATTGAACGAGAATTTGCCAAGAGTGAGTACCCTGTCTGATACATAAAAAACTCTCAATAAAAAGTTTGTTTTTTCACCAGAGTGTGTGTATTGGTTTTTATTCACAAATTACTTTTCCTAATACTTTTTATTCACAAATTGCTTTTTGCTGATAAGAGCCTAATGGCCCCAACGTGAAGTCGTTCCATTGTTTTTGTTTTGGAAGAGTTTGTAAATAGTTGGTTTCCTTAAAAATAATACTTCTATCTTACTTTTTACGGTATTTTATACTTTTCATAGACAGTTTATTTCAATGATGTGAGAATGCTGACTTTGACTGAAAGGCTGTGTATTTTCCTGATTTCTATATAATTATATTTTTCTGAAATGCTGACAACAATGGTGGTTAGTAAGGCTGAAAAGGAGTTTCATTTTGGTTAGCCCTGTAGTTAGGAACTGTGTATAAAAAGGTGACCACAGGGGTGTCTGGGTGGCTCAGTTGGTTACGCAACTGCCTTCGGCTCAGGTCATGATCCTGGAGTTCCGGAATCGAGTCCCGCATCAGGCTCCCAGCTCCATGGGGAGTCTGCTTCTCCCTCTGACCTGCTCTCTCTCACTTTCTTTCTCTCTCTCTCTCTCTCAGATACATAAATAAATAAATAAAATATTAAAAAAAAAAAAAAGGTAACCACAGGATTATACCGGACACTAAAAGTAGAATTATTTTTACAAAGTGAAAATACTAGATTAATCTTTGCCAGATGTCCAACAATCATTATACGTGTTTTGATATGAAAAGAATTCCAATGTATATTACTTAGTGAAAACAGTGACATGCAGGACAATGTGTAAAGTATGTTTCAATATGTGTTTGAAAAAAAAAATTACAGACAGAAAATTAGATAGATAGGAATATAGACACACAGATACATTTGTATGTTTGTATAGGCATAGAAAATTTCTGGGAGGATTTATAAGAAACTGCCAGTAATGATTGTTCTGCAGAGAATAACTGAAGATCTATCTTAGATAAGAGACATTTCATTATATATATTTTTAGTACTTGTTAAATATTTTATCAGTGTATATTTTACTTTTTAAATAAAAATCAGCTAATATAAAAATTACCATCTTCATTATCAACAACCATTTACTGAGTTTCTAACCATTGTAGGCAATGTACTAGACTTTGCATGCATATAAACTCTAGTATTTACAAACATCCTATAATATCAGTTGAAATTATGTAGCTTGTATACTATTGCAGAGAAAGTAAAGGATGGAGTTGTTATTTTCCTGCTTTTGACTAGTTTTTGGAAATCCATAATTCGTAGCCACTTGTATAGGCATTTAGCTCTTTACTACATAGAAAAATGGAAAGATTTCTTCAACTATGATCGCAAATCATTGGGATTACAAATTTTGTCAATATGTATCACTCCTAGAGTTTCAGTTAAGGTAGAGACTTGAAATAATGTCTTTCAAACCTATTTTTCATTTCAACTATTAGGAAACCCTTCTCATATAATTTTTTTTTTCTGACTTGGAAGCTATAACCGGGATTTACACAAAATCCAAATGGTTTCTGTCTAAATATGTTCTGTCATGTAGTATAAATGTACCATTCCCATATGGCTTTTTAAAGCATTAGAATCATGGGTATAAAAAAATGTCACTCGTACTACATCAATTGCTTCCCACTTTTAAATTGTTTAGGTAAGCGGGGCGCCTGGGTGGCTCAGTGGTTAACCCTCTGCCTTTGGCTCAGGTCATGATCCTGGGGTCCTGGGATCGAGCCCCACATCGGGCTCTCTGCTCAACAGGGAGCCTGCTTCCCCCTCTCTCCGCCTGCCTCTCTGCCTACTTGTGATCTCACTCTGTCAAATAAATAAATAAAAAAAATCTTTAAATTGTTTAGGTAAGCATTATCATTTATAATTTTTTGCATACAAAATCTGTAATGTTTCTGAGTATTATTATACAATGTTTGCTCTATTGATGGTTCCAAGTTGTAGTTTGAGGGGCCACCATAAAAATGTCAAGGGCCACAAGGAGGGAGCAACATAGCTACTATAGGTCTTCATCTTTTAAGCAGGGGAAAATAGAAGCAAATTCACTAACAAGGAAGAAAGAGATTAATTGAAGAAGGCCTGGATTGTTCATGTCTGATATCGAAGGAGAGCACAGAAGTAGAACGTGTGGAGAGGTGAACTGCGCCCTACAATTTTAGAAACACTAGCATGTGGAGTCCATGATTGTGCTTGAATTCTGCTCCCAATTTAGCTATGTTGTATATTTCTGTACGATTTAATCAAGATGAGTTATCTTGGTAAGTAAGGGTCAAATTCATAAAAAGAGTGACTTATGACTATACTCATTCATTCAGAATGATTATTCAGGGCATTGGGCCTAAATCTAATTTTTTTTTTAAAAAAAGATTTATTTCTTTATTTTAGAGAGAGAGAGAGAGAGCAGAAGCAGGAGGGGCAGAGAGGGAGAGAGAATCTCAAGCAGATTCTGCTCTGAGTGCCGAAGCCAACACAAGGCTCAGTCTCATGATTCTGAGATTAGGACCTGAGCCTAAACAGAGTCGGATACTTAATAGACTATGCCACCCAATCACCCCGAGCCTAAACCTAATTTTTTAAACTATTTAATTTGCTATTTTTTTTTGTAGCTGAGGAAAAAGTGCTTGTAGTCAAAATTTAGTCCTTTGTCTCATTTCATCTTTTCAAAAAGAATATGACATCCCAAACCACTGGGCAATCTGTCAAATGCAGCTACTTTGTTTCTACCCCAGTCATTCAGATGGCTTTTGAACAACCAATCCGACCATTATTCCCTGAGAGGTTTTCTCCCCTATTGTAAAGATTTCCATAAACTGTATCTTTGGGAATTGTAAACAAGCTACATAGCTCGCAACATTAGTCCAAAGAACACTGAGAGTTTGCTCCATTTCCTTTTTAATGCAATTAGAATTTTATTTTGTTTTGTTGTAAATTAGGAGAGGAGTGTGAGTGAGAATATTTGAATTTTGATGGCAATTTTATGAAAGATGCAGGTTTTAAAAATTATCATGTGTAATGAAGTTGATCATGGTGGGAGAGAATTTCAGGTCTTTTAAAAGGCTCATTTTCCTTCTTCAGAATAAATTGAAACCTCTTTATAATACCCTACAGTTCTTTTTCTGCTTTTCCCATATCTTGAAAACGCCTTCTGCTCTCTTCTTGCAACCCATTTCCCCCTCTTTTCCTTCTCTCTTTCCTTCTCTTCTTCTTTCCTCTCTCCTACACAATGCAAACTGACACTTCAGTCTGATTTCAGGAGCTTCACATCAACCCTCTTCTCAAAATTCTTTTTTTTTTTTAAAGATTTTATTTATTTATTTATTAGAGAGAGAGAGAGAGCACGAGAAAGGAGAAGGGAGAAGGTCAGAGTGAGAAGCGGACTCCTCTTGAAGCTGGGAGCCCGATGTGGGACTGGATCCCGGGTGTCCGGGATCATGACCCGAGCCGAAGGCAGTCGCTCAACCAACTGAGCCACCCAGGCGCCCTCTTCTCAAAATTCTTAATGGGGGCTGCCATTTTTGTCTCACATTGTCATATTGCTAACATCTTTTGACGAAAATGTCAAATATCCCAGATAAGGTCTAAATCTTATATCTGTAAAGAAACCAGCCTTTCAGCCCAGTGTTGCCAATATGGTACATGGGACAAGAAAGACTTGGTGGGGAGAAGGGATAAGGGTACAGAGTTCACGGGATAAGGGTACAGAGTTCACAGCATAAGCTCCCCTCAGGAAGTCTCTCTGTCTCTGGTGGTAAGATGCAGAGTCAGGGATGCTGGGAATAAGGGGAATACGTTGTAGAGATGGGTATCCTTATTCAGAGAAGAATGAACAGAAACTAAATCGAAATCTTAACCTTTATTAGCATCTTTTTTGACAGCAATACTCCTAGACTCCCCAGAGTGGGTAATCATTTGATTAGAATTTTAAAAAAAAATTGTTAAATGAATGAACAAGAAAGGAATTGTTTCAGTCGATTTTTTTCTTTTACCTCAAAAGTTGAGCAAAAGTAAACTGCATTTGGCTATGTGACAGCTAATTATTCTTTTTAGCAAGTAGTTGTATCCATAAAGAATGATATTCATTCTAAACTGTGTTCCAGAAGAGCAGGAAGATAAAGTGCTTCAACCTATTTTAGAGAAAAAGGCATAGTAGAAGAAATCTACTGAGTTTATAACTGATTGCTACAAGATTAGAAAAAGTGCTGTCTCATGCTTCTAGCAGATTTGGGAACCCTGGCTATACACCTTAAATAATGAAAAGTTTAGCCACTTCTGTTGCTTCTGTACTTAAATTTAATTTAGTTACTTTTACATGCTTAAGTGCATTCAGGAGCCTCAGGCAAAGTTTTGAAGAAGAAGGGATAAAATGCTGAATCTTATAAATCTTTGCTCTCTCTTCAAAGAATATAAAATACTCATGTGTTTTAAAGGCTGGCACCATGGTATGAAGTACAGCAATTGTTTCTGATCGTTTCTTTTTTTGGCAACAGCTGTGGAGGCATTAATACTAAGGTGAAACCAGCTTAGGATTTAGCTTGACATATTTAACCAAGTGTGCATTGAGTAGATGATAACTGTAAACAAGATATAACACATTGCCTAACTTTCAGAGCTAATTCTTTCTTTACATTCGTAAGCCACTCTTGGGTTTTTTCCTGGTCTTCTGGAACTGGGGACAGTCATGTCAGGAAGAAGGGTGGTTCGGAATAGACCTCTCCACCAGACACTGTGAACTTCAGCGCATTCTTAAAGAGCAGGAGATTGCCTGAAGGACCAAGAGAGGACACTTGCCTGTGCCCTGAAACTTACCTTTGCAAGTTGCTCATGAATCTCAAGCAGGCTGGGTCGGTTGACCTTGGGCCCGCTGATGCTACCCGTGTTGCGATAGTACTCAATCTTGGGAACGGCGTCCATGGTGTTGTGGCCAAAGGTTTGTAGGTAGTATGTGTTTGTGTGAGAATCATAAGCGTGGAAACTGGCATCTGTTTTGGCGTTTTCTCCATTTTGGAGGAAATTGTCATAGCACTCTTGATTCCCAGGCCTAAAGCTGATTCTGAATCTGTTCTGGGTTTCATCCCCAAAAGAGGTTTCCTCATAATGTGGAGGGTCGGCATTGTTATCCACAGCTGCACTGCTTTCATGGCTCTCATTTATGACATTAACTTGAAAGCGATTACTATTACCTGGCACCGAATCCAGAAATACATTGGAAGAGTTGTTCAGAGACATCTTCCAAAGCGGATTTTTTTTTTCTGGATTAAGCTGTATACTTTATGGTTGCTTTTTTTTTTTAATCTATGTCTTTTCTCCTCAAAATAAATGCTATGCGTTTACATTAGGGGGTTCCTGGCTTTTGTTTTAAAAGGACTCAATAAATAGATTCTTGATGCATTGTCTCCTATACAATCTTCAGAATGTTCTTCAAAGCTGCCATTGAAAAAAGAAAGTAAACTGGTTTCAAGAAATAGAAATACATTTAAGAAGGGATGGGATTATGAGGGAACAGTTTTATGTCGTAAGACATACAATTTTAAACTCGTTTCATTAAAAACTACCTGTCCGGGAACTTTAGTCACCTGAGCGATTACATCCCATAATAAATAACTGGGGAACTGTTTCAGCAAACAGAATTTTCAATGCAGTCATTAAACTGTTATCTGTGTTTGTAGTATTTGCTTAGACTCAGTGCAGTTGGATTTAACATGATTTTAGAAAAGATATAACTCTACCGACTGAGTACAATAAAAGCTGATGAGAATATTCTCAGTTCTCAGTCTGAAACACAGTTCATTGATGGTACTAAATGTTGAAACTGCAAACTATTTTATTATTGCTATGAACACATATGATGTGATAATGATGATTTTATTATATGATTATTATAAAACTTAAAAAATATTTTTAAAACTTCTAAGGAATCCATGTTAGTAGTTTATAAAAATGCATCCTGTGAAGAAGATAGCTGTGTAAATTCCTGGATCTTTTACTAGCCTTTCATTTGCTCATACAGTTGTATGTTTTGCAAATGCTATCATGGAATCTTTAAAAAAATAAGTGTATTCAGGGTAAGGAAATAAATCTCAGTCCTTAATAAAGTTGTATGCTATATTTAGGTAAAATAATCATGCCCTATTGATTCCCTTTAATGAAATAGTCTCAAATTCATTGAGAGGCTTATATTTAACCATGAGATAAATAGACTACATAATCACTTTACAATCCATGAGCACATCTTAGAACATTCTTTAATTAGAATAATATTTCTTTATTGATACCTTAAGTTTTGGCTCTTTAGAAAAACAGACAAATACAAACAAAACATGCCTGTCTCCTGAAGTTCTTAGGCTATTTCTTAGAACTAAAAAAGAAAAAAAAAACTTAACTTCAACTTGCAAATAACCTTTTATGGGGGAAATTATAAGTGAAGCTGTCATCTCTTCAGTTCTTATAGAATATACCACTTCTTATTGTAGTCCTTGACATCTTTTGCCTTTACTCCACTCCTCAGAATCTACTTTATGACATAATATTAAGTGTAATTTTTACCCCACCCAGAAATGTTTAACTTACCACCAGAAGAAGGAGACTTCTTCTCAGGGAGCCTTACCTGTTTCAGCATCACCCAGACATATATGGGGCACTTAGCTTTCAGTCCAGAATCGTAGGCTTCTTCTGATTGGTTGGACTCTTCCTTGAAAGAGATGATTGAGCAGTGATTGGTGTGGAATAAAACTGTGGGCCCCACCCAGTCCTTAGCCCCAAGGAAACTTAAGTAACACCTCAGCTAGTAACCAGTAGTAAACCATTAATCCGTTGAGACAGGAAGTCATAAAGTTTCTTTAATTCATAAGGGAGTTGGATTGCTCCAACTCAACAGTAATCATTCAGCTCCAACAGTAATCATTCAGCAAAATATAAGCAGTGCTTCAGTTGTTCGGTGCTAAGTAAATCGAATCCCATTGTCTTCACATGATTCCTGGTGACTTCCTATTGTCTAGCATGTACACCAAAATCTAGGCTTCCAGAGATAATTTCTATACTTTGTAACTAGAATATAGTATTTGAGGTCATTTTATCTTGCTTATAGTAGATATTAGCTTAATTCTTCTCTGCAAAGAGAAGTGAGCAGATTGAATGCAGACTCAGTGATTTACTGAAAATATTTCTACCTAGGGGGAAACTGTTTTAAGCAAGAATGAAACTGTGGTAAGTTTCCCAGTGGCCTCTTTGTCTCTGCTTGGCAAAACATTTATTTCAAACCCGGTTTTTCAGTTTTGTTGAGGGAAAGATTTTGCTCAAATCTGTGAGGTGGTGATAATCAAGACAGCATAAACAATTCCTCTGTGCAAGTTCTGTCATTGGTTTTCGATCAGGGTGTTTGAATGAGTCCTCCTTGTATTTTGTAAGAAGCCGTCCACATGATTTCCAGATGCCTGAGCTGCATGACTGTAGCTTGACACCGCAGCGAGGGGCAAGACTCTGAAGTCTGTATACTCAACTCACATCCCAGCTGTGCCACTTGCCGTGTGAGCTCTGGCAAATTTGTCGATCTCTCTGTGCCTTAACTTTCTTATCTGTAAAATGCAGTTGTGAATAATAATGTTACCTACCTTGCTGTAAAGTTACCACAGGGATTAAATGAGTTAATTTGTGTGTTGGATTTAGAGCAGTCCTGGTTTGTACTTAAGCACTTTTACTATTTTGGAAATATTTACAATTGACTGATGATTTTACTTAGTCACATCTAAGACTCCAGGGTGAATCATCAGAGACTGAGAGAGGTACTATGCCTGTTAAAGTAGGAGGAAAGGTAGGTCAGTGAACCAATGCTGGAGTGTAGAAAAGGGTCTGCACATACCGAAGTAAAACCCCTTAGACGCTCTTAGGCAGATGTCATGGGAATCAATCAAGCTAATGTCATGAGGTTGTTTCAGAAATAGAGACAGAATTACAACTATGTACTGCTCTTAAGTACAAGGCATTTATCTGTTCAACAAAAGGTTTCTGAGTCCCCACATAGAAGGTATAGATGCAAATTCGTTTCAGATTCTTCTGGCTGTTGCCAGAAGATGGGGCTGAGACTCAAAACAAGCCCTATTCACTGGCCCCTATGAACTCACTGAGAGTTACTTTTGTTATCTCTGGTCCCCTTTTCCTTCAACCATTCCCTCAACCCCCTCCCTCTTTCAGGAGCCCACCTATTTATTCCTTAACCTTTTCCTCTTCCAAACTGTGAATGTGTGCAATAGTGGTCAATTCCCTTTTTCCTTGCTGCTTGTCTACCTGACTACAGTGTCGTGTGAATTAGTTTTAGTCTTGGTCTTACATCAAGCAGACATTTTCATTTTAAGTCTTTTATCTCTAACTGTGAAATGAAAGCCTTTGTTCTCTGTTAAGGGGATTCAGACATTCTGGAGCACATGGGAGATGGGGGATGTGGATGAAATTACACCATCCATAAAGCCAACCTTGAAAGGTAAACCCAATTTAGGCTTTTCAAATGTGTGGGTAAGGTAACAGGAGGAAACTATCTGTAGGTATGCTCCTCTTTTTTTCCTCCTGTCTTTCCTGATAGGACTCTTGGGAAGGGGCAGCTAGAGGATGATCTAACTATAACATTGGACATTCCTAGAAGAATTAGCATTTCATGAAGTTTTCATAATGTATCCATACTGTAAGCATTCTTCATATTTTTTATATTGTTATTGGCTCTGGAAATAAAGACACTGACCATTCTTTCCCCACTGCTGTCCCCCAAAAGTCTAAGATGAACAATAGATCATGAATAAATGCCATGAATGAAGGCACTTTTGGTTAAAAGAACTTCTTCTGTTTAGTGGGACTGAAAATAATACTATGGTGGAATTGATGATATCTGAAAAGCTTGTGAGTATTGAACTTTCAGAAACAAGGCTCATATTTCATAAAGTTTTCTTGTGTTTTGGGTTTTATGGTCTTTCTTCTTTTTGAAGGAAAAATCTGTCCTTTTTATGTTCTAGTCACCAAAATGGAGGGTCTTGCTGGGTGTCTTCCTTGGGGGGCAAATGGTGCATCTCCTACTTGGATGTATACCTTAACAAATACTTTAGAAGCTTGGGTCACAAAGGAGATGCTTAGTGTCCTGGGCACACATAACTTTCAGTGCATCTAGCTGGCTTGGCTCAATGGGATGTTCTTAGACGAATCTACTAACTTGCTGTAAGGGTCCTAGGCCCACGCTCCTGTTCAGGGGTTTCAAAAAGCTCCTTAAGGTGTGGGTTTGGTCCAGAAGATAACAACCAACCATATGTTCTAAATCTACTGGGAGATGGAAAGTATCAGGAATGAGACAGCTTATTTTGGAATGCCATAGACTTGAGCAGTAACCATATTTGTAAGGTATATAGAAATGCCGAGGATAGTGTCTTGGAGTACAGCATGATGTTTACAAACAAGGTATCTGACATTAGACTGCCCACCTTCAGTTCCTAACACAACCACTCTCCAGCTTGATGACCTTGGAAAATTAT
Source organism: Nasua narica (assembly GCA_028533885.1). Taxonomy (NCBI): domain Eukaryota; kingdom Metazoa; phylum Chordata; class Mammalia; order Carnivora; family Procyonidae; genus Nasua; species Nasua narica. The sequence continues at coordinate 32,244,635 of CM052797.1, read as the reverse complement.
TTAATCTCTCTCAGCTTCGGTTCCTCATCTGTGTCATTAATATGATAAAAGGGAAATAGTAGTGTTGAACTTCATAAGGATTCATAAGGGTATCAATTCTTAAGGATTCTTAAGGGTATCAAATCACATAATAAGTGGAAAGCACTCAATTTAGGCTAATTCTTAGTAAATATTAGCCATCCCCCCCCCCCTTTTTTTTTGGTATGTTTGGCAGTTTTGTGTTCTGGTGACACAAATATTTTTGTATTTATTTATCTCCTACTGTATTCTTCCATTTGGTAATCATAAAGAGTAAGAATTTTGTAGTTGGAAAGAATTTTAGAATAATATAATTCTATCCTTTCATGTATCAAATGAAGAGAATGAAGATTGAAGAGGGAATAGCTTACACTAAACCATTGCTTCTTGAGGTTTGACAATCTCTATTTCTATTGCCAATGAGGGTAATAGATAATGATTTCAAGGTATGTTCCAATAATATTTTATGGTTTTCAAATTGCTTTCACATTCATTATACATTACTTGGTCCTCTCAACATCCCTGTAAGATATACAGGATAGGTTTCTTTATCCTTGTCTTGCTGATGTGGAAAAGTGCCCCTTAGTCATAAAGCTAGTTCTTGACTAAGTCAACATTAGAATTCAAATCACAAGAGATTAGACTCCTAAACTGAAAAACTTCTCATGACATCTTAAATCTTCATTCATCTCAGGTCTCTGGGTTTCCAGATACATCCACTGAGTTCATAGGGCACTAGAATTGAAAGGGACATTAAAAATGCTCTGATTAACTTCCTCACTGAAGTTCATACAGATCAGATGACTTGTCCAACCACACATGTTTATTGAATTTTCTGAATGAAATGAGCCTCTTCCAGCATGCTCAAGGAAATTACAGTTGTATCTTCCATGTGTCACAGTGGCATAATCCTAAAAACCTTAATGGTGGAATTCACGCAAGCGCATATTCAAATGTCCCTTTATCAAACTCTTCAACTTCATCTTCCCATGTAGAAGAAGGCATGCTACTATACGGGTCTAAGAGGATTTTGAAGCATCTGATAATAAGAAGTCCCAAGAAGATACACAAAATCCCAACAAAAGCAAAGCCAGTTTTTTGCTCCAGAGTCAATGAAAAAGCTGATACTTCGTTGACACTCATCTTAGCTGAAGAGTTGCCACAGTAGGTACTACTCATTATTCACTGTCACAACATTATGGCTCTTCAGAAGTCCTGCTGGAGTCACCTCTTGGCCTAGATACAAAATGGGACTCAGTTTAGTGTTATTCATGTACGGTATTGAACAGGTAATTGTTTTCTAAAATCTGGCAGTTTTCAGACCTTCTTGACTTAATTTGCAAAAGACGGGTGAAAACATCAGATGTGGATCAGGATCAAATTGGCATTGTAGATGCTACTTCTAATGTAGTCATTACAAAACTGCCTTTGTAGGCACCTGAAACTACCTATATGCACTAAATATAAAATTGGGTATATTTGCTTTCATTTTGCATGTGTAGATAACACCATAAATAATCATAGGGTGTCAATTGGTCACACCCTCTAAGGTCCATATTTTAAGGTCTATCTCTAGTGCCATTTTGTCTGATACAGATTCTGATCCTTTTAAATAGGTGTAATGTCTTCTTTCTTTTTCATTCTCTTAGCCTTTAGATGTATATACTTGTATTTTCTTTCCCACTACCACTCTGTATGCTAAATATCAATTTCTTAAAGAGATAAATTGTGTTTATAAAATTATTTTAGTAAGAACAGTACCCAACATAGCATCTTGCAAGTAGTAAGCAGCAGTAGCTGTGGATCATACCCATCACCCCACCATCCCCATTAGCTTTAAGCACCCTAAATAAACGTAAAACCCAACCAAAACAGCATATTTACTATAAACATTCAGCTTCAAGATAAGCTCCCCAGTTCTCTTCCCAGATTCTCTGTTCTAAGCTCCTGTACTGAGATTCTCAAACTACAGCAAAAGTGTTCAGAAAGTATGTGTTAGATTGAAGCAAAATAGGTTTTCCCATTTGATGTCTTAATGCTAATTAAATTAAGATTAGTTAATTAAATCAAATGGTTACTAACCCATAGCCACCCTTCTTGAGGGGACTTTTACCAAATAGCTTGTCATCCAGTAACAGAGAATAATAGATTTTTTGTGTTTGCATTTTTATTATTGCTTTTTCTAATAATTTTTAAGATTACTTATTAAAATGGCTGACCTTTCAATTTTTTTTGGATTCGATTTTCAGAAAACAGCTGATACAGAAGAGCTACGGGATATAAGGAGTAAAGAAAGGAAGTAATTAATAAGAACAAACTTGTAGCTTTCAAAGTTATTCACCAATGAATAAACCAAAATAAATGATATTTTATTTTATAATAGTTTGGATTACAAAACAGCTTTATCTTCAAACCTTAAGTGTCAGGAATATTTAATACATTGTGCAGTATGCTGTTATTTGACTAGTTTGTTTAATAAACAGAAAATATTGTTTCAAACTTCTCTGTTAAACTTTTTTCCATCAAATCATTTTTTTCTGCCCTAATATGTATAATATAGTGACTATACTCTAATTTTTTTTTTTAATTTAGTGTCACTTAGATGGTTCTGGCTGATTTTTCTGATTGAACTCTTGTACTATTTATCCTGTAGAAGACAAGAGACAAGACTGAATATCTAATGACCTTGGAACTTAACAAGAACCTTTTTTCTGACAAAATCTCTACTTTTTATTGTTTTTGTCAGTTAAAGGTCTTTTGTTGTGATCCCTACATTCTCTGGTTCATTTGTTTAACAAGTGAAGAACCTGAAAAGCAGGATGTTTCTACACGGACATGTTGAACCAAACCTTTCTTGGGTAACTGACCGATTCAGCCAACTAGCTAGTTTGCAGTATTTTTTCATTAGAGTCATGACTTTGCTAAGCTCTATCATTTGACTATTTCAGAGGACATGTGGGTAAGAGGAGGCAATAAACCTGGTTTGCTGATGGACACCGTGGTGTGGTGTGTCTAACAGGCTCCCTTCAGTGGAGGCCTTGTTGCCCAGAAGCTGGGAGGGCTGCCACCAGATAGTCCTCAGCTGTAACCCCCTTCACAGGGAGCTGCCTGCCTCATGCAAGGTCACGTCTGTTCCCAGGGCAGACCATTTTTAATGACTGATTGATGCAAGAGTAAAAGGCCTGGTCATTTCGACTCAAAGGAGCATAACTCTGGAAGACCATTCTAGATCTAGGATTGTACATAGAGTTAACTAAGACTGTCACTGGTTGCACATTATAGCTCAACTTCTGCCCACTCCTGCCTATTTCCCCACTTTTCTGTAAGTGTTGGGCCCAAGGGCACTACTTAATAAATGTCCTCACCCTAAACTCTGCCTTAGAGACTGGTTTCTGAGGAACAAACTTGCAACAATTGCTAGTGCAAAAGTTAAAACATCTGGGCAGTTTTAATAATCCGTACATTTTTCAGCTGGTTCATACTGACATTATGTAGAAACAACCTAAACTATGTATAATTATGGTATTAGTTCGATTTATTTATGTGTTTTTAAAAATCATAATGCAGACAGAGATACAGGGTCGTAGCAGATCACTAGAAGTGGTAAGTCAGTTAGCTCTTAATGATTAATCCACTAGTCTCTGTTATTTGTATTAAAACCCATCAATTGACCAAAAAAACAGTCAAACAAGAAGAGACATTTTCTAGCTGTCGCAATAAAACACTCAACTCATTTGTCACTATTAAAATTAAAACACAGTATCTTCCGAGTTTGAGATACAAAATCCCTTATTAAATTACCTAACACATGAGATAATGCCTTGTTCTGAGTCTCAGACAATCTGTGAATTACTTTCCTTTTTAATGAAAAAAAAAAAAAACTAGCTTTCAAGTGCTAATTATAGTTCCCAGCATGTCATAGGTATCCAAAAAATATTTGAACTGAATCAAAATAAATTTATTGAAAAATATAATTTTTGACAAATAAAGTTCTGTTTCTGAAAATCTGATTTTTAGGCATCTAGAAAACACGTCAAATAACATTAACATTTAGTTGAAATGAATAAGAAAACTTCTGTTTGATTAAAAAAAAATTGGCCTTGAAGATAAATATCAAAATCCAGCAGCTCTGAGTTTAGTATTTCTTGTTCGTTTTTATCAGATTGATTAATAATAGCATTCTCAAAAAGATTCACATGATTTGTACTCTAAGTGATTCCAACCTGTAAGGGAGAGGGCCCATGCACAGACAGGAAGAAAACAGCATAGGTTTCTACAAAGGCAATAGAAGGAAAGAGGGAATAAACTTGTATTTGGCATATACCGTATATCAAACATTGCTTTACATCTGTTATTTTACTTGTTTCCCATAATAACCATACAGGGTTAGTATTATTATCTTTAACATCCTGATGGCAGAAGAGATGAAAAGATCAACAAATTTAGAGGGAATAAAGATCAGGGATCAGGAAAGAGATCGTAAGAGATTGTATTTGAGCTGAATCTTGAAAAACAGAAGATTTAGATATGTGTAGAAGGAAACAGCATGACAATAAATATGAAGGTAGAAAAGTGCTGAATTTGTTCACAATTTGTCACAAATAAAGGGGAGTATGGGAAAAAAAACATTGGAAAGGTAGATTGAGCCAAAATGTGAAATCTCTTCACTGTCAGGCTAAGAGTTTGCCATTTATTTGCCTAAAGGTTGAGTTGCTTGATGATGAAGCCAAAATAGACAAAGATTTCAGGGAGGGAGCGTCATAGGAAAGAAATGGTCCAGATGAGAAGCAATAAGGGCTTGAACTAACAAAATAGAAATGTGGGAGAGGAAATGAGTTTGAAAGATATTTATAAAGATATTGGGGGAAGTTCTGGCAAATGATGGAAGGTAGCAGGTCATGGAGAGAGAGATATTAAAGATGACTCCACTCTCTTAAGCTGGGACAAGTGTAAGGACAGTGCTTTCATTAACCAAAATTAAGAAAATATGTGCAAAGTATAAATTTAGAAAGTAAATGAAGAGTTTCTTTCTGGTCTTAGTAAACTTATGGTGTCCATACCTGGCACATAGTAGATACTCAATAGGCAGTTTTAAACAAATTAACCCAGATCATGTTGTCCAGCACAAAATTGCTGGTGGGGAGAATATCTTAAGGATATTATTGACAAAGTTTGTGTGGAAGAATGCTTCCGGGATGAAGAGAGTTTAATTTATAGAACCATTTACAGGTCAAGACTTGAGAGAAGGAAAGAATTGCTGAGTTTTGCAGAAAAGGGAAGACCAAGGAGGATGCTAGCTGCATTCAAATATTTGAAGAGTTACTATAAGAAGCCAGATCTACTTGGTCTGGATTGATCCAGAAAGCACTTTTTATGTAATCCCATTAAGGTTCTATTTGCAGTCACCAAAAAGGATGAGGAAGCCTCACCATGAACCTCAGACAATCCCTTTCTTACAGGAAGAAAGCAGGATCTGCTAGTGGAGTTGGATAAGGAATGATCAGAGTCATAAGTGAATCTGTACTAGGAAGTTCACTTAGAACAAAGGAAGAGAGACTCTCTACAGGTGCTGGTAAACAGTGTCAACTTCTGCAGCAGTGATGGAAACTAAGTGCTGAAAAACAGGGCTTTGGGTTTGGCATTAATAATTTTTTCATCATTCTAAAAATTTCAGTTGAATGTCTGGGGGGGACATTAAATTGAAGAGGGTTTTGGAAAGATGGGTAATGAATAAATGAAGCCAAATGATAAAAGAAACTTGACAAAAAAGAGGTTTTACTTGCACAAAAATTTAAGTGCAAAAGTTTAGATCTAAAGACCAATTATTTCCAATAATAAGGGCATGATTATATATTCAACTTTTAAAAGTAGAGCCACATAAATTGAGTTGAGGTTCAAAGAACTAGAAAATTTCCATTGTTAACCAAAAATCAGGGAGATAAAGAAGAGAGGTTTTGTTCATATCTTAAAAGGAAGAATTTGGACTTTTATATTCATTTTTAAATTCTACCTTATGCTAAATTCCTCCTTATGCTAAAGATAAAAACAAAATTCAAGTCAAAGTAAACAACTAAGAGGGTAGTATTTAAAGGTTGAAAAAAAGTCTGGCGATGGCTGCAGGCTGTCTGCACAAGCAAATAAATAAAAAGTTAAGCAATTACCTAACAATATGTTCAGCAAATAGATGCTCTTGGTAATTTAAGCCATAGGTGTAGCAATTGAGATACCAGTATTTTCAGGCCTAAATTTTTCAAACATTTGCCCAAACTTTCCATTTTACTTGCTGTGTGAAATGAACAACTTGTCTCATTTCAACAGCAAGTCTAAAGTTTTTGAGAATATATTGTTAATTGCAATGAGCTTTGCACTTTTCTATTGATATAGAGCATGATTTGATAAAAGAAAGTATTGCTAGTAACAAAACATTGTTAAATATAAATAGAATTCTCCATTTACAGTACCGACTTCTTCATAGTTAATAAGATATCTGAAATTACTCAATGAATGTGGATAAAAGATACATTTTCACTTTCTCTAATCTGTGACAGAGATGGAAAAGCAAAAAGAAATCATTAGGTTCTGTAAAACAGACATTTTAATGCCTACCTCAGAAGGAAAACATCATCTTAATATCTTGTTTACTGGGAAATAGAAAAATGAGAAACATTTAGACCATGAAGTTATAAAACCAGGATAAATAAACCCTGTTGAGAAAAAAGAAATGAATTTTCAAAAAAAGAGTAGATGTAAAATTATGTAGTAGAAGTTATTTTAAATATGCTACACCACAAAAAAATGGATAAGATCAACATATAGGTACTTTAGAAATAAGCAATTGAGTTGAAAGTACATCATTTCCTTCATAGCAATTGTCAGGAACTGATATTTTTAAGTCCTGGTGAGTCATAGGATTGGGCCAATGGTATACCTGTAGACCAAAAGGCCAAAATCTCACTCAATAGCTTTGTAACTAATAACCAATAAACAAAGTCTTTCTATGATCAGTCATATAAATCATACCATTGTGAGTAATCAAGCAAAGATAACAGTATTTTTATACCTAATATATATATATCATATATATTTATAAAATCACATATGACATGAAAGTTGTATGTGATTTTTTTCTTCTGTGAAAAAGTTTATTGATTAGAAATATAAAATTTCACTTTTCAGAAACCTATGGTTAGTTTGAATGCCCTAATGTGCAATTATAGAAACCATTATTGAAATCTATATGCCCACTAAAAAAAAAAGAGAACCTACTGTATTTTATTTTAATCAACAGGTTTTTTCCCCCCTGTGGTTTATCTATTAATGATAGTCCAAACAGTATATCTGAAATGAAAACTATTATAGTGGAATATGGTATTCTCCGTGAAAAGTATTTTGATACTGGATATCAGATATAGTAATCTTTAATGCTAATAATATGAATACTCATGATTTCATGAAATGAGACATGTAAGAAAACCCAGGCTTAAAAATAATGAATCTTCCCATACACACATATAAACCTCCCCCACCAAATACCAAGGTTATTAAATCCCATTCAAAGTAAACAGGGAAAAGAAGCATTATTCAGGCCACTTCTGCACAGAGCTAGTTAATCATTAGGAATGGAATGTGTTGGAATTAAAGAAAAACCTTAAATTACAAACCCAGATGTCTTCATCATGGTGAAGTACATAAATTTCAGGCCTTGCCAGAGATCCAAAACCCTGGGATCTGCCAGAAACTACCCCCCCCCTTTCAGATTTCAACCTTAAGAGAATCTTCCTATGGCTCCCCAAGGATTCTGACATTGGATCTTTTCAAAACACTGGATGTCTGGCCTGAAAATTTTCAAAATGTCTCACTAGAGTCACTAGAATGTCATTACCATTCTACCTTGTTTGTCCCCAGTTCTCTTTGGACATATTAAACTAAAGAAGCGTAGAAACCTCCTACAAAACATAGGAGAAGCATCAGAAAGCTAACGGCAAACACAAAACACATTTTATTGTTTTTCTTTTTGACAACAGCAGCAGCAACAGCGGCAGCAGGGGAAACATCAGGGCTATTTTCTCCTTTAGAATCTGAGCTGACCAGAGCAGGCTGCATCCCCCCCACCCCCACCTCCCCTTTCCGGCTCCCTAGCTTCAGAAATACAAGAGAACGAGGACAGGCTTCTCCTCTGGACCTTCCCTGGAACCCTGTCAGTTAATGCGGAGGGTAGGGGGAGAAAGTTACTTCGCAGGCAGCGATGTCTCACCTTCCATGCTTGTTGCCATGGAGATGAAATCCAGCGAGTAGACTTAAGTGTTGGCAGGTTTGTCTGTGTTCGCTGATCGGTTCAGTAACAATGTAAAAGGCGTGTCCTGGGAACCTGCGTGGAGTCACAGGACCGTGGTTAGCGCTCTCCTGGCCTACCTGTGTAAATGTCTTTATCTGTCAGTGAGAGAGGACGTGGGCGCCCGCGAAGTGCGTGTGCGCGCGCTAGTGTATTTGCAGGAAAATGTGCCTGGATGTATTCGATGTGGCAGCGTGTAAATATTTGCGCGCGCGCCTGTATGTGAAGGCGGCTGTGTTTGTGAGACAGAGAAGAGTTGGGAAATGAGAGGGGGCAGGGACTGGGCCACCGCAGCAACAGGCTCTATTCCTCAGTTTTTATAAAAAGAAGAAAAAAAAAAAAGGTCCTCATTTTCACTCATATCACACTGCAGGTTAGCAATCAGAGTTCATCATTCATTTGGCTTCCTAGGGCACTCGGGGTTTAATTAATTTATTATTAAAATCCTTGTTTTCCTCTCCTCTGCATCCGTAGCGGTGCTGCGGGCATTTTGTTGTGCTCCTTGACCGCAGTCTCAGCCGGGGAATAGACGCTAAATACATCTTCCTTCTTGTCTGATGAGAGGAAGACGAGAGTGAAAGTGTGTTGGTTTAAATGGGGACCGCATGCGTCATTTGAAGTTATTTTCTCCTATTCTTCATTTTTTCTTTTCTGTGCAAACCCAACCGGATCCTGCACTCCCCCCCCCCCGCCCACGCTTTTTAGGGATTAGCGTCTAGGCGCTGTCCGTAGTGCTGAAAAATTGCGTAGTAAGACCTACCTATGATCTAGAATATACCAAGACAGGAATGTTCCATAAAAGCCCATATGTAGTTGCAAGGCGCGTTTTCTGAACAGTGTTCAGTACATAGACTCTAAACTTAAAACGCATTGAAAGCAAAACAAAAACAAAACAAAAGAAAAAAACAACAACAATAAAACCTCTTCCTGCATTCTTACTTAGGGGTCTTGTCCAACTCAATTACAAGGGTTCAATTCTATTCATGTTTGGATGCTATATTCAGAACCTTCAAATTTCAAACACCTGTAGATTCTCTAAAAACTTAATTATTGATCCTGTAAATTATTAAATTGTCAGCGCTTGGGGAAAATGTAGATGCAGAATTGGGCCATTGTTAATGTAAAAAATGCTGAAAGCCCATGATGTAAGGATGCATTAGAATTCAATAATAAAGTGAAGACAATGCATATGGTCATTTGGAGTATTTTCTAATTTAGGAAATTTCATGGTCTTACAAGAAATGAGCAATGTATAAATGGGAGTTCATACAAGACTATACTCAAAAATACTTACTCTTTTTCATTTAAAACTATTAAACACCCTGGGGGTGACTGGGTATTTCAGTCGTTTAAGTTTCCAACTCTTGATATCTGCTCAGGTCATGATCTCAGGGTGGTGAGATTGAGCCCCACAGTGGGCTCAGCACTTAGCTTGGAGCCTGCTTGGAAATCTCTCTCCCCCATGCCCCTCTCTCAAATAAATAAATAAATCTTAAAAAAACCAAAACTATTAAACACCCTATAATATAGGTGAACTGCCCACTAATGAAGAAAGTGGAAGAAGTTCTTCTTCTAGTAACATGTTCCTAGCTATGGCTTTATTGACTCTTTTTTAAAACTTGCTAAGGGCCCCATTCTATTTTGGTAGTATGTACTAGAGTAGTGCCTCCTGAAATTTAATGTGCATATGAATCCCCTCAGAATCCTGAAAAAATGCAGGTTTTCATTCAGTAAGAGTAGTTTGGTTCTCAGGTTCTGCATTTCTAACAATATCTCATGTGATGCCAGAGGTTACTAATTCAGGACCACACCTCAAGCAGCAGGATTCCAGAAATATTGTATTCTGGCAATACAGTCACTCATAGAGTATGGGAAAGGAAGTTGTTTTCTTCCATCTATTATTCTATGTATGTTTCTAGACTGTTGGAAGAATGTTTATTCAAATAAGTTCAGAAGTTAACCATTTAATTTGCACAATATTAGCCAACTGTTTATAACTGAAACGCCTTATAAATTTGATTATTTGGTTTTGATTTTGACATTATCTGGACACATACTACAGTTGACGTCACTCTATATTTTCATACTATAACCAGCAATCACTCATTCTCTTTGCAATCCAAACTCAAGGAAAAAAAGAACCTGAGTCACATGATTTTATTGCTCATGTATGGGCCCCACCCCTAGGATTTGTTGTCATGATTGGAGATTTTGACTTGTCATTTTATGACTTTTAGTATAGCTTCATACTAAATGCTCATTATACTGATTTTACAAATCTGAATGTTACAGATCTAATTCTTACCCAATTTAGAAAGTGAGAAAGGGCTATTGTTTCATAGATCATTTGAGTAAATGCTGATCTGTCATGTCACTGATATAGCATAAGTATAGTTAGAATTTAAAGATTCTACTGGATTTCTGGATGGTTTCCTCTTCCTCTTTCTTCTTAAATTCATACATCATATAAAAATATAAATATATAAATTTATATCACATTTATATCACAAATTTATATCACATATAAATTCATATCACATATATATGTGTTTTTAGTCAGTGTTTTTGAATTGATGCCAAAGGTAAGTTTTGACTATGCATCAAGTTCCTTGGTATTAGTTTGTGCGTGATCTTGACCTTTTTCAAGCTATATGAAAGGTGATGATATTCTGGAAAGTCTGCAAAGTGGCTCACTCAGGAAAACATAATGAATTAAAAATCCATTACGTTCTACTTCCTTTGCTAGTTGCTGGGATACAAAGATAGATGATCTTTGGTCTCTGACCTTGATGAGGTACGTTGCAAAAAAACATGGCAAGTCTACTAAGTTTTATAGAAGTGTAGAGATTAGTAATTTATAATTTATTTTCCATTGCCAAAGAAGTGATGAAGAATAGCAAAATAGACAAAACCCAGAATATCTGTATTTCAGGTGCTTGTCGATGACTGCTGCTCAATTTTTATTTTAAAAAATTATTGAAAGATATGAAATACATAAATGCTTTTCTAAAACACACGTGATTAATCCATACTTCCGGATAGTCTATGATTTATTTTCAGAGCAATCCAAAATATTGGAAAGGTAAATATATAGGTAGCATTGTTTAGACCCCCCCAAACTGAATTGCCTTTCTTATGCTTCAACATTCTACTTGCTGCTTATATGCAAATATTCTGTATAAAACAATTCTCAGTTTACATGCTGTGCTTTATGTGTACTATAGGGTTGCTACTAGACTCCGACTTGCCCAGCACATCACTTACTATTCCTTATATTAAACCTCTTTAAAAACATTTCTTTCATTGCCAATTTTATGAATTGAACCCTCATATTCCTCCTCCTCACTAAACCATCCAAAGTTAAGTGGTATATTCTCCTCTTATACACAATGTGCATCATATAATTGATTCCTTTGCCTTTTCTTTTAGTTACTAGGGATGTCCAAGTAAAATTAATAGCTAAAAATTAGTAATTGTGTAAAATTTTAAGGCCTTTATATTTATTTTTTTTCTCTATTGCCTTAACTACTGCAATTTTGTTTTCCCAGTTATTGGTATATTATTTTTCTTTCGTTATCTGTTTTAATGTGTGTCCTATATAAATGTCCTTACAAAATCAGAAATGAAATTAAAAAATTGAAAGTAAGTAAATAAATACATTTATTTTTCTACTTTTCGGCCAAAAATGTTGACTACTGTGTGGGCATATATAGTTAGTTGTTCTATAAGTTTATTTCTAACAAGATACTAAAATACAGGGGTGCCTGGGTGGCTCAGTGGGTTAAAGCCTCTGCCTTCGGCTCGGGTCATGATCTCAGGGTCCTGGGATCAAGCCCCACATCGGGCTCTCTGCTTAGCGGGGAGCTTGTTTCCCCCTCTCTCTCTGCCTGCCTCTCTGCCTACTTGTGATCTCTCTCTCTCTCTGTCAAATAAATAAACAAAATCTTTAAAAAAATAAAAAATAAAGAAAAAATCATATAGTTAACTATGAAGGTAAAAATATAATTTATTACAACTACATAAATGTTAAGCTAGCAGAAGAAAGTTTAACTTCTGTGACTACAGATCAGCTTTATTTCAAAATGCTTTGTTTCTCTGTTTCTCTTTCTATATCCTAAAGTGTCCTTTGTATGAGTAGGACTTTATTTTCTTCATGTCAGAGAGCAGAAGTGTTGACTGTCTAACTTGCCCAAAGATGTGGCAACTATAGAAATTTAAAGAACATAACAGCCCCACTCTTATGAACATATGTTAGAGTAAAAGTGTCACAAAGGAACTAAAACCAAGAATTTCTTCTAACAAGCCAGCTCAGGATTCTTTTCAGAGGAAAATTTTGCTTGCTGTGAATTCTTGCCACCCTGGCTCCAGCTGACTTCTTGCTCTCAAGTTTTCTATAGTGGGAGCGTCTCTTGTACTTATTAGGCCAACATGTTACCTTCAGCTTTTCATGGAAACCTACATCTTGTCTGGCTGATGTTTGATTATTCCTTCTAAACTAAAATGTCTTAATGTAGGTGGGTCTTTTTATTTGAAGTGTTGCTATTTACTCAATTATTGAACTTCAAAAAATGTATTAAAGACAAATATAAATTATTTTTGTTATAAACACTAAAAAATTAATCCAATGCTTATTTGGTTTCAGATGGTAGGTGATAATTAGCTATATCCAAAAGCCACCTGTTTTCTTTAAAAAAATACATTCTTACCTATTCTGAGAGTCATTTTTAGCTACCCATGCCCTTTTCTCATGTGAGTGGTTTTAATTTTTTTGAGTTTTAAGATTGATTGAAAATACAATAAGAAATATATGCCCTCTACCTAAAAATACATGTGGGAAATTCCACTCACAACTCAGAGCATTCATGGGTCCTGGGAAGTCCATTTCTATAATCCCAAAGTAATCCAGTGAACAATCTAAAAATCTCAGCAAAAATGAATGGTCCATGGTCTCGTTCTCGGTTTTGCAAGTAAGTATTGACTGGCTTAGAGTCCTGTGTTTTTGTTTGTTTGTTTATTTTATTTATTTATTATTATTATTTTTTTACCACCCTATTAGTTTTCTATTTTCTGCCCTTGGAATTCTTCCTCTAGGTCATTTTACCATCTGCTCTCTAGAGAGTAGCCAATGCTGAATACGCTGACATAGGATTAGAGAGTACAGCAATGGGATGATTAGATTTGGTTAGAGAATGACTGTGGGATTTTTGTCAACATTGAAGAAATTATCTAAAGTAAGTGGACTCATAAGTGAATCGAGCATAATGACACTTCAGTGTAGATAATGATCTAATGCTGGTCTGTTTGATGAGCACCATTGAAAATGAGATGTTATGTTTTGATGTTAAACTTTTCTGCAAAGAAAAAATGTACTAAATGCTTCAGTTTGGAGTGATCTCTTTGAATGAAGTTTCATTTAATTGGCTTTAATTTACAGCCCATAAGCCTTACATTGTTTCATTTAAAGTATACTTGAAGCCCTCTACTATATTTAAAATTGAATCTAATCAATATGATAGGATACCTTGGGCACAATCTCCACAAATGCGTGAGCAATAACCATGGTTTAATATATTTAATTGGTTTATTTTACCGGGTTAAAGAAACAAAGAAACAAAAGGAGTTTATTTTGCTGCAGTGTATGTTTCTTTTTTAAAAAAATATTTTATTTATTTATTTGACTGAGGAAGAGAGAGAGCACAAATAGGCAGAGAAGCAGGCAGAGAGAGAGAAGGGGAAGCAGGTTCCCTGCCAAGCAGAGAGCCTGATGCGGGGCTCGATGCGGGGCTTAATCCCAAGACCCTGAGATCATGACCTGAGCAGAAGGCAGAGGCTTTAATCCACCGAGCCACCCAGGCGCCCCTGCAGTGTATGTTTCTGTAATATGAATCAGTTAATACAAATAAGTATGTCAATAGCCTGTGGAAATCAATTGGTTTATATACAGTTTTCCTCCATACGTTAGGGTTTGGCTACCAAGTTAAAGCAGCTTAAACTCAAGTCCGAACCAGCAAAGCTGAACACAGTGAGCTGCGGAGGAAAGCAGTCCGATACACATGGCCATTTCACTCCTTCCTACTCTTGACTCAGTCTGACCATGTGCTCTGTCTTGAAAATGCAAACTTATCAGTTCTTCTGGTCTTTGTGCATTTGTCCCTATTTTTATAATTCAATCTTTCTTAAATATTTTATTCATTTATTTGACAGAGAGACATCACAAGTAGGCAGAGAGGCAGGCAGAGAGAGACGGGGAAGCAGACTCCCCGCTGAGCAGAGAGCCCGATGCGGGGCTTGATCCCAGGACCCTGAGATCATGACCTGAGCCTAAGGCAGAGGCTCAACCCACTGAGCCACCCAGGCGCCCCTGTAATTCAATCTTTCTTTATACTTTTTTCAGTCATTCTTTCCTAACTAAAAATTTTCTTGTGAAGTTCTAGATATATTACAATGTATATTTTTAACTTGTATTTTTAACTATGTTAGATTTTCATTTTTTGTAAATGTTTTTTGTGGTGTTCTGGATGTGAAGATGAATGGATTTTACATTCCCCCCCAACATGATTCTTTTCCTCCTAAATATTTTCAGTTATTTTTTTAATTGAGTGGACTTTATTTTTTATTTTTATTTTGGGGGGCGGGCAGAGGGAGAGAGAGAATCTTAAGCAGGCTCCACGTTGAACACAGAGCCTGATGTGGGGCTCGATCTCACGACCCTGAGATCATGACCTGAGCCAAAATCAAGTCGGATGCTTAACTGACTGAGCCACCCAGGCACCCCAAAGTGGGCTTTATTTTTTAAAGCAGTTTTAGTATTACAGAAAAATGGATCAAAAAGTATAGAAAGGTCCCAAATGCCTCTTTTTCCCTTGCCTTACAATTTCATCTATTATTAACATATTGCATTAGTGTGGTGCATTTGTTACAATTGGTAAACCAGTATTGATACATTATTATTAACTAAAGTCCATAGTTTAGAGTTCATCTTTGTGTTGTTTGGTTCTATGTGTTTTGACAAATGCTTAACGTCATCTAACCACCATTATAGTATTATAATAGTTTTACTTCTTTAAATATCTGGTGCCTCACTTACTACGTCCCCTCCCTTTCCATCCACCTGCAGCATGAACCTCTGGAAACCATTGATCTTTTTACTGTTTCTATAGTTTTTCTTTTCCAGAATTGTATACACAGGGTCATATAGACTGTTACTTTTTCGGGACAGCTATTTTTCACTTAGCAATATGCATTTAAGCTTCCCCTGTGACTTTTCATGACTCAAGCCCCTAGTTCTTTTTTTTTTTTTTTTTAAATATTATTTATTTGAGAGAGAGAGAGATTAAGCAAGAGAGAGCACAAGCTGGGGGAGAAGCAGAGGGAGAGGGGGAAGCAGACTCGCTGCTGAGCAAGGAGCCTGATGTGGGACTCAATTCCTGGACCCTGAGGTCATGACCTGAGCTGAAGGCAGATGCTTAACCGATTGAGCCACCTAGGCATCATCATTTCTTTTTATTGCTTAACAATGTTTCACCACGTGGTTATACCACAGTTTAGCCATTCACTTATTGAAGGACAGCTTGGTTGCTTCCAATTTTTTGAAAATTATGAATAAAGATGCTATAAATGTTCATGTACAGGTTTTTGTGTGAATATAAACTCATTTTGGTAAATACCTAAGAGTTTGATTGCTGGGTTGAATGGTAAGACTATGTTTACCTTTGTAAGAAATCGCACTACTGGATATTTACCCTAAAGATACAAATATAGTGACTCGAAGGGGCACGTGCACCCGAATGTTTATAGCAGCAATGTCCACAATAGCCAAACTATGGAAAGAATCTAGATGTCCATCAACAGATGAATGGATAAAGAAAATGTGGTATATATATATACAATGGAATACTATGCAGCCATCAAGAAAAACGAAATCTTGCCATTTGCAACGACGTGGATGGAACTAGAGGGTATTATGCTAAGCGAAATAAGTCAGTCAGAGAAAGACAATTATCACATGATCGCTCTGATATGAAGAATTTGAGAGTCAGGGCAGGGAGTCGTAGGGGGTGGGGAAGAGAAATGAAACAAGATGGGATGGGGAAGGAGACAAACCATAAGAGACTCCTAAACTCACGCAAGAAACTGAGGGTGGCTGGGGGGTAGAAGGGGTAGGGATAAGGTGGCTGGGTTATGGACATTGGGGAGGGTATGTGCTATGTGTTAAGTGCTGTGAAATGTGTAAGCCTGACGATTCACAGACATGTACCCTGGGGCAAATAATACAGTATATGTTAATAAGAAATAATAATAAACATACCGTTAAAAAAAAAAAAAGAAACCGCCATACTGCCCTTCCAAGTGACTATACCATTTTGCATTCTTACCAGCAACGAATGAGAGTTCCTGTTGCTTCACGTTTGTCACCAGCATTTGGCATTGTCAATGTTTGGATTCTATCCATTTTAATGGCTATATCATGGTATCTCATTGTTTTAATTTTCAATTCTCTAACTGTCGAGAGCTGCAGAAACCTCGCCGTTTGACACGGTCGCGGCGAGGACATGGCAGGTTTGCACGGCTCCTGCCATATGACCGGGATTGGTTTCTCCTCCTATACCTCTTTGTGTTACTCGAATGCCTTCTTTCTTTTTGTCCTAAGCCCTTTGCTCAAGTCGAGGCTCTGATCCACTTAACCCACTTCTAACCAGACCAAGATCTCCTTACAGAAACTACATAAAGCAACCAAACCATTCCCCCACCATAAAACGATTAGAGCAGATAACTGCGAGGCTCCCTTCCAATGTTTGTCCACCAAATTATTGCAGATAAGATGATAAGGTCCTTAAAGGCCAAAAAATTACACAGGCCTTTAATGGTCTATAGCCCTAGGGATTCACATTCCATCACCCGCACCAACACCTGCATTCCCTTACAGTGAAGAGTACACATAAGATAAGGTAGGAATGGTTAAATATAAAGACAATAGAGTTTTACTTCAGACTTTGCTAAAGAATACACAAGATGAGGCTCCCAGGTGTCTGCTCACCCAGCAGCAAAAAAGAGCTTCTACAAACAGCTTGGGCCATTCTATAATAAACTCAAATGTCACCCCTCTTTCTTTGGTTAATGCGCAAAAGATATATGTGACTAAATCTTTTTCTAATACATAGAAACAGAGTCATAAAAATTGTTGTTAAGGGTCTTGCTGTTCAAAATAAGATAAGCCTGTCTCTGCCTCGGTCTTAGAAAAAACTATAGGTTCTACAAAAAAAACTTTTGTTGATCTAAGCCTCCTTATCTAAGAAAATCATTGACTGTTTTCCATGTAACCTGCTGCCTATAAATAAAGAGTCAAAAACCCATGAGGCAGAGATGTCTGCCTGGTGATTGAAAGAAACCTCTGGCTCTCTCATTCCTTTTGCCGACACTGTCCATCCTTCAGGGAACCCCTGGACTGCCTGGGCTGGACCCCGGCATCTAATGATACAAGATATGGAACATCTTATGCTTATTTTCTATATTTGTATCTTCTTTGGTGAGGTGTCTGTTCAGAGCGTTTTTCACTTTTTAATTGGGTTGTTTGCTTTCTTATCATTGAGTTTTGTATATTTTGGATATGTGTCCTTTATCATATATGAGTTTTGCAAAGATTTTATCCCAGTCTGTCTTTTTAGTTTTTCAAGTGGCTAGTTATTTTCAGGGTGTGATTTTGTAGAACAGGAGTTTTTTTTTTCCCCAGAAATGTGTACATTGTTAAAGAAGAAACACTTGCATACTTGAAATCAGATTTCTACAACTAAGCTAGCCAAATAAAACTCACACTCTCATATTCTACGTAAAACTAAACTGCATGAGTATTAGTCACTTTAGGTAACTATAGAAGATAATTAGAAAGGCCTACATAGGGTCCTTATCTTTCATTACTACTTAAAAATCAGTAAAATAAGTTGAAGTTAGTGACTAGTACATAAAAGAATACTTGAAAGTATGAAAATTCTAAGGAGAAAGTATAAACCTAATGTTTTGAGGACTGATTAATTTTAGTAATTTTTACATAATCTCTCTCTATATATAATAGTTCTTATTTAACTGTTCTTAGATGATGCTCAAAGCAATAAACAGTTGGGAAGAATACGGTCTGATTTTTCAGAAATATTTTTGACACTGGTTTCCAGAAATATTAGGAGTCTAGATGCGTCAAAGTAGGTTGAAGTAAATGAACACTTATATAAACCTGCATTTCCTCAATGACTTTGGGACTATCAGAACAATGGCCTTGAGAGTACTACTAAAGTAGTTTTCTTAATAATCTGAAGGATATCTAATGGCACTCGCAATTGAGATTTGTTGATCGAGTCAAAAGAGTAACATCGCTATAAGTATTTTTACATATTTAACCTAATTTAGAGGCACAGACATTCCTAAATTTAACAGGTACAATGAATGAATGGATGAATGAAAAAAAGGACATTGTAATTCTCTCTTTTGTTTTGGGGTACCTCAGAATGTATGCTAAATGGCTTAGACACTGTGCCAAATATTACCAATTGATACTCAGCCCCATCCTCACCCTTCTCCCTGTATGAGACATTTCTCAGATTCTGTGGCCAGTAGTATTCCAATGTAAATTCTACCAATGAGAGGCACTGGTGTAAAATTTAAGAGGAGGAAGAGAAAAAGAAATCATTAATCTCACTAACCTTATAGTTATCAACAAGTGGCAGATGGGGTGTTATGCCAGCAGTTTTGGGGTATTATAAAGGTCTGAGACTTACCTTTCTGCTCTAGGCACAGGGATCATTCACCAATGATCAGATTCTCCATGATTCCTGCTCTTCTCAATTTTTCAAATCTTAGCAATAGCTCTTAGACCTTTTTTCCACCAGCCCTAATTATTATGTAAACCTCTAAGTCTTTGTGCATTAAAAATTACATGAAATGTCTACCATGTTTGGTTGGATATTGGCTAATATTTTTAGCATGTTTAGTTTGTGAATGGGAATGTAATGACATGAAATCACTCCAGCCTACCATTCTGTAATATACTATGAAAAAAAGTACCACATTTGTATACTACCGAAAACCGTTGCTTCCAATGAACTAGGCTCCTAAACAACCATCAGGAACGGTGTGTCCTTTGTTAAAAAGGGTGGTAAGAGGGTAGGATTTTTTAATTCTGTTCGGTTTCATGAAACTGAGGTAACGGAAATCCAATGGCAATGCCTAAGGCAAAGGAAGCTATTTTTCTCCCCAAATAAGTTTGGGTATAGGCAGCCTGGGAATTTTACAATGGCTTTGTAAGATCCTAAGTGTTTCAGTCTCCTATTTTTCGGATTTGCCATCCTTAGCTGTGGCTTTTGTTCTCATTCCTATTCTCTCATGGTTTCCAAAGGGATATTCCACCCTCTAGCCTCACAGGAAAGAAAGAAGGCAGATAACTTATTACGAAAGACCCTCTGGGGGCACCTGGGTGGCTCAGTGAGTTAAAGCCTCTGCCTTCCCCTCAGGTCATGATCTCAGGGTCTTGGGATTGAGCCCTGCATCCAGCTCTCTGCTCGGCAGGGAGCCTACTTCTCCCTCTCTCTGCCTGCCTCTCTGCCTACTTGTGATCTCTCTCTGTCAAATAAATAAATAAAATCTCTTAAAAAAAAAAAAAAAAGAAAGAAAGACCCTCTGGTATCCCTAGTGTATTTCTCCTTATAGCTTCTTAGATAGAGTTGTGTTCCAAAGCCACTCTCAGGATTTTAGCTCGGCACACTTCTACTCTAAACAAAGCAGTGGTTCTGTCAGTGAGGAAAAAAGGGAGAATGAATACCAGATAGGAAGTGTGTAGTGTTCTAAACCATAAAGCAAAGGAGCAAACAAAACCAATATAAATGATGTCTTCAGAAAAAACCATTTTAAAAGTAGTATTGTGGGCTCCTGGGTGGCTCAGTTGGTTAAGTGACTGCCTTTGGCTCAGGTCATGATCCTGGAGTCCCAGGATCGAGTCTCATATCGGACTCCCGGCTCTGCGGGAGGTCTGCTTCTCCCTCTGACCTTCTCCCCTCTCATTCTCAGTCTCTGTCTCTAATAAATAAATTAAAAAAAAAATCTTTAAAAGTAGTATTGTGTGACTACAGTGTAGAAGAAACTATTAAAGCAACTTGGTCATTTCAATAAAAATACTGATCATCAGGATTAAGTTCAGCTGTCTATAAGAGGAAGACTCCAAATAGTAGCAATTTAATTGGGATAGAAATTTATTTCCTCCCCTTGAAAACAGTTTTGGGTGGGAATGTGAGGGTTGTTACTGTGGCTATCTAATGATGGGCTGATTCATCTATTAGTCTATTTTCTTGTTCCATCATTCTTAGCACTTAGTTTCCAATCACAAAGTTACTTCGTGGTCAAACATGGGTGCTATTGCTACAGACATCATTCCTTCATTTCAAGCCACCCAGCAGAAGGTGGCAAGGGAGGACAAAAGGTCCCTTCTTCCAGTTAAGTCAGTTCTTTCTAAGGAACCTCCTGTTTGGTTCTCACAACATTTCTGATTATATTTTCCTGGTCAGAGCAGAGTCACTGGGTCATGCAGAGCTATAAGTGAGACTAGGGAATAGGGACTTTTATCAATTTTCATAGTCACCTTACATAAATTTATATTATCAAACAAGAAGAGGAATATGGATTATGTTTGTTGTTATCTCTAACATCACGATTTGTAGGATTATCTTCCAATATATAGGACAACATATGGATTGAATCTTATTATTCCTCACTGTAAGAAATGTATTTTCTCTTCCAAATGCTGTAGTTAAAAATTGAGAATAATAGTTCTAAAAAGGTAATTATTTAAATGAAAAACAATATTTGTTATAATCGTTTTCATCAATACTCTTTAGATTAGGACTAAACCTGGAATAATTAAAAACATTACCGTACAATACCCATTGCCTTGGACAGAGGAAGCCCAGTTCATTGGATCATTAAAGAGGGAGCAACTATGCCTATAGGCAGAAAAGCAGGGCAGAGACCTTGGAAACTGGCTCTTCTGAGTCACCTTTTAATGGAGTTACCAGTGAGATTGAGGAAAAAGCAGGATGATTTAAGAAATTACAAAGTGGACAAAAATTGAGACAAGTAAATGTCTAGGAGTTATAAGAGTCTTTAGCCTTCAAAGAAAAAAAAGTCAAAATATTTCTTATAAAAATCAAAATTAAATCTGCTATTGGGTGATGACCCTGGCATTGTAAAGTTGAAAAATGAAACTGTTTTCTAAGGAATTCAAGCAAAACCCTTCACATTATCTGAGTTATTCGAATAATTGAGGTGAAAGTGGGATTTCTGCCAGGATTATTCAGATAATTGCCTTAATTCCAAGATTCATTTAGTTGGTAGAGACCTTTCCTTAGGATGCATTTTAGAATGTTAAATGTGAAAAATTAGACTCTTAAATTAAGCAGAGCAATAGAACGAGGGAAGATGGGAGGAAAGAGAAAGAAATAATGAGAGAGAGTGGAGGGGAGAGAGAGAGAAATATAAGTAGTTCATTGTCAGAATAAAGAGTACTTTTTCTCCACACTTTCTCTAATGACAATAACTGACATCCACTTTTTCATCATATAGTGAACTTCCATGATGAAAAAAGGAACTATATATGGATCTCAGATATGATCATAGTATTTCCTAAAGTTATAAATTCCTTTTTGGGTTTTAATTCTTTAAAATGTGGAAACTTAGTGGCTCCAAACTCAGCCATTTAATTTTATAAAGCCAAGTAAATTGACTTAAAAATCATACTGTACTTTCTGTTTGACTCCATATTGTTGGTATTTGCCTTTAATTCTTAAAAACAAATTAAAAGGATGATCATATCTAAGTTGACACTCCATTCTCTTCTTTGGTAACAGAACCCTGGGTAGTGAGCCCAACTGAGAAATTATTTGCCCACCTCCCCTATAGCTGAGTGTGTCATATTACTAAGTTTTGACCCATGATGGGAGTGTTGTTTGAGACTTCTAGATAGGACCCCTCTTTTCTGAACTGCTTCTGGCCTCCAAGGAGGACAAGATGCCTAGATCTCCAGTAGCCTTTTTGGGCCATAAAATTGGAAGCCACACACAAGGATAGTGAAAGATTTAGAAGGAATCTGAGCCCATGGTGAACATACGTGCTCTGTGATGCCTACTTCTGCACCGCTTTTACTTAAGAAAGTAGTAACTTCTATTTTTTTGAAGACACTATTATTTCTAATCTTTATTACTAATAGGTGAACACAATTCCTAAATAATACATATATTAAAGTATTGGTTGAAAATATTTTGTAGTTTTAGGGTTAAATTTCCAGATATGTATAATGGCCTCTTTCAATCTACCCCTTCCTTCACACACACACACACACACACACACACACACACCCCAATTTGTAAGAAAGAAAACTAAGTGGTTATGTGAAGTTGTACCAGTTATACATTCTGTGCAATTACAAATTACAACATTTGCAGTGTGAATCTTGAGAGGATAAAAACTAAAGCATCACTCAAGAATTTTTTGTTATGTATACATAGGCTTCAAAAAAACAGTGAAAGGAAGGAAGGAAAGAAGGGAGGGAGGAAGGACAATAGAGAAATAGAATGTAGTAATAGAATGTTAATAACAATTTTTTATTTTTTGCAGATTTAGCTAAGGTAAGTATAATATTGATAACAAGAGAGGAAGGAAACATCTACAGAGCAATCTGGTGGAGTAGTATTAATTATTTTCTCTTTAGAAGCTGCCCCAATTCTCCCCATCTTTTAAAGATCCGGCTTTTCCATGAGATGCTCATCAATCCCTCTGCCGTAATTAGGCTCTGTCTTTTGTTGCATTTATTAGGTCCAGGACTAAGTTACAGTAAGGGAAGTATTTGTCTTAGGCACAACATTTTAAGGGGTGCCAAAAAAGCTCAGCAATCAAGGTGAAATGTTTTAATGGAATATTTAACATACTACACCAAGCAGATCAGTCTCTTGTTTTGGTAAATAAAATTTTTTGTAAATAAATTTTTTTAATTGTGCTTCACATTTATCTCTGCGATAGCACTCAAATAGTACTTTTTATAAATGTTCTCTCCCAACAGTGTTATATGTGTTTTCATATTCCTCATGTGCTACTACTTTGTTTTAAGCATAAAATTCTCTTAAAAATATTGAATTCTATCTATTGAAAGATTTTGCAAGAATATACTGTATTAGGGACAGCAGGATTACGTCTTCATCATTAAATTCAAATATTGCAAAAGAATAATAGAGGGTGATGAATGTTTTGAAAGTACTTATAATTCAGTTCTATGGGAAAATCACCTGACTTTGACTAAAACCCTGCTCAGCCTGGAGAGATAGGGAATTGTAATACTACTTTATATTCATATAGCATTTTGCCCTACATAATGTGCTTTCTTTTAATTCTCACCTTAATCCGGTAAAGTAGGTATTATCATCCTTATTTATTACAGAAAGATTGAGAAGTTAAGTGACTTGCCCAAGGAGTAACAGGCAGAAGTGGCAGAGCTGGGGGTCTAACCCAGGTTTTCTGTGTCAAAATCCAATGCCTTTCTGCTATTCCAAATGCTAAGTTTTGGGATTGACTGAGAAGTAATTCATGCAGCAACTACAACAGCATGTGTTGTGTTTATGAAATAATGTCAGTAGCACCCAAAACACCAGTATTTTACCAAGTATATTCCTCAGGACTAAAACTGTTCTGATTTTTACGTGTGTATGTTTGTTGAAGTAGTTCAATTCTTCTGTTCCAAGGTATTTTTTTTGGTTAAGGGCAGAAATCTAAATAATTAAAATGTCAAAGAACAGGGGGAAAAAATGAGGAAATTATGTATTACTTGAATATTAGTTTCTAACTACCACTTTACCACTAATGTGTCTGTGATATTCTGCAAAGCATGTAAACCATAAGTGTTTGCTTCTTTATTAAAAGAAGCATTTGGGAAGGTCTTTACGCTTTTCAGCTGACAAAGGTTATTTAAATGTGAAATATTATTACAATATTCAGGAGTTAGGAGTTGATTAAGTTTAACGGGTTACTTTTTCATATTTAGGGAAAAAAATTTATGACTATATTTTAAAACTCCACATAGTAATTAAATTTGTTTGAAAACCTATTAACTGCTTCAAATATAATTTTCATCAACATAAAATACATACAACTCCAAACCAAAATGTCCATTATCAACCAGTCTAGTAGAAGATTTCTTATTAAATTATAGATTCTCCTCATTGGTTGCTGCCCAGAGAATTCAAAAATTTCAGTCTTCTTTTTGTAAGCTGATAGCTGAGTTCTAAAGGAAAGCCTCCTTCTTAAGAACAACCAGATTCAAAGAAATTCAAAGCTATTCATTTTGGTGAATTGCAACCTGTCATCAATAACTATTTATTGAATGTCCACAGGGTGCCTAGGCATTCAAGTGGCAAGTGATTTATTTGCATTATTCAAAGGATTTCTAAGGGGAGATTTGCAGGCGTCTTTAAAGATGCAAAGTGGTATGTGCTTCTTTAATTTAAACTGCCCCTACCAGGAATGAATTGAATAGTCTGGGTTTCAGAGTTCTAGGGATTTCTAGCACTCAGAGCCGACTTCTGTAAGGGAAGACCCCATTGGGTGCCAAGCGACAGGCAGGCTGCTGGTCTGAACATGGCCCCACCGGGGGCTTCTGGACAAGTCAAGCCCTCCCTGGGATCAAGTAGGGCGGACTGCGGCAATGGCGGCGCTGACCCGCCGCCACCCCATCCCTCCCCCTACCCCTCCACTCCCACCCCCCACATCAGGCTCACACTCTCTCCCAGTCTCCCAGCTCCGACCGGTTCTCGCGAGATCCGGGCAACTGAGCGCTCGGGGCCTTTTCAAATCGGGATCCGTTACCGCTTTCCCGGCCGCCGCCATTGTAGCGCTCGGAGCCCCTCAGCGCAGGCGGCTGAGGCGGAGGCGGAGGCAGCGGTAGCGGGATGGCGGACGCCGACAAGCCCGAGGTGCTCGGGGCCGCTGGCGACGACAGTCTGCATCAGCAGCCCGTGGAGCAGTCGGGCGAGCCGCGGCGAGAACCGCACCCGCCGGAGCCGGAGAAGCAGGCGCCGCAGCACAGCAGCAGCTCCAATGGCGTTAAAATGTATTGTCTTTTTCTCCGGGGACCCGGGCGAGGTGGGGGGGGTGGGGAGTCGGCCTGTGGGGGTCAAAGCCGGCCTGGGCCTGGATGAGGGATAACCGCCCCCGGGCCGTGGGCGGCGGGAGGAGCAGGTGCAAGCCGGGCCGCTCCCAGGCCTTACCCTCCCGCACGGAGCGGGGGGGGAGCAGGGGTGCGAACCCGGAGCCGACGCCCCTCCCCTGTTTCCAGCCCGAGACTGTGGGTCACCCCTTCTTCCCAGACTTCAGCTGGAGAACCTTTGAGCAAAGCTCCGCGGCCACCACGTCTGCAGGAAAATGGTCCCCCTTTTAAAGCCCAGTACTGTAGTTAGTGTTCATCACTAGGGAGTAACTAGGGATGACATCATCGGACATTTCCTCTTAACTACAGAGAACGTATTTAAACGGAATTATTCCCCCTTCTCCTGGCCTTATTCTGAGCTTTATAAGTTCAGTATTTATTGTTGCTTTCCAAAGTATATATTAATTTCTGAACTGATACATACCAAGAGGAAGTTTAATAATGTGCTGTTAGCCTGAATCCATTGTGTTATTTTTGAATTGGTAAGAGGTTATTCTGAAAGGGAAATGTGCGTGGTGTCTTGCTCTTCTCCCACTCCCGCCCCCGCAAATGTTTGTAAGTCATGCAGGTTATTTTTTAAGAACTCATCGTGTGATGGTTTATTCTTAAACTTGGTAAATTGGTGAAATAAGATTTTTTTTAATTGAAGAAAACCTGCTACTTCTAAGATTGGCCCAGTCATCAGGGCTTATGAGGTATTTAGTTGACTCGAATCCATAATTTCTAGTTATAAGAAAATATTATGCTCCTCATTGTTTTTGTTATGTAGGGGATATGAATCAGGCGTTCTTTTGCATGTGCCCAGCTTTTTAAACTTGAAGTTGAAAGTATGTAAATAATTTAGCCAAAACATCCTTTTCCTTCTCTCAGTTAATGCTTCCGAGTAGAAAGCAGTGAACATATGGTCACACTAAAATAGGAAAGAGAAATGTTCTTTTCTTTTGTATAAAATGTTTGAAGCAGTAGGGTAAGACCTGGACTAGTTTGTGTAGGGGTTGAGTGCAGATAAGGTAGCTCTCCCAGCTCAGTTATGACATTATTGTTCTCAGTTGGGTTTGAATTAGTGTAAGTGACATCTTCTAGATAGAATAGAAGTGTAGGTATAAGAGATTCAACCTCAGTGGAATTTGTTACTAGGTGCAAATTGGTGCACCTCAGTAACTGAGCTGCCGGAAAGTGAGCACTTTCTACCATGCCTGCCAAAATGTTGGCTTTCTGGAATTTGGCATCATAAATTCGAATAAAAAGCATTGGAATGCCAAACTTAAAATATATGCTTTTTGTTTATATCTAAACATGGGCTTGCCACCCTTTCCTCCTGAACAAAAAGTACAGTGTTGAATTACACAAGAAAGCCCTACTATACTTGGGTATGATTAGTATAATAGTGTCAGTATAGATAAAGCTGGTATCTAAACCTCCTAGATCTAAAAGTCTCTCATCCCTTTTAAAGTCTCATTTTGGTTTACCTGGATAGGAGAGGACAAAGGTAGGAAAAGAATCTCTTTCACTTCTAACTGAAGATGAGTAGAATATAAAGAAATTAAGAAGTGTTACTAGTAAATACAAATGAAAATTCTTTCATATTGCTTATAATTCATCTCTCGCCCTTCCTCTTTTCCCAAAAGTTGAGTGAAGATGCAAATTTACTCTCAAGGCTTTCTTGTACTGTCAGTTCCATAAGAACCATATAGTGGTCCAGCATGGGTCACTCATACTGAATAAATAGGGACATTTACCTCCATCAACCTAAAAAACCTTTTTTCTTGACTCTAAGAACCAACTGGAGTAGTTAATAATCCAACACAAAACCCTTGAGTTGATTACCATACGTGTATTTCCCAATCCAACACATAACCCTTGAGTTGATTACCATATATTTTTAAGGATAAGGATTCACAAAGATTATAAAAATTACCAAATATTGCCTTACTTAGAAGTGAACAGAATGCCACTTACCAAGATTGAAATGACTTTTCCAAGGTTAATCCATAGTCAATGAGGATGGAGACCACTATGTCTTATTCATCTTTGTATCCCCAAGGCCTTATACTTTAAAAGGCCCAGTATATTTGTTTAAGAAATGCAGATGTGAACTTTTATGATCATGAAACTTATGCACAGAGGATTTTGTGGGCATGTTCACATCTTTTGACAAGAAATTAAAGATATTTTCCTAGGTTTAGTTTTTTTCGTTTATCCCAAAATGGTGTACCAGTTCTCCTTTTCTTAAGTGACTAGGAGGAAAAATAGCAATATTGTTACAACTCTTTATTATTTCTGTGTGATTAGGTAACACCATGTATAGAGATTGAGAGTTACATTCGGGTATAAAATATTGTGTAAAATATTAAGCATTGAAGCAAGGTGAAGTGTTTCAAGTAGTGCAGTATTTTTTTTATCATATTGGTGGTAAAGAATGGAACTGTGCTTAATTTTAGACTTCATGCTATAGCACTGTTTTAAAAATCATATTAAAACTTTTCCTTATTTGATGTTGAATATTGGTTTTTTAGAAACTTATAATTTGGATAGTCATAATTCCATCTGAAGAGTAGATAACATTTTTGTGACTTAAAATAGTCACAGTCTTTATTTCAAGTACATTAGAAACGGTTTTTTTTAAATGAATAGTTTGGGCATTATTACATGGAATTCTGGATATAGTACCGATACTTGATATTATGTAGTGTCATTTCTCTAAGAGTTTTCATATATATCTTAGTTGTCTATTTCATAGTGTATTTATGGCATAAAAAGAGTTTAGGAATTGAATTTAGGAATTGAATTTCTTAATAATCAGACCATACCTCTAGCCACTGAACTGATCTGTCTTCCATAGATAATTTATGCATTGTAGATGAGCAGTGTAGCAGTATCTTTAATATGTTGCTAATTGGGAAAAACTTGAAGAAATTGCTCTTTCTGGTCATCGTTGGAATAAATATTTTAGAAAAGGTATCCTACCCTACATGATATTGCTTTTTAATGGAATTATCAGATTGTTGTAGGCAAACACAACATTCACGTAAGAATAAAAGAATATAGTATTTCAGAACTTTGTTCCGTTTTCATAATTGGTTTCATCCAGAAAGAAAATAGGTAGGAGAAGGCGCATTGAGACTATGTAGATGTTAGCTTACCTGAGCAGAGACTTAATTATTTTAAAGCTACTCACTGAATTCCGTCTACTATGTAAATGGATTCTTTGGGGGATTAAAAAGAAGAGTTCTTGTATCTGCTGTACTCAGAAACCAGAGAAAAGGCCTGTGTACCTTTTGGCTGCTTCCTGCCATTTTCAGAAGTGGTACACTGTTCAGATAGGTAGGTACGTGGGTAGAGTTGGACAGCTGTGAAGACCACTTCTAGGCTGTGCTATTTCTGGTGAAAGATGTGTGACAGGAAAGGTGCCCCTGTCGAGGTCTGAAAAGGTGGCAGAGTAAGTTTGGCCCTTAATGTCTCTGCCTTGATTTTAGCAGTTTTTCTGGCAGATAGCAGTACCATCTGTGCTCAGATTAGGATGGGTTCTTAATTGACTGTTCATGCATTCGAAAATTAATGTTTATTGAGTGACATATTATGTGCAGTTACAGTGCTAGGTGCTGCTCATACCAATGCAGATAGTATTTGTTCTTAAAGTTTTACATAGTATATATAAGACTGTGTTGTTACCTACTCAGAAAAGTAGTACCTAGAAAGTTTGGTATATTACGGAACAAATGACCACAATAAGCATGTTTGGAGCGCTACAGTGTATAGATTCCTACAGTTGCTTGGCTTAGAGGATAAATCAGAGCCTGGATTATGAAGCCTGGTTTGTTGGAATAAGCCAGGAAGCTTTAAGAGATTTGGATTTCTGAATGTCATTCCCAGAGATTTTTATTAGTATATGTTTGTGGAAAATTATTTTATTTATTTGTTTATATTTTTTCAGAGGTGGTAGAGAGAGAGCTGGGGGGGGGGGGGCAGTGGAAGGATGGCGTGTGTGGGGAAGTGCAGAGGGAGAGGGAAAAAAAGATTCCTAAGCGGGCTCCATGCCCAATGTGGAGCCAGACGCAGGGCTTTGAGATCATGACCTGAGCTGAAATCAAGAGTGGGATGCTTACCCAACTGAGCCACCTAGGCACCTCATGGAAAATTAGTTTACATTGAAGTTTTAATTAAATACTTTTAGATTCACTAGAGTAGTGATTTAAACGAAACCTATTGTTATTTCTTCTGTAAAAAAAAGATTACTTTTGAAAAGTAAATTGTATTTTTACAATATATACACTTGATTTTTATCTATAAGATTTACTTTAAGCATATATTTACATGTTATAGATGGTTGGTGGGTAACATCATATAGCTGCATTGTGATTGCGGTCTTATAGATTAAATATTTTTCCAGTTAGGGTCTCATTAAAAGTAGATTTATAAAATTCTGATTTGTGCCGCCTCTATATACTGCTTCCCATCTCCACTCACACTCCATCCCACCTTCTGGGTAATAACTACCAGTAAAAATGTTTTGATTCTATGAAGTACCCTATCCTAGTTTATAGGTTAATACACAGAAAATATTGAGTATGAAAATACTAGAGTACCTTACCAATTAGTTACATTCATCAAAATTGAGAATAGAAAAAATTTACAAGTTATATGGGAGTGTATGCATGTATACATAATTAATATAACTATATATTTTAGTATGTTTTTAAATTTTTATTTTTATTTTAATTTTTTAAAATTTTAGTATGTTTTTAAACAAGGAGGAGAAATGTTATGTGAAGAAACTGTTAACCTGAAAGAGATAAACTTTTTTCAGGGTATCCTTTTGCAAATTAATTTTTTTTAAAGATTTTATTTATTTATTTGACAGAGAGAGAGAGATCACAAGTAGGCAGAGAAGCAGGCAGAGAGACAGGGGGAAGCAGGCTCCCTGCTGAACAGAGCGGAGCTTGATCCCAGGACCCCTGAGATATGACCTGAGCGGAAGGCAGAGGCTTTAACCCAGTGAGCCACCCAGGCGCTCCTGCAAATTAATTCTTTATAGAGTTCTGAGTGAAGCTCAGAAAGTTAAGGCTTCTTTAAAGAAGGCAGTTATATACTAGGAATAAAATCATCCGTTTTCTCCTCTTGTTAGGTTCTAATAATATTTATTAAGTAGTATAATGGGAGAAGCTGAGAGACTAGATGCTGCAGCTATTTAATATGCAAAAAAAAGAGTATTGTTAAATGAGAAGTTTGGTAAGATGCCCAAATCCTTGCTTTGAAATGGCACCGGGTAATTTCAAAGCAAGCAAGCTGACTCTCTAGCAGCTTTGCTAAGGTCTAACTTATTGGAGAGCTTTGTGAAGTGAAGTGATAAATATAAAATATTTATGTAATGTAGGCTTCTATTATAAGAAATGTGACTGAGGTTTTCTTCTTGTTTGTTTTTAATTCATAGGGAGAATGATGAATCAGTCAAAGAAGATAAATCTGAATTAAAAGAAAAATCTTCAGGAAATAAGAAGGCCAATAGATTTCATCCTTATTCAAAAGACAAGAATTCAGGCACTGGAGAAAAGAAGGGTCCAAATCGAAACAGAGTTTTCATTAGCAACATCCCATATGACATGAAATGGCAAGCTATTAAAGATCTAATGAGAGAAAAAGGTAACCATCCCTGATAAACCTACTGTTGGATAATCTTCATATAGAAGGGGGAGGGAACTAAGCAAACGTTTTTTATTCCCCTGAGCCACACAGACTTAAAAAATTGATTTTTGTTTATTTATTGACATGAATTCTTTTCCTCCTCTTTCACTTGACACAATTTCATTACAAAGTCATATGGATAAACGAAGTTTTTTTTTTTCCCATTTTAGTGGTAGTGAGCCAGCACATGCATGCCACCAAGAATTTTGTTAAAGTGATTGCTTTGTCTAGTTGAAGTTTTTATAGATTTTTAAAGGACTATTGCATTAGTTAAGCAATACATCTAGCGTGTTAAAGTATGAATAATAAGGTCTGATTATTTTTTTCCAAAAGCTGTTTTGTTATTATCTTGGTGGAGTCTGGAATCTGGCTGTGGAGTTCATTTTGTTTGCATTGTCATGAATGCCATGATGCTGTCTCTGCAGTTCTATACTAAAATTGCGTTACTGCTGTTGCAGTTTTGTTTTTAGAATAACCTGAAAACCTTCATTTTATATACATGGTTGGTTTTGGGGAAAAATAATTTTAATATTTGATCTTGTAAAAGTTAGTTTTGTTATCTCTTGAAAAATTGAGTTTCAACAGTCCTGCAAACTATGTACTTGGCTTTGAGGCTGATCTCTTCTAATAAATAAAAAAAAAATTTGCATTGGTGTATCTGTTGTAAGGTGACAACTATTTGATTGGTTTTATTCATTGACTTTATTTAGAAAGTGTGTGGCTTGCTGTGAAGCATGACTTGTAAATTTAGTTTACTGATGGCAAATATGATTGAAGACATTCAGGTAGAAAGTCACCTTAAAACAGCTGTTGTGTGTAGGCGACCAAAGTTATTTGAAACGTGTTAATGTTGATGTTTTTAATATGATAGGGTAAGGGAACATTTGTATGTATACATGCATTTGTTCACCAACTATATCATGCTGGCCAAAATATGATCTGTAGTATGAATTAGGTTAATATGGTTGTTAGCTTTTTTTAGAGAACGTGGATGATGTACATTTCAGAAAATTAGTTAAATTTACATAGCCATTGATAGGAGGTATGTTGGTCTGGTTTTGATTGTTGGTGAATAATAGGTGCTTTTCTGTAGAGTTGTGCACAGGTGTGCAGTAAAGCAAGATATTGGTGTTTAAATGTATTGTTTCTTGGTATCTTCCTTTTGTATGTCTTATGTAGTTGGTGAGGTTACATACGTGGAGCTCTTTAAGGATGCGGAAGGAAAATCAAGGGTAAGTGCTGTGGGCAATAATCTGCTTGAGGTTTAAAAGTTCCTCAGCAGTTTACTTTTTTGTATAATATTTGTACCAGTTTTTGGAAACTTAAGTTTCATTTTGTTTTACTTTATTATGCAAGATTTGAGGCTTTATACTAGCAAGTCTGACACTTATCCAAACCAAACTAGCTGCCTGGAGGGGATGGGTTTCATTAAGGGCATTCACTTTTCTAATGCTCTAAGGTAATGCTTTTTCCTAGCCAACAGATTTTAATATAGGATTTTTTTTTGTTGTGTTTTGATGTCTTCAAGGATATTTTAAAAGTTACTGAATTGGTCATATTCCCTAAGAGTTCTATGAGAAGCCCATAGCTTAAAGGTGTTAATTCAGAATGTATGTTTGAAACTTTTATTGAAGAACTTAATTTGGTAGCCTGTAAGACTATGTTAAGAGGCAAGGCTCTGACCAATTGTTATGAATGACATTGATGATTAAATTGACACAGAAGGAATTGGTTGATAGTAGTTTTTGATTTTTAGCAACAAGAGAGCAATACACTGAAGAATACAATGGAAAGCTTTTAAAAGTGTTAAATTATATTGCAAAAACCAGTTGGTGCATGAGAAAAGCTTTGTCATCACATTCAAATGGCACTTCAAACAGTATAATGACAAATAATTATTTTAAAATGATCCTATGAATTTGTTTCTTTAGCATAGGTGATTTTTTTTTACGTACTTAAACTGGATGCTGTTAAATTGTATGCAGCCAGTTTTCTGTAATAGAGAACTTAGTTAAAAATACGACTACTTCCTATTTTGATTTTAATTGAAAGATATACATAAAATTTGCGCATCATACATCTTTTGAAAATATTTGTAACAATATAAGAATTGGTATGTTGAAACCTTCAATTATTTCCTTGAGTTACTTTTGATTGAATTTGTGCAGTGATGTTACTTAGTTTTAATTTAAAGAAGAGGCCTCTAAAACTAAGTATTAGCTCCAAGATTGTCAAATGCTAGATTTTACTGTCTTAAATATAGATTTAAACATTGACGGAAAATTCGTGGTCACTTGCTTATTATGTTTTGGAAGTGTAAAAGTCAAATGTAATTATTGATTGCTTTTAATGGACTTAAATATTAGAGTCTGCCGTTAACTTCGTCTACTGATCTAAACCTTTTTTTCTTTTGCATATATTGACAAATCTACCTGGATATAGGGTTGTGGGTAAGAATTTTTTTTTTTTAAAGTATCTTAAGTCAAATTTAAACTTCTGATTGAGAGAAAGAAAACTTAGTAAATAAACATTTCCTATAAATTTTTCCTCCTTAAGTGTGGTTGAATTCAAAGATGAAGAATTTGTAAAGAAAGCACTAGAAACTATGAACAAATATGATCTTAGTGGAAGACCCCTGAATATTAAAGAGGTAAGATTTCTAATATTTGGAATAATTTAAACTTTTGAATATAAGGACATGTTTTCTTTGATTTTCATCTTTGGGGATGTATTTCTCTGACTACAACTTTTTTTTTTTTTTTTAGCATAGATGCTTATAAAAGCACTATATATTTGATGATAGTTTTGCCTGTACATGGTGTCCTATTTGCCTTCAAGCACTTTTATGTATTTGATTTGTTATAAGTTATTATAAGCAGAGGTACATGATTAAAAAACTTTCAGATATTTAAAGATGGCAAACTTTAGGTGCTGACTTATTTGGTATAGACATTTTCAGTTTTTAGATTGTGTTGCCTAATTTGAGAAATGTAACAGATATTCTTGTAGTTTATAATAAAGGTTGCTTAATAATGCAAATACCTTATGGCTTTGAATAAGATTGATACTCACTTTTCATTAAAATTACCCTGAAACTGTGCCAGATTAAAATTTAAGAAAACTTATGAATCTATTAGTGAAATTTGTAACTGGAACTTGGAAACCCCTAAAGTGGAGGTATTCCGTTTGTATGGAACTGTAACAGTATAAATCTGTTGAAAAAAGAATGATCAGAAGATAGATAAAAAACTATTTACACTTAAGTGTAATTGACCTTGCTAATGTTTAGCTTGAATAGAAATTATTCTGATGTCTTCCTTTAGTTCATATTGTTACTCTTTATCTGAATAGTTTGATCACAGACCAGTTCCATATATATATTTTTATATATATGTATATTTTAAAAATAAAATTTTATTTTTACTAAAGTCTGTATTACAAATGATTGAAAATGTACTTTAGGACCCTGAAGAGTTTCCACCAGCAAGGTTGCAAGTCATTGGTGTAGAGCATTACTGTTAGTTACAGTTTAATTTGATATAGTAATGATTTGAGTCCTACCTCTATCACTTTCTAACTCTGTGACTAGACATGTTACTTATTCTCTAAACCTCAGTAATTATAATTGTACTACTGATAGTATTCACCTAATAGGGTTTTTATGAGGATTAAATGAGATAACATGGTAAAGAATTCAGGCTCTCGTATCAGATAATCTGTGACTCAGGGCAAATTAGTTACCTTTAATTACTTAACAAATTCCCTAACTCTAATTACTCTCTATTTCTTTGTTTCCTTATCACTAAAACGGGAATAATATTAGAAGCTACCCGATGGTTTTACAAGGGCTCAGAGTTAATATATGTAAAGCATTTGATAAATGTTAACTACTATGATTTGATGTTATTATATAAAGCATTTAGCATGATGGTCAAAATATTAAATAACTACATAATAAATGTTAGCTGTAATAGTAATTGATTGTTACTCCTGTCTGAGGTGAGAATGTTGCTGGTTGTTGATCTCTTGATCCTGAATATGAGGTGATAATAGTTTAAAATTAAAGGCCATGCCACCAACAGATACAGGTATCCCAAATCCCTTTATTGGAGTCAGCTTCTGAATTCCTCTACTTCTATTTGAGTCTGGGGGTTCTTTCATTCTTTATTTCTTTGTTTATTTTTCTTTTTTAATATTTTAACTGAGAAGGAGAATTAGTAGAGAAAGTTTAACTGCTGTAGTCTATGCCAGCCATTTATGTTGTGGTTTTTATGCTAAAGGCCAAGCTGATGTTGTTTGTGTTATTTTCTTAGCACATCGTAGATCCTCAATGATATTTCAGAGACCCTAGTCTAGAGTTATGTGATCCAAATTGATGTAGGATACTTGCGTTTTAAACTTTTTTTTTTTAATTTATTAATTTGTTAGAGAGAGAGAGAGCACAAGCAGGCAGAGTGGCAGGCAGAGGCAGAGGGAGAAGCAGGCTCCCCCCGAACAAGGAGCCTGATGTGGGACTCGATCCCAGGACCCCGGGATCATGACCCGAGCCGAAGGCAGCTGCTTAACCAACTGAGCCACCCAGGCGTCCCGCGTTTTAAACTTTTTAAAGAGAGAAAAATAACTGAGTTTGGCCTAGCTAAGTGAAGAGGTATTCTTTATTCAGTTAGCTTTTTCGGATTACTATCATAAAGGTCCCTTTTCCAGGAATATCTAATTTACAGATGGGTGACTGAGCTCCGGGCTAAAACTACTAGTGAGAAAATACTAAGGAAAAATATATCTCCAGTGTTCCTTCCCAGATATTGGAATTGCATTTTTTCATTATATTAAATGGGGATTAGTAGCACTTAGAAGCTTATAGGTCCTCTAATAGCAATAGCTGGTAGTGACTGGCAGGCTCTCATCCAAGGGGAAAAGAAGAATAAAAACCATGTTATATAGTGGTTAATTTGTTTTAGATAAATTAAAATTTTATATGTTTTATGTATTTTTATGTGTATGTATATATTTTTGTATGTACACACATATATATATATTATATATGTGAAATATAAAAAGACAAATACAGGAATATGCTTTATTAGTGTTAAGATGTTAAGGACCGTCAACCTATCTTAATAGCTTATGAAGCACCTCTCCTACCCCTCCTCTTCTCCCCATAGGTAACCACTATCCCACATTTTGCATTTGTATAGGTTTTTGGTGCTTTAGTTAGACGTGAAGCATTTATTGACTTAAAAATTTTATAGCATTTTTCAAAACATTTATTTCTTTACTTCTGTCTTTCTTTTTATTTCTTCATGGTGAAGAAATACTTTGGAAGCTGGTATTCCTTTATTCTTGCATTTACTTCTTCACCTTCTATTCTTCCAGCCTTCGTAGAGAATTTCTTAAGGTTATCCAACTTTCTTTTTATTAGTATCCCTAGACCGAGACCAGCAGAGTAGCATTGATGGTTACATTTATCATTATCATTTGGTATTGCAAATGATAGTCTATCAGTGTGTTTACGTGGATTTTTTTGTTTGTTTTTTGCATTCCACCTAGTGAGATAAGTGAGAAGTACATTGAAACTCGCTTTTTTAGTTTTGTTTAAAGGTAGAATATTTCTCTTATAAAGTTAATGAACTTTAATAAAAAGCAGTGTTTAGCATCATTCTTCAGTTGGACACTTAGCCTTTTTTTATCATTCCCCGCCTTCTTCATCTCTGGTAATAATTGTCCGGTCATAATCATTGTTGAGGAAGGAAAAAGGTTGGAAATTGGGTAATTATATTTTGTTTAGGAATGAAATTTACACATTATAATAGTTCCCCTTTACCCCAATATTCCTGGGTTTTATAACCGTCTGTTCCGCTGTGGAAAAGCTTTGAATTAGTCTCATTTGCCATTGCCTTGGGCATCCGGTGGTGAGAATTCACCATTACTGCATTTCGGAAAGAAAAAAGTCAACAGTAAGTATTTTGTTCCTCTTTGAGTTATGTATATTTATGTGTTTTGTCATATATTTGTACACTAGTATGAGGGCAAAATTAAACTAATTTCAAGTTCTTAAGTGACTTTAGTGATTGGAAAGAGGTATTTAATTGACACCCCTGGAGACTGAAATCTTTTGTCTGTCCACAGGTTTTTATGGGACTGAATTCCCTGGATAAGAAAAAAAGCTCACTCTTCAAGAGGGCCAATAATTTGAGCCAGTTGGGATAGCTACTGTAGAATTTGAAGTTATTTTAATGATACAGATTTACTGTTGTATCTAGTGGTATTTAACATGCAATGTGTGTTATAGGATCCTGATGGAGAAAATGCTCGTAGGGCATTGCAACGAACAGGAGGATCATTTCCAGGAGGACATGTACCCGATATGGGATCGGGGTTGATGAATTTACCACCTTCCATTCTCAATAATCCAAACATTCCTCCTGAGGTTATCAGTAATTTGCAGGCTGGTAGACTTGGTTCCACAATTTTTGTTGCTAATGTAAGTTTAAGCTTTAGTCTAAAATTTTGTCATTCAGATGTTTAATTCTAATCATGAGATTTTAAAATTAGACGAATGGGTTGTAGGTTTATAGAACATTTTGCTTATTTTTAACTAAAGTAAGCGAAACAGTAATTGTAAACTCAAACCCAATTTAAGTCTATATATATAAGATTAGGGTGTAAGTATGAGTAGGATTCTTTTAAAAGAGAACTGTGGAATTTATAAATACCTAAGCAGTTCTTGAAAATGTTTACTTGCATTATATGTGATTTTGTTCATATTGGGAAATGGATTTCTTTTTTAGCTTTGTTATTTGATATTTGTGAATGTGCACGTTGTAGTTGGTTTGTCATTTGTTTGAAGCTTTTGAAAGTCAGCGATATCAACAATACTTTCCAAAGTCTGATTTTCTCTCAGTAAAAATAGATGTGCAAGTTTCAAATGTATAAAACAGGATTGAGCAGTTGAGAGACCATTTTGGGAATAAAAACAAAATTAAGGATAAGGAACAATGTGGATGTAGCTTAATTGATTTTAAACAACTTAAGATGTTTTTATTTGAATATTTTTGATGTACTGTCTAACAAGAAGTATACTTCTTTATAGTTTTGACAGTTTAGAAAAGATTTGTTTGTATTATTTATAAATGGGAAGAAGGGTTTTTTAGGTATGTAACTTTATATGATTTTATGTTAAGCTTGACTTCAAAGTTGGTTGGAAGAAGCTAAAGGAGGTGTTCAGCATAGCTGGAACTGTAAAGCGGGCAGATATTAAAGAAGACAAAGATGGCAAGAGCAGAGGAATGGGCACAGTCACTTTTGAACAAGCAATTGAAGCAGTTCAAGCAATTTGTATCCTGATTTACACTTTAGCATTATTTAATAAGGTTGAAGTTTGATACCATTTTGTGGGGTTCATGGAATTTAAGGTTGCTTGGCTTAGAAATGTGTATTAGACTTTAGTCTCCAGCACATAAAACCTTTACTATGTCCAAGTACTAAAGTCACTCTTAAAACTTGAATTAGCCATATTGTATAAGCCTGGTACGAACTTTTTTCTACTTTCTCTTCCTACCACAACAAATTGTATGTATATCTGCTGTTGACAGTTAATGTAATCCATTGTACAGTAATGCAGTTGCTTTAAATGAAGCCTTGTTAATTTTCTTTTTTCAGTGGTTGAATTAGATTGTATTTTATTTATAAAGTAAAACTGTAAAGCAAATAATTCAAGATTTTTCTTTGAGTATACGGAAGAGACTAATTCAAATAAGTACAGTAGTAAAGATGATTGAAATTTTAGAGTTACTCTGACTCTTAACTCTTTAAGATCATTAAAAATGTGTGTTTAAGTATAATTTTATAGTCTTAACTGAGTTTCCTTGACTGAACCAACAGCTATGTTCAATGGGCAGTTTTTGTTTGATAGACCTATGCATGTGAAAATGGTGAGTTCCTATATATCACTTCAACCTTCCAACCTCTTCAAATCTTATGTGCTCTCCTCTGCATTACAGATCCTTTCAGTTATGAATTAACGTATAATAAACTTTTTTTGCAATTAGGATGACAAGTCTGTCCCTCATGAAGACTACCGTTCACATGATAGTAAAACACCACAGTTACCACGTAAGTAAAAGTTATTATTAGAACCTGCAGACTATTTTGTTTTTCAATTTTATTATATGCTAAGCAAAACTCTTAATACAGACAAAAGAAAATTCCTCCTATAGTTATCACAGGCCATATTGTTTTAGATGAGTTTTCTTTAAAGTAAAATTTTACCGATTAAGTTGAGGCGACTCCTCTCGCTTGACCACCAGATACCATACAAAGAGGAAAAAACTTAAGGAATATAGTGTTTATCATTTAGGCTTTAGTCATTTGGCTACGCATTTATACATCCATAAACACTACATGAAATTGTTTTGCTGGATATAAAATTTGGGGCGAGTGACACCATATTGTATATATTATTCTGAAACTTGCTATTTTAGGTTTAATACTGTTTTGAGATGCATTTATATTGATAGATGTCGCTCTAGAGCCTTCATTTTAACTTGCCAACATTTTATATGTATTTCTGTTTTTTAGGTTATTCTGGTTTTTGGTCGTTAGAGACAGTACTAAGTTGAGTATTTACGCCTTTTCTGTTAGAATAATCTGTTCTCGCAGTGTTCACAAGAAATTACTTATAATACTGTCTGACCTTCCTGTGTTATTTGGGGGAAGACTTTAATGATTGTTCATATTTCCTAATGCTTCTTGAGTCAATATTGGTTATTTCTATTTTTCTAAGATTTTTACCATTTTTGTTCATTTTCACATTTATTGGCATAAAATGGTCTCTTAAATTCTCCTACATCTGTAGTTCTTCCCTCTGATAAATTCCAAAGGTTTGCAGTTTCTCTTTTTTCTTGGTCATTTTTGCTTATTAGATTTTTCAGTTTTATTATAATAAGTGCTTTCAAAGAAGTGAGTTTCATTTTTGTATCTTAATTTCTACTCTTTGCTTTAATACTTTGTTCTCTCTGTTTCTTTGGGTTTAGTCTCTTATTTTGTCCAAATTCCTTAAGTTGAATGTTTACTTCACAGCCTCTCTTTTCTAGTAAAAGTAATTATAATTATTAAATTTAGCTGTTGTATACAGGTTTTGGTATGGAGTATTTTTATTGTTATTTAGTTTTTATTAAATTACCATTACGATTTCTTCTTAAGCCATGCATTTTTGAGTTTCTAAATGTATGGGGCTTCTTCTTATTAATTTTTAACTTAACAGTATGGCCAAAGAAGATACGACTGTGATTCTTGGGATTAATTTGGACTTTGCATTTTGATAGCTTAATATATGGCACTTTTTAATACATATTCCAGTGCTTGGTGAATGCCGTGTTCTATATATGTCCATTAAATCAAGTTTGTTAATCATTATATTCTATAAATATCTTATGTCTCTACTAATAATCATGTCTGCTTGTGCTGTCAATTACTGAGAGTTGTATGTGGTAAAATTTCCTACTAGAATGTTGGAAATAATGTCTTATTTTTTCTTGTTTTTACTTTAAATATTTTGAAACTAACTTAGTAGGTACATCCAAATTTAGAACTTATATATTTTCCTAATGAATCAAAACTTTATCATTTTAAAGTGTTTTTATCTTTAGTAACTAAGTCTTTTTTCTATATTAATGTCGATACAAGAGCTTTGTTTTGCTTATTCACATTTATTGATTTATTTGGATTAATGCCCATTATCTTATTTTGTAGTCTGTTTTTCTGTTTTTTACAAATATTTTTCTCCTCTCTTGCTTTCTCATTTAGTGATTATCCTGGCTTTTTAATATAGCGATATGAAGTCTGAAGTTAATGTAATTATTTGTTTACTCAATTACAGAGTGCCCTTTGAATGTT
Organism: Nasua narica; assembly: GCA_028533885.1. Taxonomy (NCBI): domain Eukaryota; kingdom Metazoa; phylum Chordata; class Mammalia; order Carnivora; family Procyonidae; genus Nasua; species Nasua narica. The sequence continues at coordinate 32,203,482 of CM052797.1, read as the reverse complement.
TTAGTTCTGATTACTTTTCTACTGAATTATGTGTTATTATTGCTCATTGTCTTAGTTCTGTATTTCTTTTTTTCAGTCCCACAAATTAGGCATTACTGTTATTCACCATTTTTTTTTTTTACCTTACCTTTTCTGCTTTCACAGACTCTGGCACTAATTTTTTTTTCCCTGAAAGATATATTTTAATAGCTCTTTCAGTGAGGATCTGTTGTTAGTAAATTGTCTCAATTTTGGATATTCTATAAATATCTTCAGAGATAGTTTTGTTGGTTTGCAGTTTAAGATTGATAGTTATTTTGTCACAGCACTTTGAAAATCCTAGTCTTCTGGCTTCCATTCTTGCTATATTAAGTCAGCTATCAGTTGAAATGTCCTTTCTTTATAGGTAATCTGTGTTCTTCATGTAGCTGATTTTAAGATATTTGTCTTTGGTATGTAGTTATCTACAGTGTGGGTATGAATTACTTTTTATTGGGCTTTCACAATATGAGAATTCAGGTTTTTTAGTAAATTCTGGAAAATTCTCAGCTCATGTGTCTTGGAATATTGTCTTTTCTCTCTTTATAAGGGCAGTCTTTTCCTGCTTCAACCAAATTTACCTTATCACTTACTACTTATCATTTTTCAAGATCCTGCCCTAGCTTTCTGCAGGGACTTTTGGTTTACCTTCCACTATTAGTACTCTTCTATTTATTTAGATAAAAAAATATCCTCTGTTGTATTCAGACTTCTTTTGTATTTGTTTTGTTTTTTTTTAAGATTTTTATTTATTTATTAGAGAGCGAGAGACTGAGAATGAGAGGGGAGAAAGTCAGAGGGAGAGCAGACCTCCTGCAGAGCCAGGAGTCCGATATGGGACTCGATCCCGGGACTCCGGGATCATGACCCGAGCCGAAGGCAGTTGCTCAACCAACTGAGCCACCCAGACGCCCTGTTGTTTTTTTTTTTAAAGATTTTATTTATTGATTTGACAGAGAGATCACAAGTAGGCAGAGGGGCAGGCAGAGAGAGGGGGAAGCAGGCTGCCTGCTGAGCAGAGAGCCCGATCACAGAACCCTAATCATGACTTGAGCCAAAAGCAGAGAATTTAACCCACTGAGCGACCCAGGCGCCCCTGTTTCTGTTCTTCTTGAGATTTACATTTTTATATATTCTTTTCTATTGAGATATAATATGAATTCATAGACTTGAACAGAATCAGTTTGTTGTTCTAGTTAATCGTTATTAATGTCCTCATTTTTCCCTTCTCTTCTTTTGCTCAAATTATTGTAACTTATCAAGTGGGAGCCTTCTCATTTCCTATGCTGCTGCTACTCTTACTTTTGGTAAAAACATGATTTCCCAGATCTGGGAAGGTTTTTTTGTTTTTTTTTTTGGTTTTTTGTTTTGTTTTGTTTTGTTTTTGGGGTCCCAGAGACGGGATTTTCAAGGAGTCCTGGTTCCTTTTAATAAAGAGATGGAAATATGAGTTTTAGGTGTAGACATGAGTATTGGCGATAGTCAAATGTGCTGTTGCTTTCAGTTAGACCATTTTTGGGAACTGAGTTGAAAAAAGATGTTTCTCTTACCAGATCACATTAATTTTTCCAACTTAACATGCTTCTGTATTCTATCTTTGAAAAAACGTATGTGGTATATCATTTTTTCAGCCTCTACCACTTAATTGCTACATTGACTAGCAAGAACTTTAAAGCCATACTCAAATTTAGTAGAATAAAATAGTTCCCACTCAAATAGTAAGTCTTTTAAGGTCATCAAATTAACTTCTTAAAGTCTATTTTCAACATATTTAATTAGTTTATTTTAAGAGAGGTAGTAAAAAAGGGGCGCCTGGGTGGCTCAGTTGGTTAAGCTGCTGCCTTCGGCTCAGGTCATGATCTTGGAGTTCTGGGATCGAGCCCCACATCAGGCTCTCTGCTCAGCAGGGAGCCTGCTTCCTCCTCTCTCTCCGCCTGCCTCTCTGCCTGCTTGTGATCTCTCTCTCTGTATCAAATAAATAAATAAAATCTAAAAAAAAAAAAAAAAAAGAGAGAGGTAGTAAAAAGAATACTGGATTTAGAGATAGAAAACAAATTCTAGTCCTAGCTTAATCACATAGCTAAAATGGCGTTATACAAGTAACTTAAGATCTCGAAAATTTTCTCCTCTATGGAAAATAGATGTGAAAACACTTAAGGTGCCATACAAATGTCAATAAATATGTTATGGACAAAACCAGGTAATGTAACGTTTGTTTTATTCAATATTACATTGTCATTGTTGTTGACTTTTTAGTTTGATTTAAGGCATCTTAAAAGCAATTCTTCTATCTTAAGTGGTTTTACAAATTTGAGCGTGGTTCTCATTTTCAGATATGTATACCATTTGTAAGGTATATAATATTATTCAAAATCCTCTTGGTATTTCATTAGTCCTTTTCAGTATGCCTTGAACCTAGGTTATAAGATAGGCCTGCTTCGTAATACACTTTTCATTAATGGTATTATAGTGAGGCTTCAGTGTGTGCATTCTGATGAAAAGAATCAGGACTCTTATTTGCAAATTTGCAAAGTTTTAGAAATATTACCACAGGCATCTAGCTTTGAAATATTTATTTAGTGCCAGTTAGTTAATTATATATGGGTGAGTAATATTCTTATTTATGTTTTAGGTGGTCTTGGAGGCATTGGAATGGGACTTGGTCCAGGTGGACAGCCTATTAGTGCCAGCCAGTTAAACATAGGTGGTGTGATGGGAAATTTAGGCCCAAGTGGTGAGTATTCTCCCATTCTTAATTCTTTTTAAATGGTACATTTGCTAGATTACAAAACGTACATTTACAAACTATAGTTTGTAACAATGTTCAAAGGACTCTGTTTTATAGTTGAGCATTTAGGATGTCCTTCAGTGTGAAAAAAGAGTGAAACCTTGAGAGCAGAGAACATGAAAGAGGGTGAGCCAAGGTCAGTCAGGTTCCTCTGAGGCCAGCTGTGTTGTAGCTAGCCTTTTAGCACTTTGGATTTTAAAATGTCTGTAAGAAAAATAAAATAAAATAAAATGTCTGTAAGGCAGAAGGAGAATGTTTAAATGTAGTGCTTTGTGTATCATGGATATACAGTATTTGTATATGACTGAAATGCTACCCTATCATAAGCAGGTTAAGTTTATATGTAACTGGGAAGGTAGCTCTTCAGATAGCTGTTTGGCTCTTTACCTGGACTGATTTACAATTTGTCTTTGAAGATTAGTTTTTACACTTTGTGGTTTCAGAATTCTTTTACTCTGTTAAAAGTTGTTGAGGATCTCAAAGTGCTTTTGTTTATGTAGTTATGTTTGTCAGTATTTACTGTATTAGAAGTTAAAACTTAGAAATTTAAACCTCTTAACATATTTAAGATAACAGTAATAAACTTGTTTTAACATAAATATAATTTTTAAAAAAGTAAGTTGTATTTTCCAATACAGAAAAAATAATGAGAAGAGTGGCATTGTTTTACTTTTTTGTACATCTCTTTAATGTGTGGCTTAATGTAAGGCAGCCATGTTCTTGTATCTGCTTTTGCATTTAGTTTGTTACAGTATCATACATCATGTAGTTTCTGGAAAATTACACCTTATGTTTATGAGAGAATGAGAGTAAAACAGTCAAATAATACCTTAATGTTATGTGATGAATGAAATAGTTTTGACTTATTGGACCCAGACTATCCTTCGAGAATTGTGTTTTAATTGATGGACTAATAAATGCTACCAGATTCCTATTTTTGCTGAGATGCTATAGCTAAACTTTTAAATTATTAGGGTAGCTACAGAAATCATTCTGACCCAAATAGATTGAAACTTTGTCCCTTACTCTTAGGCCCTCCAGCTTCCTAAACACTTGCTTTTTTATTCTTAGTTTTTTACTGCTTCCTTAGCTGCCATGTAAGGAGTTCTTACTTTCTGAAGTGATCTCTAAATCTGCTGTGGTGATGTGTGTGTGTGTGTGTGTGTGTGTGTGTGTGTGTTAAAAAAAAAGGGGGGAACAATTACAATTACCTAGTCCTAGATATTTTCTGCTTGAATATGAGTGTGATCAGTGAATTTTGAATAAATGAGTGTGATCAGTGAATTATGAATAAATATTCATAGAGGCATTTTTGAAGACTCATGATTGGACAGCTGATGTGGCATAGCACACATGCCACCTGTGTTCTGCTGCTTCTCTAGAATTCCATCATGACTAGACCAGTGGTATCTTTTGCTGTATTGCATTATGTCATTCTTTAGTCATAAAAATAAGATTGACTGAACGTACATACTGTGTATTTTATTTGAGGTATGGGAATGGATGGTCCAGGTTTTGGAGGAATGAATAGAATTGGAGGAGGTATGTATAAGCATTTGTTTTTTGTATGTACCCATCACCATTTTTAGTAAATTAGAAGCTGTGTTGAGAATTCCAAGGAAAAAAAAGTCATGGTTTATTGTTGGCTCACACCTAAAGACTGCTAGCAGAGATTGAGCCTGGTACAGACTTAAGGGATATGGAAATGGATGTGTTAAGAAGCCCCTTGGACAAGGTAGGGTGGATGAAGAGCTTACTGATGAAATTTGACATTTACAAAATGTACCTTTCAGCTATATAACTGACAGTCAGATCTCAAAATTAATCTTTATTCCATAGGAATTGGGTTTGGTGGTCTGGAAGCAATGAATAGCATGGGAGGATTTGGAGGAGTTGGCCGAATGGGAGGTAGGTAAATGTAGGAATGGGTACTGTAGATGTCCTCGGAGGGCATATGGGCACAGGGAATAGGGACAGGCATGACAGGACTGGAATATTACATGGCATGTGAGGTAAGTTGGTAAATCACGGACTTTTTTGTATTTGTGACTTTTGCTGTCTTTTCAGTTTAGTTTCAGAATTTTCCTAAATGGATTACCATGTATTGATGCACTTGAAAAAGGGTTAATTTGTTGCATAATCTTTTCAGAGCTGTACCGTGGTGCGATGACTAGTAGCATGGAGAGAGATTTTGGACGTGGTGATATTGGAATAAATCGAGGCTTTGGAGATTCGTTTGGTAGACTTGGTAGGGCTGGCTGCATATTTCTCCTTTTCTATTTGCAGGTCATATTTTTCAAAGTCCGTTTCCCCTTTTTTGGTGAACAATTGGAAATTTATAATGTTTCACGTAATTTATTACTTGATGAAAAACACTTTAAGAATTTTAATGTACTTACTCGCTATTTCAGTATGTTATGTATTTGAACCCTATTTCTAGAAGGCATATTTTTTTGGTTACTGTACATCTGAGAGCATAGTACCTTGGGAATTTTAAAATATGATTATTGAAATTAATTAGTATATTATCTTTCCATCCTTGTTTAGGCAGTGCAATGATTGCAGGAAGAATAGGAGCTTCTAACATGGGTCCAGTAGGATCTGGAATAAGTAGGTTTAAATTTTACTAGAATTTATCCAGTAATATTTGAGTGCTTGCAAAAGACTTTGCAAGAGTAGTTATTGTAGTATAGTAATACTTTGTTATGTGTTAATGTCTTGTCATAATTTAGAGATTTTAATACTTACTGAGCTTTTCTGTTTGATCACTGTTTGAAATTTATAAAGTAACTTTGAGTTTTACTTCTTTGACATTTCTAAACTAACACCAGAGTATGTGTTAAATGTCAGCTAATCCAAGAAGCTCCATTCCAACAAGGAATCTGGGGATTTCTCTGATCACATGTCAGGAGCAACTTTTGCATTAGCAGCAACTTTGTTTCCTTGCCTGTTGTCTACAACTGCTGGTTGGTGACTAGCTTATTTCATCTGTGAACATCTTGTGTTTTTTGGTAGATACAGGTGAATCGCCCTAGTTATAATACCTCCCGAGGTTGAGGGCTACCGTTGGAAGAGATTATTTCCTCTCCTCTTAAACTTTTCCTATGACAGAATCAAGAGTAGTTGCAACACTGGGGAATGCCTCATGTCTTCCATCTGTTTCCACTACCACATTTGAGGCCTTATATTAAGCCTAAGACATTGCTCAGTTTTTGATCTCTGTTGCTTACTGAACCATGTCTCTGTGAGCTTTCCATACTTGACTGACTTCCTTTAATTGATTGAAATCTCACAAATAGGAAATACAGCCTACTTGAACTTTTCTAAAATCCTGTCAGCTAAAGATATTTACTTCCATTTTACCTTGCTTCTCATTCCCTTTCATCATTTTTTTAGCCTTGGTCATCTTCCCATTATTGATAACTTCCTTACTTTCCTTTTTCACCTCAGTGTTTATATTTCTGTTTCCCTAACTTTATATTTGTTATTCATAGAAAGTCAATTTGTAGGTGATGTTAATTTTTAGGATTTCTATGTATGGGGTTATTAAATACAAGAAAAAAGGATAAATTTTGAGAATGAATAGGATTGGAATTAATTAAAGGGGACTCAGTGCATAAGAATGAATTAGATAGGTGCTGTGAGTTAAATTCTCAAGCTCTTCCCAAAGGCATATGATTCCATTTTTTGTTATCTCCTTAAGTTCTATATATTGAGATTAAAAGTTAAGTTTTTCTGTGGTTATTGAAACTTGAATTGATATGAAAGAGAAATTGCACGTAAAACAGAAGATACTGAGGTGAAAATATTATGTGGGAGAGTATGATCAATAGTTAATGTGTTAGAATTGTAATAATTTGAATTCACTTCATATATCTTTGTTCTTGCATTTATTAAACATGATATTAAGGAAAAATAAAAACTATACCATTAATGGATCAGATAACTGGTAGAGAATTTATATAACTTATATGATGTACTTTATGATCAGAGTATAATTTTATAGAAGTATATATGTATGATATATTTATGTACTGGCTAGAATGAGCAGATTCAGTTAGCCATTAACAGTCAACTAACTGAATGTACATCAAATTATATTCTGTTTCTTGGAAGATTGTTCTGTTGTGTACATGAAAATGATTTTGTGTTTATATATGATCTAATTATACAAATGAATTAATTTTTCTTTCCCTTTCTTTCTCAAAAACGATTCTCTCCCTCCTCTTTTTCCTCTTATTTCTCCTTTTTCTTCTGTTTTTAAAACAATAACACCCAAATTCCCGAATCCCCCCCTTCCCTTCTTGAAATCTAGGTGGTGGCATGGGTGGCATGAATAGCGTGACTGGAGGAATGGGGATGGGACTGGACCGGATGAGCTCCAGCTTTGACAGAATGGGACCAGGTATAGGAGCCATACTGGAAAGGAGCATCGATATGGATCGAGGATTTCTGTCTGGTCCAATGGGAAGCGGAATAAGAGAAAGAATAGGCTCCAAAGGCAACCAGATATTTGTCAGAAATGTAAGCAACTAAATGTAAAGGATACTTAAAATTTTTTTTTTCTTTGTATATCTGTTACTAATACCTTTTTTCATTCTAGCTGCCTTTTGACTTGACTTGGCAGAAACTAAAAGAGAAATTCAGTCAGTGTGGTAAGTATGCTAATGACTGCAGACATGTTAATATTGATTATGGAGGAAAAATTGATTTTAAATTTTTAAACACTGTATTTAGACCTTGACTGTCCAGGTGTTTGTTCCTGGATAGTATGACAGGTCTAATTCTACTTCAAATAAATTACTCTCCTGTCCTCTGACATAGAGCAGTGCAAATTACTCCTAAATAACAAGATTCAGAGTAGAGCCTGTCATTGTCTTCTGTGGATAAAGAAAGGGCTTATTTTGTTACCTGTTTTTTAAAAGGTTAATATATCACCATTGCTTGCACTTAAAACCCTTTTTTTTCCCTGTGGGAAATATTAATGAAAAGTATATTTTTTTCCTTGTTTGTAGTGTAGTACAGTACTTTTCAGTATCACCCCAAAATGCTGACATCCAAATGATGTGGAGTTAATAGACGAGAACCCATTCTGCACACTCTGTTACCTATACGACCCAGGAAACTTAGTTGATAGCTAAGGAATTTCTCAGACAGGTACATTCTGGTGGCCCTTCTAGCCCTTTCATAAACTAGTCTTGGCTGTGATGATGCTGTCTGTACAGCCTTACTGTGTTCATTAGGCCTATAGAAGATTAGGTGGTTGGGGCGTCTGGGTTGCTCAGTGGGTTAAAGCCTCTGCCTTCCGCTCAGGTCATGACCTCAGGGTCCTGGGATAGATCCCCTCATTGGGCTCTCTGCTCAGTGGGGAGCCTGCTTCCCCCTCTCTCTCTGCCTGCCTCTCTGCCTATTTGTGATCTCTCTCTCTCTCTGTCAAATAAATAAATAAAATCTTAAAAAAAAAGATTAGGTTGTTTTCTTACTTTAAAAAAGAGGGCTTTTTTTTTTTTTTTTTTTAAAGATTTTATATATTTATTTGATGGAGGCACAGCGAGAGATGGAACACAAGTAGAGGGAGTGGGAGGGGGAGAAGCAGGCTTCCCGTTGAGCAGGGAGCCCGATGTGGGGCTTGATCCCATAACCCTGGGATCATGACCTGAGCTGAAGGCAGATGCTTAACGACTAAGCCACCCAGGTGCCCTAGGGCCTTTTTCTTAATGATGAGAGAATTAGTGTGAGTGGAACAACATAACAGATTTCCTGCCAGTACTTTTCTGTGATTGCATGGTATCCCAGAAACTACAATCACAATGGTAAGCTATAGAGGTGGCATATAGTGGTGAAAAGGGGCATTCAGTTTCTGAGGTTGATGGAAAGTTAGGAGTATGTGGAATATATCTTTAATTTTTTAGATCATGAGGGGAATAACTTTAGTTGTGATCAAAGTGATCACATGGCTGTTACCTGTTGTGTTCTCAGAATCCTTTATACCTGACTTTGTGGTAATAAAGTGCTCACATGTTTTTTTCCCTCCCAGATGGAGGTTCTTGATGCAAGAACTGTCATCTTTAGTCTATCATTTTTCACTGTCTTGGTATACGTAGTAAGAGTTTAAGTGTTTATGAGTGAGTTAAGTACTCTGAGCAGATCTTATTTATTCAGTTATTTAATCATTGAATACATCTATAAATACTATATTTTTGACTTTCGATTGTCATTAGAATTAGAAATGTGAACAATGAAAGGTATTATCCCTCTGTCTAGGATGTTCTTGGGACTCCTTTTGTTGATCTTTTAAAAAAAATTTTTTTTTGCATTTCATTTATATTCAAAGAAGAGAAACCAATATTTTTTTATTGTAAAAAAGTTGTTGAGAATGAGGTGACTACTAAATAGGTACCACTAAGAGAAAGCAGAATTGTAACAGTTTTGCAGTGTTGGTAATATTTGTAGGAGTACAAAATCTACCAGAATGAGTAAGCGGTATTTGGCAATGAATCAAACAGACTGCAGAGGAATGAATATATTAGGGCCTTAGTGAAATATGTCAAATGAGGAGCAGTGGCAGCAGGTATAGATGATCTCTGATAGTTTCAGTAGAAAAAAAAATCTTCAAAGGAGATATTATTTTTAACAGTAGAACTGAGACAAAGAACAAAAGTGGGGCAAACAAATGATAATGAAAATGTGACCAATATTGAGTTGACTTTTCTTTACCATATGTAGGCATATTTCTTTTTGAGGTCAGATATGAGCAAGGCTTGCAGCAAACTTGAGGTCTTTTGGTGGGCTTATTGATGGAGTAGCATTGTTTTGATAGAAGGACATCAACAATTCAAAAATATTTTCTGAAAGGAAAAAAATAGTATCCAAACCTACACTTAAAAAATGTACACAGCATTTTAGCTGATAAAATGGTTATTATTCTTTAGTTTGTTATTTTATCTCTCTTCTTATGTCCTTTTTTTGGTTAGTCTATAATATGAGAGTAATGATTTTTATTTTTCTCAATTCTATTGTAAGAAACTTAAGACTTTTGGATTTATATTAAAGTAATACCATATTTAAATAATTCTCTACCATCTCCCTGTTTTTAACCTTGAACTGCATTGATGGGAAAGAAAATAGGTTATGGTAATATAGAATTAAGTGTTCAGCTATTGACAGCTATGGAAATTATCTGGCTTATATGAACTGAACCATCTATTTTTCTGCCATGTCCTTTTACTTATTTATTTTCAAATCTTAGAAAGTTTTTTCTTTGTTAGTATGGGAAGTTTCTTTTTAACGTGCTGCGAGTCAGTAATGACCTCTTTAACAGCAAAAGGCAGGTTTTTGGTGTTTTATTTTCTCCCTTGAGCCCAAAGTGAGGTATATACCCTTGGTTGCTTCTTAGTAAGAGTCTTGTAGTAGTCCAGGCAGCTTACCTAGACAATATCTGCCCTGTAAGTGGCTCACCAGCAAGCCGTTTGCTTATTAAATATCTGTACAGATCTTCCACGACTTAAGATGGAGCTATGCTTAACCTACTGAGCATCATAACCTCACCTAGCCTACTGTAAACATGCTCAGAACACTTAACATTAGCCTACAGTTGGGCAAAATCCTCTAATACAAAGCTAATTTTATAATAAGGTGTTGAGTTCATCTCACATAATTGATTAAATACTTATAGTGAAAGTGAAATACAGAGTGGTTAGGTGGGTACAGAATGGTTATAAATGTATGGATTGTTTATCCTTGTGATCGCCTGGCTTACTGGAAGCTGCTGTTCAGTGCCTTCTGCCCAGTATCATATCGTATCACACATCACTAGCTTGGGAAAAGATCAGAATTCAAAGTACAGTTTCTATCATGTATTGCTTTCGCACCACCATGATGTCAAAAACATTGTAAGTCGAACCATTATAAGTCGGGGCCATCTATTTAGTGGTTAACTGTCCTTGATAGGGCAAGTTACAAAGGCCCTAGAAAATGCACTTTAGGTTATACTATCTTCAATACCTTTCCTCAGCCTTTATAATTTAGGGGAAGATGTGTTTAGATATCCCCAAATATGTAACAAGATGAGAAATAAGTGACTGTGGTAAAAATAGTTGTCATTTTATCCTACCCTATGTAGTTCCTCAGTGACATGCGTTTTTAAGAAGGCTGAGTATAAATAAACTAACTAACTCATTCAGAATTGGATGCCACATTAGTTTAAGTTGTGCTAATGGGGTCAAATAGATGCAGTCTTTCAAACTTGCTCCCATATTTACTGTCCACTTTAGCTGTACCTTGACCTTCTGGCTCAGTATGATGATGGACCATAATGTTTTAGAACTGCAGTGCAAGGAAAGCCTGTTTAATTATTCTTCCTATAAACCATGTAAACAAATACAGCTTTGTTTCATACATACATTTCCATCATGGAGTTTTTCTAGATCAGCATGCTTGTTAACTGGCCAGAAAGTAGAGACTTGTAAATTTTATTTACTAAAGCACATGCTGCTTTAAGCATGACTGGTGGACTTTAACTCTGGAATAATTTAATAGTAAAATTAATGCAGTAACAGTAAAAATAATATATGAAGGGCATTAATAGAGTCACTTTCTTTTGTTTGTAAAGAAACATTAAATCTTTGTTTTTGTCCTTTATATCATAATTATGGCTTCTTGTAGAATATCTGATTTTGCTTTTTTTCCTCTGTTTCTATGTTACACTTCACTTTGGTAGTAGATTTTATTGAACCATTTATTTGTGGTTTTAATTTGGTGTATTTTTAGATAGGCTTTTATATAAGCATTTCCCAAAACATACCACAGGATATTAATAGGCTGGATTAAATAAAGTGAAAAGTTTTCTTTCACTGCAGGATAAGTCATTTTTATAACTAGTACTTGTAAACAGCAATATGTTTTATTATTTTGTGGTACTGATTTCTCATTGCATAGTATTTTGTCCTATACTGTTGTTAAAATAGCAATTCTATTTTTGTTTTTCGTGGGATCATACAAGATCTGTAAATATTTAAGTCATTTAGGAAAGTCCTCAAGAGCATGTAAAAATAGCCAAGGAGGTTGGATTTTAATTTTTTGAAACAAAATTTTTTTCTCCTCAATTATTATCTTTAGAAAAGTAAATTATCTCAATCGGTGTTTTTATGGGATTAAGAAGATACTTAGAAAACACACAGCTTTTTCCGGTCCTGTGCCTATGGATACCGTGTTTCATGGTTCGACTGTCCAAAAATCCCCACTAGGCATAGAACCAAACTGTAAGCATGTTGAAGCATCTTGGTTGAGAGACCTTGTCAAATTGAAATTCCGTGAGGTCATTGTGGAATTTGGGAGTCTGAGTGTTGATTCCCAAATTGAGAGAGACAATTTAAGAGAAGAAAAAAAGAAACTTGTCTTGAAAGATTGAGACGGATTTTGCATGAGATAATTACGTATTTTGTTTTGAAGTTTTGAAGGCTTCTTGCTTGAGTGAACCTTAGTATTATTGCTAGTGAACCTTAGTATTATTGCTAATAAACCTATGATGGGGTGCTTATGTTAAGAAAAGCCCTAAGTTTTTATAAAAATTAAAAGTAGAATAAGGAAGATCCTCTAACCTTAAAAGCCCTTGAAAATTCTCCACAGTCTCCTTTGGAATCACTGTACAATACTGCCATTTACCAAGGTATGCTTCTTTAATTAAACTTCTTTTTTTCAGGTGCCAGCATTCACGACATTAAGAGGACTCTGGAAATTGCTCTGCATCTATCTTTAAAGCTTTTTAAAGTTTCATTTTATGTTGTTTATTAGAAAATGTGATTTCTGTGTTTTTTGTTTTGTTTTAACTGGTTGTGGGTTATATATTGTTTGGATCTACTTTAATCATGATAATATAATTTTTTCTGGGGATTAGTCTGTTTTATAACTTTTAGAAACAGTTAAAGGCTGCCCAGCCTGGGTTACAAGATCATGGTTTTGGCTCACTATGACATTTATTAACTCGGACCATTTAATTAGTATTGAGTGGGTGAGCAGTTGACCAGCAGTTGGTTTAAAAAAAATGCAATTATGGTGGGATGGGAAATGGATGAAAAAATAAAAGTAGAAAAGTTGTCCAGGATATTGTAGATAAGGATTCAGATCAAGATTTAAACAGAAAACATGTCTTTCTCCTCATACATTGAGATTAAAATTGATCCTATCACCTAGAAAAGGGCTTAAGGGATTTTTTTGATAAGCCCTTTGTTTTCATCGGCCCCCTCTTCCTTTTTAGTCCCTTTATAGAACTATATATGGTTGGCTTTCTAAGTTGGTTGCCAGGCTAAAATTAGCCCATGGTAATTTGGCAACTGTATAATAAGGAAAGGAAATATTATGGCAAGTAGGCACACAACTTACCTGTTGTGGATCAGGTGATGATATACCCCAGTTTGCCTGGGGATAGTCTCCCTTTACATCTGTTATTTGTGTTTAATTACTAGTAATTCTCCATTTAACTCTCTTAAGTGTTCTAGTTTGGATGGTGGATTTTAATGGACATTTTACACTGTGATAAATGATACTGTTTTACTCAAATACCAGTCTCTAGAGTCAGCAATGATATTAACTATATATAGAACAGTTGTCTGGTTTTCCTTCTCTTCGAAGCTTCTCTGAGGTTCTTTGTGTTCTTACCTTCACTGTTTATACTTTTATTGATTTAAATCTGATATCTCTTCCATGCCTATTTCCATAGCCCCTTTGGTGCCACTCTTAACACTGGAGTTCAAATTGTGATGTTGAATAAATAAATGACTTTGGCACTTTGGTTGATAAGCAGAATTTGGGGGACCCTTTGTGGCCTGGTAAAAATTAAAATTCTGGGCAGTTGCTACTATTTGCAGTTATGAAGGAATGAAAAGGAGGCTAAAAGGGAAACAAGAGAGATTAGGGGGATTGGACAGAAAGTAACAATTTTTTTTTTAAACTAATTTTATTTAAATTTTTAAGTTTGTTATTGGGCATGGTGACTTGGTGGTATTTTTGTGCTAGTTTGCCATATTGCTATAAAACTCATTTCAGAAATGAATAATTTTTTTTGAAGTCTTTATTCATTTGAGAGAGTGTGTGCGTGTACAAGCCGAGGGAAGGGGCAAAAGGAGAGGGAGAGGCAGGGAGCCTGAGCAAGGAGCCTGACATGGGGCTTGATCCCAGGACACCGGGATCATGACTTGAGCCAAAGGCAGTCACTTAATCGACTGAGCCACCCAGGCACCCCCAGAAGTTAAGAATTTAACATAAGAAACAAATTTCTTAGGGGCACCTAGGTGGCTCAGCTGTTAGGCATCTGCCTTCGGCTCAGGTCATGATCTCAGGGTGCTGGGATCGAGCCCCGCATCGGGCTTCCCTGCTTAGAGGGAAGTCTGCTTCTCGTTTCTCCCACTCCCCCTGCTTGTGTTCCCTTCCTCGCTATCTTTCTCTCTGTGTGTTGAATAAATAAAAATATTAAAAAAAATAAATTTCTTATTTTCTTATTTTGATAAAATATTAAATAGTAAGCAAATTTATTTTGATTCTTATTTTGCATATTTTAACATGTGTATATTTATTATTTTATATGGATTGCCTTATAGTCAGAATATAAAATGATGAGAATAATGTTTATATGATGTGTTATTTTTAAATCATTAATGTTTTTAGTCAGTTATTTATCATTTCATTGGCTATGACGAATTTCAGACCTGTGCAGTGAAATGAAACCCATTTAAACTGACTAGTAATTCTATAATTTTTCTTTTACAGGTCATGTAATGTTTGCGGAAATAAAAATGGAGAATGGAAAGTCAAAAGGCTGTGGAACGGTCAGATTTGACTCCCCAGAATCAGCTGAAAAAGCCTGCAGAATAATGAATGGCATAAAAATCAGTGGCAGAGAAATCGATGTTCGCTTGGATCGTAATGCATAATTTCAAACCACGGTTGGAACATTCTTACATCTGTTTTGCTGAATCTCCTAGTAAAAAGTCATTTTTTAGTAATACTGTATGCTTACAAAAGCTGTAAAAATGAACTTTTAAAACTCCCACCAGCTTTTAACAGTATAGTGTTAAATATACTGTGATTTTTGTTAATCTCAAGTTTGGGTTTTTAAAGACAGCAAGTCAGTCATTCAGTTTAAATGAATGGTTATACTGTTTTTAATGAAACAAGCCATTTTCTTGTTGTTACTTTCAGTACTACATAGTGGGATTTGTTTGTTCAAGTTTCCTCAGCTTTTATCAACTTATTGTAAGGTAAAACATAGATGATTTTTTTCAAAACTTCCATTTTATATATGTAATTGTCCTTGAAAGAAAGGGCTCAGACAAATTAGGATGTGATTTTGGTTGGCTTTAAATTACTTTTCTTTGGTGATAAAGAATTATTGTAAGTAAGTTTTAGATTCTAAAGTTCAGGATATTTTTTATTTCACTTAAATGAAGAAATGGAGTTTTCCTTCTCTTCCCTCTCCCATCATTCACATTTTCCACATAACACTATTAATATTAACCTCCACAGCCCCTTATTTTATTATTTCCAATGATTCCAAGTTCATATAGAACCGATAATGTGGTAAGTCCCAAGTATAATAACAGGCAGATTACTCCCAACTTTCTGTCTAGTTTCCAGCCATTGAAGTGAACTGCTGAAAAAAGAAAAATAATCGAAATGTTGAGAGCGATGGTTATGTAAGTTAGTCCTCTGCTGTTCACTTCTACAGGAGCTGATGCGTTTATAAATGCAGTTTTAATAAACCATGGAACACCTAGGCACAGCATATCAAACACGTTGGATCCCACGATGTTAGACATAGCCATATCTCCTTTGCCTGCAAAAAAAAAAGCATGTTGTTAAAATGTGCACACCAATACTGTATTTTATTAATAAGCTTCATAAAAAAAACACTGGAAATTTTTTTTATTTGTTGGTTTTGGAAATTTGTTAGAGCAAAAGTCTTACTGAATTTGTGTTTTTTAATTTGGGGGTTAGTATTTAAAGTCTTAACATTTATTTAATAATAATTATCTTTATTTATTAAATCATTTTTCAATAAGGTCTGTAGATTACTTGTTGCTTTTCATTCTAATTTAATACGGTTAATTACAATTTGATGCACATTTCAGATCAATATTTTTTGGGGATTAGATTTAGTGAAATTACTCTGCTATTAAATAGTAAATCCTTCTTTTTGAGTCACTCCTTTTTTTCTTCAAAGTATGTTAACTGAGGAAGTAAATATTTTTCAAGGTACCTTTGCTCAGTGTATTTCATCCAGGCTTGTAGAATGGGCATTGCAGCTTGAGGGACCTAGCTCTTACCTTTTCTTGCAACCAATACACTTGCAATCGTGTCTGGCAGACTTGTGCCTGCTGCTAATAAAGTAAGGCCCATTACTGTATCTGGAATTTCTAATGTTTCCCCTATAAGAAACAGAGATATACTACAAGTTGCAAATCTTACAGATTCAATAACCATTCTCTGCAGTTACTTCAGATATTTCCTTGCTGAACAACAACAAAAATAGTCACATTTAGATTTCACAACCAATACGTACTTAAATTTTACCTAGCAAAATATTTGAATAAGATTGGTAAATTGGGTAGCCCCGGTAGCACAAATTTTGAATAGCAGATATCTAAAGATATTTAATAGAATTCTACTAAGGAGTAATTTCCCTACCTGATATGCTTACAGAAGGTTTAGATGTTCACTGTTATCTCGTGAAGGCTGTTGCTTAATATATGCTAATGAATTGGTCATTTTCTGCTTTTCAGACTATTAGAGTGGTCAGAATTAAGCAAATTGTTTATAGCTATTTTTAACCTGTAAGTGTGTTACATGGTACACATTTTTTAAGTCGTATGTACTTCGGTGATCTACCTTAAACAAAGGAAAACAAAAGAGGGTTCTACTCAAGTCTTCCTAACATTATGGTCCTGTTCTGTTAAATTTGTTATCAGTTCCACATTTTTCAGATATGTGTTCATTCTGGGAAGCAATCAGAGGGAAGTTTAAAAAAAATGCACTTGTAACTGCTCTTTTAATGTTGTGATTGAAAACTTTAGAATCTTTTTTTTCTTAAAATGTCAATTGGAAGAACTTTAGCTGTTTATTGCATGCTTTATATATTGATATTGGAATTGTAATTGGTTGTTAATTTTTGTTACTGGTTTGCCAGAGTTCATGTGTACATAAACGATACTAGTATTTATCATCTTGGGGGTTGTTCTATGATCTATTATTTGATTTTGTTCTTTTCCTGATTTCCTATTGTGAAATATATTCTGGCTGAGAAAATTTGGAGAGATTTAATATGCAAGCTAATTGGACTTTTTTCTCTTATTAAAAAAAAATTCTGCTTTCTTGCTAGCATGCTATTCTAAGTCATATATTAATTTGGAAAAGTCAGAGATCAGCAACCTTTTTTTTTGTAAAGGGCCACACGTAATTACTTTAGGCTATGCAGGCTATATGGTTTCTGTTGCAGATATTCACCTTGGCCACTGTAGAGTGAAAGCATCCATAGATAACATATAAATGAATTAAATGAGTGGGCATGATTATGTTCAGTAAAACTTCCCTAGCAAAAACAGGACACCTGGTCATTTGGTCACATAGGCCATAGTTTGCTCACCCCTGACATGTCCTTTCAGGCTAACCTTTTTGGGAGAAATTCTTAATTTTTTTTTCTGTGTTTATATTCTTCTTTATATATATATATATATAAAGAAGTTTTTTCTTCTGGAGTCCTGTGAGACTAGAGTGGATTATGGACAAGCAGTAATATTTAAATTTTAGTCATGAAGGTAGTAGAAACCTAAATTGAGTTTTTGTTTTATGCCCTTTTCACCCATTTCATATTTTATTTATATGTCCATATTAAAAAGCAAAATGACATGCAGTTCAGTTAAACAGTGAGCATACATTGTTTTCTCAAAATGCTGGCTCCTTGCTATATTTTTCATTATGGAATGGAATTCAATATAAAGAGTATATTGTAGACCCCATACAATGTGATTTAATTATTAACACAATAGGAAGATATCCTGTGTATTTGATTTCATTTATAAGAAGATCCTGTGGCTTGTAACTCTGGGCTGTATAATATTGAGAATATAGTTGATATGTAATATGCAACTTACAAACCCTAAATGATCTTGTTGGTATATTAATATTTAATCTTTTTGTAAGTAGCACATCTCTTTAGTCTTTACTGAAAGAGAAATTTCCTCTGTAGCTAGACTACTTTTTGTGAATATATGCAGTTTGTTCTTCTGTAAAACTATTTTCTTTTTAAACTATACTTTTATACTAAAGATACATACCAGTTATTGTGACCATCCAAACAAGGATATATGTAAATGCAGATATCCATAGTGCTGACATGAAAAATGTTATCACAAAATAATTTTTCCAAAACTTTCTTCTACAATCTGGTGTGGTTAGAAAAAGTAAGGTAATAATAGGAAGGGATAGTACCCAAAAAATTCTTTTTAAGTCTGCTTCAGGCATGTTGAAAACACTTGGTGGATCTGTTGAGGAAAAAATAAATGATTTTGAGTTTTCTCAAATTAAGCCAATTAAGTTGGAAATGTCCATTTAGAAAGCTATATTGAAATAAATTAGCTGTATCAGTTTTTTAAGAGGCTATTTAAAACATTTGAATACCTCATTACTGATATTGCTGGCAAAAAGAAACTAATTGAGACTTTAGGGCAGACAGTATAAATTGTGATACTCAGCGTTTCTTGATTTGGGTACTTAAATCCATCAATATATCTTGGATCATTCACTAAATATATTAGACATAATGTTTATGAAGTGTCAGTTGGACTTCTCTTGGTTTTCTACAATGTGGATGGTCTTTAGTAACTTTTTTTTGCTTATAGGATTAACCTGGCTTCTACCTATTATAGATATTATAGTTGTCTCTATTCCTCAGTATTGATGATGTCTCTAGCCTGCCCTGTGTGTCAGACAGATAATGCATACTTAGGAGGTAGAAAATAATTACAGCATAATCCTTTTATTAAGTTGAATATTCCATCCTAATTCTCATTGTAAGTAAATTTTGGAGGCTTGCTTCATTTTTCTTTCTTACATTAGTTTACCAAATTTGGAATTCACAACCATTCTTAGGAAGAACCTTTAAGAAAATAGGAACTAGCATGGAATCTACAATGTAACTTATAAAACTTGAGTATGTTCCTTTATACAATTTATTTTATTGAATTAATGGAAGACAATAACATATTGGATAAAAATAAGCATTCACTTTAAAATTATTTAAAATTTGCATGACATTTACAAAAGAATGTACCCGTATATTAGATCAAATTACATTACAATTAATGCTAGTAAAATAACTCGAAAATAATTTGCCAAGCCTCAGCCAATAGGCCACGAAGTAAATTTTAGATGTAATCTCAGTGTAATGAAAAAATTTCGAGTGGTTCTTTTGAATTTCTTGTTATAAAATTTAACTTGGCATTGTATATTGAAAGGCTACAAACTTGAAAGGCTAAAATCTATAATTTTTGTAAGAAGGGGAAAAGTCTTATTTTAATTTTTTTTTAGGTAGTAAAAGAATAACTTCCCTTCCTAATGTACTTAGATAAATTTAGAATCTGTTTCATACAACCACTTTGTAAAAAACTAACACATGAATTTTTATTTCTGGCCATTGATGAACTTGACTTCTACTAAATATCTAAATGTGTTGCTACTGCTTCAGATGACATGTTTAAAACTCAACTATTTCTTTTTTTCACCACACCAGCCCTTTTTCCTAAATTTCAAGTTTTTGTAAGTGGTATTCCCTTTTTCTCAATCATGAACAAAGCCTCAGAATTTTCTCTCCTCCCTTTTCTTGTCCTCCATTTCTTCTCCCTTCTGTTGCCTTGTCTTGGTGATGCTTCCTCTGCATTGTCTTTTTTATTCCTACTTTCCTTCTCTCTGTCTAGATATCTGCCAAACATGAACTTTTTTAGTAGCCTCTTACAGACCTCCATTTATTTTACCCTTAAATTTCCCTGCTTCATAAACCTGCAAAAACTTATATACTAGCATTTAAGACTCTTTATATCCTATTCTTTCTTATCTACCCTTTCTCTGCTTCCTTACTGTGTACGTTCTGTGCTCCAGGTATGCTAATACTTGAATAGGCCTTTTGCTCATATTAATTCCTTGGAGTCAATTATAGAGTATACTTCAATCTTACTTCTACATCATTTATGTAATAGACTTCTATAGCTGTTACTGGTCATAAATCAGGTCATCAGCTAAAATCTGATCAATTCTACAAGGCTCAGTTTAAATGCTCCTTTCTCTGTGATAATCTTTTCTATGTAGCCATCAAATTTTATACAATCTGTTTCATTTAGGAACTACAGTTACACTTCTTATAGTACTTAAACCTTCATATTTTAGCTATTTTCTTTTTTTCCATACAACACTGGAAGCTTCTTGAAAATAGGGACCACATCTTCATCATTTCTGAGTCTCCACAGTATCTTTTACATAAGTATATATAGTAATTGCTGAATTGAAATAAGATTTTTAAGTTTTTCTAGTGAATAGACTTAATAGTGAGCATGATGGGCTTATTACCTTCAGAAACCTGACTAAGATCATGTAAACTTAAAGGAAGCTGAGAGTAGCCAGAGTCTTCATGAAATATCCCACTGTCAGTTCTTGATTGCCGACGGATGAATGGCTGACCCTCATCTTCCCATCCCATCATTGGCTGTTGTTCACTTCCTTCCTCCGTAGCTTGGGCAAGACAGGTACAGCAAGGACTGAATTTCTTTATAATATATTGGTTAATTTTAATGTCAAAACACAGCACCAAAACATATAACCCATATATCAAAAGCAGCAAAGTTCCTTCATACCTATAAATCAGAGAAATTTATATGTTTTAAAATTAAAAATAATAGTTTTTTTTTAAAGTTAATAGCTTTTGGGCATATCTGCTTAATAATTTTCTAGCACAGCAACAGAACAAAGAACATTTCTAGGTGTATTTTGGTTTTATAGATGTGTCCTAACTTGATTACAGCATTACTATAAATTTATTGACAAAAGCTTGACAGTCCTTTCTATATTTCAAATAAAACCAAGAATTATAAACTCGTTGTCTTCATTTACAGATTCTTTACAAACGGTAGGCATAAACAATGCTTTGAAAATAATAATTACAGGTTTTCAGCATAAAAGTTAATGAATAGTGATGGGCATTCTCATCTCAGTTCATTGGGAGCATACATTCCTCAAAATATATGGTAATTATAAAAGAATATAGTATCTGTTAGTTCATTTCGACTGTATTTAAATCTGGTATAAGAATTTTGTGTAAAATATTCAATTTCAATATATGAGGCTTTGGGATTTTTCATACAGATTTTTTTGTGTGTGTGTGACTGCATTTGGCTTGTATTTACTAGAATACGAGGATATTCTTAAAATTATACTTTAGGCACTGAGAACTGTTACCCTATTCTCTGGTTTCCTAAAGAGTTATGATTAGCTAATATCATCATATTTGAACCTGTCATTTACCTTTTATTTTATAGCCAGTGAATTTCTGCTATAGCTGAAAGCACAGAGTTCTTGATTTCCCTAATGGAGGGAGAATAAGCTTGGATGCTGTCATAGTGTCTCCTTAGAAACAACTGCTGCGTCCCAGAAGGATCCCTACTATATCCATTGGTCTTTCTTTGGGAAACAGACCAGATTTTAGGATAATTCATTTAGAAATTTTTCTCCCTGATAGATTTTAAGTTTCTTGTTAGCAGATATTTTGCAGGGTTGCTAAGATGTAGTATTCCAGAAAGGTGCCATTTACATTGTTTTCTATTTTTCTGGTATCCTCTGGCATTGAGCAATGCACAACCTCTGTGACTGTGCATTTCCTCTCTATCCCTTACGATTCCTAGCATAGTGTTAAAACACCTAATAGATACCTGGTTCTTATTAGTTAAGAACTGTTATTATAAGAACTTATTATCTAATAACTGTCCACTGATTCACCCTTTTTTACATTTTCTTGCAACAGCAAGATACTGGGAGGTTACAAAGAAGGCAAACAATTGCTAATACCTAAATATTGTTGATTCTTAGAGGAAGAAGGCTGTAATTCCTCTGCTAATGAACATCAGAGAGAAAGTTGGAAGAATCTGAAGATTTTAAAATTTACTTCCTCCATCATTTCTCTCCAGTCTTGTGACCATGACCACTTCTAACCAAGGCAAGGTAAACAACCCAATAGATGAAAAACCCAACTGTTGAGGCTTTAATGGACAACAAAAGGGGAGACTTTTTGAACAGGTAGTGTGGTGAAGGAAGGTTGGTAATATCCAGTGATTAGTGAGACAAGGGGACTGACATGACTATAGAAATTTCTAAGATGGGAAAGCCCCACTAGCAGCTGTGATGAGGAAGTTAGCTCAGAGGGATATAGGAAAATGGTGCAGAAGTGGCAGAAAATTGAGAGCTCAGTATAAGAAACATTGCTAAGCCATTGGAATTTCATAAAATCCTCTCTCTAGTTGTGTTTTACATAAGAGTAACAGTTATTTCAAACTTACCAGTAAACTTGGTTGTCGAATATTATGCCAAGAACAGCGGCTACACTAATTGCATATGCTGCACAGTCTCTGAATAGGGGCCAACATGGGAGTGTTGAGACCTGTAAAATGATAATTTACTGTTTCCATTACACTGTAACTTTAAGTATATGCTTAGCGTGGTACTGAAATTGTATGTTTGTAGCCAAATATTGTTATCTTTTGCATTTTGCTTAGAAAAAAAGGAATTTTAAGAAAAATTGTGTTTCAGAGCCTTCTCGAGAGGTTTTCATAAATTTGACCAAGAGCTATTTGCGGGTTAACTTTAATGGAATACATGTTTTTCTACTGATTAATAAATTTGATTGAACACATTACTAGTGCCTTATTTGTTCTAGACTATAAACAGTTTTTAGAGTTTGTCAAAACAATGTGTTGAATGAAGTTTTCTTACATACCACATTAGATAGCAAGCCACAAGCTGCACAGATGCCCAAGAGGTTATACATTGCAGATCCAAGGATGGTGCTAATGCCGATATCTCCCTTTGTGATAAATACACCTACGAGCAAGGTAATTGCTAAGTGTTATTAGACTTGAAGATTAGAAAATCACATTGAGTAAGCAGAAAATATAAGGAGCAATATTTACCCAGGAAAGCAGTAACTAACTCAGGAGCTGAACTACCGGCGGCCATAAAAGTTGCACCTGCAACATCCTGAGACAATCCAAGGGCTGAAGACAAATGAAATTATGTTAAAATGGCAAATGAAGGGGTAGGTCTCTATACCTAAATATTCAAATCTACAGTTTCATAGAAAAGCACTGACAGTGACTTAAACTGGAAAACTAAAACATGCAGCTTAAAAAAATTAGAGGAATCCAGTGCCTTTCTTTCTCTGTGAATTCATTATTTAATGGTTCTATAGAAAGGGAGAGAAGGCCAGGGACTAGTGGAGCTATGCTGAGACTCTGTATTGTGAATGCCAGGATATGGGATTTTGTAGGACCCAGAAAAGATTCCTTTTTAGCTGTATGGCTTGTAGCTGTATAGTGACAGCGTAAGTTCTTTAAAATGACACTGTCAACAGCACTCCAATAGAAGTTGAGAAAGCAAAGTGTTTCAGGAGTCCTAATCCAATTTGAAAGAGGAGGAAAAAGTGAGAATTGATAGTTTTTAAGATCTGTAAGTGAACCTGAATTAAGGAGCTTATTCACAAATTGGCAATCAACCTTGCCAATACAAATGAGAGGAAATTAGTTAATTAGGAACCAAAAAGATTTACTATTGTATAATTAGAATCTATTAATTTAAAACATAAAACTATTAAGACTTTGCTCTAGAGCAGGAAATATAAGAAAATACTACTATTCAAATAGTCTTTGTATATCCCCCAGACTTAACAAGTGTGCAAATCCATTATCATCAGTGGTTGCTGGGATGAGAGTCGTAAGAGACTTTTGGCTCTTTCAATTTTAGAGTTAAGGGATCTACTATTGGAAGGAAAAGAAAAAGCCATGTTGACACCTTGCTTTGGAGAGGCCAAGACAGGTTGCATTAGAAATGCCTAACTGGGCTTTCCTGATACTCTAAAAGGTAACCCATAGAAGTAGCATGCTTTTTTACTCTTGGTGTGGCAGATTGTATTTTATAAAGATGGCTACAATATTTGCATCTGTATGATTTTCCAGAACCTTTCCATTTCCTTTCCTCCCCCACAAAAAAAGAGTTTATATGTCTTCCTGTGACTGCTTTGACTAACAGAATATGGCAGAGCCATATTTCTGAGGCTGGGACATAAAAGGTGACAAAACTTCCTCATGATTCTCTCTCTAGGGACCTTTACTTTAGGTCCCTAAGCCACCAAATAAAACTCCGACTTCCACTGAACTCCTGTACTGGAGAAATCTCATGAAGAGCCCATACAGAAATAGAGATGCCTGACGCACCCTTACTATTTCAGCTCCCAAATTTTGAATTTCCCTGTCCTAGGCACTAGACGTGAAAGGGAGGAAGGTTTCAGATCATTTCAGGCTTCTCTCACTGCATGGGTGAACTCAAGCTGGAACTACCAGTTGAGCCAAGTAAATCCTCAAAGCTGTAAGAGGTAATGTGATTGTTGTTTTAAGCCCACTAGTTTTGGGGTGATTGGTTAAGTAGCCATTGATAACTGAACAACTGGCTATTGTTCACTTTATTTGTTACACTTTCTGAGTACCTACTATGCCAGATGCTAGGAATATGACAGAAAAAACCAGACAAATGTTTCTGCTCTTGTGGAACTTTGATTCTAGTGGAAAGAAACAGACAAGCAAAATATGTGTTGTGTTAGGTTTTTGATGTTATTGGAATTGTTTGGGGTTGCCATGAACCTCACTCATACAAGATAGTGAATTTAATTGATAAATATATGTGTTTTGATTGCTCTACCAACTGGCTATTCTGCTGTTTCTCTTCCTCTCCTCAGGCCTCCCTAGTCCCTGAGACACAAAAATACTGAAATTAGGCCAGTGAATAACCCTACCGTGGTCTACAAATGTTCAAGTGAAAGGAAGAGTAGCACATCTCTCACTTTAAATCAAAAGCTGGAAATGATTAAGCTCAGAAAGGAAGGCATGTCGAAAGCAGAGATACGCCAAAAGGTAGACTTCTTGTGGTCAAAGAGCTAGCCAAGTTTAAATGCAAAAGGAAAGTTCTTGAAGGAAATTACAAGTGCTACTTCAGTGAACACACAGAAGGTAAGAAAGTGAAAACAGCCTAATCGCTGATACGGAGGAAATTTCAGTGGTCTGGATAGAAGATGGAACCAGACACAACATTTCCTTAAGCCAAAACCTAATCCACAAAGCCCTAACTCTTCTTAATTCTGTGAAGGTTGAGAGAGGTGAGGAAGCTGCAGAAGAAAAGTTGAGGCTACCAGATGTGGTTTATGTAGTTTAAGGAAAGAAGCCACCTCCATGACATAAAAGTGCACGGTGAAGCAGTATGTGCCGATGTGGAAGCTGCAACAAGTTATCCAGAAGGTAAAGCTGAGGTTATTAATGAAGGTGACTACACTAAGCAACAGATTTTCAATGCAGACAAAAATGGTATTCTATTGGAGGAAGATGCCATCTAGGACTTTCATAACTAGAGAGGAGAAGTCAAAGCTCAGCTTCAAGGCTTCGAAGACAGGCTGACTCTCTTGTTAGGAGCTCATGCAGCTGGTGACTTGAAGTTGAAACCAATGCTCATTGGCCATTCTGAAAATTCTAGGACCCTTAAGAATGATGCTAAATCTACTTGGCCTGTGTTGTAGCAATCCTAGAGGGCAGCACATTTATTTACAACATAGTTTACTGAATATTTTATGCTCACTGTTAAGATCTGCTGCTCAGAAGAAAAGATTCCTTTCAAAATCTGACTGCTCATTGACAGTGCACCTGGTCACCCAAAAGCTCTGATGAAGATGTGTGAGATGACTTGTTTTCATGCTAACACAGCATCCGTTCTGCAGCGCATGGGTCAGGAAGCAATTTCAACTTTCAAGTCTTATTATTTAGGAAATATATTTTGTAAGACTATAGCTGCCACAGATAACAATTCCTCTGATGGATTTCAGCTAAGTTAATTGAAAACCGGGAAAGGATTCACCATTCTAGATGCCATTAAGAACATTCATGATTCATGGGATGAGATCAAAATACCAACAGAACAGACAGGACTTTGGAAGAAGTTGATTCCACCCCTTATGGATGACTGATGACTTCTTCAGTGGAAGAAGTAACTGCAGTTGTGGTGAGAATAGCAAGAGAACCAGAAGGAGAAGTGGAGCCTGAAGACGTGATTGAATTGTGGCAATCTCATGACAAGACTGTGATGGATATGAGGAGTTGCTTCTTACGGGTGGGCAGAGAAAGTGATTTCTTGAGACGGAATCTACTCCTGGTGAAGATGCTGTGGAGACTTGAAGTGACAACAGAGGATTTAGAATACTGCATAAACTTGGTTGATAAAGAAGCAGCAGGATTTCAGAAGGTGGACTCCCAATTTTGAAAGAAGTTCTGGTGTGAGTCAACTGCTATCAAACAGCATCGCGTGCTGCAGAGAAGCTGGTCGTGAAAGGAAGAGTCCAACATTGTGGCAAAGGTCATTCTTGTCTTATTTTACGAAGTTGCTACAGCCACCCCAGCCTTCAGCAACCACCATCCCAATCAGTTAGCAACCGTCAACACTGAGGCAGGACCCTCGGCCAGCAAAAAGATAACGATGCACTGAAAGCTCAGATAATGGTTAGCATTTTTTAAACAAAGTATTTTAAAATGAAGGGATGAACATTTTTTTTAGTCATAATGCTATTGCACACTTAATATAAACATAAGTTTTATATGCACAGGGAAACCAAAATATTGATTTCACTCACTTTATTGTGCTGTTTGCCCTGTTGTGGTGGTCCGGAACCAGACCCACAACTTCGGACGTGTGCCTGTACCTGGGCTAAGAGTGCTCTAGGCAGGGGTGAAGGCAAAGATTCCATGGGGGAGGCTAGCCTGTGTGTTCAAAAAAACACAGACTGGCATGTCTGGAATAAAGAGGGTGAAAAGATAGCAGTAGGGGATAAGGTAATAGGTGGCCAGATCAGGTAAGACTTGTGAATCTTAGCAAGGATTTTGGCTTTTATTTTGAAAGATAGGGGAAGTGCTTGGAAAGTTATCCACATACCGCCTGTCAGTGATACCAGCCCTGATCATCTTTTTTTATCATGGGGATTTTTTGGACTCAGAGACCAGCTGGAGGCCGAGCCATTTTGCCAACTGCTAAGACTTGTGAAAAGTCCTCTTAGGAGAGTTGGAGTGATTTCTCACTATTTGCCTTTGGTCATGTTGCTTGATGAACATGTTGCAGTGATGAATGAAGGGAGAGAAGTAATGTTTCATGGAACAGATCTCATAACATTTCTTTTGCTGTTTAGAGTATCTGTCTATCCATCGATTGATTGATCTATTCCTCCCACCTTCCCTCCATCCATCCCTGTCATGTGTAGTAAGACCAATTGGCCATAAAATTTAAAATAGGAAATAATAAGGCATATTGATCTGTGATTAATTTTTGTCTCTTTAGGAATGAAGTAGATGATATCTTATATTCATGGTATACAGTTCACTTTCATGCACATAATTTAATCATATCAGTTATCCTCAGATACGAGTGGTGGTATTTCCATTTTACAGATGGAGACACAGGTCCAGGGACCTCAGTTACATGGATAATAAGTATCTTCAGTGTGAGGAGTTAGGGCATACACCCTGAGTCCATTGTTTCTAAATCCAAAGGTATTTCTATTTTACTGCAGAAACCCAATATAAAAATGGCACTCAGGCAAGCCAATTATAACATGATGGGTAACGGAGTTATTTTCTTCCCTGATTCTTGACATGGGCATATAACTGCCTCCATTCTAGTCTTTCCTAGGGGAAATAATAGTTACCAGGACTCAGGGGTACTTAGGAAGTTTTCCAGAATATTCCAGAGGATGTATCAATTGAGTGATATCGGATATTGGATTATCATGAATTCTCTAATCAAACCAGGGCCTGATAATATGTGAATGAAGTTGAAAAAGAACAAAATGCATTATTTTGAACTAAATGTCCAAACTTGGTGCAGCTGAAGAGTGAATGACCAATATTTGCTTAATGCTAGCTGAAGAATGCTTCATTAGAAAAATTCAGTCTCAGGAGGGAAAAGGTGATCTATTGAGCTGTTTGTTGCAAGGTAGAAAAATTAGTGGCTCTTCTGAATACTTCCACTATCAAAAGACAGTAACAATAAAGCTGGTTGGTATTCACTGGGCTCTGATTGAGTTATGAAAGGGAAGTTCTGTAAAGATGGATGTATAAAACTTCAAAGATATTTTAACAAGTTATATCTTAAGGTTCTAAGAATATTTTGTAAAATGGTTTATACCTTTGAACTTTAGAATAGACTGACTTTGTCTTCGCTGACCTTTGGGTAGCATTTCTCTCTGCTGTAGTTTATTATTAAAGATAAATTGTTCTGGTTTTCTCCCCCTAGAGCTATTACTTTTTTCCTCTTTATTACTCTAAAGGAATAATCACATTTCCTTCTGGATATAGGAGAACTGTTCAAGGTGAGTTTTCTTTATAGGTTTAGATATCATTACATTGTTTATATAAAGTGCAACTTTATGATAATGAGCTGTGGTCCATGGGGACCACGACTTAGACCAAAACTCATCAGACTTTTTCTTAAGCATATTCTCCTCTCTGATGCCATGTTGAAAAGCTTATAACAGCTTTTGAAAACTCTCTTCTGGAAATATAATACAGTAGGAAGAGTTTTAAGCTAAAATGGAGACCTGCATTCTGGCCCTGCCCTAATATGAGACTTCAGACATGTCATTCAGACAAGTCTTGTGTGTTGGCGTCTGTACAATGGAGCGTTGGATGACACGATCTTTGAGGTATCTTCGAGTTTTATCAATTTTTATCAAAATGTAGAATATGGATTCTATGCTTTTAGACTCTGTACCACTTTTTATTGTTAAATAAATTTCTTTTAGTAAAAAACCCTACATTATTTGAAAATTTAGGAGATAGAGTGGAAATATGGAAGGGGAAGAGTCAGATGTTTACCATTGTGTTTTAACCACTGCTGTAATTTTAATGTATTTACAGCCATTTTCATGATGCATATTTTGATAGAGTTATAAGCATAAGCTATATATATGTAATTTGACACCCTCTGGCACAATTTTAGAAGGTCCCCAGTGACAGCAAATTTTCATGCTTTGTGAATAGATTAGAGTTTTGGAATCAAGCAAAGGTCATTCACACCCAAATCTAGTGACTGGGATCATAGTCATCCAGTCTAGTTTTATTTTGGGTCCAATATGAAGTGTGACAGCAAACTGATGTTTTTTGTGATTTGCAAAATCAATTCTGACATTAATTTCAAATGTATCTTTAGAAAAATGTTGAGTAAAACTTTAGCATTATTGGAATAAATGTCTAGCTCCTCAATGCAATATATATATTTTTTCTGTGATTTTTAAAACAATAAATACCAACATTTTGAGTTCTTTATAGTTGCCCATAAATTTTGAAACCCTATATAATATATATTATGATATATATGTAATGTATAATATAATGTAATGCTTTTAAAGTAATTCCACTTAAGAGGACTCCCATAAACCCCCAGTCTGATGCCTATAATATAGTGAATTTTCAGCTGCCCTAAAGATATCATATAACACATACACAAGATGTTTTATCTCCAAACCTCACAATTACCTCAGTTTTGGCTCCATAACTTGCCCAAGGTCACACAGGTAGTAATTGCAGAGATGGGATGGGAACCTAACTCTTTTTTACTCCAAAGAGCTACTGTTTCAGTTATCCACGTAGGTAAAGTGAAGAGATTAATGCATAGCTGCTTTATTATTATTATCCATTTTTGCAATTGCAGACTACTCAGGTAATACCCAGATGACTGGGTACTTATTTAGAGCCATACACCTGAGGTGGATTTAGATGCAATCCAAGGGAACCACAACTTAGATCAGAGGGAAAAGAAAAACAAAGAGGATGGAAATGCTCTTGAGAGAAGGATGAGTGCCCTTGTGTCAGGGAGGAAGCACTATTCTTAGATCTTTGTTCTTTGGGAAGGCTTTGCCTCTGTAAATTTCATGAGGATTAAGAATCAAACAATCCCCTGAAACTGTAGGCTATCCAAATGCCACACTCATGGAATTATTAAACTCACTTTAAATTTTATCAATTTCGAACCAATTCTACCTGGAATTAAAACTTGCTTTTCTTTCTTATTGTCTATTTCTGAGACATAACATTGAAATTGAACATGGGCAAACATTAGTTCAAAGCAGAGTGAATAATAATAAACTTTTAATACAAAATTAAATATTTTATTTAAGTATGTTTCCCCAACACCGTATTAAGACAATTTTCACTTAAGACATGTTATACCTTAAAGGATTGGCACAATGGGGGGATTAGGGTTTCTGAGTAGTATATTACTGTAACATTTAAAAAGAAATTTGTCTTAGCCAGCTTATGGTAGACTTTGGTCGGTATTAAGTGACCAGTCGTAAAGGGTTCTCAGTTTTCTGTGTAGTTACCTTGGAAAAAGATAAAAAAAGCTGCTTTAAACAGTGGCTAAATAACTCCCCATTACCTATCAAAAGGATACATAAAGAGGATTTATTTTATCTTTATACTAAACTTCTGTTGTTTCTAAAATTAGACTGCTTATAGAGATGAAAGGTAATAGTCCTATTTGGGCTATCAGTTAATATGGTTTATATTTTTAATTTGTATCATATATGAAATATTAATTTGCATTTAAATGAAATATACTTTAAAGATACTATTTTTTAAACAAGAAAAGATTGCTAAAGATAAAATAAAATGATGCAGCTTTTACTGTAAAAGAAGTAAAAGGAACTCTAAACAGAATATTCCAAAGAGGTATCATTTAAACTTGCCACATGGGTTATTAGATCAAAGAGTGGGTTTCATAAACTTGCTTCCTGGCTTGTGAAGGTAGTACTTGCTTTTATTTGCCTTAAACTTGGTGTTCCGGCTCTAGCAGATGCTCCCTAGATTTGGTGTTTGCCCCAAACATATTCATATTGACTTGGATCTCTCATCTGCACTTCCATCTTTGCTGAGTAAAGGATTATAGTCTTTGTAGTCTATTCTTGTGTAATAATGAAAATTTTGTGAATGTTTACTATGTTCTAGGTTTTTGTGTAAGCAGTTTAGTTATATTTCCTCCTGTACGTGGCACATAGCTCTATGAGCTGTCTCTGTCTCCGTTTCTCTGTCACCCATACACCTCAGTGTGTCCACCAAGTACGGGTCTAGGGTCTAGAGGAGCACAGCTTGCAGGGATGAGGGAATTCCCTTAAGTTTATTCTTTACCCCATTACCTCTAGATCCTTTAATCTCAGATAATATTCCACCTCTGATGATACCTTTTAACCTCTTCCCCTGAATCCTCATCCTATTTCCGAATTCAGAAACTGATCTTCTCTCCGAAGGTAAAATGCTCTGGACAACTAGAGTGTGATTTTTATTCCTTCTGTGATGTGGAATTAATTTCACTTCATTCCTCTGTGTCTAAAGAATCATCATTAGCCTCCTTTCCTATAGAACCTAAATGGATGTGAAAGAAGATAGGATTAGAGGAAGAGGGTATAGCAACAGCGTTTTCTCATATGAGTGCTGCACAGTTATGATGACAACAAAGTATCTCCGGTTGTCTAATAGAGGTGTGTATTGATGGTGGGTGGGGAGAGAGTGGTAGGGAGATAGTCTGTATGACTTCTGTGATCATGGGTAGGGCAAGGAGAAAGCAAAGATCCTTGCTGGAGGAAGCCTCAGGTGGTGGTGGCTCTAAAAGAAATTGCCAGATCAACATAGATAGCAACAGACAGAAAAAGGTCCCAGTCAAGATAACAAGAGGCTCTGACTTCCACCCACCTCCTGCTTGTCCTTTCCACGGAGACTCCAGTCCTGAGGCTCACCTAGCCTTCATCTTGCTGAAGACCCTTCTGCTGAACAAATGAACCACTGCTATGACTTGAGGAGGGGGTAATGGGGTGATGGGGCTAGGGTGGGCCAGGGTCCTGCCTATTCTCCCATTGTGTTCTAGGCTGGGACTCGGACCATGCACCCTAGTCATTGCATCATACATGATGATTAGGTCCCACAGTACCATACTGTGAGCTCATGGACATCCTAGACAAAGTGCTTAGGCCTCAGAGTCTAATTATTGTACTGTGGGCAAGTATTTATAACATTAATTTACAACCTCTAACAGATTGCCGAAAGTCTAAACTGATTTTTTTTTAAGCAATTCAGCGGATTCTCTTTATTTTGTAGTATACTTCCTCCATAGTAACAATGGGTATTTATGTATTTTTTGTTTTGGTCAAAATTCCATTCCCTTGGAAGGAAAATACCACTTAAGGCTGTTTAAATAGAACAGTTCTTCCAAAACAACCATATTATGGCAGTTACCCTCAAACAAGGATGTGTAAAATTATACAGCAATTGAGAACATTCTTGGATATTGACATTAGAGGGAGCAGTCTCTGCAGGGTCCAAGCTCTGTAGTCTTTTTCTTTTTCTTTTTTTTAAAGATTTAGAGAGAGAGCACAAGTGGGGATGGGGGGAAGGGCAGAGGGAGAGAATCTTTCAAGCAGAACCTCCCCCCCCGGCGCTAATTGAGGACCATAACTCGGGGTTCAGTCCCACAACTCATGAAATCATGACCTGACCTGAAACCAAAAGTCTGACACTTAGCTGACTGAACCACCTAGGCGCCCCAGGCTGTATAGTCTTAAGTAATTAGTTATCATCTGAGCTTCCGTTTTCTCATCAGTAAAACCAATCTATAGTCCTGATTTGGTAGGGTTTTTGTGAAGACTAAATGAAACCATCTCTATTGAATTTAAAACGATGCTTGGTCTTCTATAATTGTTTTATGATAAATAGCTAAAAAATAAATATATAAATAAATAATAACCCTCCAGCACACTGTGGAATGCTTCACTAAACTGTTTTCAGGATTATATTAATCCTTATTAGTTGACAAAATGGGTGGAATTATTACAACTCAGTGCTCATCAAAGAACTCAGGGAATATAAAGCATTTGCAGATTTCTCCGAAGCCAGTTTCTGTGTCTGTAAACAAATTCCAGGAAAATTGTTTTTTATTGCTGATGTCCTAATTTGGATGAGACTGTGCTAGACCTTGAACAGAGAACTGACAGAATTAATTTATAGGCATTTAAAAAATGAATCTAGCCAGCACTATTTCTATCTCATTTTGTTGCCAGTTATTTTCAGTACTCAAGACCAGGGTCAGTTCCTAGCAGCTGAAGAAGATTTAGCAGCAGCGTGGACATCCATCAGTCACACATGTGATTTTGTGATTTATAAGAAATATATATTTGGTCATTCAGATGACCAAATATATATTTCTCATACATATTTGGTCTTCAGCCACAGTTACTGACTCAGACTCCCTAAACCCTTGGAATTTCCTAAGTATTGAGAATGATGAAGGTGTCTTTTATTAATTAACAAGGTGACTTTTGGGCTCCACCTAAGAACCAACCCTGTAATTAGAAGGTTAGGACTTTTAGTCCCACCCCTGACCTCTAGGAAGGAGAGAGGGCTGGAGGCTAAATCGTTTGCCAATGGTCAATGATTTATTCAATGATACCTCCATAAAACCCAAAAGAACCTTTCTGGGGATCTCCCAGGTTGGTGAACATGTGGAGGTTCAAGGAGAGTGGAAGCTTTGTGCCTTTTCCTCATACCATGCCCCATGATCTCTTCCATCTGGCTTTTATGTCATTTTATAATACCAGTATATTACAAATATATAATTATATATTTGTTTATATTTATATTTATCATATATAAATCATATATATAATTTATATATAATTATTTGTTATATATAATAATTGTATATATGTATCATTTCTCATAAGCCAGTAATCTAGTAAGTAAAATGTTTCTCTGTGTTTTGTGAGCCACTCTAGCAAATTAATGAACCCAAGGAGGAGGTTGTGGGAATCTCTGACAGACAGCCAATTGGCCAGAAGTAGGGGTAACAACCGGGCTTATGACTAGTGTCTGAAACCCAGGGAGGGGTCTGTTGGAACCTCCAATCTATAACTAGTTTTTCAGAAGTACAGGCTTGTAGTGGCATCTGAGATGGGGGGTGGGGGAGAAGTCTTGTAGGCCTGAGCCCTTAACCTGTGAAATTTGATGCTATTTCCAGGTAAATAATGTCAGAATTGAATTGATATCTTGGATACCCTGTTGGTGTCTGAGCATTGCTTTTGCTGGTGTGGGAACCCCTTCTGACCCCCTATGCATATACATTGGAATTGGATTCAGAACCCATTTAATTTGGTCTCAGTAAAGTGGGGTTTGCTAGAATGACCCTGGTCACAGAAATATTTGATTTGGGAAGAGAAAAGGTGAAAGGACAGGGAATGAGGAACCTTTGATTTCTGGGTGGCCATGTGGTCACCCATGGTATGGAGCCCTAGCTGTGCTGTGGTCAGTTACTAAAAGTTACTGAAGGTAAAAGTTGCCAGGAATTTAGAGATGGATCCAACTCCTATTGTTGATTCACTTGATGCATAAGGAAATGCGAAGTATAAGAAAAAGGCAAAATATTCTCTCCCTTGGTTATTGTTGTTTGTAATAGCTAAACTGAAAGTAAAAGAGGATGCCTGATCAGATCTTGATGATTAACCGACCTCAGATTGCCCTGAGTCTGAGCATAGGCTATTAGCCTCGGACCCGCCCAGCAGGGGAAAGTTACGCAGGAGTAACAGAAAGAACTTCTAAGACCTTCGGTTGCCAAGAAGGTAGTCCACAGGGAAGAACAGCAAAAACAAGAAACCATTGAAACCAGAGGGTATAGTGTGAAGGAACTGTTTCGTTTTGTGGATTGGTATCAGCAGCTTCCTGAGGAACCTTTCCTAAGGGGATCGTGAGGGTGGTTTGGGACTGTGTCTGGTTTTAAGTGCTGCAGAGTGAAAGAGCATGTTTGGGTTGATGATGGGACATACAGCTAGCTCACTAT
Source organism: Nasua narica (assembly GCA_028533885.1). Lineage (NCBI taxonomy): Eukaryota > Metazoa > Chordata > Mammalia > Carnivora > Procyonidae > Nasua > Nasua narica. Next base: position 32,168,468 of record CM052797.1, on the reverse strand, counting down.
GCAAAAATTACAGATGGCTGTATGTAATCCATACATATAGGAGGTTATTCCAGAGGGAGCAGTCAGCCTAGAGGACTGGATAAAAGACATGGAAGACATGGAAAGGTCTGTTTTCCCTGAGAAGGGGGACTGCCCAATTTTCCCTATAAATATCAAGTGGAACATCCCAGATGAAGCTGTTGATAATGCTTTGTATGTAGGCCATGTGGGATTGGCTTTATGAAGATTAGGATATTCACCCACTGAATATGTCCATTACCCATGTCATGATAAATGCTGTGGTTAAGGGGGCCCTCATGAGCACCTCATATCACCTTATTATTGCATAATGGAAAAATAGTGAGGGAATTTTTATCAAATGTGCTGAACTTCCTCTCCTAGGTCTTACAGATGCTAATGAAAACATTAGGTTAATTAATAAGTAAGTGGGAAGAGGCCAAGGGGAGAGTCAAGGGACTGTTTCCAAGAAAGTGAATGAAAATTTCTAGAAGGTTATTAAGAACTACATTTACAAAGTAAATATTAAAAGGGGCAAAACAAAGGAATCAAAAAGGGGAAAGTGGTAGGACTTGTCCCAGCAGGGTGGAAATCTTGGTTATTATATGATTATTAGGAAATGGGATGAATAAAGCAGACATTGATGGGGTTAAAACAAAGGTTTTAATGCCTAAGGTTGGTGGGCCTGTGGGACTCCCTATTGGTCACCCATCATTAAAGGACTCCAAACACATATATTCCCTGTCTGGAGACATTTTAAAAACTGGAATGTAGAAGTTACTATGAGAAAATGGACCGGCAACAACTTGGGGAGGTAGTTAGGCAGATTAATCAAATTAAAGATTGACAAAGGGGCCAGAGTCCCTCGGGTTGACCCCTCACTGAGGACCTTATGTGCAAGCATGGATAAATTGGGCAGGGGGTAGAGAAGAGTAGTTTCCAGGGCAGTGGCCAATGGGCTGGCCATATGGTCAGATTAGAAAGGCAATAGAAACCTGGGTACTAAGGGTATGCCTATATAAGACATAACCCTGTGGAAATCACTATGAAAATTTGAAAGGTAGATTAAAGTAGAAGCCTATACGAAGAACCCCCTTCCAAGTTTGGAAGGTGATCGAGATAGGTAAGTAGACATTCCTGTGTGCTCCCTTGAGATGGCTGCCTGGGGGTCCATGAAATGAGTAGACAGGAGGGTATGCAGCTGTGCAAAGATGGGCTGAATCCAGACATATTTTTCTTGTACCCTCCAAAGCACAAAATGCCAACAAGAGCTGTTGTACCTGCCAACAAGAGAGACAGAGACTGCAGACGGCTATGTGGCAGATTCCCTGGTGGGAAGGTCCTGAACATAGCTGGCACATGAGATTGATGCTGGGAGCCTTCTGGAGCTACAAATGGGTCCTGCCTGACAGGAGTCTTAACTGCCTCTGGACTGGGCTTCACTTCCTTGGTATGAGATGCAAATGCTCAAAATACTATAAAAGAACAGCAGCAGAAGATAATCACATGGATTTGAATTACTGACCATCATTTCTTCAGACGAAGGAACACATTTTGCAACCCATAATAGCCAAGAATGGACAGAGAGAGAAATGTGGTGGAGAATTGGAGTGGGCGATTGAAACACTGGTTATTGAAAACGGGGGAAGAAAAAGGCGCGGAGGGTGGGCTCACCAGCCATGGCCAGTGTGTGCTCACTCTGTACATGGGGGGTCCTGAAGGGGCGGCCCCGCTCCATAGCTTCCTGGTTTCTGGTGGGTCTGGGCAAGAGCGGGAGGGGAGCTCCCCGTTGGTGTTTTCTTCCGCACGTCGCCTCACCTTCTGTTCTGTTTGTTTTGTCCCTCTGCTAGGGGCAGGGGCCATAGTGCCGGGGCTGCAGCCAGGAGGGCTGGAAGCAGGGCGGACGAAACACCAGGAACTGTGACCATGTCTTCAACACTTCTGTCACGATTGCTGAGAGCCTGGTGGGATAGGGTGTACCTCCACCTTCAGCTTTGTTGGTTGTGGTAAAAATAGCTCACTAGCTGTGCACCTGTGTGGCCTTACACTGTATGATCCGAAGTGGGCTGAGGGAGAGGTGCTTGCTAGTGTTGCTGCCTGTGATCTAGACCAGCACAGTGGACTAGGTGGTTACCAAGAACTGAATGAGTCTAGTAATGAGCCAGTGTATTTGGACTGCCGTGATTGTTTTGCCATAAGAGGAATATGTGTGTGAAGACTGGGAAGCGGGCTGTGATACAGTGATTTATAAAAATATATATATATATGGTTTTCATCCATAGCTCCTGGCTCACAGCTCCCAAAAGCCCTGGAAATTTCTAAGTGTAGAGAGTGATGAAGGTGCCTTTTGTGATGTTAATGAGGTATATTTTTGGATACCATCTGAGCAAGGCTGCTGGTTGCCAAGGGAGCAAGTCACATGATTAAAGGGTAGGAACTTTTAGTCCCACCCTGTGGCCTCCAGAGGAAGGAGAAAGGAGAAGGGCTGGAGGCTGAATCAGTTGTTAGTGGTCAGTGCTTACGTGATGGAGTCTCCCTAAGCAAAATACCACAAGATGGGATTTGAGGAGCTGGGGAGTGACATGTCTGGAGTGGGCATGGGAGCGGAGCTTCCCTGTACCATGCCCCACGCATTCTTCCCTCTGGCTGTTCCTAAGTCTATATCCGTTTATAATAAGCTAGTAATCTAGTAAGTAGAATGTTTCTCTTGAGTTCTGTGAGCCACGCTAGCAAATTGATTAAATCTCAGGAGGAGGTCATGGGAACCTCTGATTGATAGCCAATTGGTCCGAAGTATAAGTAACAACCCAGCCTTATGCCTGGTATCTGAAACCCAAGAAGGGGGTTGTTGGAACTCCCAGTCAATAGCCAGTCAGTCAGAAGCACAGGTAATACTTGGGCTTGCAAACGGCATCTGAGGGCAGTGAGGGCCAGGTATGGGGGACAGTCTGGAATCTGATGCTTTCTTTGGGTAGATAGTGTCAGAATTGCTTGCTCTTGGGGGAACTGCACCCCCTCATCCTACCTCCCATACGTTGGAATTGTAGACCCAGTTCTGGAGTGAATACCAATTTACACATCGTAATAGCTACTGTATCATATTTCAGAGCAAAGAGTGATTCACTTGTCTGCTGATGATGTTTCAGAGTAATTCCACAAGTGGCCTGGTGGAAATCATTATTATAAATATTCTATGAAGTCACTTAATGAAGATTATTTTGAAGTAGCAGTCTAAATTTTAATGCAGTTTCTGCTGCAGGCCTAGAAAAGTTATTTATTTATTTACCACTCCCAAGACAATTTTTCTATAAACAAAATTCTTGATGAATTTATTCTTTTAGTCAAGTCATTGTTTGGAAATGTTAAAATGAAAAGAAAAACATTTTTTGACTTTCTATTTTTCAGGAAGAGAAATTTTCAAGGTGGGGTAAAGTACCTCGAATTTAAAATTTCCTAGTTTCTGTTTTGTTTTGTTTTTAAAGATTTATTTTATCTTAGAGAAAGAGAGAGAGAGAATGTGTGAGCCTGGGGTTGGGGTGGGAGGATGAGAGGCAGAGGGAGAGGGAGAGAAAAACTTAAGGAGATTCCATGCCTGACTCTGAGCTTGGAGCTTGATGAGGGGCTCGATCTCACCACCCTGAGACCATGACCTGAGGCAAAACCAAGAGTCACATGCTTTACTGACTAAACCATCCACGCAGTCCAGGGACCCAGGTCAAACTAAGCTCAGCATGGGGGCTGCTTGGGGTTTTCTCTCTTCTTTTCCCTCCATCCCTCTCCTGCTCGAGCACTTTTCTCTTCAACATAAGTAAATAAATCTTTTTTAAAATAAGATAAATGAAATAAAATAAAATAAAATAAAATAAAATTTCTTAGTTTAATACAATTAACATGATCTATGTAGGTTTTCTAACTAAAGGTTCAGTCCTGGCAAAAGGGAGATTATTACAATAGTAAAGAGTATAGAAGCGGTTGTACATACATACATATGTAAGAATTTAGTATGTGAAAATTGATCAATTTTCTGAAAAGATAGCATTGCACCTAGAGTAAAACAAATTCTTAGTGAAAGAAAGAAATATATGTTAAAAAAAAAAGAGAGAGAGAGAGAAACTATGTAAAAGAAAATATGACAGTTTTTCTGACTTGGGGATAAATGTCTTTCTAAGTGTAAAACCAAAAGGAGAATCATAAAAGAAAATATAAATTCACTTAAAAATGTATAAACTTCATTGTGACAAACACACAAAATACAAAAGCCAACAGCAAAATATGCAAAAGCATATGATACAAAATTATATTAGGAAAAGCGTTAATATCCCTATATGAAAAAAGAAGTCTTGGGAATCAATAAGAAAAAGATAAATCCCATCCTGTTAGAACATGGACAAAAAAACAAAAAAGCAAAACTGCAAATTTCAAGAAACATGAAATGTTCAACCTCACAAATAATAGGGTAAATCCAAATTTTATAAAATGAAGTTCCATTTTAAAGCAATTAGCAAAATATTTATTCGGTTATTATTCATGGTTTTCTGGAATAGAAGCTATCCCACACTCTGGAGTTTTAAGTTGGCATACCCTTTGTGAAGTGTTTTGGGCAATGTATAAAATAAAGCTCAAAATATGCATAGCTCTGTATCTTTATCAAAAAAATGATCCGAGAAGTTTGCAAAGATTTTATACAAGTATGGGCACAATATTGCTTGGAATTAAAAAAATAAAAAAACACATGTCCAAAGAGATTAATAATTTAAAAAATTATGATACATTTCTACTGGGTACATATTGTGTATAAAATCCAGTGTTAGATACTTACATAATTTACAAAATCATGCTACCATTAAAAATTATGTTTTTGAAGAGTAATAATATGGGAAAATGTGCAGAATAAAATATGAGGAAAAAGAAAAAAACCTCAAACTATATTTATATCAAGACCTAAACGCCAGAAAGGAAATATATCAGATGCTGACTGTGGGGATCTCTGGGTGATGAAATTGTGGGTGATTTTACTTTTTTCTTCCTTTTTTTCTTACATGTTATCAATCTAGGTAAAAATACTATGTTAGAGTAATTGAATCTGTTTTATAGAAAAATATCAATGTCATTGTAAAATGGAATGCCAATATATAAATGATGATATTTAGACCTACTTGAGGTAAATCATAGTAATTACAACAAACTTATGCTGACCTGTTCTTTGAACTTTTTTCTTAAAACCAATGTGTTGAAAACCTCTGCTCTTGCCAGGTCCTGTTATAGGTCTTAAGGATACTGCAATGGTGCATTGAACAGAAGAGAAAATGAGCATTTCAGTAGGGCCAGGGGGCTGGGGTCATGGAAAAAGGGAGAGGTAATGTTATAGCTCCCCCTGGGAAGAAATGCTAGCAGTGTGTGTGTGTGTGTGTGTGTGTGTGTGTGTGTGTGTGTGTGGTGGGGAGGGTGGTTGGGGAGAGGACGCTGTTTCTATGCAGTCCTGTGAGCATGCAGCAGGAAACCTAACCCCTAACGGTGACATTCTCTGAGGTGAACATGCTCAACCAACTAAGGCAACCAAGCTGGAGACAGACTGGAAATTTCCGCTGGCACTTTTGTTTTATAGGGCATGATTCATCATTGATATCCTGATTTAAGGGATGGGGATACCAAGAGAAGGTCTATTGGGTGATCTACATGGCTGAGGGGATGGAAGAGAGACACTAGGCCTGGCAGATCTTATTTTCAGAAGCCAGTAAGTGAGCTTAAAGTTTAATAACGGAATTTACAATTATCTGATGCCTGATGCAGAACTTATTATTTATTTATTGGTTCATAAACATCAGTTTCCTTACTAGCATAAGGCTGAAAAAGGAAAGGGGGGGGGGAGTCTTTAATGTCATTTGTTTACTGTCCATCTACCTTAAAAAAAATTGCAACAATTTTAGAGTAAAACAAAGTTTTTTAAAGTATAAAATGAGCATTAGAAGTGCCTTGTCTCAGGCGTACACACCAAGTGCATAAATGCAAAAACTTGAACAGTTTACTAACAAACAGCCAGTAGTATAGGAGACAAAGAGTTTCTGGAGATACACTTTGTAATAATAATTGCTGGGTACTTATTGAAAGATACCATGCTGCACATAAACTACCAAGAAAACCATGCACAGGCCTATTCCTTAAGGTAGGGCCCTGCAACACAGAAGTCTGTGCTCTGTGACCAGCTGAGATGGACAGAATTGTTGCTGAGCTATTTTAAAGACAGCCATACATGTGTGGCACCACCATTTTGGAAGCTTATAGGGGAGATTTCCAGCCACTTACCTTCACTGATGATTTCTAGGGAGGGTAGGAAGTACTCATCACAGACAATAGACAAGGCCATGAACATGTAAAGGATAATTAGGAAGTAGATGACAATGCCTCCATCCCTGCGCTCCTGTTTTGTGAAAAACCCTTCGGGAAAGTCCAGTGATGGAGACGTAACACATTGGGTGCTATTTCCTGGTAAGGAAAAGAAGGTGAAAATTTTAAGTAAGCTGGTGTCTCTAGTTCCAAGCCTACAAAGAGAGATTTCTTAAGAAAACTAAGTGCGGTCACTGAGTGGAATTTTAAGAACCCTGGTAAAAATGTATAAAGCATTTTGAATATGATATAGAGCTTTTGAAAAAAAAAAAAATCGCTGGGGCCCGAAAAAGGAGCTTTAATGAAGTAAGCTGATGATAGTGAAAGAATTAAAAAAAAAAAAATCCTGTAATCACTCTTCCTTGTCTGCTTTATTCCTAAAAGGGAATTCAGAACCCCTCTTCCTCCTCAAAGAGAAACTGTATCTCCGATGAGAAAGAGTCCTAATATCTGTACAATTTCATTTTCCCATTTCAGAGCCCAAGCTGCCCACGGGCCTGCGAAGAATCCTCCACTGTTGCAGAGACAATTTCTAAGATGAAAGAAGATTTTTTTTTTCATGATGAAGTCTCCAACAATAAAAAACTGGAGACTTGCCTGCTTCATGAAGCCTGTGAATTCTTTCTGAGCTATCTTTGAGAACTTATTCGAGGGATCAAAAGTGTTTGATATTCTTCCAAATGCTAAAATTCCGAGGAGGAGGCATAAACCGAAGTGAGTCGAGTGAGAATTCTCCTCTCTTTGTCCCCCCATCCGTATGTAGCATCAGCAGCAGGGGCAGCTGACCCCAGTGTCCACCTACCTGTGGCCCTTGGGAGACGCTGGGGCAGGGAGGCGCCTGGGAGAGGCAAGCGCACAGTAGCCCCGAGGATGCCGAGGAGCAGAGCCCTTCTTGCCCACCGTTGGCCCCCTTCGGTCGGCATTTCTGCTGTGCTCTTACTGCAGCGCACAGCTTTGGGAAGGGGGAAAGGGAGGAATAAGCCGGATCATGTGAGGAGTCTCCTTCCTGCTCACTGCCCTGCCCAGGACATATCTCAGCAAGGCCTGTGCAGGAGGGAGGGTGAAAGGAGCCAGGCAGGCTTCTCTGATCAGGAGCCCCAAGCTCCAGAGGCTGGAGGAGGTGGGGAGGAGAGCAGATGATTCCTGTGTACAGCTGTAGTGGTCCCTGAGGGCAGATCCAGCCAGATCCTGGCTCTTTAAGGCACGGTTTGATTCACTAGTCTTCACAGTGGCTGTGATTTTGACTTTCTCTAGATTTGGAATGACCCGAGTTTGCGACTGCTTCGTCTCCAGCCCTCCTCTCTGGAAGTTGCTGGGGTGTGAATTCTTTAGCTAGGTAGGCACGTTTTTATATTTCTTTTGGGCCTCTCCTCCTCCTCTCCCATTAGGGCTAGAGACAGAAAGGTAATTTCGGAAGCTGTTGCAATAATCTAGTGGAGAAATGACAGGGGCTTAAACCAGAGACATACCAGTGGGGGTGGAGAGAAGCAGCCGGCTTCAAGAACTGTTAACGGAGACATGGTGGATGCTATTTGATCATTGATTAGCTGTGCTCTTTGCCAGAGATTTTGAAATGCAAATTCAACAAGCCAGGGGGTTTCAAACACAGACTACTGTCTCCCCTATGCTAGTATTTATTGCACTTGCCAAGGCTTTAAGAACTTGGGGCAATGAAATAACTTGTGCCTAATAGCACAGACTACATAGTTTGAGTCATAGCACTGCTACTTCCTAGCTCTGTGTCCTTGGGAACATTATTTAACCTCTCTGCTCCTCAGTTCTACTGTCCGTAAAAAGGGAAGGTTAGTGCCACATCACCTCTGTGGTGAGGATGACATAAATGAACACATGTAATCTGCTTAGAGCAGCCTCCGTCACACGGTCAAGTGTTACCTATTTATCCGTCATCTGTCTATATTATTATTAATGTGTTACTCTTGATTAAGATAAAAGCTTCTTGGCCAAAGGATTTCTTTTTTTAAGTTTTGCAACTCTTGTGGTTCCTTTGCTTTGCAGAAAAAGCATAAAAATTGATGTGTTGGCTAAGTTTTAGATTTAGAAACTGGGTTTTTCTGGTGGAAAAGAGTAAGTTGTTTCCGGGTGCTTATTATGATCCTGGGTTGGTAAAAATTCTCAAATACCCTTTTGTTTTGCTGGGAATTGGTAGCCATTATAAACTTCTCTGAAACTGTCATTTCGAGGAACTGTCTATCCAGATGTGTGGTGTGGGTTGTGAGGTTGGGATGATGAGTCACCAAAGTGTAGCCCAGCACAGAGCAGATTCTCAGCAAGCAGCCCCTGGGCTGCCGACCTCCACAGAAGGTGGTGCCCTGGACCACGAGACCGTGGCCTCAGTGCCAGCAGTGGCTGAGGCCAGGGGTAGAGGCCACTTAATTTTGTGCTGAGTGGATGTGTTGCATGGGCCTTTCCGCTCCAGAGTGCAGTAGTTCAACCAACTGATAAAAATAAAAATTATGAACAAACCAAATAGCACAAATATTCAAACCACAGTATTTCCAGTGCCCAATATTAATCCAGGAAATAGCGATTATCTCAAGATACCAGCCAATTACAATGGAATAGAGTGCTTACACATAGTTGTACTTAAAAAACATTTGTTGATTGATTACATTTTAATGATTCTTTTTTTTTTTTTTTTTAAAGATTTTACTTATTTATTTGACAGAGAGAGAGAGAGCACAAGTAGGCAGAGCAGCAGGCAAAGGGAGAGGGAGAAGCAGACTTTCTGCCGAGCAGAGAGTCTGATGCGGGGCTGGATCCTGGGACCCTGAGATCATGACCTGAGCCAAAGGCAGAGGCTTTAACCCACTGAGCCACCCAGGCGCCCCCATTGTAACGATTCTTAAAAACACATTTCCCAGAACACACATATACTTGATCTGAACAAATTATAAAGTCATATATGAATTTACCAAGGAAAGAGAATATAGGAGGCTAATTACATCTACCCTATACATTTATTGCTCATTTTGCAAAAGAATCTTTAAAAGTTTTTTTATTATAAAATAAAGCACAGATAAAGCCACATGAAATAAATGTATAGCTTATTGTTAGATTATTATTGTTATTATATAAGATAGAGTCCCTTGTAAACACTGCAGATCAAGAACTAGAACTTTGCCAGCCACCTTAGAAACCCATTCATGTGTCTCAGTCCCACTTCCTCCTTTTCTTGGGAAGTAAACCGCTACCGACTTCCACAGTAATCACTTCTCTGTGTGTGTATTTTTAATAGTTTATCACCCACTCCTAAATGGGGGCATCTGCAGGACACTATAACTTAGACCTAGAAAAAAAATAGGTGTAAGGTTCTTTTAGTTTACAGATTTCCCCTCCTTTTTCTTTTCTTTATAATTTATCTGTTGGAAAACCCCAGGACACTTGATCTGTAGAGTTTCCCACAGTCCTGATTTTGTTGAGTGTGTCCTATGGTATAGCTCAACATGTCCCTCCGTTTCCTCTGTTTTTGTTAATTGGCAGCTGGATGCAGAGGCTTGATCAGACTGGGTTCTGTCCCATTGGCAAGACCAAAGTGGTCGGGTGGTGTGACCTCTTCCTTAGAAAGCACATGAGGTCGGCCTCTCTTTTCTTTTGTGATGTTAGCAGTCTTTCCTTCTCTAGAGGTCACAAAAGGGTCATGTTCTAATTCTATAATTTTTTTTCACTTACTATTTGGAATATTTTATAGTGAGATGATTTCTATCATTTACTCTTTGGGTACCCAAGTGTACCTAGTTTATATGGAAAAGGTAAGAAATGTGCTTGATCCTTTTCCTCTACTGATCAGTTCCCAAGTTAACTGCTTTTCAGTTTTCTTCCAAAACTAACCAACTAGATTTTAAAAATGATTATGAATCAATGTATTTAAATATATTTGATGGCTTCCAACTGCCATGATTATCCTTTTTGAATTTCAAATCATCTCATCTTTAGCTGATGGGAGCCTTATCTTTAGGTTGACTTCTGAGAACCTTTGACATGACCTAATAGTTTTTAATAGCTTTCTTATTACCTGATATAAAAGAGATGTTCCAGGCTCATCCTACACACAACACCAGTCATTTCTCCAAAATGTCTCTTTATTTTTTTAAGTGGAAAGTATAACCATATCATGATCTAAGAATCTGGGTTGCTAGGGATGCTCATTGCTACTGGATTGCTCATTATTTGTAATCCCCCCTGCCCCACCCCTCGCCATATCTCTTCATAAAATCCCTCATGAGTTCATACTCATACTTCCTATTCAAGGGTCACGGATGATAGAACTGGAATCTCTAGTGTTTCATAATTACTTATTTACTGCTCCTATATTAGATATATGAGTCTCAAAATGATGACATTGATTCTACTACCACTAATATAATTACTAAGAAAGGTGAAAAATTTTTTACTAGTGCTTTTTCCATTCTCCTTCTATTCCAAGATCTATAGCTTATCTGCATTGCTCCCTTTAACCCTCTTTTAGTCTTGGTACTACAAGTAACTACACTTTTAATATTTGCCAGTGTTCTAAGTTTGATGTTTCTCTAGACATTTTGATGCCTGAAACATATTTTCTAGTAGATCCCTTGGAAGAGCTATTGGGAACTATATTCCTTGAGTTCTTTCCTCTCTGAAATGGTTTCTCAGTGGTCTTTATACTTGAAAGTCAGTTGTGCTGGATATAAAATCACTGGCTCACATTTTTTTCCCCTCGAGTATCTTAAGTATGTTGCTCTCTTTTCTTATGGCATAAAACATTACTATTGACAAGCGGATAATTATATAATTTTCCTCCCCTTAGACATCAGTTGCTCTTTTTCTCTAGATACCCAGAAGATTTTTTTCTTTCTTTTTTTTTTTAAAGATTTTATTTATTTATTTATTTTTAATTTTTTTATTTTTTTTAAAGATTTTATTTATTTATTTGACAGAGAGAGATCACAAGCAGGCAGAGAGGCAGACAGAGAGAGAGGGGGAAGCAGGCTCCCTGCTGAGCAGAGAGCCCGATGTGGGGCTCGATCCCAGGACCCCGAGACCATGACCCGAGCTGAAGGCAGAGGCTTTAACCCACTGAGCCACCCAGGCGCCCCTTTTTTCCCTCTTTCTTTAAAGTTCAGTAATTTTACTAGTATATATCATAACGTTGGTCATTTTAAGTCAATATTCTTAGGTATAGAAGGTACTCTTTCAATATGTAGTTTCAAATCTCTATTTCAGGAAGGTTTTATTGAATTATAGTTTTCAGTATTTGTTCTTTCCCTTCCTTTGGATTTATTCTTTCAAGGACTTCCACTCTCTCTATGTTGGATATTCTTTGGATATTGTCAATATTGTTACTTGGTCATACATCTTTTTTATCATTTTCTTCATTTCTTTTTTATTTTAAAATTTTTCATTTTTTCTTTTGAACTTCTTTTCTTTTCTTTTCTATTTCTTTTAAGATACTATCTGTTGTGTTTATTGCTTCTGTGTTCTTTCTAGTTTCAGATTCATTTTTTTCAAAAATTTTTCTTTTACATCTAATATTTCCAGTTGACTACCAGCTCATTTCTGAGTTTTTTTCTTTCTAATTCTGATTTATGTTGTTGTTCTTATCTTGTATGATTTTCTTCATGTCTTTTAGATTCTAGTTACCGTTTGATCTGTTGTGCGGGCATGTCTTCCTAGGATGCTTCCCGTGTCTGAAGCAATGCTCTTCTCCCCCTTATTCTCTTTTATTCTTATGGTAATTTTGTGTGGGATTTGACCTCCATATCTTTCTTTTTCTCATTTTTATGGGAAACTAATTTTTCCTGAATTTTAAGAAGAAGAAGGTGTTATTCAGTGTAACTTCTCTCAATTTGCAGAGATGGTTCTTCTATTGTTTTCTTATAGTGTTAAAAAAAAAATCATGGCTTGCTCTCTGAAATTTACTGGCTCTGTCCTCCATGCCTATTTTTTTTTTAGGACCCCCTCTTTCCTTTTTTCCCTATTGTCCCTATCCTGGTTAGCTTTTATTCCATGACTAGAAGTTTCAATATGTAGTTTCAAATCTCTGCGTGTCAGCCGCATCCTGAAAGGGAGCTCTTCTTGATTAGTTTTGAGACTTCATACGTTTTTCAGACCCCTTGTAAACTCAGCCACTGTTAGACTGAGCCAATTTTGTTTGTTTGTTTTTAACTGCTGTTTGCAAATAGTCCTATTGTAGTTCATCGAATTTTTGTTGTTATCTTGGAGCGTCCTGTTCTCAGGCTGGTCAGATTCCCTGTGCCTTGCCTGTGCGTGCTCCAGGATGGAAGCTGATACCATGCAGATTTGGTGTCATGAGGGTGCTTCATCCCCACTCATTAGTGTTTGGGGCTGGTGGTGGTAGCTTCATACAGCTTTCTGTTAAAGGCTGTTAATGGGTCTTTGCTATCTAGGTGCTTTGTGTGTTTCTATGTGGGGATTTGGAAAGATTGAGAAACCATGCCACTCCTCCCTCCATCCTGAAAAACCTTTTCGTCTTTAAGCAAAGGAATCTATAGTTGTATTTTTTTAACCCGAACTTTTTTTTTTAGTCCATTGAACATATGGTTTACTTGAAAAAGATTCTATTTACATACAACCAGTAGGAAACTCATCTATTATGTAACGTTGCATACAGCGGAACTGTTACCAAGGTTCATGCTGCGCAAACAAAACAAAACTGTGAAGCTATTGGATGTTTGATCTTGGGATGATGACTTCATTTCCTAGGGCTTCCTCGTACCCATTTGTAAAATGAAAGGGCTGGATTAGGTATGTTCTTAATTCTTCTTATTAGCATTTGCTGGTAGTCAACATCAGACTCTGAGTGATAGTTTGTATCAAAATAGAAATAAATAAAAAATAGAGAATCTCCCGAACAAGCCATCTCTTGAAATAGCTGAGGAACTAACCCATTCAAATTGGTAGAGAGGTGGTTATTGAGCTATGGTCAAATTATAGACTGGTAGTCATCCTTTCTTTTAAGATGTGAAACTCTCAGAATTACCTTCAGTTCTTCCTTGCTCAGTTTAACAGTCTTCTCTGAAATACCTGGACCTCTGCTGAGTAAGATGTTGCCAGTCCTGCTTGGAATCATAGCTAACAGCTCTGTGTTTACTAAACCTGAGGTCTCCTTGTGCATCATGCAGTGTAATTCTCCTACCAGCCTTAAAGGACAGAAGAGGCGTTCTCACTTTGTCTAGAAAAGGTTCTCTACTTTCTCAGTATAAGTATCTGGGTGCTTTTAAAATTACTGATGATCCGACACTTACCCAGACAAATGGAACCAGAATTTCTGGGCATGGCTCAAGCATGGATAGTTAAAAAAAATTTCCCAGCTGATGCCTGGAGTGTTGAGAACTACCAGGATGGATATTGCTATCCTTGCTTTATGAAAGATAGATGGAACCGATTGCCTAAGATCTAAGGTTACATAGCCCCCACCTAAGTGGCAGAGCCAGAATATAGGCAGAGGTCTGTCTAATGCCAAAGTACGTGGCATCCTCACTTGCTAAGTTGAGCCAGATCCTCCGAGTGTGAGTTTCATGAGGGCAAACCCATGCCCATCTAATTTCCTATTGCATCGCCAGTGTTCAACACAGTGCCAGGTACACGGTGGGTGTCTAATAAATACCGTGGAAGGCGTGAATAAGTGAAGCACATAGGGAATTTCTCAGTGACTGTTCCTTGACAACACCCCTGGGACCCCACAAGAATGCAGAGTCTTTTGTCCCATTCAAATGCCCTTTGCTGTATCATCTGAGCATTTGTCTGAAGCTTCCCTAACGGAGCAGCTCAGTTAGCTCTCCGGCTCCACCTGCTGACGCTTCTACGACGGTTGGGCTTTCCAACTTCCTGTTGGAGGAAATAGGGAAAAATCTACTCTTAGAAGCCCTGTGAAATCAGTCATTTGAAAAGATATTTTGACTCTCCCCCACAGAATGAGAGCTAGGGATGTTTGTTACCCCCTGCCTTTTAGTATCTGCACCCTTAAATGAAAGCTTTCACAGGCTGCCCCTCTTCCTATGAGGACAGAGGAGGAGAGAGAAGAGGATGGCTAACGCTGTCCCTGTGCTCTGACTCCAGCTTGTTGACAGAACTTTTTTATTTTTTAACTTTTTATTATATATCATATACTATATATACACGCATTGCATATGTATATAAAATATATATACAGAAAAGTGCATGTATTTTGCCATTGCCTTTCACACTTCAGACATGCAGATTCAAGCCCCATAGGTCATCCTTAATAAGGTGAGGGATTGAGTGTCCCCATGTGTGTTCAGTACAGTCTGGGAAGGGAGTGTTGAGTGGGGATGCATTGTCACTAGGAGGCTTCAGTGTCTCAGTTGCTGCCGTCCCATGAGTGGCTGCCTGCTTAGGAGAGTAGCCTGGGAATCCTCAGGACAAGGAAATTTTAGCTCAGTCTACCAAGAACCTTCTTATTTTGTCTCCAACCATCACAAGAGCTGCCAGCTTGAGCCATAGCCATGGCAGTGAGCTGAGCAGCATTCTACTTAATGGTTCACATACTCACAAGGTGCCTGCCATCTTTTCCACACTCTCATCCTCAGGGACTTCATCAGCCAAAAATCAGGGCACTGAGCACTGGTTTAGGGTATGACTGAGTATATTCAATTTTCAACCCAGGACAGGTTGGTCTCATTCACTGATATGTGTATCCAACCCCATGAAAATTATTCAAAAACATTTTCAAGTCCTAGAAGGCCTTCACAGTTTTCTCAGAATTTCTACTTTTCCCCTCTTTTTATGGGAGGGCATATTCCAATTCTCTGAGTACTGAAGAGGAGTTCAGGTTTTTCCGATCAAATATTATTTAAAAAAATTTTGGAGTAGAAATTATTTTATTTTAATTTTTAAAATTAACATATAATGTATTATTTATTTCAGGGGTACAGGTCTGTGATTCATCAGTCTTACACAATTCACAGCACTCACCATAGCATAGAAATAATTTTAGAATTAACTAAACCTCAGTTAAATCTCCCCTTCTTCATTATTTCTGAAATGTAGTAAGTGGTGATAATACCACATGTTTTTAGGCTGTGTGATTATAGACCTAGAATATAAATACTTGTCCCCCTTCCCTCTGTGTTGCAACTCCATGAGAGCACAATTTATGTTATTAGAACTTGGCAGAGTGCATACCTCTCAATGAAATTGAATGCATCAGGCAGGCCATCAGCTGGGAACAAAATGATAGGGATTTTTATTAGCTATATTTACAAAAATTAAAATTTTGCTTTTAGCCTGCTTTTTGATACTTGTTATTGCCACTTAATTTGTGGTAGCCTTTCTTTGTCTTTGCTCTCGGAGTGCAAATAAAAGCCTTCCCTGAGTGATTCAGTACCTGGTGGTTGAATGAGTGATCCGGAAAAGGGCCTGCCTTAGCCTGACTTTGCATTTTCTCCTCCAGCTCTATTTCACTGAGGTGCTCTGAAGGGGTGGCAAGTGAGACAAGAAGTGGAGGGGCCCTGACTAAAATATGCTAGAATGTGGAGATTTATTTTCTTCACTTTAATATAATAAACCCCCTCAGGGTCTGAGTTAGCATCATCATTTTTCCTTAGTCTGCTCTCTGAAGGCTGCCAACCCTACGTGAGGAGATTGATGCCTCCTTTACTATAAATAATCGGGATGAAGGCATTTATTAGGGATTCTTCAAAATTTGCTGGCCTTAGAATTTCTCCCCCCTAGGCTTGGAACTCAAAAGCCCTAGAGCTCATAAGGACTGAACATAAGAGAATCCGGGCCTGAAGACAGAAAGATAATAAGTGCCCTGTGATTCTGTCTCTGCTGGGATTGGCTGTACAGATTATATTAGGTGCTTTGAAGTCCTTGTTCAGCTAACAGAGAAGGGAATTGCTGTGGTGGTGGGGGTATGGAGCCAGAGGAGAAGTAGGGAAGTGGACCAAAAAGATTGACCACCGTAATAAGAGCAGCTTAATACACCATGCCCACGCGGTGTAGGACTGCTGGTGGGATTGTGCCCATGGTCAGTCCTTGTAAATCTATCTCTTGAAGGCGTGGTCTGCACAAGTCTCTGTGAAAAAGGCCCTTGCCTTCCAGAATGCTGGGCTACTCCTACTCCTCTGTCGTTGGCTAGATATCCCCAAAGAGCTTGGACAATATTACTTTTGTCTGGAACCTAAGGACACCCATTTCTCACTGTTTCCTCTTCTCTGCGTCTCTTCTCAGCTCTTCTCCAAACTGGAAGGTCACTGTGGGAAGACATGGACGTGTGTGTCCCAGATATTCTCCGAGGGAGGATTGCTGCCCCAGCCCTGGGGGTGCTGTCAGTGGATGGCCTTTACCTCTCAGACACTTGAGGGACAGCCTGAGCTGCAGAGAGCCGCCTCACCTGACATCATGCTGTTCCCAGGGCAGTCCATATCTAAATAAGGGAGGGCTGTAGAAGCCCAGACATTTTGGCCTGACATAGACAACTCTGATGGGCACTGCTCACTTCAGAACTTCTCACTGGTTTGTCTACAGCTTCATTCATCTGCCCCCAAGATCAAATTCTTCTTCCCTCAAATCCTACTTTCTCCTTTTCCTCTCATAGTTGCTGAGCCCCAGTAAACATCTATCTCGATGATAGCTTCAGAGAAACCTACGTGTGACCGGCTCTAACCTGCCTGATAGTTTGGGAATGTTCTATGCTTAGAACTCCAAACTTTATTCTGAGTGGATAAACAAATGAGTTTTAGATTTTAGAAAATGATTTTTTTTCTTTCAGCATATCTTGGCTTTCAAAAATGTTGTCTCTGGACAGAAAAAAAAAACAGGTTGAATTTGAGACTCAACGTTGAGGAATGACTCCTTTGTTCTAGGCTGCATCTACCCTTTCCTTGAAACCATGAAAACCGTTGATTCCATGGTTGGGTAGTCGGTCACAGGGCAAGAGGAAATGGGGGAAAAAAAGAGTTGGAAAGTATTTCTAAAACATCCTCCCCATTGTATCCCTATCACAGGGCTTTGTAAACTGTAGCACACTGGACAAACCCTGACGGTTGTGGCTCTTTTGATGGATGAGGGCTGTCCCTTTCACCTTGTCACAGTCCACTGAACAAATGGGCTGGCCTCAGCCGATACTGGTGTTCCTGGGTACTCCGGGAGGCGATTTAGACAGGAGGAAGCAGTGACTGTGGTGGCAGAAATGGCTTTAATCAAGTTAGGGTATTTTAATTTCAGCCATTGTCTCTGTTGTCTGCGATGCTTTCTACTCTCCTTTTGCTCATGTGCTTATTTTGTGGCTCTGGTTGATTCCTCTAATTGGGAGATTTTCAGACTTTCCTCTAAGATACAAAGGGAGTAAGAGGTTCATTGTTGGAGGGCTGCCTCTCCTTCTGTGCCTGTGTGCTTAACCTTTTGAATGTGACTTGTGCAGCCATCGATTTGTCCTGCATGTGGACTCGTGTCCCTGGGAGGTATGACATGGGAGAACCCCAAAGACCAGCAGCCTTGGAGTCCCTTCACAAGGAATTTCACTGCAACATTTAAGTTTCACTCAGAAGCCCCTTAGTGGACTTGGCTTCCTTTGAGGTGAGGTCACAAAGAGAAATAGAAATAGGGCTGCCCTGCAGCTAGAGTCTCTCAGCTGGCCATTTCATGGCATCCAGGTCTTTTTTTTTGTGCCTGGGAGACTAAAGGAGAGCTCAGAAGTTCTAGCCAAGTCTCAGGATTCTTCCTCTCTTTCTTTAAGACTCATGGTTTTCTCAAAAAAAAAAAAAAATATATAAAAGTCATTTGGCACTTCCACATGGCCAAACAGAGGTTTTGTTAAAAAAAAAAATCGATGACGAAAATAGCTTTTATTGGGGGCCCCTGGGTGGCTCAGTGGGTTAAAGCCTCTGCCTTCTGCTCAGGTCATGATCTCAGGGTCCTGGGTTCGAGCCCCACATTGGGCTCTCTGCTGGGCAGGAAGCCTGCTTCCCCTCTCTCTCTGCCTGCTTCTCTGCCTACTTGTGATCTCTCTCTCTCTGTCAAGTAAATAAATAAAATCTTTTAAAAAATAGCTTTTATTGAGCATCTATTATGATCCATGCACTGTTCTAAGCTTTTCTAGTTATTACGGTATTTAATTCTTACAATAACTATAAAAGAAAGTTGCTATAATATTTCCATTTTGTCATGAAGGAAGAGAGGCAAAGGAAAAAGGCATCCATCCATTCTAGTTCATTTCTTTTTATTTTTTTCATTCTGGTTCATTTCTTAACTGTTCATAAGAAGTTTCGAGCTATGTTTTCTTTCTTTTTTTTTAAAGATTTATTTATTTACTTGACAGAGAGAGATTACAAGTAGGCAGAGAGGCAGGTGAGAGAGAGGGAGAAGAGCAGGCTCTCTGCTGCGCAGAGAGCCCCATGTGGGGCTCGATCCCAGGACCCTGAGACCACGACCTAAGCTGAAGGCAGAGGCTTTAACCTACTGAGCCACCCAGGTGCCCCTGTTTTCTTTTTTTCTTTCTTCTTTAATTTTTTGGAGGGAGGGGTTCAAGTAATCTTAGTATATTTACAACTATGTTTTCCGTTACTCAATAAGTATTTACTAAGCACCTATTGTGTGCCAGGTGCAATGCCAGCACGGAGGGGTAGAGTGCTGGGTCTTTGGCTGGGGAATCCACTTCCAGCCCTCAGTTTGCTGTCCAATTTTTCTTGAAGGTTTAAGCTGAGAAAAATCAGGTTTCTGGAAAATTTCTAAGGCATGTATTATTATATGCTGCCCATTTTCCTCCCAATTCCCAGTCTTAGTGAATGAGATAGCCCTGTTAGCATCCTTGATTACTTGTCCTACTTTTCCCACACCCTACCGTATCTCTCAATCTCTGGGTCCAGCCATTTCTTTCTCCTGAACATCTTTTGGCAACACACTTCTCTCCATATCCACTGTTACCATCATTTGTTGCCCAGAATTCTCCCGACAGGCTGTCATGTCTCTTGCCACCCTACAGCCCTCTGTCCTTGTGTGTCAAATAGGCAGTTGAATACAGGAGTACAAACTCAGAGGTGCAGCCTAATAGAAGAGGAGGAACCAGCAAATGAATTTCAACAAACAGATCACTGAAGTAGGAGGAAAGCCCAAGAGTTGTGGTATTGCTAGAGTGAAAGATGGGTGGGTTTCAAGAAGGGACTGGTTAGAAGTTAAGGTGAAATATGAAACAGTCCAATATATTTGGCAGCACAGAGATCAAGGGTGACCCTAACAGAAAAGTTTCATTAGAGTCCTGTGGGTAAGTAAAATGAGAATAAACCTCAAGAAGGGAAGAAATAGGATTTATTTTTTTAATCTTATTTATTTATTGTTGATGTATGTGAAACAGAAATTTATTAGCAGCTGGAGAAGAATATTGAGTAAGGAATTTGGGTTTTCATTTATTGGTTTGTTTGTTTTTATCATGGGAAATTCTACAGCATGTCTATGCATTGATGGGGATGATTCAATAACAAGCAAAAGATTGAAAGTGCAGCAAAGACAAGGGAATCCTTGAGAAGGTGCTGGGAATCAGGGTCCCAGAGCACCAGAGATAGATGGGTCTTTGTTGGAGGAGCTTTGCTTCCTCCACTGAAACAAGAGAAATGGGGTAGAGACAGGTAGAGAGGAGGCAGACTCACAGATTTGATGGGGAGGAAGAGTAAGAATTCTTTTACTTGACGGTGTCTATCTTTTAATCAGAACAGTTATTTATTTAACAGAGGGAGAGAGAGAGATCACAAGTAGGCAGAGAGGCAGGCAGAGAGGGAGAGGGAAGCAGGCTCCCCACCGAGCAGAGAGCCCGATGCGGGGCTCGATCCCAGGACCCTGAGACCATGACCTGAGCCGAAGGCAGAGGCTTTAATCCACTGAGCCACCCAGGAGCCCCTTAATCAGAACATTTTAAAAATCATGTTTAATTCATATTTGAAGAGGATTTGAAAAGAGAGACTGTAGAAGGTATGAACTAATCCTAACAAGATGGGAAAAACTAATTTACTGAGGAAACATAAGAGGAGTGCTGAGTGTTTTGTTCAGATTTCTGGTCATGAATTTAGAGTGAACCTAGTTAGCTATATTTCATGTGTGTGTTCTTCGTCCAGGAATATTTTATTTTTTAAATACAGGTGTGGATAAACTGGAGTCTACCAGGCTTGGCTTTATTCTAGGCAAGTGTGACAGAAGAGAAAGGTGTAAAGGAGGAGAGGAAACTTTCAGGGGGGCAATAATAATTAAAGAGCATGTGATCTAAATGATTCAGAAGGAAAATAAAAAGAGGGGACTGACTGATGGATAATGGGAATGTGGCTGATGGTTTAGAGACAGCAGAGAGGTTAAAGAATCATGTAGGTGAGTGGGAGCTAGGGGAGGAGGTGTGCGTTAGAGACTGGCTTTCGTAAAACAGAGTTGGAGGTAGTACGCTGCAGCAGTAACACTGAGTGGGTGACAGTAAGACTAGCTCAACTGTAATATGGTGGAGGGAAAAGCAACTGGAGATGAGAGCGTTAAGGAGCTGAAAGTTCAACATTTATATGTTATCTCATTTTGAACACATCTTAATGTTTTGTGGTTGTTGGTCTATCTTTCCAACAAGTATGTTATTCTCTGAAGGAAGGAACTGCATTTGTCTTGTCACTGCTTTCTCCCTCATGCCCAGCATAGTACCTGACCCATAAAATACTCAATAAATATTTACTGAATGGGCAAAGAGGTCCATTCTTTTAAAAATTCTAGAAGTTATTTCCAAATCGAGAGCTGCACCCTAGGACCATTGTTTTGACTCCTTATGGACCACTTTCTGTGGGCTGCCTTGTCAGTTATGACATTTAGTGCTCCTATGGAAGCACTCCTGTCTAATTCTCCCTGGTATTTAATATAGCACTTGCTGAGGAAGTAATTCACTCCCTTACACAGTATTTCCTTCATTAGGACCCACAAGGGAAACTTTTCTAAGATTTCATTGCTTGGAAGACCTGTGTCTCTCTTAAGTGAACTGACATTTTGTGTGCCTTGTAAGCAAATACGTACTCCTCTTTGCTTTGCCCATTACAGTCAGATTTGTGGCTCAGGCTCAACTTAGCAATTATGCAGAAAAATATGGTATCAATTTCCTAGGAATAATTTTACCCTTTGCTTTGTCTGGTTATCTTTTCCTGATTTCCTCAACTCGGTGATTTCTTCTCGTGTTTCATTTCTGTTCTAGAATATTTCTTGAATATGTAAAGCTAAAGTGTGTTTCCCCAAGGTTCAGCTGGATGGGTTTTATCTTGACCTCTTCGACTGGTGCATGCTTCTGGTGATCAGGTTAAAAGTGAGTCTGTTATTTCATAACCTATAATAGTGAAGATTTAACTTATAACCATTTAAAAATAATAAACGTTTCTCAGAATTTTTTTGAGCTAATCTTTTTGAGTTCAGTTTGGAATTTCTACATAGAATGTGAAACATGTCACCTATTTTGGACTTCATAACAAGCACAAAATTGCTTACAAAGAGTAAACACATTTTTGAGCATTTATCGATTAAATCAAAAGCTCCTATCTGAGCCTTTATTAATTTCATTAAAGAATCTTACGAATTTTTTGAGCATATGTTTGCTTAATCAAATAATTGAAGAAGGACGAAAAGAACTAAGTCATGACTAAGGACTTTGGGAAACTTATTAGAAATGCAAATGCAGTAATAAGGCAGAGATCAAGATGACAAATATGGAGGAAGGCCACTGCAGAATGAGAAGGATAACTGAAAATGAGAGGACATGAGAAACTCTATAGGACTAACCACAGAGGAATACTGGGCACAAAAATCTACACACAAAAGAAAATGAAAAGGAAAAACAAGAAACATGTTACAGCTGTGAGCTTTGCAATACACAATATTGGAGAGTCATTAAATACGTTGAGAGAGTGCATAAATACTGTCATTATGGGAGAGTTTATTCCAGAACGCAAGCTGAGATACCTACTATATTTCACAAGAGCTGCTTTCTGCAGATGGAAATGTGGAGCCCACAGAACAGAGAATGATACACAAGTACAGCTCAGCAATGATGCCTACACCAGTGAGGCCAAGACCAGACCACCAAGTGTAATTTGGTTGGAGACGACTGTAAGATTCTTTCTGTAAAGTTTGATCACTGGTCTCATTAAGTATTGTATCTGAGAAGAATGAGATTGCTTATTGTGTTGGCCATGAAGTAGATGCATAGGAAAATGAAATGCATTAATATTTTATCAACAACTGTAAAAATATTCCAGAATGGTATAAGTTATGTTGGCAAAGCAACTTTACATATTTTTGTAAACTTCCTCACATCCTTTCTTGGGAAAAGCAGGGCTGTTCATTAAAGAATGTAAAACCAGACTATCTAAAGTTATATTTTCAGTATTGAATTTAAAAAATGACTCTGGGAATAGAATGTTTAATATTAGTATTATTAGATCTATTAACTATCATACATGGTGTGCTTCTAATGTGCTAAGCAAATGCTAAACATGTTTTTGTGTCTTACTCATTTAATCCTCATCATAATCTGATGACAGGAATGATCACAATTCCTATTCATGCATACAACAAATATTTATTGAGTTCCTACTATGTGCTGGCAACTTTTCTCATAAGTGAGACAAAGACCTTGCTTTCATGGTGTTTTCTTACCAAGGGAGGACAATAAACACAGAATCTAACAGAATGTCAATAGTAATAAATGTCAGGAGAAATGTAAATCTAGACAAGGGGATGGAGAGGGACAGGGGATACAATTTTCGAAGAGTGGCCTGGGAGGATCTCTCTGCCGAGGTGACATTTGAGAAGAAACCTGCATACGGTGAGAAAGTGCATCATTTCGTAAACACCAAGTTCTGGGCTAATTCTACCACAGGCCTCAAGGGTAGTTTTGAAAGTAAGATCTCAATTCTTAGAATTCCATCTTCCAAAGTCAGGGCCCGCCGCTCACCGCTGCTTGGCAACAGTCCTGCTTTAGCCACAGCAGTGGGGCTAGGCTTTTTTCATGGCAAAAAGATAAACATGTCTCTGATGAAAACAGACTTGAAAACCAGCTGAGATCTGTTTTGCTGTGTGAAAATGGTGAGAGAAGAGTGTCTTTGGGAACTGTGTTGTGTTGACACTTCTAAAGCATTACTTGATGAGGTACCTGCAGAATGTTCACATTGCTTGAGGGTCATTCATGTTGTGTCCTGCACCCGAGTCCTACTGGATCAAGTTGATAGAATGGAAACACATTTACCTCTTTTAACCTCCTCTCACTAGTTTTCCCTGCCATATTATAGTGGCTGTTAGAAGGGGATGAAAAGACCATCCTATTTACACTTCACAGGCCACTTTTGTTCAGCTAGAATTCCTGTCACCAACCCTTCTCTCCGTGATCCCCTCAACACAGAGAATGGACAGTCCCTGGCTGGTCCCATGGTACTGTGTATATGGATTGTGTTTAATCACCTTCTTTCCCAGGGTAGGAATGAGCCCTAGTGGTAGTGTTTGTTCATGAGAAGGAGGGGAGAACATACTGTTGGTGGGGGCCTGGGCTGGGATAAGCCCCCAAGGAAAGCCTGGTCCCTAAATATGCAAAATAACAGTCTTCAAGTTGATGTAGATTTGAATAAATCTCTGAAATTGTTGGAGAGGTCACAGAAGGGCTCAGTAGAATTGTAATCTCTTTGTTCATTTGCTCATATGTACATTTTCCACATACTTATTAGGCACGTTCAATATCCACACCACTGTTCTTATCCTGGAAGGTGGTCTCATGGGACAGACAGATGTGAACAAGTCCATTGCATTCAGTATTACAAGTGGTCTAAAAGAAGTACACATGCGGTGATGTCAGAAACACCTTTTGTGTTCAGAGATTCGGAGTAGCTTCAGACAAGGTTTTCTTGGGGGTAGACCTTGGTGGAAAAGTAGAATTTGCCAGAGAAGGAAAGAATGAAAGCGTTGTTCAGATAAAGGGGATAGTATGTCCAAAGGCAGAATTCAGAAGTGGCCCGGCTGGCCCAGGAAATAGCACTGGGGCATGAGATGCGTCTGCAGGGAACCAGAGGACGGATGGCTGAAGGGGAGCCTGGGTCAGACGCAGGGACTTCTCTTCCCAGCCAGGGAGCTCAGGCCTTTTTCTCTCCCTCTGTGGAATGGAACTGTAGGTTTTGGGAACATCTAGTGGATAAAAAACCTGATGCCCAGACGGCTAATTATGTTGAAAATCTTTTCATGTGTCTCTTAGCCATTTGTATGTCTTCTTTGGAGAAATGTCTGTTCATGTCTTCTGCCCATTTTTAAACCACACTGAGATAACACCTTACACAGAATGATAAAAATTAACAAGGCAGGAAACAACAAATGTTGGAGAGGATGTGGAGAAAGGGAAACTCTCTTACACTGTTGGTGAAATGCAAGTTGGTGCAGCCACTTTGGAAAACAGTATGGAGGTTCCTCAAAAAGTCGAAAATAGAGCTACCCTATGACCAAGCAATTGCACTACTGGGTATTTATCCCAAAGATACAGATGTAGTGAAAAGAAGGGGCGCCTGCACCCCAATGTTCATAGCATCAGTGTCCACAATAGCCCAACTGTGGAAGGAGCTGAGATGCCCTTCAACAGATGAATGGATAAAGAAGACGTGGTCCATATATACAATGGACTATTACCCAGCCATCAGATAGGATGATTACTCACCATTTGCATCAACATGGATAGAACTGGAGGGAATTATGCTAAGTTAAATAAGTCAAGCAGAGAAAGACAATTATCATATGGTTTCACTCATATGTGGATCCACATAGGGTATATTTATGTACAGTACAAGGAATAGCATGGAGGACAGGGAAGAGAAGGGAAAACTGAAGCAGGGAAATTAGAAGGGGAGATGAACCATGAGAGACTCTGGACTCCAGGAAATAATCTGAGGGTTTTAGACGGGAGGGGAGTAGTGGGATGGGGCAGCCCGGTGTTGGATCTTAAAGGAGGGCACATGTTGTGATGAGCACTGGGTGTTATATGCAAATAGTGAATCATGGAATACTACATCAAAAACTAATGACGTGTACTGTATGGTGACTAGCATAACATTAAAAAAAAAAAAAGAAACTGACACTCAGGTGGTGACTTGATTAAACTAGATATTTAAAAATAGACTATGATTTAGAAGTTATTGCTAAATGAGAAATTCCTGAAGATTTTTTTTGTTTGCACATCTATGTACCATTTATGTATAAATTTTTCCTTTAGCTATGCTCATGTGCAAGTGATGGACAATGTGTCATAAAGGCTGGGGATTCTTACAGCCATGAGAAGTTGGTTCTGTCAATGAGTTTACTGCACAGCATGAAGACTGATGAAGACTGAGCTTGGACGCTCAGCCACACCATACAGGTGGGAGTATAAATTGGAACAGCATTTCTGAAGGGCAATTTGGCAGAGCGCATCAAAACAACCTATGCAATCTACACAGCACTGACTTCAAACTCCTTTTTAAAGAATTTGTCCTAAATGAATGGCCGGAGATAGATCTAGACTATTTATTCATGGGTAACATTTTTTATGATGTCAAAAAATGAGATCACCTACATTTTCTAATAAAATAATTATGGTGTAATGGAGAGCACTGTCAATGTTAAAGGGATTAAACAGAAGTTTATTTGCTTTTATGGAAATGTATGCCTAAATGAAAAAATAGTTTATAAAATAATATGTACAATGACTATAATCTTGTATAGTCTGCTTATGTGTATGTATAAAAAAAAGTCCAGGGCGCCTGGGTGGCTCAGTTGGTTAAGCAACTGCCTTCGGCTCAGGTCATGATCCCGGAGTCCCGGGATCGAGTCCCATATCGGACTCCTGGCTCTGCGGGAAGTCTGCTTCTCCCTCTGACCTTCTCCCCTCTCATTCTCAGTCTCTCGCTCTCTAATAAATAAATAAAAATCTTTAAAAAAAAAAAGTCCAGAAAATTATGTACAAAGATGTTAATAGTGGTAGTAGGATGATAATTCTCAATTCTTACTACTAGTTCATCTATATAATTTCTAGGGTTTTTGCTTGTTTGTTTAACAATAGACATATATTACTCCATAGCTTATGCAATATAATTTCCCCATGTATGTGCATACTGACTGGTTCACTGTTTACCACACCTTTTTAAGTTTCTTCTTTTATTCCATCCAGGACTGTTTGGCCAACAACTCAGGAAAATGAAAAAAAAAAAAAAAAGTTTGGGGACCATATATTACGTTTGGAAAACTTCTGCCTTGTGTAGGCCATGTCTGTGATCAGAAGGATAAGCTAGGCTTATCTCCATTCCTTTCTGGAAAGCACGTATCTTTAGATTAAGTATTGCTGGCAAACTTCCAGAATTTCCATTTCCTTAGTAACTGAGCAATGTAATAAATTGGATAATAGCATCTGCTATTTTTCAAGTCACTTGTGCTGTACAAAAGTCTCACCTAGACACCTGGATTCTTTTTCAAAAACCATGATTTTCTTTTTTTCTTTAAATTAACATATAATGTATTATTTGTTTCAGGGGTACAGGTCTGTGATTCATCAGTCTTACACAATTCACAGCATTCACATACCCTCCCCAATGTCCATCACCTAGCCAAACCATCCCTCCCACCTCCCTCCCCTCCAGCAACCCTCAGTTTATTTCCTGAGATTAAGAGTCTCTTATGGTTTGTCACCCTCTCTGTTTTCATTTTGTTTCATTTTCCCCTCCTTTCCCCTATGATTCTCTGTATTGTTTCTCAAATTCCTCATATCAGTGAGATTATATGATAACTGTCTTTCTCTGATTGACTTATTTCACTTAACATAGTACCCTCTAGTTCCATCCATGTAGTTGCAAATGGCAAGATTCTGTTTTCTTTGATGCCTGTATAATATTCCATTGTATATATATATATATACCACACCTTCTTTATCGATTCATCTGTTGATGGACATCTAGGCTCATTCCATCATCTGGGTATTGTAGACATTGCTGCTATAAACATTGGGGGCACGTGCCCCTTTGGATCACTACATTTGTATCTTTGGGGTAAATACACAGTAGTGCGATTGCTGGGTCATAAGGTAGCTCTATTTTCAACTTTTTGAGGACCCTCCATACTGTTTTCCAGAGTGGCTGCACTGGCTTGCATTCCCACCAACAGTGTAGGAGGATTCCCCTTTCTCCACATCCTTGCCAACACCTTTCATTTCCTGACTGGTTAATTTTAGACATTCTGACTGGTGTAAGGTGGTATCTCTCTGGGGTTTTGATTTGTATTTCCCTTATGCTGAGTGATGTTGGGCACTTTTTCATGTGTCTGTTGGCCATTTGGATGTCCTCTTTGCAGAAATGTCTGTTCATGTCTTCTGCCCATTTCTTTTTCTTTTTTTTTTTCTTCTTCCCATTTCTTGATTGGATTATTTGTTCTTTGGGTGTTGAGTTTGATAAATTCTTTATAGATTTTGGATACTAGCCCTTTATCTGATATGTCATTTGTGAATATCTTCTCCCATTCTGTCAGTTGTCTTTTGGTTTTGTTGACTGTTTCTTTTGATCTTGATGAAGCCCCAGTAGTTCATTTTTGTCCTTGCTTCCCTTGGGTGATGTTTCTAGGAAGAAGTTGCTGTGGCTGAGCTTGAAGAGGTTGCTGCCTGTGCTCTCCTCAAAGATTTCAATGGATTCTTATCTCACAATGAGGTCTTTCATCCATTTGAGTCTATTTTTGTGTGTGGTTTAAGGAAATGGTCCAGTTTCATTGTCGTGCATGTGGCTGTCCAATTTTCCCAGCACCACTTGTTGAAGAGATTGTCTTTTTTCCAGTGGACATTCTTTCCTGCTTTGTCGAAAATTAGTTGTCCATAGAGTTGAGGGTCCATTTCTGGGCTCTCTATTCTGTTCCATTGATCTATGTGTCTGTTTTTGTGCCGTACTGTCTTTATGATTACAGCTTTGTAATACAGCTTGAAGTCTGGAATTGTGATGCCATCAACTTTGGTTTTCTTTCTCAACATTCCTCTGGCTATTTGGGGTCTTTTCTGGTTCCATATAAATTTCAGGTGTATTTGTTCCATTTCTTTTTAAAAAGTTGATGGTATTTTTATAGGGATTGCATTAAATGTGTAGATTGCTCTAGGTAGCATAGACATTTTCACAATATTTCTGAAATATTTGTGAAATATCCATGAATATGGAATGTTTTTCCACATCTTTGTGTCTTCCTCAATTTCTTTCATGAGTACTCTATAGTTTTCTGTGTATAGATTCTTTGCCTCTATGGTTAGATTTATTTCTAGGTGTCTTATAGTTTTGGGTGCAATTGTAAATGGGATCGACTCCTTAATTTCTCTTTCTTCTGTCTTGTTGGTGTATATAAATGCAACTGATTTCTGTGCATTGATTTTATATCCTGACACTTTGCTGAATTCCTGTGTGGGTTCTAGCAGTCTTGGAGTGGAGTCTTTTGGGTTTTCCACATAAAGTATCCTATCATCTGCAAAGAGTGAGAGTTTGACTTTTTCTTTGCCAGTTTGGATGCCTTTTATTTCTTTTTGTTGTCTGACTGCTGAGGCTAGGACTTCTAGTACTATGTTGAATAGCAGTGGTGATAGTGAACATCCTTGCTGTGTTCCTGACCTTAGGGGAAAAGCTCTCAGTTCTTCCCCATTGAGAATGATATATATGCTGTGTATTTTTCATAGATGGCTTTGATGATATTGAGGTATGTACCCTCTATTCCTACACTGTGAAGAGTTTTGATCAAGAAAGGATGCTGTACTTTGTCAAATGATTTTTCAGCATCTATCGAGAGTATCATATAGTTCTTGTTCTTTCTTTTATTAATGTATTGTATCACATTTATTGATTTACAGATGTTGAACCAAACTTGTAGCCCAGGAATAAAGCCCACTTGGTTGTGGTGATTAATCCTTTTAGTGTACCTTTGAATCCTATTGGCTAGTATTTTGGTGAGATTGTTGCATCCATGTTTATCAGGGATATTGGTCTGTAAGTCTCCATTTTGATGGGGTCTTTGTTTGGTTTGGGGATTAAGGTCATGCTGGCCTCCTAAAATGAATTTGGAAGTTTTCCTTCCATTTCTATTTTTTGGTACAGATTCAGGAGAATAAGTATTAATTCTTCTTTAAATGCTTGGTAGAATTCCCCTGGGAAGCTGTCTGGCCCTGGGAACTCGTTTGTTGGAAGATTTTTTTTTTAAGATTTATTTATTTATTTATTAGAGAGAGAGAGAGAGACTGAGAATGAGAGGGGAGAAGGTCAGAGGGAGAAGCGGACTCTCCGCAGAGCCGGGAGTCTGATATGGGACTCGATCCCGGGACTCAGGGATCATGACCTGAGCCGAAGGCAGTCGCCCAACCAATTGAGCCACCCAGGCACTCCTTGTTCAAAGATTTTTGATGACTGCTTCAGTCTCCTTACTGGTTATGGATCTGTTCAGGTTTTCTATTTCTTCCTGGTTCAGTTTTGGTAATTTATAAATATCTAGGAATGCATCCATTTCTTCCAGATTGTCAAATTTGCTGGCGTATAGTTACTCATAGTATGTTTATATAATTGTTTGTATTTCTTTGATGTTGGTTGTGATCTCTCCTCTTTCCTTCATGATTTTATTAATTTGGGTCCTTTCTCTTTTCTTTTTGATAAATCTGGCCAGAGGCTTATCAATCTTATTAATTCTTTCAAAGAAACAGCTCCTAGTTTCGTTGATCCATTCTACTACCATTTCATTGATTTCTACTCTGATCTTCATTATTTCTCTTCTGCTGGGTTTAGGCTTTCTTTGCTGTTCTTTCTCCAGCTCCTTTAGATGTAGGGTTAGGTTGTGTATTTGATATCTTTCTGGTTTCCTGAGAAAGACTTGTATTGCTATATACTTTCCTCTCAGGACCGCCTTTGCTGTGTCCCAAAGATTTTGAACAGTTGTGTTTTCATTTTCATTTGTTTCCATTAACTTTTAAAATGCTTCAATTTCCTGGTTGACCCATTCATTCTTTAGTAGGATGCTCCTTAGCCTGCATGTATTTGAGTTCTTTCCAACTTTCCTTTTGTGGTTGAGTTCTAGTTTCAAAGCATTGTGGTCTGACACTATGCAAGAAATGATCCCAATCTTTTGTTACAAGTTAAGAGCTGATTTGTGCCCCAGGATGTGATCTATTCTGGAGAATGTTCCATGTGCACTAGAAAAGAATGTGTATTCTGTTGCTTGGATGATGGAATGTTCGGAATACATCTGCGATGTCCATCCGGTCTAGTGTGTCATTTAAAGCCTTTATTTCCTTGTTGATCTTTTGTTTAGATGATCTGTCCATTTCAGCGAGGGGAGTGGTAAAGTCCCCTACTATTATTGTATTATTGTCAATGTGTTTCTTTGACTTTGTTATTAATTGGTTTGTATAATTGGTTGCTCCCATGTTAGGGGCATGGATATTTAAAATTGTTAGATCTTCTTGTTTGACAGACTCTTTATGTATGATTTAGTGTCCTTCCTCATCTTGTATTATAGTCTTTGGCTTAAAATCTAATTGTCTGATATAAGGATTGCCACCCCAGCTTTCTTTTGATGTCCATTAGCATGGTAAATTGTTTTCACCCTCTCACTTTAAATCTGGAGGTGTCTTTGGGTCTAAAATGAGTTTCTTGCAGACAGCACATCCATAGGGCTTGTTTTTTTGTTTGTTTGTTTGTTTGTTTGTTTGTTTTACCCATCTTGTGTCTTTTGATTGGGGCATTTAGCCCATTTACTTCAGGGTAACTATTGAAAGGTATGAATTTAGTGTTATTATATCGACTATAAGGTGACCGTTAAGGTATATTGTCTTTCTTCCTTTCTGGCCTGTTACTTTTAGGCTCTTTCTTTGCTTAGAGGACCCCTTTGAATATTTCCTGTAGGGCTGGTTTGGTATTTGCAAATTCTTTTAGTTTTTGTTTGTCCTGGAAGCTTTTGATTTCTCCTTCTAGTTTCTGTGACAGCCTAGCAGGCTATAGTATGCTTGCCTGCATTTTTTCTCATTTAGTGCTCTGAATATATCATGCCAGTCTTTTCTGGCCTGCCAGGTCTCTGTGGATAGGTCTGCTGCCAATCTAATATTTCTACTATTGTATGTTATAGATCTCTTTTCCCCTGAGGTGCTTTCAGGATTTTCTCTTTGTCTCTGAGACTTGTACATTTTACTATTAGATGATGGGGTGTTGATTTATTTTTATTGATTTTGAGGTGTGTTCTTTGTGCCTCCTGAATTTTGATGCCTCTTTCCTTTCCCAAATTAGGGAAATTCTGTACTATAATTTGCTCCAATATACCTTCTGCCCCCCTCTCTCTTTCTTCTTCTGGGATCCTAATGATTCTAATATTGTTTTGTCTTATGGTATCATTTATCTCTTGAATTCTCCCCTTGTGATCCAGTAGTTGTTTATCTCTCTTTTTCTCAGCTTCTTTATTCTCCATCATTTGGTCTTCTATATCACTAATTCTTTCTTTTGCCTCCATTTTTTATTGCACTTCATTAATAGCTGCTTTAATTTCAACTTGGTTAGATTTTAGTTCTTTTAGTTCTCCAGAAAGGGATTTTATTTCTCCAGAAAGAGATTCTCTAGTATCTTCTATGCTTTTATCAAGCCTACTTAGCATCTTTATAATCATCATTCTGGACTCTAGTTCTGACATCTTACTAATGTCTGTATTGATTAGGTCCCTAGCAGTCAGGTCCTGCCTCTTGTTCTTTCTTTTGAGGTGAGTTTTTCCACTTTGTCATTTTGTCCAGAGAAGAATAGATGAATGAGAGAACAAAATGCTAAAAGGGTAACAATGACTCCAGAAAAATATACACGAACCAAATCAGAAGAAACCCAAAACCGGGGGGAGAAGAAAGGAAAAAAAACCCATATGATTAGTCTGGTGAATAGAACAGAGTCACACACTTGATTTTGGGTGTATTTTGGTCTGTTAGAAGAAACTGCCTCCCAAAATTTTAAAGAAAGATAAACTTATGTACAAAAATAAGGGTAAACATGATGAAGGGATGGAATATGACTGTAAAGATGAAAATTAAAAAAAGATTTTAAAGAAGGAATTGATAAGTTGGTTGAAAAAAGAAAACAAAAAGAAGGAGAGAATGTGATCAGGCTGGAGACTAGAAAAAAACCCACATGCTCGGTTTAGGGTATATTTTGGTCTGTTAGGAGAAACTGTATACCAAAATTTTAAAGAAAGAAAAACTTGTATGTAAATGAAAAATAAGGTTAAATACGATGAAGGGATAGAATATGACTATAAAAATGAAAATTAAAAAGGCTTTTTAAAAAATGTATTGATAAAATAGTTAAAATAGGTTAAAATAGGAAAGAGGAAAGATTCAAAAATAGAAAAAGAAAAAAATAATGTAAATTTCAAAAAAAAAAAAAAATTTAGTTTTGAAAGCCTAAAGAATCATATGAAAAAAAGCCATGAATTCTATGTGCTGTATTCCCCTAGAACTGTGTGTTTTGCCCTTCTCATTCATCAGTAAACTTGGTTTTGGCTGGGTATTCTTGCTGATCTCCTGGGGGAGAGGACTGTTCAGGTGATTCTCAAATGTCTTTGCCCGAGGCGGAATTGCACCGCCCTTTCCTGGGGCTGGGCTAAGTAATCTGGTCCCATGTTCGCTCTCGGGACCTTTTGTTCCCTGAGCGCTTTCCGTACAGCTTTGGAGGAGGAGAATGAAAATGGCGGCCTCCTAATCTCCGGCCGCGGAGGAGCCCAGAACTCCAGCCCCACTCCTCTGTGCACCCTCAGAAGAAAGCAGTCAATCACTCCGGTCTCCCTGGTCTCCGGCCTCACTCTGAGCTCAGCTAGCCTGTGACCGAGTGTTTCTGTCTGTGACGCATGGACCCGTTTGGAGCCTCCAAACCCAGCAGATTCCTGGAGCGCACTCCTGCGCCGCTCCTCCCGGAGAAGGATGGAAGGGGCCTCTCCGGAGCTTCCCCTTTTGGGGTCCCCATTCGAAGAGCAGTTGCCTGGCTGTGCCTCAGATAACAGTTTATGGCAATCCTGAGCTGAGAGCCCACTCTCTGCTCTGATATCTGGGAGCTCTGCCGCACTCAGGCAGCCCTGCTTTTTCTGTGTCCCCGAGGGATCTGAGACCACACTGTCCCAACAAGGGTTCCATCCCCCGCTTAGCCACTGGAGCGACGTCCCTCACCAGAGCATGCTTCTGAAAGTTCTGATTTTGTGCTCCGCTGCGCTCTCACTTGCCGGTAAGTGGCTGACAGAGGCTCCCTCCCCCGTGGTCTATCTTCCGAAATGTAGCCTTGGATTCACTTCTCCCCATGTCCTACCTTCCAGAAAGTGGTTGCTTTTCTGTTCATAGAATTGCTGGTATTCTTCTCTTCTATCTCCTGTTGAGTTTGTAGATGTTCAGAATGGTTTGATAACTGAATTCCTGGGACCAGATGAAGTTTAGGTCATCTACTCCTCCGCCATCTTGCTCCTCCTCCAAAAACCATGATCTTCATATTCTGCACATACAGATGGAAATGATCTGGGTTTAACTAGTCCTCATAGGGAAAGCTGCTTATTTTTTTGCCCACTGTTGTGACTCTAGTGTTCAAGTGTGCATCACCTAAATCTTGCATCTATTTTTAAAACTTTTAGAAAGGATTCTGTACCTTGGGTTTTATGAAGATCATAAACACATTATCGAAAATGAATTGAAATGCCATTCACCATTCTTATGTATTGATTTCAAGCTGCAAAGAAAGATACACAGCAGATCCTGCCCATTTCTCTTTGCCCTCCTCATTGCCGAACTTGGAGATAACCTTTCACTAGATTAGCTCTGGTCCACACCAGATTCTTTTCTGCATGTCTCCTATTGCTTTTATCTGAAAAAGTCTTATTTGCCCTGGGGTATCTGCAACCTCCTTGTGCCTTTATTACAAAGACTTTGTTTATGGCAGAACAAAGGATTGAGATATTAATTGTTGCAGGTTTTCCCTCCTTTCTTGGTTCAGATGGGAAACAAGGGTGTTGTATTTCTTTGCCCTGGAAACTTGTGCAGGGCAGTGAGGGGAAGCTTCACGAGGGCAAAAGCCCAGTGTGTTATAAAATCTTGAGCTCCTCAGAGAAGGTGTTGGGTATTGTGGAGAAGAGTGGTGTGGAGAGAGCACCTTTGAGGACAAGATGAGAGTAGGGGCTCCCAGGTATTAAGAATGGAGGTGGGGTGGGATCCACACTCTGCTCCCGGCAGTGCTCTGGGAGGGGCAAGGCTTCAGGAGGGTAAAGGTCATTGCAGCACCAGCAAGATTGGCAGAGACCCTTTGCTTTGGAGCAGTCACACTTCAAGAGACCCTGTGGACATAGACTTTGAACGTATCAGAGGAAGCTGTTGGGAGAAATGAGGACCTGCCCCTAGTTTAGGGTTTTTGGGTAAATCTTCCAAATAGTGGAGGGGAAGGAGGCTGGAATAAAAGTCTGAGCGGCCATGTACCTCCAGCTCTGAATGACATGAGCTTTGAGGTAGACTTATGTGGATGAAAAGAAATTGCTGTTTCTGGCTCTGACGTCACTGGCTCTGGGTCCATCAGATACATTTTTTTTTTTTTTTTAGAAGACCTTGTTTCAATATTCCTCCAACATGCTGCCAATGGTCATATATATTTCTGAGGTTTGTAGATCTAAAATGAGATTGGACTACTCCATTCCCTTTGCAATGATAAGTAGTTTGGGGGCCAGAAGCTGAATTTTTTTTTCAAGATTTTATTTATCTATTTGACAGAGAGAGATCGCAAGTAGGCAGAGAGGCAGGCCGAGAGAAGGGGAAGCAGGCTCCCTGCTGAGCAGAGAGCCCGATGCGGGGCTCGATCCCAGGACCCTGAGATCGTGACCTGAGCTGAAGGTAGAGGCTTAACCCACTGAGCCACCCAGGCGCCCCAGAAGCTGAATTTTTAAGGGCTGCTGTTATTAATGGGATTTGCAACCCTTTTGTGCAGGAAAAGTCACTTCCAGGTTGGAGCTGAGCAAAGACGACCCATTTCTGTAGCCGCGTGAGATTTCCTCTATCACGTTAGTAAGCCTCATCCCTCCCCTCTGTGGCAGCGCCGGCTCTAATTGTTTCTCTACGTGTCAGAGCCGGTAATCCATTTTTAGTGGTGCTATTTAAAATGGTGCCATGGATTATTCCTTGGTTTATATCATGGTTTCTGAGGCTGTGCAGATATAAAGTCACCGTAGGTTTGGAGCTCTGATAGTTGCTGCTTATGCATCAGATGGGGCTATCAGTGCAGGCTCCAGCAATAAGGATGGCACGCCATGAAAATGAACTTGGATTACAAGCTGTGGATGAGATATAAAGGTAGCAGCCCTGACCTCAGCTTTCTGATGGCTCAGTGACGAAGTTAGAACATAGTGCCCAAAACCTGTAAGATACAACCTTAAAATAAGGCAGGTATTAATGAGGGCTATAATCAACTTGTAGGGCATTATGGGCATTGAAAAAAGGGAGAGTTCATTCCTGGATGGAGTGTGCGTAGAATAGTCCTGAATGATGCAGAGGATTTGGGTGGGCAGAAGGCAAAAATATTTATGTTTCTATTATTCATGAAGTTTTATTTATTTTATTTATCTATTTTTAAAGATTTTATTTGTTTATTTGACAAAGAGAAAGAGATCACAAGTAGGCAGAGAGGCAGACAGAGAGAGGAGGAAGCAGGCTCCCCGCGGAGCAGAGAGCCCGACACGGGACTCGATCCCAGGACCCTGGGATCATGACCTGAACAGAAGGCAGAGGCTTTAACTCACTGAGCCACCCAGGTGCCCCATTCATGAAGTTTTATAATAAAGCCTATGGATTTGGTTCCTAAGATAACCTGTAGGCAACCCAAATCACCATATTTTCCCATCATCACATCTTAGGTCTGAGTTTGAGGCAGATTGGAGCCAGGGAAGATTGTGTTCCTTTTCTTTTTAGGAGAGCTTTAGTTCCATTTCCTTTTTTCCTTTCCATCCTTTTTAACTGAAGACTGAGCTGAGCCAGTAGTGTGAGTTGAGATATTCCCCAGACATCAGGGATGATTGGTGACAAGGGGCGGTTTATCCCTTCTCCTTTGGAAAGATAACTGCACTGGCCCTCACCAGCCTCCCTGTGCTTGAGAACCATGTCAGAGCAGACAGGAGGAGGGGGCAGAAGAGAGGCAGTGTCTCCAGGTTGCTCAGCTATAAATTGCTGAATTCCAAACATGGGAAAGGCCTGAGGCAGAATGAGGCAATGAAATGTGAGGAACATGGCGACCAATGGAAGCATGCTCTCCACACACGTTTTGGATCATCGAGGAGACAATGGTGAAATGGAGAAGTACCCAGACAGAAAATTTCCAGATCTAATAGCACTGAGTCTGGCCGTTCTATTATCACATAAGCATAATAGCTCGTATTTATTGAGCAATCACTTGCTGCCAAGCTCTTGACATGCATAATCTTATTTACTGCATGGAACGACCCCGTGCAGGCATTACAACTGTTATCCCTATTTTACAGATGGGGAAATTTAGGCAGAAGAGTTAAGACAGTTAGCCAAGGTTATTAGCTAGTACCTAGTAAAGCACTGAAGTCTGGCTCCAGAGCCCCGAAGTGTAATTCTTCTGCCACAGCGACTGTCTGCTTCCAGGAGAGCAGAGCAGGGCACACATAGGGAATTTCTGTTAACACTCCCAGCATTTCGTTCGGTAATGGAGATGTCACTGAGTTTACTTGCATCAGCAGAAATAATTTAACGAACCATTTTAAACAAAAGCAATGGTTGTATTCACGTTTCCCATTTCCTCAGATGTTTTCTCTTTTATCCTCTGCCATCAATAGGGTGGTGGCTAGACAGTGACATTTTTAAAAAGCATCAGTAATGCATTAAAATAGCTTTTTTGATGGAAAAACTATCAATAGCCTATAAAAATGTAACACTCTTAATAACTCACCTGAAGTTGATGGAGGAGAGCAAATGAAACATATTTGCAGCATGGTGTATTTTGCTGGTTTCGTTTCTGAAAAATAAATAAGCCAGTAAACTCTACCACTGAAGATTATGTTGAGTTACAAGGTTGTAATATTTATTCACCAATCAGGAAACATGAGCCTGCATCCCTAAATAGCCTTTGCTTTTCAGACACATATTTGTATAATTCTTCCTGTGGGAGGAGTGATGTTGAGCCTATATCCTATATTCAGTTGCTATTTACAAGTTCACAGCCAATCCTAGTCTCCAATTCCAATTTTAGAAAGAAAGAACATTTCTAAGAGAACCTTCAAATTTACATCTCCATCAAAGGGAAGGTACAAATATATTAGAGATAATAGGAATTTTAATTAAACGTGTTTGCTCCTGGAGTTGTCATTCACTATTCTCTAGGACTTGAGTGCAAGGGGTCTCTTAAGAGAATACACAATCTTAAAGAAAATTCACTTATATTTTGGTAAAGGTAACACATGCACATAATACAAAATGCAAAAGGTGTTAATAATTCATACTGAAAAGTGAGGTCCCTGCAACCCCATCCCCTAGCCATAGCAATTACTGTTTCCTTGCCTTGTGCCACATGACATCTTGAGTCAGATAATTTGAGAGAATTTTGACTGTACTGTAAAACAATTAAACTTTCACCTTGAAAGACGTTATCAAATAACACACATGCATGGGGCATCACTGCACTCCTCACCTCTTCCCTTATAACCAGTTTGTTCTTTACCACAGCTCTGATGCTCAGCCCATTAAGGATGAGATGAGGGAGAAGGCAGGAGTGAGCAGTTTGGTGAAGTTCGGGGAGGGGCAAGAACGGTGGGCAGTCGAAGCTGGGTGGGATGAGACGTGGTGTACAAACGAGAGTTGTGGGCTGTGCAGACTCAGTTTTTAAATCCAATTTTACAACTCAAATTGGCTGCTTCATGAGGTTGTGTTTTATGTGATGCAAAGCTTCAGTGACAGCCCTCAGAGGAGCTTGGAATCCGATTAGGACATTTGGTTGTCTAAGGTAATATAACAAGAGTTCGTGACTAAGCCCTAATGGTGAGTAAGCACCGAAGCATGATTACGTGTTCCAGCCTTTCTCACCAGTGGGATTGAGCAGCAACCCCACATTAAGTAGTGTGAACAGGGGGAAGGTAGGAGGCTGTTGTGGAACGTGCTTCCAGACTTCACTGAAGCTCTTCCGTGCCCGCAGGCTATGAGTGTCTTTGTAACGCCTGCTCTTATACCCCCATGCCCTCCATTGCCCATGGTTTCTGGTTCTGATGGGTTCCTTGCAACATAGTATTGTGGAAATGCGGAAATGAAGGGATGTATATGTTAATATTATTATATATCTCCATATATATGGAGAGAGAGTTGCATTTTCCAGGAGGATGAAAGAAGATGGAAATAGACGCAGGTGTGGAGGAGGGACAGAGCAGCATGGAGTGACCCCGGCTCAAGAGGAGGTTTGAGCCTGGATGATGCTTGGCTCTTGTATGAAATAGGGGGAGTGCTGGGCCATTTGAATCAGTACAGGGGTGTGGTCAGAGTCCAGAATAACATCTTTGGTGACAGTGCAGAGGGTAGCTTAGAGAAGTCAGAGTTGCTTGTTTCCATCATGCTTACTGGGTAGCAGTCCTAAATGTCATTGCCAAGAATCCAGGGATATATTTTAAAGAAAATCCCTCATCATCCTCTCACCAGAGGCATAAGGAATTTTGATGCCAGTTTTCTTCCTATATTTTGGGCTTCCTAAAAAACTTTTCTAGCCATCTGGCTGACTCTTTGGACACTACCTGGTTGCATTACCATCTGCCTGGGGGAGGGGGGTGGAACTCAAACATTTGGGGATTTTGCACCATGTCTCAGTTGTTTATGATTTTTAGATCCCTCAGTTAAGAACTTGGTTGATTTCCCCGATTGGACAGCTCAGTTTACAGGTAAATTTGCCGTATTCCCCAAAGGATACAAATATTCTTGTGCAATAATGTAGGCACCACAGCAGTGACAAGGGCCAAGATGAGGTTTCCAGTACTGGAGCCTTGTGGCCGGGCTAACTCATGCCTTCAGAGCTGGGCTGGTATGAGTCAGCCCCACTCAGCAAGGTGTGTGAGAAGGGTGGACAATGGGAGCATGTTTGAATGTTTCTTTTCTGATGAATATGGGTGGGTAAACAGAGTGATTAGGAGAAATGCTATGAGGACATGCTGAAGGGAGAGAGGTATTTAAGGAATTGGCTCATGGATTATGGAGGCAGGCAAGCCCAAAATCTTTAGAGACAGCCATTAGGCTGGAAGCCCAAAGAAGAGCTGATATTGCAGTTTCAAGATCTCCTGCTGGTGGAATTCCCTCTTGGGAGGGGCCTAGGGGTGACAAGAGGTCCATCTTTTGTTGTATTTAGGCCTTCAATTGATTGACGGAGGCTCAACCTTTTGATGGAGGGCAATATGCTTCACTCAAGATCTGCAAATTTAAATGGTACTCTTACCCCAAAATACCCTCACAGAAACATTCAGAATAATGTTTGCTCAACTCTCTGGGCAACACGGCCCATCCAAATTGACACACAAAATTGACTCTCACAGAGACTCAGGCACACAGGGCTGAAGATACTGTAAAGATGGAGACGAGATTGGAGTAATGTGTTTAAAAGCCAAGAAACACCAAGAACAGCTGGCAACTATGAAAGGCTAGGACAAATGTCTAGGTTGGTTTCTCCTACAGAGCTTCCAGAAGGAATCCATCCTGCCAATACCTCGATTTCATTGTTGTTGTTGTTTTAAAAATTTGATTTTGGACTTCTATCCTCCTAAGCTGTGAGAGGACACATTTATGATGTTTATGGTCGTTTGTTACAGTAGCCCAAGAAAACTAACACATAGCTAAACTCAGCAGTGTCCCAGCCACATTTCCCAGTAGAAGTTAGGGTCTAATGTCCCACTCTGGGACTCATTTGGGATGTTCGCGATGCTAGGCACATTGACAGGGCTTTGGGGAAGAACATGGAAAGAAAAGAAAGGCTTAGATACAGGGTTTCCAGGGGATACTACCTTCGAAGGCCAAGGGCAAACATGTTGAATAGAAGTGGAACAGATATGATAGGAAAACGGGGTTAATTTCCTTATATAGGAAAAGCTGCTATGAAAAATCAGGAAAGAAAAGATAAATGCCTTTTAGAAAAGTGAGGAAAATTGAGGAACAATCAATACAGAAAGGAAAAAGCTGACGAATCACCACCGGCACGACCTGGGCTCATTGTGCCTCTTCCCTCCTCTTAAATTTGTACTCAAACTGTGTTCTTTTAAGTGTATCCTGAAGATGCACATCCAGGACCCAGCTTGTGAGGACCAGAGAGAAGGCTTGGGGCGGGCCACATGGAGTAAAAGTGGGCCCCACCCCACTTGCTCATTACCCATCAGCAGGCCAGGGGCTGCTATACGGAGGTGGTTTCCTCGAATCTGGAACAAAGGGTGAAGGGAACTACGAAAGCACGGTCAGTTGATTATTACCAAGAAATAGGCATTTCCTGAAGACCCACTTTGTCTCCAGCACTATTGTGCACCTTGAGGACGAGAACACCATGCTCCGTGCCCCTGGCCCCCCTCGACCCAAGAGAAAAGACAGGGATGAGGAATGGTAGAACAACAATCCAAGGAGGAACAAATCGTTTGGCCTAGATCATATCAGTGGTTTCCAGTTCTGGATGCGTATTAGAATCCCTGGAGAGCTTTGTACAAAATGCAGATGCCTTCTAGAATGTTCATAGTACTGCAAATGCTCCAAGCTGGAAACTCTCCAAACACACATCCGAGGAGTTTGGATAAATAATTACGGATTATTCATGTAATGGAGTGTCATTCCACAATGAGATGGAAAGAATGACAGCTATACATATCGATGTGGATACATTTCTTTCGTATAATATAGAGAGAAAGAAACCAGATTGAAAAAAGAAAAACACATTTCAATATGCCATTGTAATGTAAGATGTTCACCACACAGGAACCTTGGCCCAGGTGCCTAGAAACTCTCTGTAGTACCTACACTTTTTCTGCAAAAGTAAACTGTCCTAAAATTTAAAAGTTTATTTAAATATGGAAAAAAATCATACTGTACGGCTCCATTTGTATCAATACAAAGACAGACAAAATCATTCTTAGGCTGTTACGAGTTGGGAAGGTGTTTACCCTGGGAGGAGTGGTTTCTGGAAGGGCACATGAGGAGACAGCTGGCAGTTGGTAACGTTCTGTGTCTTGATCTGTGTGCTGGTTACATAGGCACGTTTCACTGTGAGAATTGACCAAGCTGAACACTCTTATGCACTTTCTGTAAGTAATACTTTATTTCAATCAAAAGTTAAAAGCTATTCTGATGTCTTATCCTACGTAGACTAACTAAATCAGGTTTCTTGGAGGAGGGCCTGGGCATTAGTAATTTTAAAAGCTCCCTAGATTATTCTAATGTGCACCCAAGATGGAGAGCAATTGTTATTTGTGCCATAGGCAGCGAGAGAAGCCCACAGCCAGTGCAGACTCGAGCTGTGAATTCAAGCTTCCCAGAGAGGGCAGACCATGCATGGGTCCTCAAAGGCTAGGAGGGATTGATGAAGCCAATGCAATAAATGAGTGTTTTGAGCCCAGGAAACATTCAATTTCCGCTTCTCATTTTCCTGTTTTTCTGGTGGTGGCTACATTTTCGCTTAGAAACTTGATTCCTTAGAAACTTGATCTTAAATGATGTTAGATTCAAGAGCTTGCGAACAGGGCCTCGCCAGAATTCATGCAAATAGAATTAAAAAGCAATTAGTCTTGTGCCCCTTGAACACTGTATTTTATCTAATTTGTCCCCTTTCTTGTATTTCTACTCAAGCTCCAGTAAGCCCTCCAGAAAGCATACTTGAGATAAACGACTAGAAAAACAAGCCCCGGCATTTAGGTTAGATCAACAGAAGCACTCCCTTTAGTATCAGTGATCAACTACTGAGACATACTACGTTTGAGTGGACAAAATTAGGGAGGAGAAACTACATCTGGGCAACGTTCGGTGGATCCTGGCTTATGAAAGAACTTCTGTCTGAATGCCTATCGTAGTTTAGGATTAGCTGTCGTCCAGACAGGCCAGCTGACTCACTGATAGGTTTCTTACTTAAAAGGAGGGAGGAGCTTTAGAACATCCATTAAGAGCATCTGTGAATGAGAGTTGACATCTTCGTTCTGCTAGGCTTTCCTTCCTTGGGCTCATTCTAGGTAAAAATGGCAAGAACAGCCAGCTTTTACTGAGTGCTTACGTCACACCGTGGACATGTTCACGCCCTTTCCATTAATGATCTAACTGAATCCTCACTTCAATCTTATGAATCCCCCCTTGACAGATGAGAAACCCGATGCCCGGGACTCACAATTTACCCGAGTTCCCACCATCTGGCAGAAGCTTAGCCAGTGACATCAATGCTTCTGACTTCCAGAACATGTTCTGAACCATATTTTGATACTGGATACTGCCTCCAGTCATCCTGGGAAAAGTTGGGATGATAGAACCCCGTGACAATGTCCCTTAAAGCTGCCCTTCTCCTTCCTCCCACCCTAAGCTCAGCTTGTCATCTTCTCCTTTCTTCTCCCTCTTTCTTTTTCATCTCCAGATACCTTCATTCTGGAGAATTGTTTCTCCTTCCTCCACTTCTCCTCTCCAGAAGCGCGGGTGGTGAATTAAATCATGCAAAGACACTTGAGATTTGCTGAGTGATTTCTCTCAGGAGTGATGACCCTTGACGAGAAACTCCCCTGGGAGGACAGCGCTTACCACCATGAGTGCTTATGAGGGTGACGTAAGCTGGCCCAGAGGTCAGCAAACTACAGCCAGCTGGCCAAATCCTGTGTGAGTAAATAAAATTATGTGGGAACACAGCTGCACCCTTCTGTGCACTGACCATCTATGGCTGCTTTGACGCTGCAAGGGCAGCCTGAAACTTGTGCTATCTGGTCCTTACGGAGAAAGTTTGCCCATCCCCGAGCCAAGCGACGCGGGAGTTCTGTGCAGAACTGGCGCGGAGGCACTCGATAAATGGCAATTTCCTTTCCTGCAGGTTCCAGGTAGCTTCCTGTGGTGGGTTCTGGCAGAAGGAGCATTCTGCAATCACAGCACAGGGCTCCTGGCTGCCCCTGCCCCTTCATGGCAGGCAGGAGGGGCCACAGTCCTCGCTGGATAGTCACTTGAACTGTGGCAGGTGAAAAAGTGACAGGCATCCTCGAAGAAACAAAGTGATGTGTTATTCATTTTGCGGAGAGGATTTTCTGGTGTGTGGTGAGCAGGATGGCAGGGACCAATGCCTCCGTGCTGCAGGCAGGGGACAGTGATGGGTCCTGACAGC
The DNA here is from genome assembly GCA_028533885.1 of Nasua narica. Lineage (NCBI taxonomy): Eukaryota > Metazoa > Chordata > Mammalia > Carnivora > Procyonidae > Nasua > Nasua narica. The sequence goes on along the minus strand of CM052797.1, from coordinate 32,124,744 downwards.
TGTTTCCTGCCCCGGCTTAGAGAAGGGACTTAATTTCTCCTTCGACATACATTTAAAACATCAAAAACTGAAACTAGTCTTGAAATATTTGAAGTTACCTGGAAGTTAACTACAGCATCTGCTTCTTTGTTGTACTTTGGTTAGGGACCCTTTTCCATCATGCAATCCTGCTTCCCACTGGTTAACTGCAGGAGCCGCTGGGGTGGGGGTTGCAGGCAAAATTGAATGTCTACCGTGCACCCATTCCAAGAAGTCACTAAACGCAACCCCTTGATTGCTCCAGTATTTTTACTTTTTCTAAACTGGGGGAAGCAGGGCACCTGCATTTTGTGGACCGTTCTCTTCAGGAATTGTATCTACCTTCCTAGAGACACACAGGGCCTGGGATCTACTCTTTCCTCCAGGATGACTTAGAAGGTCTTAAACCCTCTTAATTTGAGGTCACATGTGACTTGGTCTCACCACCTTCACGAAGATGTTGTTTCTGTGAGGTTGGTACAGGGGTGGAGGTTGGAATTAGTAAGAAGGTGGTCCCGTTGGGGCGCCTGGGTGGCTCAGTCAGTTGAGCATCTGACTCTTGATTTTGTCTTATCTCATGATCTCAGGGTTGTGAGATGGAGCCCTGTGTTGGGCTCTGTGCTAAGCATGGAGCCTGCTTAAGATTCCCTCTCTCCTTCTCCCTCTACCCCTTCCACTCCACTTGCACACGCTCTCTCTTTCTCCCCCCTTCTCTACGGAAAAAAAAAAAAAGGAGAGAAAGTAACCCCATTTCCTAGCCTGGCTTCCCTAGAGGCCAAGGCTTACTGGAACAATTTAGTTCCAGGGAGCAGGAATGAGGGCTGAGGGAAGTGAGGCAGGAAGGAGGGGGGGGGTGAGTGAAGATGGGCTGTGGACCTAGCCTCCTGTAAGTGAGATGGGTTGCTCCATCTCATGAGACCATTTTCCAAGAAGATGTATAAACTGGGTCGTAGAAAGTCAACCCTGAGGGAATACAGGAGGAAGAACTGATCTGCCAGCCCTTGTCTTCCCACCGTCCCCTGAAAGCTTTACCCACAGGTTCCTAGTACCCTGTGCGTCCTGGCTGCATGTGTAGGTGCCGAGTGGAGTCCTGAAGAGTGCCAGCACTGCTAGTCAGAGATGCGGCCCCTCTGTGATCTGGCGTCACTCAGCACCCCCAGTTTTGCAGCTCTCTGCTTGAGGCTCTCTCTGGTTGCAGGAGCATGTCTGGCCCGCCTACCCAGGAGTTCACACTCCTGGGAGCTGTGAGTTGGTGCTCACTACTCTGGAGTCTTCCTCCCTGGGGTGTGGCCGCCAGAAAGCAGGTGCCGGGCATCCTCCCAGATGCTTCCAGGGGCAGGGAAGCCCAGGTCCCCACCTCCGCACCTCCCGCCGACACAGGCTTTCCTCTCATCCCTTATCAGTGTCCCTAGGATCCGCTCTACATTTTTATCTCAGAGTCTGCTTCTAGGAGAACTTACCCGAAGCCAGGAGAGAGGCCCTCAGGGATGTGAGGGGTGCATGGCACGGGCACGCAGTGCAGGCAGCCATCCCTGTGCTGCCAGTCTAGCTGGAGTGACGAAAGGGGCAGAAGTTGGGGGAGGTTGCGAGGACCCAAGGTGACACATACAGGTGTCGGATGGTGGCCACTGTATCTGGCAAGAAGGGGGACAGTTCACTGATTTTAAACTCCCCCCAAAGAAGTATTTACCCGGTGCAGAGGCTAAGCTGAGCGTTATGTGTGAATCAATGCACTTAAACCTCACCATCGTGACTCAGGCACTATTAATGTGGCCCACATTTTACAAATGAAGAAACAGAAGCACATAAGGAGGAAGTAAGCTGCCTCAAGTAATGTAATAACAAAAGACCAGAGGCAGGACTTGGACCCAAGGCAGTCTGCTTCCAGAGTCTGCGTCCGTGAGTTAATGGTTGAGGATGACGCAGCTTAATCATTGCTGTTTGCAGAGTTACCATGACCTGATTTAATTTTAGGGGACAGATATCTCCAGCCCCCTCCCCCCCCTTCCATTGACCTCCTCCAGACCTAGTTTCTTAGTTGAGTGCGTGTATGTGTACGCACCGGGCGTTGGGAACATGGGAGCTGGGGGTGAAAACACGGCGACCCGTTTCCCTGCAGTGTTGTTCCCCAAAAGAAATAACCTCCCACCCTTTGTAATCAAAGCAGAAGCCAAATCTGAGTCTCTCATCTGGGTCTGGGTTTTCCAGGACCAGAGGCTGTTTCTAAATTAGACTCTAATTTACTGGCCATCAAATAGCACAAAGCAAACAACTTTTTGATGAGTTAAGTGTAAATGAGTCAGAAGCAGAGAGATTAAATTTTCCCTCAAATACACATGGGTTAAAAAAAATTATAGTCTCTAGAGAGCCTGGCTCCTTGAGGACTGAGTTTTTGCCAAGTCAGCACACTGGAGAAAGAGTCTGTGACTCTGCCAAACCTCAAGCGCCACTGGCTTCCTTGCCTTAGCTTCTTGCTGAACTGGGAGGAATCGGTCTTCCTAAATCCTCGCTGTCTGTCAGAGCTGAGAGCCCATTTCTGTGCAAATGATTCATTGTTATAATTTGTGCCACCTTCTCACAGGCTCAGGGACTTTTCATTTTTTACATCAGTTCCTATGTAGTATTTCAACAAGTCTTTTCTCCCCCTCCCCGTCTCCCTCCTGCCCTTCCATCGTCTCTGCCAACAGATTCAAAACAGGAGTCCGTGACAGGGCTCTCTTTGTCTAGCCCCGAATCTCACTCTCTGTGCCTCTGGCAGTCTATTCTGACAGGTGCAGAGCAAGCAGGAGGAATGACAGCATCATGCAAAATGCAAGCAAATGTAGTAGTGTGCCTCAGCACTTCTCCTGCTGGTGTCCCTTCGGGTTACAGTGAAGTCACCTTTGGGGATGACTTCTGTTCTCTTACTTAAACAAAGAAGTCACTGTGGATGTCATTCACCACCCCCAGTTCTACTGTTAAGAGTGTGACAATGAGAAAAGGGTTAGAATTATTTTGAGTATCTTAGGTACTTCCCATTCCAGAGTTTGGAGTAAAAATGTGTGCCCCATTGCAGGTGGCTATACGGATGCAAGGGCAGGGGTCCACTGAGGCGTCCGTGCATATTGGTGGCAGAGGGCCAGTTTGCTCAATTGCAGGCAGTTCTACTTCTGAGGTGGGTGACATAAACAACCCAGAGCCAGGAAAACAAACCTCTTCTCTTTGCATTTTAATACCAATAAATATGGCTCCGAGAATTGAGCCAGCGGCACTTGCCAATTCCTTTGCGTTTGGAGTGGATTTTAATGAGCACCCAGAGTGTAGTCATCTCTCCCAAGCTTTTTGCAGAATGTCCAGGTGATGCCTCAGGAGAACTCCCCCTGTAGAACCGATGGCATCCACACCTGCGACATCCCGGAGGGCTGGTCCCTCAGACACTTTTCGCCCTGTGGGTCCTGGAAGGTGGTTGGATCTGAGTCTAGAACAAATTCCAGGGAACACGCACATCAACTTGTGAGATGCTCTGCTGGGCTGGTGGCGTATGTTGGCGCAGGATCGTGCCCGGCAGACAGGCTGCGTGTGGCTCATGGAAGGGTGCTGGAGTGAAGCCTGCTTGATGCCGAGCCGTGTGTGTGCGAGCCACGGTGAAGTCGGACAGCAGATGGAAGACTCCACCAAACCTTTTACGGGCCATATGTCACTTCTGAGTGTTGGCCAACAAACTAAAATTTCAGCTAATATATAATGATTTAAACAACAAAAAGAGCAGCTGCACTTTGATTTTTGATTCCTTTCCTCCCAGCTTCCCCAGCTCGCTGGAGCTTCTTGAGTTCCTTTCTTTAACTCTAACTCACTCTGAATCTTTGCCAGGCGACCCCGTCTTCAGAACTACGCTGCGGGTTACATCCACTCTCTCAGTTCTTTCTTCCTTGAGGGCTGAGTTTTCTAACTTCTTTGTGGTTGTAATCATTTTTTAATTTGGTAAGAAAATGGTACAAAGCACCTGAGTTGAGTATCTTTATACTTTTGCCGGCTTAGCTGTTTCTCTTCCTTTTTTTTTTTTTTTTTTTAAATCCCTCTTGGGTAAAGGGCCCGTGCATTCTTTTTGGGGCACCTGGGTTGGCCTTCGGCTTACCCTGCAGAGCTAGTCCTCGGAGTAGACTGTGGGAGGGCAGCTCGCTCTGATTTATGAGGACGTGACCTGAGATGGAGCTCCTCTGGAAAAATTCAGCTCTTTTACTGTCAGAATCATCTAGAAGGAAATGATTGATGTCAGGAATAAGGAAAGCAGGCCACCTCTTGGCTTTTTAGTCTCTGCTAGTTCTTCTATCCCACACACTTTAAGTGCCAAGTCTCTACTCCCAGCGGCCTTGGACATGATAGCCGGTTTAGTGCTTGAAGCCTCATGGAAGAAGAGGCTGCTTGTTAAACATTGAGGGTTATACAGTTGTTTCTGGGGTCAGTATGCTGGAAACCACCGGGAAAGGAGTGGGAGAACAATATGAACTTAAACTTGCGCGCTTGCCAACCACTAACCCAATAACTCAATTTAGGAACACATGATTGCTGAAGTTATGCCATCATATGAGGGCTCTATAGATGTCATTCTAAGAAACTCCAACTCAGGTTTCTATATATTAATTCCTGCAAAACTCAGCCGCCTCCCTAATGTTAACCCAAAAGATTTTGAACAGCAGGGTGAATAAAAATTATAGCAGAGTACATCAAACTCGATGATTTCTGTAACATCTGGAGCAAAGCACATTAAATGGGGAGTAAAATGCACATTCATCATGGGTGTTTGGGTTTGTTTTCTGTTTTTACAAAGAGAGGAAGTAAGGAATATTTTTCCTGTAGGGATTTTTAGTTATCTGTTCCTGTGCGAAACTGGAAACCTCACAGAAGAATTATGGTTTCTGTATTTATAAGTTGATTCTCTTTGTAAGTCTGATTAGGGTTTTGTCCTGTAGCGACTTTACTTTGGGGAATTTATCCAGAGATAGAACTGGTGTGTGAAGCGACATGTGTACACAGTTAACTGGTTCAGCATTATTTACGAAAGCAGGAGATTGGAAACAACCCAAATATTCATCAATGGAGAACAGACTGCATTATAATATATCCACACACTGAATGCAACCTCAAAGAAAGAAGGTGGTCTCTATATCCAGAGATAGAAAAAGCCCCAGGACACTTGTTAGTAAAATTCAGGCGTAGAACACAGTGTGCAGTGCACTACATCTTGATTCATATAATAGGTGTACATACATAAAGAAACTTTAGAAAGATACATAAAAAAGTAGGCCCACAGGAGAGCAAGAATAGAGACCCCAAGAGGGAATAAGCCATTCGCTTCTTTTTTTTTAATTGAATGTATTTGATATATAGCATTGTATAAATTTAAGGTATAAAATGTGTTACTTTGATACAGTTATATATTGTAATATGATTGCCATTGTATCAATATTATCACATTACATAATTATAGTACAATATTGCCTATATTCACGTTTCTATGCATAATATCACTATGGTTTATTTACTATTCATTGCAAGTTTGTAACCTTTAATAATATCAGTTTATCCTCCCACCCACTAACCCCTGTTAACTACCATTTTACTCTATTTTTTTACGAGTTTGACTTTTTCATATTCTACACATAAGTGAGATCATGTGGTACTGTCTTTCTCTGTCTGACTTATCTCACGTAGTATAATGTGCTCAAGGTCCATCCAAGTTGTTGCAAATGGCAGAATATCCTCCTTTCCTGTGTTGAATAATATTCCATTGTCTATGCACACGTACCACATCTTTTTTATCCATTCACCCACTGGTGGGCATTTAGGTTGTTCCCGTATCTTGGCTATTGTGAATACTGCTTCAGTAAACATGGGAGTGGATATATGTGTTTGAAATACTGTTTTCATTTCCTCTGGGTATGTACCCAGTTGCCACTCACTTCTTAATCTCTTGGAATCTGGCTTTTGTACCCACTGTTCTGAGGAAAATTTTTCCTACTGGCTCACTTCTATTGAATGTTTTGAATACCAAACTCTCAATGTCTTGTTGCTCACTAACTAGCTTGGGGATGCTGTTTAGCCTTTACAAACCTCAGCAGATAAAGGGAAGAGAGAGCTAGTATTTCTGAGTGGCTGCAATCATTGCAAAAGTATCTCTTTTAATCTTTACAGTGGCCCTATGAAATAAATAGGTACTATTATTACCTCCATTTCACAGATGAGGAAATTGAAGCTTGGAGAACCTAACTGACTTGCCTCAAGCCATATAACTCCTCAGTTATGGGGTCAAGGCATGAACATTGGATGGCTAGCCTCTAATGCAAGCTTAGGAGGAGGCTTTGTAAAGGACAAATACGGCAGTGTTTTCACTCACCATTGTCACCTTCTCTTCTCCCTGATTCTCCACTGGACTATTTCTTCCACATCTCTGGCTGCTCATTTCCCAACTCTTCTTTGGCTCTTCTTCCTTCCCTTCACCTAAGATTGTCTCCAAAGTCCTGCCTTTATCCTCCTGTCTCTAGCTAACTCCCTTCCTCCAGAAGGGCTTTGATATTCACCCAATGGGTTTCCTTTTGAAGTCTGTGTCTATACCTTCAGACATTTATTTCCATTTGTTTGAAGGACATCATCACCCAGTCATCTTGCTGGAACTGAGAACCAGTATTTCCTGAGTCAAATATATCTTTTTGCTTATAATCTGGTTCTTCTTCTTGCTTTCTTTTTCTGATAACACTACCTCCCCAGCTCCAAATTCCTGAGGCTCAAAACCTTAGAGAAGACTTTGATTCTTTTTTTCTTCCTTGCTACTAGTTTTCAGGAAGTAAAAAAATTTACTGTTTTGACTTTGACTGACTTCATGTAGCTTTGTTAGGCATTATATCTTGCCTGGGGAGTTCTCTCTTCACTGACCACCTCACCTCTAGCTTTTTCCTCTGTTGAGTATTTAAGCATCTGACAATCTTCATGGAGAGTGGTGCTCATAAGATCCATGTGAGGAAAACTTTAAAATGTTAATGAGGGACACACACAGAATCTTCATAAATGGAAAGGCCAGGAGCACAAATTGTTATAAAGTTGCCAATTCTCCCTAAATTAATCTATAAATTTAATAAGGCTTCAATAAAAATATCAAAAGGTTTTTTTTTTTTTTTTAATTTTTCTGTAACTAGATAAGCTGACCTGAGAGTTTTTATAGAAAAATAGTATGATAGGGCGCCTGGGTAGCTCAGTTGGTTGAGCAACTGCCTTTGGCTCAGGTCATGATCCTTAAGTTCCGGGATCGAGTCCCACATCGGGCTCCCAGCTCCACGGCGAGTCTGCTTCTTCCTCTAACCTTCTCTCCTCTCACGCTCTCTCTCACTTTCTCTGTCTCTCAAATATATAAATAAAATCTTAAAAAAAAATAGTATGATAAAATATTTCAGGAAAATTCTGAAAGGGATAAATAAAAAGGGGAGATGAATCCTAAAAGATATTAAAATTGTTAAAAAAGTGAAAGTATTTAACATAGTTTAACTGTATATAATAAATGAGAACAATTGATAGAATCAGAAATCGATCCTAATACTTTTATGAAAAGTAAGTACTTGAAAAGGTTGCATATCTAAATTAGTGGGGAAAAATTTACAATTTAATAAATGGTGTTGGGACAATTGGGCAGCCATCTGGAAAATAATAAAGTTGTATTCTCCTAACTCTTTAAGCCGAAATAAGAGCCAGATGGACTATCAACATGAAAATTAAACTATCAAGTTTCTAGGAAAAAAATCAAAAAAATTTTTCTAATGATTTTGGAAAAGATCATTTATCTTTTTAAGCATGATAAAATTCAGGAGACATAAAAGAAAAGATGGATAAATTTGGCTCTAAAAATCAAAAGTTTCTGCACAGTAAGAAACACTATAAAGTCAAAAGACAAATCATAATCAAGGAAAAAAATTTGTAACAGACATGTCAGACAAAAGGCTAAATATGTTAAAATATAAAGAACTTATACCAATGAATAAGAAAAAGATTAACACTCTACTAGAAAAATTGGCAAAAGGCATGAACAAATAGCTCACAAAAAGAAATACAAATGGTACTAAAATAGTTGAACAAATGCCCAGGTCCCTCCACAATAAGCAAATGTAAACGAAAACTGCATTTTTCAGCTAATATCCAGAGTTCCTTAAAATGTATTTTTGACAACTTGCTTTTGACAAGGATATAGGAAAACAGACATTTGTACGTTTTTAAGGTATGTAAATTGATGCAACCTCTAAAAAGAGTAATTTCAGAATATTTATCAACATTTAAAGTGTGCATAGCCTTCCACACATCAATTCCATGTTTAAAATTGTCTCCTACAATTCTATTTCAGCTTGTGCCTGAAGAAATGTATAAGGATATTATCTACCACACTAAGTGCAATAGAATATTTTACTATCACAGAAAAAGAAATGAAATAGTAAAGCATGGAACCTGCCATGTTTAGCCTCCACTCAACCCCCCTGATTGTTTCGCATCAGGTATAGAAAGTTCTGTGATCTGGCCCCAGGCTGCCTTTCTGTCTGGCATCTTGCCTCTCTCTACACTTCTTGTACTCGGTCAAAGGAGCACATTGCTGCCCTGACCAGTCCTCTCTTCCTATCTCTCTTTGTCCTGAAACTCTTGCTGACATGCCTTCTTCCCCACCTCTCCCCTCTTTTTTTGTGAGAGTCCTAACTCTCCTTTATAACTGGACTCATGTGCTACCTCCTCTGAAGACATCCTTGAACCCTTGACAATCCTCCATCCCTACTTGAAAATCTTTGCTGGGTGTTATAGGCAAACAATGAGTCTTGGAACACTACATCACAAACTAATGACATACTATATGGTGACTAACATAACACAATAAAAATAAATAAATAAATAAATAAATAAATAAATAAATAAATAAATAAATAAAATTGATTATGGTGATGGTACACCACTCTGTGAATATACTAAAAACCATTGAATTGTACACTTTAAACTGAAAAAAAGGGAAAGGAAAAAAAGAAAAGAAAAATCTCTATCTGTTATGACCTTTTTTTAAAGATTTTATTTATTTATTTGACAGACAGAGATCACAAGCAGGCAGAGAGGCAGGCAGAGAGAGAGGGGGAAGCAGGCTCCCTGTTGAGCAGAGAGTCTGAGGTGGGGCTTGGATCGCAGGACCCTGAGATCATGACCTGAGCTGAAGGCAGAGGCTTTAACCCACTGAGCCACCCAGGCACCCTCTGCTATGACTTTTGCCACAGCACTCTGAGGTCGTCACTGGAATGACAGTGATATTTTGCTGTCCTCCCTTTGATGTAACTGTTTAAACCTGGAGACACTTGGATACAACCTACAGAAGACAGTGTTAACTTACATTTTCCCCAAGAATGAAAATATCTTCATTGCTTGTTTCTAATCATCTAAGTAATATGCACATACTTAAAAAGTGGAAAATCTCAAGACTCATTCCTCCGTGTGTGTGTGTGTGTGTGTGTGTGTGTGTGTGTGTGTGTGTGTGTGTGATAGAATAAAGGAAAAATAAATTTCCTGAAGCAGATCCCTGGGTCAAAGAATACACATATTTAAAATTCTGACATATGCTGCCAGACTGATCTTTAGAAACATTTGTAATTCATTCAACAAGAGTCACTGAGATCCAAACGTGTGTCAGGTACTGGGTATGGCGTATTTGGGATACAATGGTGAGTAACGGCAGGTGTGGAATCTGGTGTAAGTGTTACTAAGGAGAAACACATAGTCCTGTTTGGAAGAACGTAGTCCAGAGGGTTTGGCATAGAGGGCGTTCAAGGATGGCTTGGTGGAGGAAGAGACGTTTCCGATAAGGCTTACAGCTCAAGTGGGAAGGAACTAGACGAGTGGGGGCCAGAAGAGCTCTTTAGCCACAGCCCATGCACATGTGGCCACAGGCGGCTTGTAGAAGGTGTGTGTGGTTGGTGTGGAAAGTGAGGGGGAGCCCCGTGCAAGGTAAGGCTGGAGATATGGGAAGGGAGCAGGACACAGATGCATTTGTAGGTCTTGTGAAGGATCTTATTGTTATTCCAGCAGCATGGGGAGATATAAGCAGGGTTTAGAGAACGTATTTGTGTTTTAAAAAGATAAATTTGGCTAAGCGGAGAACTGGCAAACAGGCAAGAATGAACAGGGTTGACGTGTTAGGGGGCTATTGTAGTCATCCAAATGACAGGTGATAGTAGCTTAAACTAGTCTGAATTACAGACAATAATAAGGTGATCAAGGCAGAAATATAGGAAAGTAGATGATTTTATAATTTTACCAATGTATACTGGTGTCAGAGTGGATGTCGCTGATCTTTTTCCGTCTTTGCCGATCCAACATGTGTGTGTGGTGTATATTACACGTAATAGGGATTGTATGTATAACTTAATTTTCCTCTGATTATTAGTGAGTTGAACGTTTTTTCCTATTGTATTATTTCTTCTTTTGAATTATCTGTATCTATCCTCTGCCCATTTTCTTTTTCATTCTTTTTTTTTTTTAAAGACTTTATTTATTTGACAGAGAGAGAGAGACAGTGAGAGAGGGAATACAAGCAGGGGAAGCAGGCTTCCCGCTGAGCAGGGAGCCTGATTCGGGGCTCGATCCCAGGACTCTGGGATCACGACCTGACCTGAAGGCAGACACTTAACGACAGAGCCAGTCAGGCGCCCCTCCTTTGTCCGTTTTCTTATTGGGATACTCGCTTTTTTCTGTATCAGGATCCAGTTTGGGATCCCACATTGCATTTAGTTTTCATTTCTCCACTGTCTTCTCAGGGCAATGGAAGTTTCTTAGGTGCATATATTTTTATTAGTGATTTGAATAAACCATTGTGGTATTGACACAGGTCAGAGAGTGGCAAGAATCCAAGTGTGAAATTAAGGTAAACTTAAACCAATTTAAAAAAAGCAAATGACAATGTGTGATACATGTAGCAAATATTTATCCAGTCTTTTTTTTAAACTTGGGTGTTTGTGCGTATGTATGTTAATGTGAGATACCGTTGCCAAGTCACCATCTTTTCCTTTATTATTGCCAACTTTGGTAAAATGCTTAGAAATCCCTCCAACCCAATGGATAGAACTCTTTATTGTGCATGGTCTTATATTACTTTTACAACCATACATTTTCAGGTTATATCAAGTAAGATGTAAAACAGACGTCTTCCCCCCGTGCTTATTCTGTCTGCCCTCCACTTCACCAGCTGGGGCGATAAAAATCAGTACTGAGTTGGTGCTTGTGATATAAAATTGGCAAAGTCAGAATGCTCTCCTCCCAGTTGCTTTGACTTTGCACCGAACTTGGGTCCTGACCGAGGCCTACCCTGTGTCCTTGGTATTCTTTAATTGTCTTATCAGTCCTACCAGATCATGAGTTCCTTGAGGGCAGGAACCACATCCGTCTCCTGTGTAATCCCCATGTAGCTGGGTCCTCCTTCGGAATCTCTGCCAACATAGCATTTCAATGCATGCATTCCATGAAGAAAAGCCAAACCCTAAACATTGATGAAATGGATATATTTTTTCTCGAAAGTTTTGTGAGACTTTTATTGGAAGTGAGAATCCATCGGAAATCCCACAGCATGCCAATGAAATGTTGGTCTACTTCCTCTTCCCCTCTCTTCGGCAGCTGCTCTCCAGTGAGAGTAAAAGTCTAGCCAGCAAAATAAAACCCACCATGTCAGCCTAATGAGGGTCACATGTGTTTTTTCAAACTTCCTTTAAGGAAGGAAGTTCAGTTCATCTTAACAAGCCTGTCTCCCTTGGTGTTCTTATCAGAGAACTTTGTGCAGGACAATCAATACGTGCTTGGGGAAACCATTGAGGTAGGCAACAATGTGGTTCTGTTGCTAGATCCAGGCCGAGACTTAGTTGGTATCTAGGAGGTAAAAAAGGCTTTTCTTTTCTCATCCCTTCTTGTCTCCATTTCATGGAAAGAATTAGGACTCTATCGGAAACCTGCCATGGTTTTATGTGCTATCAGATTACGTTAATTGTAATAAGGATCCATCTTAAATTCTCACCAAAGGGCTTAGTTCCTAAAGAAGCATTTTCTTAAATGGTCCCTTAGCACAGACAAGAGGACAGCGTTATTGCAAAGTGAGCAGATGGTCTGGGTGAACTGAAAATGTGGATATCATCTGTCCTGGGTGGCCAGCCAGATGCAAATCCATTTGGGATAAAGCCTTCAGGCTAGAAGCCAATGGCCCCCCGAATAGGAAGTTTTACCACTTCCCTGAGGAGAACAAAGAAAAGAGTTGAAATACCGTGCACCTCTGGTCAAAGCGGATGGAAACATTCTTGGTTCTGAGGAGCAAGCCAAGTGCACACACATGAGCAAACCAGATTACAGGTGGTTGGAGGGTAGCTGCTTGATGCCTCACCCAGGCCTGGGTTAGGAGCAGAGCCATAGGATGTTTGAATATCACGTGAGCACTGGGTCACAAGATGAATTCAAGTTCAAGTTTTCAGAAGCCTAAGGCCCTGGCACCAAAATTCTGGCCTAATGACAAGTGCAGTCATTTTTCTTCTTTTCCTCCCCTGTTTCACTTCCTAATGGCCTCATCCTGCTTCCTGAGCCTTTTCAGCCTTCATTTACCTATAACAAGTTTGCCTTGTGTGAACTTATCTCTTGTTGGTGATGTGACATCATTTTCTGTTCGCTGTAGTTTCCTCCTCTGAAGACAGAGAAGGAAACTCATGAGAGATCATGTGGATAGAGCAACCCACGCAGTACCGGGCACCTAGGAGGTATTCCTGTGGTTCATTTTAGGAGAAGCTAAGGCTGATTCCAGCTCTCATGCTCTCATGCTTCCTCCGTTCTCTCAGACCATTGGCGAGGGTGTTCCTTGAGCAGAGCAGTGGGGATGGCAGGAGCCTTGTCCTTTCCTGATTCTTTGCCATGTCGAAGTCCTCAGCATTTAGATCTCTTGCTATTTTGAAAACCTGGATGATGGCTCCCTGGTATCTCTTCAAATGCAACAGCCCAGGAGCTGTTGCTTCTGCTGACCTCTCTGCAGGGTAGGACAATGGGCCGGTGACAGCTGCAGGAACCACGGGAAACAGCCAAAGATTCAAAGCTGTAACTGAGTTAATGACACCGGGGCACTGGGGGTGGCTGTCTTGAGAATTATAAAAAAGAAAGAGAGAAAGAAAGAAAAACCAGAAAAAAATCCCCAGCCCCAAAACCGAGACAGATGTTTTGACTTAGGAAAAAAGCATAAAGAACAGTTTAGAAATTTGTCGTCCAAAGAGCAAATAGATACTTAACTGGCCTAAAATAAATCCAAAGACATTTTATATTTACATCAAAATTGACCCAAGAGGGAAGATCAATAAAAATCGAATCCTCTGGACTTCTCTATTTTCCCTCATTTCTTTTCTTTCTTTTTTCCTCTTCTCCTCCGATACAATGTATTGTATATACAATTGTAGATTGCATATACAGGAAGTCTTCTTAAGTATTTCACAGGGCTCAGGCTCAGGCTCAGGTAAGCTGGAACCAACCCATACGGTGGATGTAAGACATGAATGGGAATCTTGGAAATTCCACCCCTCATCTTGTGCTGCCTCATGTACTTGAATCTCTGTGAATTTCATTTCGGGTGTAGTGTGTTAATGATGTCAGGGAAGCACATCTGCGGAATGGTGCAAGGAGCCCATGCCTGGCATTCAGGACACATAGGCTACAGCTCCAGTTGGCTCCTAATAGACGTGTGACTTGGAGAGTGTAACTCAAGCTCCTGCCGATTTCCCTTCCTAAGGTCTCTTCCTTGTCTAATAGGCGAAGTGTATGCCTTGGGCAGAGCGGCTGTTCACAGTCATAGAGGTTCAGGAGCTTACTCTGGGGAAATGTCGGGATTGAAATCCGCCCTTTGTTGCGCTTACCAAGACTCTGCCTTGCCCGAGGGGAAACTTGCTGAGACCCTGATCATGAGCCTGGGTAGAGGGCCTCCCTAATGTGGGGCAGGGTAAAGAGAAGGGGAAGCATTCTTGAGAGCTTGGGACCTGCAAGCCCAATGATGTGACTATTTGCAGGATGCTCAAGAGGGACCAAAGATCAGAGAAGTCTGCAGGAGACAATGTGGAGTTTAGGAGAAGGAGGAGGACACGGAGAGTCGGTGGGGAGAGGAGTCCCAGGAGAAGTCTGTGGGAGGCAGATACCTCTGATATCTCCGAATGTCAGGGTGACTTGGAGAGCAGCCTGGCCGCAATTCAATGATAAGGCGCAGAGGAACCAGACAGGGAGGAGGGCTTGTGCACACAGGCCGACACCGGTCTGCCAGATGCTCTGTTCTGCTGGGGTCCGGAGGGGGGCTGGGCATGGCAGGCTGGGCACAGGCTGGGGGCGGCTGGGGACCAGAAAACAACGTGAGGATGAAACAGACCGCAAGTCTCCACGCTGAGGTAGTGCGTGGCCATGATTTATCTACTTTTATATGGTTGAATAGAGTCTGTCCCTGAGAGAGCTTGCACTGTAGTAGAGTGGATTGCTTTGTGCCTCACCGAGCCTGACTGACTGACTTCGGGTTGTATTTGTAGGTTTTGAGATGGGGCGATGCTGAAGAGAAATGACAGGGAAAATGGAAGGACCAAGTGGTGGTAAAGGGAGGCAGGCCTTGTACTTGGAAGACCCTCCACCCGGCCTGTCTTCAAGGGTGACACGGTTATGATCCTGGGGCAGGAAGTGTGAATAAACTGAAAACACGACTGCAGAGCTGGGTTAACTCTGGAAGGGGCAAAACCAGGTTCCATTTGGAAAACCCAAGGGAGTGATTCGGAACCTGAGGGTGAAAGTCTGTGGAGAGGGCATTTGTGACCTGGAGCTGGGACGGGAAAGAGCGGTGTCTGTGCTCAACTGGAAGGTCTGGTTTATTGGATGGGACGGCAGAGGCCGGCAACACAAGTAAGGTGTCCCTACAAACTGCCCGGGGCTGGGCCGAGCTCGGTGTGGGAGGGGGCGGAACCCCGTCCTCTGGCTGACACCATTGAGCTCGCACCCTGGACTCTCCCAAAATGTGCTGAACGGGTTTGCACGTAAGCCGTGGGAGCCGAGGGCCCATAGTCGGCACGGGGGCCATACAAATCCCAGAGAAGAACCAAGGGCTGGGAGCAATTCTGTTTTACCAGTTACTTTGGAGGCTGAGGGTGACAAAGGGAGTGGAAGGGAGGCATTTTTTTCATGGTGAGAGGACAGCACTGGGTTAGGTGACTTAGAAGATGGGCGCTGGCCCTCCCTCAGGCAGCTGACCTTGCTTACCAAATGGGCCCCTTGGTCCGGAAGGTTCTCTTCAGTTCTCTGACACTGAGGCAAACCTCACAACCCATGGCTGAATACCCTCAGCTGTGTTTCCAGAACTCCAGGGGATGGTTTCCGTCCGCATCACCGCGGCAGACTTAACTGTCACCCTAGGTGCAAAGCCGGTGTCTCGCCAGCAAGGCCTGACACGCCAGCCCCGACCAGAGCCCTGGCATGTGGGTCCTGCATGCTGCCCACTTCATTGTGACGAGGTGCTGCTCATTCATAACTGGACCCCAGCGTCTGCACACACTACCCAGCATCTTGGCATCGTTTTCTTATTCAACGGACGAGAAATTCAGAGTTCAGGAAGGGTAGGGGGCCTACCCAATGTCCTGGAGAGGGCAGTCACACCCGACTGGGTTTTTCCTAGAACTCTACTTGAGTTCCCCCAATTGAGTGCATCTCCGTAGTCGCTCCTCAAATTGCTCTAATTTCCTCAAACTGCCGAACTTATTTCACGAAAGAGAATTGTATTCCCTAGACCTACTAACTCTAATACCTTCATGGAAAGAATGGTCCCTGGAACAGACTCACGTATAAAAACTCACCCTTGGCAAACATTCTCAGATTAAGATTTATAGGTCAGAAGAGAAAATCAGACAAAATGATATTCTTACGTTTCTTTAAATCTACCATAAAACCAAAAATCTTTAATGAACCAGAAAATGCGCAAAAACCATTAAGTTAAAAATAAACTTTAAAAATTGACTGGAAGTCAACAAGAATAATAGAAGATATAAAAGCTGCCAACTAGAGCGGTGATTATATTATATTGATCTAAAGGATTAAGGTGAAGAGAGGGGACTCAAGGATACACCATGATGCATGTTTGCTGCCCTTAGAATGAAAGCTTCCAGGAGTGATGGGTGCTTGGGTTTTAGAACCTCAGGAGGGGGCCACCTTCTCCCTACCCTCACCACGAAGAAGTTTGTTCAACAGACTCCACTCCAAAGCAGTTTTACTAGCAATGTCTGATGTGGTCGCATGATCAAATCTAGTCAAATGCCTAGTAAACTGTGAAGAGCTTTATAAATGCAAATGGCGCCTTGGTTCTAGGGGTGGGAGTTTAGGTCTCAACCACTGTTTTATCCTCAGAGGGCCTGACCACATTAAGTATTTGTTGAACAGATGAGTCAAATAATCTACAGATAATTCTCTTTTGATATTATTCCTTCTGATTTATCCTCAAAGATTTTTTTTTTCCTTGGGGGCTGGTGGGTGCCATGGGATACTCATTTGCTCTCTATTTACAACCTAAAAACTGCCCTGGTGGTTCTGTTGTATCTTATTCTGTTTGGAGGGATCCTATAGAAAAGGGGTCCTTCTATTGAGAAGGAGGATGGAGGAGATGACATCGACAGTCCTTTCAGGAGCTGAGATTCTATGATTACAGGTCCACTGGCTTTCTCCCGTGACACTAGGTGATTTGCCCCTTGCTTTGCTCACTGCCTTCCTCCTCTCGTGGCCTGGCTGAAATATCTTAGGATGTTCATTTCGGCTCCTAGAAACTCAGACATCACTTGATTTCTATGATCCAATCCTTGGAATTTTCTCTCCCAAACCATAGATAAAACCACAGAAGGTACTCTGAAATCGTTTTTTAGGCTTCTCTTGAGGGTGGACTCGATTCATTCATTTATTCAACAGATATCATTGATCACTTATGAGGTGCCAGGCACTTCACTATTACTGAAGATCTGGTCCTACACAACACAGACAATTTCTTCTCATAGAACTTGAATGTTGATGACTGGGACAAGGGCCCCAGTGGTGTGGGCTCTGCTGTGACTGGCCTCCGCCTCCCCACCCCATCCCTGGGCCAGCTTTGCAGTAGTAAAGGAAACAATAGCATGTCTGATAAATCTGTGCAAATGACAGAGGTGACATCAAGGACTTCACAGTGTTAGACTTATTAATTTTGTGTTTATATGGTTTTGAGGATCTTTTACATTCTGGTTAGCCAAAGGCTGCTAGTGCAAAGGGCCACATGGAGTAGGAGGACCTGCTCCCAGCCATGACTGCCTCCCAGCCCATTTCCTTAGTGGAAGGTGTGCAGCATAAATGGGATGATTCTTAACCTCCAAAGGGTTAAGACTTAGGGTCAACATTCTGCTACCTTGTCATCAAAGAGTACCGAGGTGCGAATATTTTCTTTGCTCTATGGAGCCCTGTAGCATAGTAGCTAAGAAGCATCAGATCTCAGCTATGTACTTGAGGCTCCCAAGACCTCCTCCTAGGAGTAGAGTAGAGCCAGGTTTTGTTCTGTCCTGTGAGCTCTGGGACAATGCTTTGCCTCATGGAGCAGCAAGCTTTTGCCCCCTTTGCCTTGGTGTCCTGCAAAGAGCCTGTGGGGAAGGTATGATCCCCACCAAGTTTCCTTGCCTTCCTGGGCTATAGGAATGTCTTTGGTGAGACACTATGCAAACTTACACAGAGCTCTAAGGAAAGGAGACAAATCACTGATGGGTTAACTTCAGGGTTCTATATGCTGGAGTATTTCACTCTAATTGGGATGACTCCAGTGAAATTGTTAGTTTTATTTTTAGGAGCCCTTGAATAGGTCTGACCTGGTCTGACTTTCCAAACTAGTTTGGAAAGATGGCTCCATCCTACAAAGATCCGAGGGAGCACGACTCACTTGGCCAAAGATTCAGGAACTCCAAGAGATGGTTTCACTGGCCACCAAAATAAATTAATCACAACAACTCCCTGAAGACACCTAACGTCCGTTCTGGAAAAATGTGAGGTTACAAATGCAGAAAGTAATCAAAATAAAGAATTGGTGGTTGGTGTTGGGGGACCATGGGAAGAGTGACATTTTCCCACAAGATTTACCTTTGCTGTAACAAGAATTTATCTTGTTGGGCTCTGTCTGTTTCATCCCGTCCTGTTGCCTGATGATATATACATTGCCTTCCTGATAGAACCCTGCCTTTCTTTTTTCCTTTTCCCATCCCTCCCTTGAAGCAGGGAGGCAAACAACCAAGACACAAAGGAATGAAGCCAAATACTACAAAACATTAATGGAATATTTGCTCCAGATGAGATTTTTAAAGAGGCACTTTAAATGCAGCAAAGACCTAAGCACTCACATCAATGTTCCTGTAAGCAGAAAATAAAATCTACAAATAAAGTTTTAGTAGAAGGTGTATCACTTTATTTTATTAGTATTCATATTCCGAGCTCATATATGCAATTGTGGAGAACTTCATGAGACGATTTTGCTCTTAGGAAACAGAAAACAACCCCAGACCAGCCTAATAAACATTCAGAATACCATCCATCCCAGGCACAGGTGTTCTCCAGTTGCCACCTCTGCTGATGTTTAGTGGGCTAGAGCTCTGGGCACCTTCATAATTTGTGCTCTGGCTTTGCATCCCACATGGCACTGCAGTGAAATGGCCCAATTTGTCCTGCCTGTGCACTGGAGGGGACAGGGTCCCCGGGATGCTCCTAGCAATATACCTGTCTTCCAGTTTGCTATATTTATAGTCAGGATGACACTCCTCCGAGCATCCCCTAACTGTTCAAGGACAGGTCAACTCTGGAGAAGAGTGCTTGAGGGCTTTCGGGACTGCTCTGCTTTTTGATCTGGCCTCCGACTCACAGCCGTGCACAGGTGAGGTCTTTAAACCTAGACTCCGGCATTGTTCCCTGAGCAGGTGCGAGACTGTGAGCCGATGTACATACCCTGTCCAGAACCAGGCGACATTGATTTTTTTGACAAACTGGACTGGTGTTAAAGAGGCTCTCTTGGGCTATAGGAAACGCTGGTGCTCTGCTACTTTCCTCGCAGTTTCATTCAACCTTCACAAGGGTATTCCCAGTTTTGACCCCAAAGCATTGAGAAGTGACTTTTCCACTTTACAGGCACTTTTATGCCCAAGTCCAGTGTTTCTCTTCTCATTCCACAGCAACACTAATGATAAACAAGAATCATTATGAGTTCCCCATGGAAGCACCCCCACATTTTAATTCCTTATGATTATGTGGTGGGGAGCTCAACTAAAGAGAATATGCAGATGAACAACAGGGAAGAAACCTGAGGGAGAACCAAGGATTTCAACAGAGCACATTCAGATGGGAAGGACTCCTAAAGATGCCCCAGGGTTTCAATAGCTCCTGGCTGTTTATAGTTCTGCCACCCAACCCCGGATCTGCAGAATCAGAATCTCTGTGGGAAAAACCTCGGAATCCGTGTTTTAATAAATATCTCAGGCGAGCCTGGAAAACACCAGTTGGTTGAGAAAATTCCTCATCTGGACCCTGGACCCAATTTGGGATGGAGCTTCGATCCATTTAAATCTCACTTTGCCTCTCTCCTCAGCAATCCTGCCCCCTGGACACATCTTCTGTGACCATGAAGCGTTCTATTCTCTCTCCTCCTTGTGTAAGGAAGTGCTTTCTCCTCCAAGTCCACATGGACTTCCCTGCTGTGCCCCGCTACTGCCACTGCCTGCAAAGCTCTTTCTTGCCCCTCGCATTGCCGAGCACCCCCAGTGTTAGGCATTTTTCCTTCTTCAAGGCTTTCTCTGCCTCTTCTCCTCATCCAATCGAATTTCCCAGGTAGAACTAGATGGTTATCTTCTCCCTAGACCTATCTCTTGGCTCACCTGCAATCCTCTTTAAGGAGAAATTGGATTCCAATCATGAGAAACTAGGGTGCCATGACTTGTGTCAACGGCTGGTGTCTCCTCACCCAGGGATGGTGGGGGTGTGGGTAGGGAGATGATCTAGTCTCTCAGGAGGCAGATCCTGCACTTGCTCTCCTCCTCGTTGGTACTAGTCGCCCATCACATGTCAAACCCTGGGCCCCTTCACAACCAGTTTAAGCCCTTTCCCTGGTATTTGGCCCAGTTCCCTGGAACCGCTCTGTGGCCCCTTTGCTCCCTCCACTATCGTTGCCCGCACAGGATGTGGGTCCCCTCCTCACTGCCATTGCTCAGGGCTTGAGACAGCCCAGTGTAACCACCACCTTGGGCCGGTCTGCCCCATTCTGGACTGCTGGGCACAGCCCTCCACTCCAGCCGCTGTGGCCTTGTGGCCAGCAGAGGAGAAGCTGAGTCCTGTGAGCCTGTGGTGATAAGGAGGTCAGAGAGGAGGCTCAGGGCCACAGCCCAGCCTCCAAGGGCAGACCTCCCTGGAGACTTGAGAACTGGCCAAGTGGCAGCCAAGGGGCAGACATTCCTGGTGTTTCTGCTGCTGCCTTTGCCACAGCCCGGGGCTCACCACATTCTCTAGGTCTGCTGTTTGCCCTGCTTTGTTAGCAGATCCCATCTACCCCCCACCCCCAAACCCTTCTTTTGCTCTGTCCTTTGCCATGGGGGTGGGGGTGAGATGTGGGGGTTGGAGAGGCTGCAGGAGGAGAGAGGGAAGGGATGCACTGGGACTTTAGGGGTATGATACTTAGCACCTAGTCACGGCTCAGCGAAGCTCCCATTGGCTTGGGACCACAGCTGAGGAAGGTTCTCTGTCTTTCCATATGGTCATTTCTCCAACGGCAGGGAGAGAACGGTGAGAAGGCAGAGATGGTGTTGTATTCCAGGACTTTTTTTTAACTCCTTTTTGTATAGATTCTATTCCTTCTCTAATAATCAAAGCTGACTGTTTGCAAGAACAGATACATGGATTATACTTTAATTTCTTATTTCATTCAGCAAGTATTCACTGAGAACATACTCTGTCTGGGCCCTTGGGGTAAAGGTGCTGGAAAGAAACATGGGGGGTGGGCTGCTGTGGATGAGATAAGCCTGCAGCACAGTGCCTAGGGTTGAGTAGGCCTCAAAGAATGGCTTTTAAATGGAATCAGGCAATTCTGATATAAGGAAATTAAGGGCCACATAAGTGCTATAAATAACATATCAAGGGTCAGGAAATCTTTCTTAGCTGCAGTGCCTGAGGGACGTGTCAGGGTGGAGGTAACTCTTGGGTTGACCTTAACGAACAGGTAGGTACTTGGAACCATGCGGGTGTGCTGAGCACTGTGGGTAGATGTTGACCTGAGTGTATGGAGGGAGGTGGGAAAGTTCTAGAATATTTGGGCTGTCAATAATATTTAGTTTGGCCAAAGCCCAGGGTTTCTTAACAGAAATAGTGAAAATCCTGGAAAAATCAGCCAAAGCAAATCTGTGGAATGCCTCTGACACAAGATGAGAAGCTTTGCCTTGATTTGGTCAGATATATAACCACTGGAGGCTATTCTCCAATAGGCAGATGAGTGAACATGTCAAATTGTGCTCTCCCTTCCAGGCCAGGAAGATCATCGACATAACAGTGTACAAGGGAAAGGGCGCTGGCCCTGTGAATAGAAATGGAAAGATGGGATTTTGAGAGTAGTCCGGAGGTAGACTGAGAGGGATCTGGCAATGCTGTGGGGATCAAAGAAAGCGACGTATCAGGAAACGGTTGTGTGCTTCTCTATACTGATTCCTGTTGGCTGGAAAGCTTCGCTCTTCAATGTTCAGGAATGTTTATTCGTGCTTACTCTCTTGTCTTGTGTGAGACAAGCAATACAGGACCAGCAAAGGGGATCAGGCATAGTCTTTGCCCCAACTGGAAAAGAGACTTAGAGGAGAACCCAGGCCAACCGTTCTGTTCCCTTTGGAGAGAAATCAGAGATGATCGAATGTTGTATTTAATATCATCCATGAAGTGGGAATGAGGGGAAAAAAGGACCAGGGTTCCCTGTGAACACCTTGAGTAGTTTAATGATTTTGTTTGGCTTTGTTTCATTCAGAGGTATTTCTTTGACTCTAACATGGGACGTGTATTGAGTCACAAAGGTGAGTAAGAGATTGTCTCCCTTCCCCTCCCTAAGGCTCTCCTAGATTTTAAGGCTGTTCAGAGGAGTATGAAACAAATGGCAGAGTGGGTAAAGAAGAGGACATATGCAGGGGTCTGGGATTGAAAGGCAGGTCCTGTGCCTCGCTGAGGCATCGGAGCTGAGGGGAGTCCCTCTGGGTGAGGCAGCATTTAAGCCAGATGGTGGATGGAGTAGGATTTCAGTAGGTAGACATAGAGAAGTGAGAGTAGCATTCCTGGTGAGAAAAAGAGGGAGAGCAAACGTGAGAAGACAGAGACGGTGGAACACATTTGGGGAATGCTGCATTGTCTTGTTTGAAAGATGTATAGGCAGCGGCACCTGGGTGGCTCAGTGGGTTAAGCCTCTGACTCTTGATTTTAGCTCAGATCATGATCTCAGGGTCCAGGGATCTGCCCCCTGCGTCGGCCCCATGGCGGGCTCTGCGCTCAGCTGGGAGTCTGCTTGAGATTCTCTCTCTCTGCCCTTCCCCACCCCTCAAATAAATAAATAAGTCTTTTAAAAAAAAAAGATGTATAGGCAGAACATAGTCCTATTTAAACTAGAGTTTTGTTTTGTTCTGTTTTGTTTCATTCATGAAGTTAAGAATAACAGTTGGAAATCCAACTAAGTGGTTTAGAAGTTGTGGTTTAGTTGTTTCCAGTTATACAATGTTCTGGGTTTCTGACTGGGTCTAGAAGACATCCTTGTTTGTTAGCAACTGGTAAGAGCTCTTTGAGGAGGTGATTTCTCCATTCTAGCCCTGAAGTGTATCTGTGGGACTTAGACTTTTGGCAATAATGTATCCTTGAGAAGGAGACTTTCATTATTCACTCTCCAGAGGAGTGGAAACCATGCTTGCTTTCCTCATGGAGTGTCTTTATGGACTCCGAAATGTGTATGTGACAGGACATCTATGGCAATATATGGAAATCACCACATTTCATAATCGCATTCCTGAAACCCCAAATGTTCAATGCCAGAAGTAGGCTGAAATTAGTCTGTTGCACTTTCTTACTTCATCACTTTGGATCTTCCTTCTCTCTCAGAGTTGTTGATTCCAAAAAGAGCAACTAGAAATATTATGACAACAGTATCTTTTTCATGCTAAATAAGAGGACAAGAAGGACCACCCAAGGGCAAGAGAAACAATTAACCAACTTAATTATCAGCAATAAGTTGTCAGTAATTCTTAGCTCTGTTCTTTTGGTAACATTATGTGCTAGCATGCTTAAAGTAAATACAAGAATGGATTTTTTTTTTTTTCTTTTTGGCAGGGCATGGTAGAGGGATGGTGGATAGGGTTGGAGAACTGATTGTCAAAACAGGATTCTAATTAGTGCATGAGATTCAGATTCTAAACAGGTCTTCAAGCATGAAGCATTGAAGTTGGTCCGTGTACTGCTTTCCTAGGGCTGATGTGCCAAATGACCACCAACCAGGTGGCTTAAAAAAGTCCAGCAATTTACTTTCTCACAGTTTCGGAGACCAAAAGTCCCAAACCGAGGTGATTTCAGAGTCACATTCCCGCTGAGGTGTCCCAGGGAGAACCCTTCCTTGCCTCTTCCAGCTCAACACTATGTCACTCTGCTTTGCCGCCACGTTCACACGGTCTATTCTGCGGGTCTCCATATCTGAAACTGTCCCCTGCCTTTCTCTCATGAGGACATGGATCATTGGATTTAAGATCCACGCTAATCAAGGATAATCTCTGAGATCCTTAGCTCAATCCACCTGCAAAGACTCTTTTCCTAAATAAGGTCTCATTCACAGGTTCCAGGGATTAAGGCGTAAATATATCTTTTGGGGGCCCCTAACCTATGACACTGAAGATGCGTTCTTTGGTGGCATAAGGATGTCCTCCTGGATGTTCAGCCAGTTTTTGTTATTAACGACTCATCCTTAAGGCAGCAGAAGATTGAATTCAGTGCAAGGAGACAGGAGATTGTGTCTAAGTAAGCTGCACTTGGAACAAGAGGAATTATGTAGTTCACTGGACAGAGATTATAAATTCATTTTACCAATCACAGTGTATGCTGGAAATTTATCAACAGCTTTCTTGATAGACTCCAAGGCTGGGAATTAGAGATCCCCAAAGAGAGTCAACTCCATGGTACATTTTGTTGTTCATAACACACTTTGTTGTTTCCTGTTTTTTTCTCCCCTCTTTTCTCTTGAAAATAGAAAACTTTGAATTGATCCAGCTGGGCATTTGAAACTCTGAAATGTTGTGGAATAAAGAAGTACATTTTATTTATTTTATTTTTGCAAGAGAGAGCGAGCACCAGCAGGGGTCGGGGCAGAGGAAGAAGAAGGCTCCCTGCTGAGCAGGAAGGCTGTTGTAGGGCTCCATCCCAGGACCCCGGGATCATGACCTGAGCCAAAAAGGACATTTAAAAGCAAGTCTTCCTAAAATAAATAGAAGACAACCCAGTAAATAATACACATTTGTGATTTTTTTCAGGAACGTTTAATGGCACCCCTTCAGGGTCAGAGTTTCTTATTTTTGGTTTGTGAATAGTAAGACAGAGAGAAACTAGGGCCACAACTGCAAAGTCAGCTCCCTAAATAATACGCGCAGAATCCCTTTTCTCCTCCAGTAGCTGAGAAACACAGCCACCCACATATTCCTTCTCCTCTCCCGGGTGCTTTCTGATGGTGATAGGAAATTGCTGGGAGAACACTGACTCACCGGAAATGCTCTCCTTTCGAGAGTAAACAGCAAGAATGAAATCATGTAGGCACCATTTACCAATTTTATTTTTAATTGGCTAATACGCCTTTGATCACTGAAGGGAAAATAGTGAATGAGGGCTGGCGCAAGCTTAAGGACCGGCATTATTACCTTGTACGTTCGTTTAGACCATTTCCCACCATCCACCTGAGATGCAGTTATTTATTAGCATAATATCCTTACGGATCTATCTGCAGGGCTTAAAGATGGAAATTGAAACTCTGTGATGATTTAGCTGAAAGTTACTGGAGCATTCATAAAGCTGTCAGAATTACAAGAGAAACCACATTAAGAAAACGCCAGCACTAGTTGCTATTAAATGGATATTCAAACATCGTCAGCACTGTTATCCACAGAGGGCTGGTCTAATTTATAAGCTCCTGTACAAGGGAATAATGGTAGCTGCAGGTTCAAAGGAAAGTGGATCATAGGAATGACATTAGGAAGAGTGATCACATGTTTCAAAACATAAATCAGGGCATAGGACAAAGGACTTTTCCCTGATTCATTAATTTATTTACCTCTTTAAAAGCTATTCTCACTAATAAATCACATTTATAGAAAACAATGAAATGAACTGAAAAGGCACAAATTCAACTTTTATTCATTCAACAAATACTTATCGAGTGCCATTTGTATGCCAGGCATGATTTTAGGTACTGGATATGATGCAGACTAAGCAGACAAAATACTGGCCATAGATAGTAGTCAGTTGTTCTAACAACAGAGGTTTTTTTATGGAGGGAGGGCTGCTACACAGCACATGTGTTATGGTAGATACTCTGTTGATTCACAGTCATGTGCATTTGTGATCACATATACCTGAGAAATGAGGCATTACTGAGTCTCCAAACCTAAGAATTACTGGGAGTACGCAGGTGTCTCCGGTGAGTCTGCCCATCACTCTTGGGCATAACCTGTGGCTCTGTTGGCTAAGCTAGAGTTCTGTAGGACTTGGTCTCATTGTACAGAGTAGCTGTTTGGAGCTACAATTTTGTTTCCATTTCCACAGCTGCCTCTGAGTTTATAGCTTCAATGCTGGTGGAGCCAGAGATCTGGATGTGATGTTGGTACCTCTGGAATGGAGCCTTGTGCTCTGAGATGGTGACCTATCATATGAATGCGCTCCTTGTCCAGCACACGGAGCTCAGGCCGCTTGCGCCCCAAGAGTTACAGTATTTAGCCCATCAGTTCTTTCAATTCTTCTCAAGCAGAGGTCCCTTTGTAAGCTTGCATCCACCTCATGCATCTGTTCCCATCTCCTAACCCTGCCTAAATCTCAGGATGTGAATGCATGTACCTTCTACTCATTATGGGCCTCTGATACCTGGACCCGCCAACTGAAGGCATCTTGTCACACTCACATGCATCTTTGAAAACGAGATGGCCTGAGACCTGGAGCAGGTCGCCTTATGAATATAGCCACTGGGTGCAAATGGAGGGACAAAAAGTTCAAGGTAGAAAAGACAGTATTTTGTGGAAATAAGCAGTGAGGAAGATGAGCCAGGAGTCAATTACAAAGGCAAAACACAAATTTGGGTATGAGCCATACACCCGGAATTGAAGTTGAAGTTAAAGTGCAATAATTATAAATATGGGAATTTGCATCAGGAATCAAAGTAAATTGGCAAAGAACTTAATGACCTATACCCCGATCTTCACAGGGAGAAATTACCCCTTATGCCGATTCTGCCATTAAAGATATGGATATGGAGGCTCCTGCCCCAACACAGATTCTCCATTGGGCAGTGGGGAGGTAATGATGACCAAGTTCTTTTGGTTGCCTTTAAGAAGCTGAGTCTGAGACAAGGGTTGGGAAGTACAGCCCTTTGGACAAATCCAACGCTCCTCCTGTTTTTGTACGGTCTGTGAACAAACAATGGCGTCTACATTTTTAAATGTTGGGGGGAAAAATCAGGAGACTAATATTTCCCGATATGTGAAAATTGCATGAGTTCAAATGTCAAGGCATTATAAAGAGTGTTGTTGGCACAGGGCCATGCTCATTCGTCCATGCAGCATCTGTGGCTGCTTTCCTCCTACAGAGGTCGTATGAGCCACAAAGCCTGAAAAATTTACCCGCTCCTGATCTAGGAGATGGAACAGAGGGAGCAGCCCAGACGTAAGCACATGACGTAGGGGAGAATATGGAGGTGAAGATGTACCCAAGTGTATTCCTAGAACGTCGAAGAGGGCATTATAAGTGGGGCACAATTTTTAGTTTACTTAAGGTTACTAGAACAACGTATAATGAACCAGAGTGAATTTTAGATACTTTCCTTTTGCTCTCATATAAACAAGGAGCCAAAAGAACAAAAAGAGAAACTTGTTACTGTATGTCCAGCTTAAGTCTTCTGTTTCTTTTTAAAAACTTTTATTATTAGCAATAATAATATTTTAGCCTTCTCTTAATAACAGTTTATACAGGCAGGTATTAATTTTGCTTTATTACCGGTTGTCTTATGTGTATTCATAAAACATTATTTGTTCAGGATATCCTGCTTAGGATGGAGTTTTAAAAAAAAATAAAGATTCTTTGATTTTTAAGTAGTCTGAAAGCCGTGGTTTGGAGCAGCTTGGCAAGGCTAGATCTCTGCATGTGGTTCAAATGGCAAGCCTCCCCCCAAGTCCTGAGAAAGGTGTGCCCTCTGAGCCATTCTTTTTTATTGTCTTGGTCTTCCTGGGATGGGAAGGGGGGGAACCTGGATGCCAGCGGGTACCAATGGTGGCAGCTGCATAGGCTGACCTCGGAGGAATTTTTTAAATAGAACCTCTTCCCTATCTGACCCAGGGGAGTTGAGCAGAAAAAACAGATCTGGGGCTTTAACTGTCATTTCACTGTTTTTTTTTTAATTTTTGGTTTCCTCTACTGAGAGTATAAGCTCATGCTCCATTGAATAAGTAGCCCACACCAATTCACTGAGAGGCAATATGGCGTTGGTTGTGGGGTTAGGATGTCTGGATTTGAAGACGAGCTCAGCCACTCAGTAGCTTTGTGACTCTGGGAAATTTACGTAGCTTCTGGACTACAGCATTTGTTAAATGAGGAAAGCACTAGCAGCTCTCTAACAGGGGCCTTGTAGATTGAATAAATTAATGCATGAAAAACCTTGGAAGCATTGCCTGGCATGCAGAAGAGTCCTCAACATTTGCTATGATGATGATGAAGATGATGATTACTATTACTTTTCTCTCTTGGAAAGACCTGTCCAGAGTCCACACTAAACACTATGTTTTAGGCTCTTTTTTGTTTTTTTAAGATTTTATTTATTTATTTGACACACACAGAGAGAGAGATCACAAGCTGGCAGAGAGGCAGGCAGAGAGAGAGGGGGAAGCAGGCTTCCTGGTAAGCAGAGAGCCTGATGTGGGGCTCGATCCCAGGACCCTGAGATCATGACCTGAGCCGAAGGAGGAGGCTTTAACCCACTGGGCCACCCAGGAGCCCTATTTTTAGGCTCTTAACTATTTCCCAACACAACATCTTCACAGTGGAAATCCTTTTCTTGGTCTCTCTTTTTCCTGAGATCCTCCCCTGAATTCTGGCTTCTTCCATTGTCTTTTTATCTTACTTCAGCCTTTTAAATCCTGACTGTAGCCATCTAGTAAATATGCCCAGGCACTAACTTTTATTATCCTTGTGAGGGGAGCCTAGTGGAGTGATTAAATGCTCTCTAGCAAAACCATTGATGATCCCATTTCTGTTTTAGAGCATCAGTCATTTCCTCTGCAGCAGAAATGGTGACCACTACATATTTGTTGGATTGAATTGAATTCTGTTCTTGCTCTGACAGTGATGAAGATCCTTTCCTCAAAAATTTATTGCTGCCTTAAATTAGCCTAGAGTTTAAGAACCGGACAGGTATCCATTTATTTACATTTAACTACCCGATACTTTCTACTTGACTGTTTTGCTCTGGAAAACAGCGTTTGGAATCTCTGGTTCCCGATTTATACAAGGACTATATTAGGATTTTTCAAGCGATCAGCCTTACCCACAATTTTCTGGGACTCTTGCTTTATGTGTATCCTTACTAGGCTCCTTAATCATTCCCAACTGATTTGTTACCAACTCAGCCTCCTCCTTTTCCTTGCACTCAGCTGCTCATCTCTGAGTTTCAGTGATGCTTGAAAAGGACTGCCTTAAGATTTAACAGAGGGTGAGTGAGTCTTTTAGTTGTCTATATCTGTGTACCAAAGTGCCTTCAAACTCAGCAGCCTGAAACAACAAACATTTATAATCTCATAGTTTCGGTGGGTCAGGAAGCTGGGAATGGCTTGGCTGGGTTCTTATGGTTCAAGACTCTCACGATGCAGCAATCAAGGCGCCAGCCAGGCTGCAGTCATCTGAGACTTGATCCGGTTGGAGGATCCACCCACTTCCAAGACTGTGAACAGGACTGTTTGCTGGGGACCTCATTTCCTTGCCATGTTGGCTTCTCTGCGGGGCTGCTTACACAGAATAGCATCTGGCTCCTCCAGAAGGAGGGAGCCATGTGAATAAGACTGCCGAAGAGGGAAGCCAGAGCTCTTTAAATCTAATATTAGACATGGCATATTATTATTTCCGTACCATATTGGACATCCAAATCAACACTGGTACAATGTAGGAATAGATTACATAGGAATATGGATAACTGAATGTGGGTTCCTTGGGGATCATCTTGAAGGTTCACTACCATATTCTACCCTCTGGTGCCTAATGATTCTCGTCATGCCCACATGTGGCATGCATTCATTCCTGCACAAGTTCCTCCAGAGTATCTCATTGAAGCGCCGGCTTGAAATCCAGAATTTCATGATCTATATCAGTTCCAGGAGAGGAAGGGACTCTTCAGCAGTAGCTCCTTAAATGCAACTCCTCAAGTACAGCTCCTCTTCACTTATGAAACTAACTCTCACGCCCGGCATACAATGTGGCGATAGACATTCCTGTTCAAAACGAGGGGGAATGAAATGCATGTAAAAAAAGCTACTGGTATTTCAGAAATAGCAATCTGGAATCCAATTAGTTAAATGTCAGATATTCCTTGACCAGCTTTTATAGCCTGGGAATAATTCTCCAGGGCTCTCAGCTCTGCCTTCTGGGCTTCTGGTTCCTCCTCGTGAAGTCATCTTTCCTTTTTTTTTTTTTTTTTTTTAATAAATTTTTAATGTTAGAATAGTTTCAGATTACTAGGAACTTGGACAAGGTACTCAGCTTCTCCAAGCCTCAGGCTCCTCTTCTTGCTTTCTGTTTCGAATGCCCTCTAGTATTATCACCCACCTGCTTCTCCAAACTAGAGAACTCCTACTTGACTTTCTGGTCCCCTTCTCCGGCATGCATTCCCTGCCCAACCCCTGGTCAGTGCACAGTTCCATTCTCCCGGCACATTCTTCTTTGGCATCCTGTCATGCCCATGAATGCACTGTATTAGAATTATTTATTTTCTTGTCTCTTGTCTTTGTTTTTTAGCACCTTGAAGTCTAGAATCCAAATTAGTGCTTGGAAGACAGAGGCACTTAAATATTTCCTGAATAAATTGAAGATAATTAAAAATGACTTTTTAAAAATATGAATACACAGCATGTGTAGAGATTCATGTAACTACCATTACCAATCAGGATACAAAACAGTTTCATCACTCCATGAAACTTCCTGCTATCCTTTTCTTTATCCTTAAACCCTGGAGATCGCCCATCTATTCTGTACCCGAAGGTTTTGGCTTTTTCTGAATGTCATATACACAGAATGATAGTGTGCAACCTTTTGAGACTGATTTCTTTTCCTCAGCTCGATGCCTCTGAGAGTCATCCAAATTGTTGTGTGTATCAATAATTGATGACTTTGACTATTTATACTGCTGAGTAGTATCTCACTATACGGAGGTGCCAGTTTATCCATTCACCTATTAAAAAACATTTGGGTTGATTCTACTTTTCAGTCATTATGAATACACATTCCTGTAACAGGCTTTTGTGTTAATTCAGCCTTTCTTTAGGCTAAATATCTTGGAGTGGCGTTTCTGGGTTATACGATAAATATATACTTAAATTTATAAAGGAATAGCAAATTGTTTCCCAGAGTAGCTATATCATTTTACATTCCCACTAGTAATGTACCAGAGTTCCAGTTGCTGTGAATCTTTTCCAGAACTTAGTATTATCAGTATTTTTTTGGGGGGGGGGAATCTATTTTAATAGATGTGTAATGGTATCTTATATGGTTTTAATTTGCTTTTCCTAATGGTTAATAATATTGGACAAATTTCCATGTGCTTGTTTGTCATCCATGTGTTCTCTTTGTTGGAGCGTCTGTTCAGTTCTTTTGCCCTCTATAAAAACTGTGTGTTTATATTCCTACTGTTGAGTTTTGAGAGTTCTTTATATGTTCTGGGTACATGTCCCTTGTTACTATATATAATAAATATTTTTTTCCAATCCGTAGCTTATCCTTTAATTATCTTAACAGTGTTATTTTGGTAAGGCTCAATTTATCTTTTTTTTTTTTTTAAGATTTTATTTATTTATTTGACAGAGAGAGAGAGATCACAAGTAGGCAGAGAGGCAGGCAGAGAGAGAGGAGGAAGTAGGCTCCCTGCTGAGCAGAGAGCCTGATGTGGAGCTCAATCCCAGGACCCTGAGATCATAACCTGAGCTGAAGGCGGAGGCTTTAACCCGCTGAGCCACCAGGTGCCCCTCTTTTTTTTTTTTTTTTTAATGGATAGTGCTTTTGGAGTCATATCCATGAACTTTTGCCTTAAGATTTTCTCCTATCTTCTTCTAAAATTTATACTTTTACATTTTGTATTTATTTCTGTGATCCATTTTGAGTAATTTTTTTGAAGATTTTATTTATTTATTTGACAGAGAGAGATAGAAAGAGAGCACATGCAGGGAGGGCTGCAGAGGGAGAAGGAGAAGCAGGCTCCCTGCTGAACAGGGAGCCCAACTCTGGCCTCAATCCCAGGATCCTGGGATCATGACCTGAGCTGGAGGCAGACGGTTAACCAACTGAGTCACCCAGGCGCCCCATTTCGAGTTATTTATTTATTTTTTTTAAAGAAAGGCAGACTGCCACGTGCAGCGCCTCATTTGGATGTGTCTGGAGTCTTGGAAGCTTGACTACCCTACGTTCTCCTACAAATGGACCTTGAGAGCTTGTCTGGAGGTTCTAGCAGGGGAGCGCAGCTACTCGTATACCCTTGACCGAAGAACGGTCCTCTCCTCTATCGGGGAAGGTCGTCCTCTTCGACCGAGCGCGCAGCTTCGGGAGGGACGCACATGGAGCGGTGAGGGAGGAAGGGGACACCCGCCTAGCCAGCCAGATCAGCCGAATCAACCCTGGCGATCAATGGGGTGACAGATGTCGCAGCCAGATCGCCCTCACATCCTCGAGTTATTTTTTTTATAAGACATGAAAAATATGTCAAAATCCAATTTTTCACATATGGATATCCAGTTGTTGCAATGCCAATTGTTGGACAGACCAAGCTTTCTCTATTGAATTACCTTTGCACCTTTCTCAAAGGTAAGTTGGCCATATTTCTGGATTCTCTACTCTATTCAGTTTACTTAGATGTCTTGCTATCCAAAAATACCACACTGTTCTGATGACTGCAGATTTATACTAAGTCTTTATAATTACATAGTACAGTTTATCCACATTTACTCTTTTTTCTTCAAAATGGACTTGCTAGTTCCTTTGCCTTTTCATATAAACTTTAGAATCAGTGTGTCTGTATCTAACGAAAATCTTTCTTGGATGTGATTACAATTGCATTAAATCCATAGAATAATTTGAATCTTTGAATACATTAAAACAGTATTGTCTCTCCATTTATTTAGGTCTTTCAAAATTTCTTTTGTCACCATTTTGTAGTTTTTAGCTTATATGTTCCTCATGTTCCTTACATGTTTATTATATTTTTACACAACTATTTCATTTTTAGGAGGACTTATTGAAAATGGTATTTTTATAGATTTTCATTTCCAATTATTATTTATTGCTGACTTCTGTGTTTTTGTATTGAGACTGTGTTTTGTACTGAGATTCCGTTAACTTCGTTTATTAGTTCTAGGAGTAATTTTTAAAAATAGATACCTTGGGATTTTCTATGTAGTCAAACGTGATCTATTTAAAAGTACACTTTATTTTTTCCTTTCCCATCTGTGTGCCTTTTCTTTTTCTTGCCTCATTGCATTGGCCAGGACTTCCAACATCTATATTTATGAGGGAGCCTGATCTACAGTTTTCTTTGGTGCTATTTTTGGTATTTAGTATCTTTGGTTTTGATTTTGGCTGTCTCATAAAATGAATTGGGAAGTAATCCCTTTTTATCTATTTTCTGTTAAAGATTGTGTAGAATTTGCATTATAGCTTCTTTAAATATTTGATAGAATTCTCTAACGTAACTATCTGGGCCTGGAAATTTCTTTTCCAAAGGTCTCACAAATTAATACATTTCTTTAATAATTAAAGAATTCCTTGGGTTATCTATTTCATCTTCGATGAATTTTGGTAGTTGATGTCATGTAAGGAATTAATACACTCAATCTAAATTGTTGAATTAGTGGTGTGCAGAGTTGTTTATAGCTGTGGGGGTATGATGCATTATTCCTTCTTTCATTCATGATAATGGTAATTAATATCCATAATGGTAATTAATATCCTCTTTCTTTTTTCTTTGTTAGTCTGGTTAGAGATTTATTGATTTTCTTCATATTTTTCAAGGAACCGGATTTTAGTTCATTGATTTTCTCTTTTTAATTTCATTTTTCTTCTATTTCTGTTATGCTTGCCTTGAGTTTATTTTGCTCTTTTTACTTTCTTAAGGTGGGATCTTAGAACGTTGATTTATTTATTTTTATTTTTTTAAGATTTTATTTATTTATTCGAGAGAAAGAGCAAGTGAGTGAGTATGAGAGAAAGAGAGAGAGTCATAAGAAGAGGGAGGGGCAGAGGGAGAAGCAGGCTCCCCGCTGAGCGGGGAGACTGATGAGGGCTCATTCCCAGGACCCCGGGATCATGACCTGAGCCAAAGGCAGACACTTAACCGACTGAGCCACCCAGTCACCTTAGGCCTTTGATTGAAAAACTATTTCTTTTCTGATATAAACATTGATTTTCTTTTCTAATATCAATATCCCTATAAGCACTGCATTAGCTCTACCCCAAACATTTTGGTATGTTTTATTTTAGTTTTTGTTCAGTTCAAATATTTTCTAATTTTCTCTGAGACTTCCTTTTTTTGAGTCAGAAATTAATTAGAAGTATGTTGCTTAATAGCCAAATATTTGAAGACTTTCTAATTATTGTTCTGTTACTGATTTTTATTTTAATTCCATTAGAGTCAGAGAAAATACTCTGGAGGGTTCTGATTCTTTTAAATTTGTTGAGATTTGTTTTATGGCCTAGGATATGATCCACTTTGGTGAATTTATCATGTGCACTTGAAAACAATTTGTATCCTGCTCTTCTTGAGTGGAGTGTTCTATAAATGTCAGTTAAGTCAAGTTGGTTGATAGTGCTGTTCAATCGGTCTATATTCTTGCTAATTTTTTGCCTACTTGTTCTATTGATTACTGAAAGAACAATGTGAAGTTTCCAACTTGATCTGTGGATTTGTCCATTTCTCCTTTCACATGTATTTCTTTTTGCTTAAAGCTCTGTTGTTAGGGGCAATATATATTAAGGCAAAAAGTGACTAGGATGAATTTTAGATACTCAATGAAATAATTTGGTGGTATAAGTACATCCTGTGCAACATTTGTATTTTATCTGCAACCCTTATTCAGAATTGTTAGGTCTTCTTGATGAGCTGAACTTTTATTAACTTGTAATATTTCTCTTTATCCTTGCTAATTTCCCTTGCTCTGAAGTTTACTTTGTTATTAAAAGTGATTCCAGTTTCCTTTTTCCCTTTAGCTTTTTTTTCATCAGTGTTTTCATGGTCTAAGCACACCAAATAGAGACAGACATTGTCAGATTTAAAAACAAGAATAGAAACACCATAACCATGTGTTATCTACCAGAAACTCATTTTAAATATGATGATATTGATTATATTATGTGTCAAGTACTATACCAAATGCAATTTTATTTAGGCAGACAAAACAGAGTTATCACTTTCAACAGTTAGAAGAGGAAACTGCAGTTTGAAAATGATATAATTATTGCTTAAGATCATACAGCTACTAAATAATGGAAACAAAATTTAAAGCTTAGCCTGACTCCAAAGTTCATATCTTTTTTTTTACACTCAAATAAAACATTTTATTTTTTTTCTCCCCAAATATGTTTATTTTAATTGTTCAGTGTTACAAGATTGATTGTTCATGCACCACACCCAGTGCTCCATGCAGTACGTGCCCCTCTCGATACCCACCACCAGGCTCACCCCCCCCACCCCCTCCCCTCCAAAACCCTCAGTTTGTTGCGCAGAGTCCACAGTCTCTCCTGGTTTATCACCTCCGATTTCCCCCCATTCGCCCTTCCCTTCCTTCTCACCATGCCCTCCATGATTTTCTTTATACTCCACACGTAAGTGAGACCATAAGATAATTGACACTCTCCGCTTGACTTATTTCACTCCGCATAATCTCTTCTAGTCCTGTCCATGTTGATACAAAAGTTGGATATTCATCCTTTCTGATGGAGGCATAATATTCCATTGTATAGATGGACCACATCTTCCTTATCCATTCATCTGTTGAAGGGCATTTTGGTTCTTTCCACAGTTTGGCTATTGTGGCCATTGCGGCTATGA
>CM052797.1:32061801-32089021 GCA_028533885.1 Nasua narica | reverse complement strand
CCTTTGTACTGCATCTGCTTCTTTGGGGTAAACACCGAGTAGTGCAATTGCAGGGTCATAGGGTAGCTGTATATTTAATTTCCTGAGGAATCTCCATACTGTTTATATCTTAAAGACTAGATTATTCTGACTAGATTATTACTTTGCCTTTAAGCCAGGAGTTAGCAACTTTTTTTTTTTTTTTAAATAAAGGACCAGATAAATATTTTAGGCTTTGCAAGTCATGTGGTTTCTTTTGCAATGATTCAACTCTGCCTGTAGCCCCTGTCGCAGCCATTGGTGATCTACAAATAAAAACGTGTGGTTTTGTCCTGATAAAACTTTACTTAAAAAACAGGGGGTGGGGGGGTGGGCGAGCCTGGTGGTGGGTATCGAGAAGGGCACGTATTGCATGGAGCACTGGGTGTGGTGCATGAACAATCAATCTTGTAACACTGAAAAATTAAAATAAACATATTTGGGGAGAAAAAAATTAAAAAAAAAAACTTTACTTAAAAAACAGGTGGTAGGTTAGATTTGACCTGTGGGCTTCTGTTTGCCAATTCCTGCTTCTAAGTTATGGGTAGATTTTTCAGTTCTTGTCTCCTGTGGGTTGTATTTCTCTGGTTCTTGATTTATGAGTTCATTCCAGGTTATCATAGCTAGTGATAAAGCTTAATTCATATTTCAAGCATTCACATATCCTAATCCTTTACCTAATAAGATCTGTTTCTCTGATAAAGAACACTAGCGGGCGCCTGGGTGGCTCAGTTGGTTGGGCGACGGCCTTCGGCTCAGGTCATGGTCCCGGAGTCCCGGGATCGAGTCCCATATCGGACTCCCGGCTCTGCGGGAAGTCTGCTTCTCCCTCTGACCTTCTCCCTTCTCATTCTCAGTCTCTCTCTCTCTAATAAATAAATAAAAAATCTTTAAAAAAAAAAAAAAAGAACACTAGCTTTTTTTTTTTTTCAATTTAGCAGGTCCTATAATAAATGCATGATTTAGAGGCAGAAGAATAGGAAGAGTGATATACAAGGCTCTAAGAGGACAAGGACAGCGAGATGTTGAACACACAACATCTGCCTTCACTGTGTAGCCTGGTTGCTGAATCTAGTCCAAGCATATGTGGAATTCCAGTCTACTGTACATCCCTGAAAGAATTATTTTGTTCCTTCCTTTATTCCTCTAGGGGTGTGAGACTCTCAGTCCCTAAAGATAGTCCTCCCTATATCTTCCTTGGGGATGCAATAAGTAAACTGCTGTAGTTCTTGAAAATGTTTTGTAAATAATGAACTAAAGTGTGTCTGTGTGTGATTTGTTTCCATTGTTCGAGTTTTAGCCTCTGAAGTCACACAGAATGAATGTAATTTCTTCAACAAGGCAGTCTGAGATTATAAATTTATTTTCTACTAGAGGGGGAAAGATGCTAGATCTCATTAGTAGTGTCAATAGCAAATACAAATGTTTAGAAATAAACTTCCAAAGAAGTTCTAAGATTTATGTGTAGAAAATTTCACAAATTTTTGAAAAATAGAACTTAACTCACATTTCAAGCAGTCACATGTCCTATTCCCTTAACCAAGATCTATTTCTCCGATAAAGAACATTAGCTTTTTGTTTTTTGTTTTTTGTTTTTTCGGTTTAGCAGGTCCTATAATAAATGCATGACTCAGAGGCAGAAGAAAAGGAAGAGTGATATACAAGCCTCTGTCCAAGAGAATAAGGAGAGAGAGAGATGTGGAACACACACAATCTGCCTTCACTATGTAGTCTAGTTACTGAATCTCGTCCAAGCATATATGGAATTCCAGTCTACTACATTTTGAAAAATACACATGAGAAGATAATACTATAAAAAAATGCTGATTTTTACCAAATTAATCATTAGATGTAATGTAATTCTTATTCAAACCTCAACAATTTTAGCTTTTAGAGGGGAATATTTTGCAGAGAGGTCTTTTTGAGAAGCTGACAGAACCTGAGTTTTTTTCTTATTTATTTATTTATTTAAATTTTTTTTTTGAAGATTTTATTTGTTTATTTTACGGAGAGAGACACAGCGATAGAGGGAACACAAGCGAGGAGAGCAGCAGTGGGAGAGGGAGAAGCAGGCTTCCTGGAAGAGCAGGGAGCCTGATGTGGAACTCGATCCCAGGACCCTGGGATCATGACCTGAGCCCAAGGCAGAAGCTTAACGTCTGAGCCACTCAGGTGCCCCAGAACCTGAGTTTTAATGGGAGTGCTTGTGGACTGAGGAAAGATGGGGAGTGCACAAATACAAAAAGTTTTCCAGAGCCACTTTGCAATATCTACCAAAAGCTTTGATCCAACAATGCTACTGACAGCAATTTAGCTTAAGAAAATATGTAAATATATATTAATAATATATTAATTAATAACATATACATTATTCTGGCACTGTAATGATAGTAAGAGTTAATTTTTAAGAACGGAATATATTTCCACTATATTACACTATCATTAATTATGTCAATACATATCTAATTAACCTAGAAAATTCTTTAGTTTTTTATTGAGTGAAAAAAGGTATGTATAGTGTCGCATTTTTTTTAAAGATTTTATTTATTTATTTGACAGAAAGAGATCACAAGTAAGCCGAGAGGCAGGCAGAGAGAGGGGGCACGTAGACTCTCCCCCGATGTGGGGCTCCGTCCCAGGACCCTGAGATCATGACCTGAGCTGAAGGCAGAGGCTTTAACCCACTGAGCCACCCAGGCGGCCCTATAGTGTCACATTTTGTAAATATAGCTATACGTATAATTATCTGGATGGCTACACCTAGGATCTTAGCAATGCATACCTTTAGATGGTGGGATTATGGACAATTTTTCTCTTTTTGCTAATCCTTATATTCTTATTTTCTACCATAAATGTGTGTGTCTTGTGTAATAAAATATAAATTTTGTTGATGTCAAAGTTTTGAATAGATGTTCTTAAATCTGAAACCCTTTTGGAAATAGACAGCAGTCACATTCCTAGCTGGGCATTTAACGTTTCTGTAAAATATGTTTCAACTGGTTTCATTTTTTGGGTTTTAATTTGGGTCATTTTTTAAAATTTCAACTTGGATCATTTTTTTTTGCATGGGTCCTTTGTGTATGTTTGCTCCTGGTACCCAAAAAAACTTGCCTTTTCATTTGGTAAGTAAAGCAGCCAGAACAAAGCCACCAATGTAATTTGAGTAGGTGTGGATCAGAATGAATCAGGCTGCAGGAAATGATTTGGGACTGTTTTTCAAGATCTTTGCTTTTTTTTTTTTCTTCAGTCTTTTGTATTCGGGAAGATTGAAAGCCCAAGTGGGAGAGGAAGGCTTTCAGGTTCTCAGGTTTTTAAAATACAGGTCTCCAAGGCCTTAGACTGAGCTTCCTAGGCATGACAGGAACAGAATTTGGTGCAAAAAGCAAGCAAATCGCCTTGGCCAAGATATTATCCCTGTGGTCCCTCCAATCTCCCCAAGTGTCCTGGGCTTTCTCCGCAATCCTCCTCTGTCAAACATCCCTCTGCCTTTTCTCTACGTCTCCCCCTTCCAGCTCCCCAAACTGCCAGTGTCCTTGAATTTGGACTTCTTCCCAAAGAAAGTAGAATAGCCTAGGGAAGTGAGGAGAGAAAATGAGTTTATTTTCCAGTTCTCAGGGGCTACTTTTAGTGAGACAGATAGCTTAAGGACTGTGCCAAGCTGTGTGTGTGTGTATTCCTTTGTTTTGTTTACTTTTACGTATATGCATTATGCTAATGTTGTGCCCTCCTATCTACCCCTTCCCTAAAATTGTCTGTACACACTTCTCACCCCTACAGGATTCCTGAACAGGGAGCCGTGTAACAAAGTTGGGGGAAGAATGAGATACAAGCAGTATGTTGTCATGGATACTGGAGGCAAAGGGAGATGGTCTGCACAGAACAGGCTATAGTATGGGAAGATACCTACAGATATTCCTGTTCATTTCAGATTCCTTTGTTCATCCGTTCATTTATTTGCCCATGCTCAGACACGAATGTAGTTTCTATACATGGCAGACGCTCTACCAGGCCAATCTGTTAGACACATAAACCTACTTCCAGCCTCAAGTAGTTTACCTAGAGACAAGATCGCCAATTATGGATGCTCATCAGAATCAATTGTAAAAATTCAGATTTCTGGGCCCCACCTCAGACCTTCTGAGGCAAATTGTCAAGGGGAGTTTCAGAAATTGTAATTTTCATCAAATCTCCCAGATAATTCTGTGCCGTCAGCACTGATCCAAAGACCAATGTTAGGAAACTACTGGTAAGAGCTTCATGATTTATGAAAGAGCAAATAATTAGGAACAAGATTGCAGTGAAAATGCCAGGCCAGCCAGCTCTTCCTCTCTCTTTTCCTTCCCACTATGCTTCCTTCTGGTAGTACCCAAGTCAAGGATAGTTTTTTCAGTTTTCTATTGCTGCATAACAAAGTGCTCCAGATTAGCGTCTTATAACAACAAATGATGATAACCGGTTGTTTTTCACAGTTTTGTGGGTCGACTGGGATCAGCTAGTTGATTCTTCTGTTCTACATGGTATAGTGGAGCTCACTTAGGTGACTGCATTTGGGTGGGTGCCCCGGTGAGGCTGGAAGGTCCAGGATGGTCTCTCATCCTCTATGAGTTGCTCTTCATGTGGTCTCTCATAGTTCAGCAATCCAGCCCAATCCTCTTTACCGTCTTTGTAGCTGACTTCCAGGAAAGAGAAAACTGATGCTGATAGTTCATTTAAGGCTTGGGCTCAGAAGCCCCAGAAAATTACTTCTGCTGTATTCCATGCATTCTATTGGGCAAAACAAGACACAGGGTCAGCCCAGATTCAAAAGAGAGGGAAAAATATTCTGACTTATAAGGTCTACGTACCCATAGACATCACAGATGACTCCAGGCTAGGGGGTTCAGATATGGTTCTAGAAATCAGTCAACTTAGACCAAGACCTTGGCTAGTTGTATAAATGGCCATAAATGAACCATAAAATTTAATAGGGACAGGCTATAAATACAAGATGGGTCACTCCATCGAGACTACATAAAAAAGGGCTAAAGATAAATAATGAACAAACAAGGCATGAGACTGTAATCTAGTGTTTTGGCCAGAAGGGAAAACACAATATTGGATAGATCAAGAAATTGTAAGGCATAGTAAAGTCATGACTAGAATATCATATCCTGTTTTGGCCCTTATAATTAGGAGTCAGAGCTATCCAGGCTAGGAATAGAAATGATTTTTTCTTTCTCTATCCTGGAACCTGGACTTGATTAGGGAATCCAGGCTAGCCTACAGTGCAGGAAAGGAAGAGCCTGGATGAGGCAAGAAGGAGGCAGTGGAACGGCAGGCCATCGGCCACCTGTTGAGTCTGTAGAGCCAGGACTTAGGATCTCAATGAGGTCACGTCATTTGTCTATTTCACCCTCCTTTGGCTATTCAGGTTACTCAGAGTAAAGCCAAAGTTAGTGCAAGAGCCACCTGGTCTGGCCTCCTTTTCTAACTTCATCTTCTACAAATACTTCCCCTTCCCATTTTACTGCCATCACAGTAGCCTTTCTGCTGTTGCTTGGAAATGCCGGCACACACCTGCCTTCAGACTTTTGCACTCACTCTTCCCTCTGCCCTGGATGCTCCTCCTTAGATCTGCGTAGCTCCCCCCTTACTTCTCCCAGCTCTCTGCCTACATTCAGGCCATCACCCTATATAAAGTGGTAAATCCCACTTTCATACTCCCTAATGCCATCACCCTGTTTGCTTTCCTCCCTGCACTTACTAGCATCTGACACATATTTATTTTCTTGTTTATATGTTTGTTGTTTTTCTTTCCTTGCCAGGATGCTACTTTCAAGAAAGTAGCAGCACTGCTTTGTCTTCTGTTATACCTCTGGTGGTCTCAGCAGTCCCTGGTACCGTCTAGGTAGTTAGTAAGGGTTTCTTGAATAAATGAATGGATCTCCTTGTGAGCCTTGGGGACCTGAATGCAACATGAGGATCATAGCGGCCCTATCATGAGTGCTCGTTGAATTGCTTTTTTGGCCGGTATGTTGTAGAGTCAATGGGTCGGGAGACCCAGAGTTAAGCTTCTGCTCTGCCTCGAACTTCTTCGAGACTTTGGGCAAGTATTTGCCCTTTCCATATCTCATCAGGCATCTCCCCTACAAAACTCAACATTCCAAGGAATCCTAGATGGGAAAGTGTCTTGGAAAGAAAATTACCAGTGGTCTTGGATTGTTCTTTGAGGGTTCTCCCTGTTGCTCAAAGCAAGAGGATTGCAGCCCAGTCTTTCAGCTCAAATCTTTGTATCCTGCTTGTGGGAAGGGACATTATTGACCCAGCCCATTGCTAATGCATAAGGAAGTAAGGATAATGGAATTCCAGAGGGCAGGCAGGGGCACGCTGGGTGGGTAGAGATGGCATTGTCCAGGACACTAGGAGACATGGAGCTTTCCAGTGTTGCAGTTGGTTAAAATGAATATCAGGAATACTTGGGCAGGGATTTAAGAAGGGTTTGAATCCCTCTTCTGATAGAAATGGTTATTTTTTAAAATGCTAATGGATATAGCAGGAGCATGGGCTTAGATGTCAAATTACCTGGATTTGAATTCTATTTCACCACTTGTTAAGTGTGAGACCTAATATTTTAAAATCCTTGTTTCATCTTCTGTAAAATGGGGATTTTAGAAACTATCTACCTTGCCAGAACACCATGACTATTAGATGAAACATTCCATGCGAAGTGGCTGGAACATATGCACCTTTGCTATTATTATCATTATTATTACTATTATCAGGGACAGTAGTAGAGTAGTCATAGTGGACTCATATCTGTCTAACTTTAATCTTGTCTCATTTTCCATTTGGTAAAATAGGATACGAATCTATGTCACAAGGTTGTCATCCCAATCTTGCTTTGGAAACTAAATAATGGTGTATGTCAAAGAACTTTGTAAATGTGTAAGCTTTATTTGGATGTGAGTTATTACTGAATGCTTAGATTCCGCTACTGTCATGGGCTCCGGGGCCCAGCTCCATCTCCCCTTCCCCATGGATCACATACAGTGGCCCCTCTACTTTGGCTTCAGCCCCACAGTCTCCAGTCCTTCCAGTAGCTGGGTTAGATCATCCTCCAGAACCTCCAGGACCTCAGTTCCAGATGCAGGGTAAGCGAAGGCCTTTCCCTCGTCAAGTCTCTGCAAAGGCCCCCTAGAGGCCATGACAGAGGGACATACTCTAAAAGCTACCACTGCAGACCCTTCTGAGGGTTGTCAAAACTGTCAACAGGGAGGTTGTCAAGTTTCTCTCCCTGAGGTTTTTAAAAACA
Source organism: Nasua narica (assembly GCA_028533885.1). NCBI lineage: Eukaryota > Metazoa > Chordata > Mammalia > Carnivora > Procyonidae > Nasua > Nasua narica. Next base: position 32,081,712 of record CM052797.1, on the reverse strand, counting down.
AGAGTCTTGCCTGGAGATGGAGCCTTAATTATATGACCTCTCAAGATCACATCTCATTAAGATTCCATGTCACTTTCTGAGTTTGTATAGCCTCTCTTTTGAGAGTAAGGCCCTTCAGTAATTAAACATCTGAAGGAACTGAGCATTCATTATCTAAGCATTAATTCTGAAGACAGATCAGGGGATTCTGCAATTTCAACTCATTTTGGTAAATGGTCATTTGATTATTATCCAGCTGATGGAATTAGAAAGAGATCTTTGAACTCCATCTTTGTTCACATCCCCGTTCTTAGGGTTTCTCTGTACAAAGGTCTTTGGTTAACTTGCTATAAGGATGCTCTGTTGGATTTCCTTTGTAGATATGCCAGTCTCCTCTGTGATATAGGGAGCTCCTTAGAGGCCAGAAACCTGTCCTTGTGTGTCTCCTGCTGCCCGTCACTACACAGGGTATAAATGGTACAAAGTAAATGTTTTGTTCTGTTTCCAATAAACAAATGAATAAAATTTCCGGGGAACTGTCAATTGATCATGACCGAACTTGGGATTGCTACTAAAAAATTCCATCATACATCTTGGATTTGCTTTGTGGTTGTCTGTTATCTGGAAACAAAATAATTAACAAACAGATTGAGGTAGACTTTTCTGACAATTCTGAAATAATTTTAATGAAATTAAGTCCATTTCTGGAGCTTGCAGAAGTCATTTCAGCAAGTGAAGTTTGCCCATAGAGGATAAAATTAGACTCCCTTTCCACACCACTCAGAAAATGGGACAGAAGAAGGTCTCTCATCACGATAGAATGAAAGTGGATGTGAAATTTATGTTCTAGTCCTGTGTCCTGTGCTTTGTCGTCTGGTTAAGATGGAAACATCTAGCCAAGTTTGACTTGGCTAATATAGACCCATTTTTCTGAGCCAGGGATTTCCTGAAAGAGGGTGGTAGACTGAAGTTGTAAGATTTCAATCCTGATTTTTGACACCGTGGACCTCGATTTCCGTGTGGGTATAATGGGGGTGGAGTGGAGAGGGAGAGTGCTAATGTTCTATGACTCAGTGCCTGATTTCTGGTAATGCACCCACCAGAGGGTGGAAATAGCAAGGCGCTTTATGGCTCTGACTGAATTCCATGGGAGCAGAGTCTCTCACAATGCTTAAGGCATGAGAAATAGCAAGGAGTGTTTATTGCCTTACGAGCGTGTGGTTGAGAGTCATGTTGGTTTGGGGCCTGGCTTTGAGGACAGGCTGAACTGGGTCCTTTTCTTGGATCTGCCACTCACTAGCTTTGTCACTTCCTATATGATAACCTTTCTAAGTCATTATAAAATGATAATACTTACATGCTGTTGAAAAAGGAAATAAAAATAATGCCCATATCATAAAGTTGGTGTAAAGGACTGAAATGATAAAGTACATAAGATGATATAAGAAGTGCCTGATACACAGTGAGAGCTTAAAAAAAAAAAAATAATGCTGGCTAATGTGGTGGTGATGGGTGAAGATGGGGAGAACCATGATTACCTGAAAGAGACAAGGATGTCAGTTTCCTTATCTGCCCCTTAGATTGTTGAGAAGCTTAAAAAGAGTTTAACAAAATACCTGGCACACAGTAGGTACCATTAAAGTGCTGGTATTTTAAAGAGAAACAAGTAAATAAGTTCCCCGCGCTCTCCAACATAGATCAAGTTTCTGCTGCATGAAACTAGCAGAGAAAGTAGGCGTGGGCTGCCATTAAGACATTTTCTGGGCATTGGTGTTCAATTTCATGATCAAGAAGGAACAACTCATTCCCTCCTGGGTGTGCTGTTGTCTAAAGACAACAGGTACTCTGCCAGAGTCCAGCACACGCTTCTTTCTTTTCCTCTTTTCCTCATGTTCCTCCTTCTTTTGTGTTCTCCCCCCAACTCCCCCCCCCCCTTTGGTTTGCATTCAAGTGATTTTTCCCTCTGCTGTGATCTTCCCCCTCACATCTGCTCTTATCCCTCCTTTGCTGCGGAGCCACATGAGTCATGAGGGCCGCTCTGACAGAGGTGCAACTGTTCTTTGGCAATCAAAGGGCTTCTTAGGCCTGCTCAAAGTCATACGGTAACGCTGCAAATGCCAGCTCAAATGCCAGCAGAAAGCTGGACCCCCTTTCATCTCTCCCTTTTGAAGAACTTCTTTGTGGGGGTCTCATCATGAGTAGTATCTTGAGACAGAGTGCATTTTAACCCATTTGTTTTGCTTTTTCTTCCTCGACCCTTGTGGAAGGAGTACAAAGTTGGAATCAAAGTGAGAGAGCTGCTGCTCACCAGAGGGAGCTTCCCCTGAAACCACACCACGAACTGGGGCTAGAAATGAGGCTAATTTCCCTGAAGTGTGGCTTTGTCACATCTCCTGAATCATTTGGGGGGCCTCATCTAGGACTGCACCTTACTGGTAACTCATGGAGTTGCCCCCAAAGACTGTGGACTTGTCTTTAACAATCCATGGGTTGTCTCATTTGAAAATCGTGAATCGGAATTAAGTTTATCACATCGGATTTTTATATCTTAAATATTTTAAACTGGTTTTAAACACTACGAATATCCCAGGCTCAAAACTCACTTAAGGATGATTTTGGATTCTGGGAATAATACCAGAAGCTTGTTCTTCTGTCAGAACATTCGTAAAGAGTTTTCTTCCTCACATTAGTAAACACCCAAAAATGAGATCAAGATTCCTTCTAAATCCTCTTGTTTAACTACTCACATTTAGTTCCTTGTTGTTTACATTCAGCCTAAAAGCCCTAACATCAGTGCAGTAATAATGGGACCACTGAACTGTCTTCATTGCAGAACTGAGCTGATACCTCCTGAAGATGAGATCCTTGTGAGATGTTCCCAGAATAATTAGGAGGAGTAAGAAGGATGCATGGTTTGGCCTTTAGTCTTATCCTGTTTCTAACAACCTTTCTTCCTTGTCCAGGTACAGGTGTATTAACAGCCATCTAAGGAGCAAGAGATCATTTCTGCTGTCCCATGACTCACCTCCTGGATGAAATTGGTATTGAACATCTACTATGTGTAAGCATATAACTTACGTTATCTCTAATCTTTATAAGAACTCTGTGAAATGTTATTATGCTAAGTCTTCAGATAAAGAAACTGGGGCTCAAAAGAATCAAGTGACTTAACCCAAGTATAGCAGGTTGTAGTTTCAAAATATGTTCTTAGCAATATTTCCTGTTGCATGGCTCATCCAGAGTCTTGCCATTCTCCTACCCAGAGAGGAAGTCCATTTTCTCTCCCCTGTAAACTTGGCAGGTTTTTGTGATGGCCTCAACCAGCAGAATGTTGCAGAAGTGATGCTGCATGACTTTTTAGGTAGGTTTAATAAAAGGTGACATTGTTCTGTCTAGCTCTTTCTCTTTCTTTAGGGATATTTACCATTGGAACCCAGCCACCATGTTATGAGGAAGCTCAGGCTACGTGGGGAGGTCACATGTGGACCTTCTGTCCAATATCCCTGGTGAAGGTCCCAGCCAACAACCAGCACCAAGTGCTAAGGCTTCCAATGATTCCAGCTCCCAATATCAAGCCACCCTAGCATATGTGTGGTGTAGCAGAGACAAGCCGATCCTGCCTAGTCCTGACCTAATGATAGATGCATAAACAAAGTAAACATTAATGATATTATTGAGTTTTAGGGTGGTGTGTGACATAACAGTGAAATTGTAGGACCACTGTGTATGACTTTACACTACTGTAGGCTGGTTCCACAGTCCCAGATCCTTATTCTTCCAAGCCTTACTCCTCAAGTAACTCTTCTCCTCCATAGTGCTCTTTCAGCCTGGGACCCAGAGCCATTCTGCTTCTGCTTACTGTAGGTGTGCTCATGACCCTTCCATCCCTAATTAACATCTGGCCATTAATACACAGAAACCTGAACATCAGCATACACAGTCTGGGTATAGAGATGCCTTATGCACTCCTGGGGAAGCTTTCCACATTGTATCATGGCTTTTATCATTGTTTCCTAAGGGCATAATAATAAGTCTTCACAATGGTTAGTATAGTGTAGTGGTATGTGTAAGTGAAATCTGAATGTCCAGGTTCAAATCCCACCTCTTCCATTTACCAGTTGTTTGACTTCTGAAAGTTGTTTAACTTCTCTGTATCTTAGTTTTCCCATCTGTAAAATGGGACTAACAACAGTTCCTTCCTCATAGAGTTGCTACAATGGATTAACAAATTAAGGAATTAAATCCTTAGAACAGCAGTTGGCATATTAATTCTTGGTAAATGCCATTTATGGGTCACCTATCACTTAGAACCGTATTTTATCACACATTTTTTTCTACTTAGGTCATTGGACAGGAAAAATATTAGTTTCTCCTATTGGTTGTTTTTCTCTTTGGTTCTGTGTAACCTCTTTTGTTTAATGTGGAAGGTGGGGAAAATTCTGCTGGGCATGCATCTTTGGGTAAGGAGGACCAGAGACTGGGCAGAGACTTTGGCACCCCTTTGCCCTCATCTTAGCCACATCGCGGTTCTGCCAAATGAGAGATCTGGGCTTCTGTTCACTGTTTGCCGTGTATGTGAATAGATGTGTAAATCAAAATTTATTTTGGGAGACTCTTGAGAAAATTGGGTATCTTTCCATAAGGACTCAGGGGAACCAATGGACAGGCAGTATAAAATGTTGGGGAAATCTTTCTGCCTTAATACAGATAATAGAGAAACACAAACGATTGGATGGGACAAGGTAGTGACTGACGAAGCATTAATGGTCATGCAGGACAGAACTTCAGGGGACCTTTAGTCCCATCTCCTCTCTTACAGATGAAGTCCCAGGGGTAAAGCAGCTACTCTGAGGTGGTACCACCTGCATGGACTTTAAGAACCTGTGGCTCGATTACCTTGTGTCCTTGATCACCAAGGGCATTTGACTTTGGGGTCTATTAATTCAATTAGACTGAAATGACTCGAATTCCCCATCTTCATAATTAACTTTCTGTTCCGTTTCTTTCCCTCGAAGAAAAACCGAGGTAGACAGGTAGCTGTGACAAAGCAATATATATTTAGACGTGCCATTTGCTGGAACTAGCCGAGTGTCAGAAATTGCAGGAAACGTATAATTATCCAGTCTGTCTCATGGCTGAGGAGCCCTATTGGTGTGATGGCTAAATTAGTTTTATGATATTATTTCTGGCTTCAGTTCAGGTGAATCTAGGGACCTCCGGAGGCACACAAACTCTCTGCCATCTCTCTATTTTCAGGACCTATCCTTGCTATGTGTGAACAAATGTGATATCAACATGAAGTATAAATTGAAAAGCTTCCCTTGGCCCACTGTGTACCGCCCAGCTTTTTATATCAGTGACTCGATTTCTATCACTTGCCTGCCACGCTCTTGAAGTCTTTGCTGTCTCGGTGTGCTGTTTAGATGCTTAATGCCTCCTCTGTTGAAGTCCATTCCCTTGGAGCTGGTGTTAATGAGGTCCCACGAAGCAGCGCTACATTTTGCTGCACAATTTCAGTTGCCTAGAGAGATGGATGGCATGAAACCGGCAAAAGGGCTCCATCAGGTTGGCTTGGAGAACAGGACCACCAGGAGCCCTGAATAGAATTCAATCAGGTGGTGCTGTGGAGTAGAAGGGGGGGGGGGAGCGATCCCTTTGACAGGAAAACAAATTGAAAGGGAAAGAAAAATCAGAAGACAGATGCCACTTTTCAAAATGGGGGTTGGGAAGAGAGCAGCACTGCATTTGGCCACATAGAGGCTTCACACTGCAACGGTTTTCTAATATTCTGGGGGAGATTTCTATCTGACGTTGGTCAGGGTCTTGATCAAGGTGTCTCCTGAGGAAAGAAACTTTGCTTTGTAGCTTTTGGGTGCCAGGATTAATCTTGGCGCGGATGATGACCCCATTTGAGTGGTTAAAAAAATCGCGTAGATAGCCGGTGATTATGCCTCCTTTCCTCTGCTGTCAGCTTACATTTAATGGCGGTTCTTTGCAGATTAAAACTTGGAAGTAGAATTGCATCGTGTGTGGGCACACATGCACACACACGCTCACGTGCATGGGCACACATACGCACACACACTCTGAAGTGTGAGCATCAGAGGAAATTCAGATGAAGGGGTCCTTGTTATTTCCTTAAAAGTAAAAATTGCACTTGTCTAAAAGGTATATAGCACCTCTGAAGGCTCTTCGAAACACTTTACCTCTCTGCTTCAATGTTCTATGCATTTCGAAGCAGGGAGTGTTTAGGCCACTGCAGGGAATAGGAAAACCTACATCCTTTTAGGTTTCAGCCAGTGAAGTGACATTCTTCTCCTTGGGCAGTTCTGAAGTAGTGATTCCCCATTTGACTCAAGTGCAGCTTCGCGACTGGGAGATTTAGACAACCTGGTGTAAATCCTGGTTGCTCCATTTACTTAGCGCAGGACCTTCAGCTTTTTAATTAACAGTTGGGAGGTTCCGTTTCCTCAGCTGAAAAATGGAGATATTTAACATTGCTGTGACGGTGTTGTGAGGATGAAATGAAATAAGGTAGACCTCTGGGTGGCATAGTGCTTGCCGAATACCCAGTGCTCAACAATAGCTACCAATTTATAACAATAGCAGCCTGAAGAATTGGCCATATGAGCAAGCAGTTTTGGAGAGAAAAGCTGAGATTATACACTCTTAGCAAGAAAAAGGCATTAAGGAATGAGCTTCACCAACTTCATTTGTAATATAAGGCTAAATTCTTACAGAATAGTTTCTTGTAAGGGGTCTTACATCAGCCCTGTTACTTTTACAACACACAATGTGACCAGTTGTATTCAATAACTTACCATTTCGAGATGCCCATAAAGGGAGGGTATGCAGTGGGCATTATTGTTTCTTTAATAAAAATGAGAAGCTGAGAGAGAGAAGGTGCATCTTGGGCATGGCTCACAGACCTGACATAGAGTCATGTGACCTGTGGTGGTTATGGCGTCCGGCTCAAGCTGCAGCAAGGGGCTGGGGCTTTGGATATTAGGGAGGAGGAAGGGGCTGAGCTTGAGATAATGGTACCTGGGACTGAGATGTAACATTGGTGGTTGGCCTTCAGTCTATGATTCTGCAAATTGGGTTGTTCCAATGTTCATGCCTTATGGACACAACACTACAGATGAGCAGCATATTTAACCCAATTGTTGTCCTTTGACATTTCATTCGTTCAGCATACACTCACTCATCTAATGAGTACCTCCTTATGCCAGCAACTGGCATCTCTCATCTCCATAGGAAGTCAGCATCCCCTCGGCCCCTTTAGTCCAGATCTTAAGGAAAGTGCCAGCCACGTAATTAGCCCCTTGAGCCAGATTCCTTGGTGTGTCCTTGGCTTCTCACTTTCCCTCACTTGCCATTCCCAAAAAAGACATCTTACTCATGCTCCCTTTCTTCATATTTCTCATCTCACTCCTCTCCTCTCTACTAGCACTGTTGTTGTCTTGTTCCTTGGTTGGCTTTCTGAGGTGGCCTCCTACTGTCCTTTCCTCTGGTTGTTTGTGTGGAACCTCCTGTGTAAACCCTTCAAAGGCTTCTCCCAGAGTGATGGTCTCCCTTAGCATGACCTAAAGGCCTTTCCATGTCTGACCCCTCCCTACTCAGCCTCATCCTCTGCCACCGTCTCCCCTGCCTCTCTGCTTCAGAAATACTGGTACATTTTCTAGTACTGCATGTACTTTCTTGCTTTGGAACCTTTGCTGTACCCTCGGCTGTACTGTCTTTCCCCTGCCCCAATGACCTCGAAAATGCTGGTGTTTCCTTCTAGATTTCTCTTAAATGCCCCCTCCTCTGGGAAGTCTTTCTGTTGTTTTTTTTTTTATCACTTCTGTGCAATGCTGATTATGTTCTCCATAATCATCCTTCTCTGAATAATCCTCCAATATTGAACTAGGCACATCAGATTGTCATTATTCGCATACAAGTCTATCTTAAGATAGTCCTCTTCTTCCCAAGGTCAGCAACTATGTCCTCAGTGCCTCAATAAGATTTATGCAATTAATTAGGGAATCAATCTATTGATGGTAGCCATATTTAAAGACAAGTGTAATGTAGATATTCTTTTAGAAAATTGCATTTTTTTTTTCTGGAATGCTCTCGGATGATTCGTGTGTATGTAAAGAATGTTTCCTGGCTATAGTAAGGATGCTGGCTCCAGTGTCATTCCACCCCATCCAAGTCATGGGGTGCCCACCTCAGAATCAGAGAAATGACTAAGCATCCTAATTATAGTATGGTAAGAGGGATGCAGAGTCCAGAAATGAGACTCTGAAGGGCAGCCAACTAGAAAGGTGGTGGGGATTTGGAATGCAGATGTGTCCCCTCAGCAGGAAACAAGTACAAACCAGAAGACAAAGCAAAGAGGGCACAGGCAGGAGCAGAAAAGAAAAAGAAACAATGAAGAGATGGGGACATGGGCCAACCGAAGAAGACAAGGCTTTATATTATGGGTTTGTGTCATTGTAGCTCTGAGACAACAATAAGTTGAATTTTCAAATCTGACTTTTCATCTTCCTTTGTCCCTCTTGTGGGAGGGGACTACATTATGATGTCACCTCATTTTTTCCTTTTGAGTGGAGTTCTCAGTATTAGGTTCAGAGTAAAAGTGAGCAAAAGGTACAGAGATTCCCATATGGCCCCTGTCCCACACATGCCTACCCTCCCCTCCTATCAATGTCCCATGCGAGAATGGGACATTTGTTACATAGATGTACCATCATCAACCCATCCTAATCACCCAAAGGCCATAGTTTATCCCAGGTTCATTCCTGGTGTCCTTTCTAAGGGTTTAGGCAGCGTAATGATATATCTCCAGTTTCACAGAATCGTACAGAATAGTTTCACTGCCCTAAAAATCTTCTCTGGTCCATCTATTCATCCCTGCCTTTTCCCTAACCCCTGGAAACCACTGATCTTTTTATAGTCATGTAGTTGGATCATACAGTATGTAGCCTTTTCAGATTGGCTTCTTTCAGTTAGTAATATGCAATTAAGTTTCCTCCATGTCTTTTCATGGCCTGGTAGCTCATTTCTTTTTAGTGATAAATACAGTTCCATTTTCTGGGTGTCCTCCTGTTTATTTATCCATTCACTTACTGAAAGACCTCTCGGTTGCTTCCAAGCTTTGACAATTATGAATAAAGCTGCTCTAAACAAGCATGTGCAGGTTTTTGTGTGGACTTAAGTTTTCAACTCATCTAGGTAAATGTTCCATTTTGTAAGAAACTGCCCCATTGAGGCTGTACCGTTTTGCATTCCCACCAGCATGCAGGGTTGCCCATGTTCTGGATTTTGGAATGTAGTGTTATCTTATTGTTGCTTAATTTGCATTTTCCTGATGACATACAATGTGGAACATCTTTTCATATGCTCTTTGCTGTTGGTATACCTTCTTTGGTAAGGTATCTGTTTAGTACTTTTGCCCGTTTTTTAATTGGGTTGTTTTCTTTTTGTTGAATTTTAAGGGTTCTTTGTGTATTTTGGATACCAGACCTTTATCATATGTGTCTTTTGCAAATGTTTTCTCCCAGTCTGTGGCTTTCCTTCTCATTCCCTTCACAGTGTCTTTTCCAGAGCAGAAGTTTAAAATTTTAATGAAGTCCAGTTCATCAATTATTACTTTCATGGATTGTGCTTTTGGTGTTGTATCTAAAAAGTCATTGTCACACTGAAGGTCATCTAGATTTTCTCCTCTATCTTCTAGGAGTTTCATAGTTTCGAATTTCACATTTAGGTCTGTGATCTATTTTGAGTTAATTTTTGTGAAGAATGTAAAGTCTGTGTCTAGATTCTTTTTCTTTCTTTTTTCTTTGTTTTTTTTTTTTGCATGTGAATGCCTACCTTGTATTATTTAAAATACACTATTGTATCATTTAAAAAATACAAATGTAGACATGTATATAGGTTCTTTATTGTTTCATCTTGCAGTGTTTACTTTTACTGCTTATCAACACCAACCACACTTTCTCAAGCTACTGTAGAAATCTGAAGAGGTTTAGCATTTCTCTGCCTTTCTCCCCCCCTCCCACCTACCACTTTTGACATATTAGATTAAATTTCAGCCCTGGGCCAATCTGTCAGAGAAACAGGAAATGTCTCTTACGATGACACATTTGCCAGAGGCTGAGTTTTGAAACCAGGTGTGTATTAGTTCTTGCACAGAAGCAATTTCTCCCCAATGAAGAGGCAGAATCACTGGATCTGCCTGGCTCAAACCTTTGCTTTCTACGGATCAGTCTCTCTGATCGGAAAGAAATCTTTTAATAAATCTGCTTAATAATTTGCAGAAGTCTTGAGAAACTTCAGGAAATAAAGAAGCAACAATTTTCTACTTTGGAAGGAAAATCAACTCTAAATACAGCACGCTTTCATCTCCATTGAAATTATATGTGGACGATCGTAATATGGTAATCAACACCCTCAACAGGCTGTCAGTGAATGGAGACAGAATGATAAGAGGTGGGGGAAAGCGTGTTTCTCAGAGAGCCTCATAACACGCTCCTGTTCTCACAGCTATCTCTAGCTAGAGGAGAGTCCCCAGCTCAATTTCTCTTAACATGGGGAAGATAAGGAGTGGCTCAGAGTTGCTTACATCACCCTGAGCCCGCGGTGAGGGAAGGGAACCCACCTCTCTCTCCTTCACACTCTCATGCTTTTGCTATTCCGCTGAAGGAAAAATCAATACTGAACACAGAGAACACATCTAGCAGCACCGGAGAAGCAGCATTTCCCTCAGGCCGGCCTAAAGAAGATGTCTCTTACAGGCCCCGGTCAAGGAATGTAATGGCTGCTGCCAGGCCATAGAATTTCTTGGCAGAGGGATTTCTTTTTACAGTAGCGTCCATACTAGGTACCTCCCCTTTCAGATTCCCTAGTGATCACCTCAGAGGTCTTTCCAAATCAGCTTAGAGGTCCAGGTGGAAGCCCAGAGCGGAGGGAAACATCCCACGTTTTAGAAGCCAGCATTCCTTCTTGCCTTGAATCTAGGTCACTGACACTGGAGATAAGTTGTCCAAGGTGTGGTGGACAGTTGTATATTTTGCCTTGAGGTTTTAAGGCGCTTATTTTGGAAGCTATCAAAGGCGCTTATCGGGAAGCCGCCTGAGCAGGAAAGCAGAGTGGAACTTAGCAGGAGCTGTATCCCGCAATAACTACCAAACATTGTCAACTTCCCAGAGCAACTCTTCTCTTTGCTGTGTTAATTAATGATTCCCTTTACATTTAAAAAATATTTAAAAATTTTAAAAATACTTGGAGTTTCATATATTGATTTATATCGAATCCCACATATATACATTAATTTCAAACTTCACCAGGAAAGGAAGCTTCATGGCTTTGCACAGTAGTCAATGAAATGATCACCTTAAAGGATTTGCCAGTGAATATTTAAACATCATTCCCCTTGGGACTAATAATACTCACGGTCATAATCATGCTAGTTATAGTAATAAAACAACAGTCACCACATGTTGAATATGTTCCATGTCTAGGCACAGTGCTTAGTCCTTTATGAATTTTTTCTTATTTCACTCTTACTGCTCTGATTAGGAGACGACAGTCTCTGAAGGTGTCAGAGAATCAAACAAAAAAAGCAGACAAAAAGGCCTTAATACTTACCATCTGCTTTCATTTTGCTTTCTAGCCACTTGCTTTATTAGAATGTACCATCCTGTGTTTTGGAGCACGGTGTACAGTCTGTAGTTATGAAATCAACCTGAAGATGATTGTTTGCCTATTTTGTTTTTTCAATTTTTATTTTAATTCCAGTGTGGTTAACATACAGTGTTATATTAGTTTCAGGCATTTGCCTATTTTAACATGGTATTTGTAGGTTTTATTGTAAAGTTTAACATTAATGACAGCGATAATAATAACAATAACAAAAGGAACCTTCTACTGAGCACCTAAAATTCACCAGGCATTGTTTTACCTGTCTGGCACATGTTAGCTCATTTCAACCCCTTGAAACGGGTATTATTGTGTCCATTTGTAGCTGGTGAGGCTGAGGTTCACAGGGTGGATAGCATGGCTTGAAGAGCCTTGGCTAGTGAGTGATGGAACCAACATCCAAAGCAGACTGGGCCGATCGCCTAGTGCCATGTTGCCTGGGTTATCTACAAAGAGCACCGTGACGCACGCTATGGGCCCATCATGGAATACCTGCGGTCTAGGTGTGGGGGGAGAGCTTTTAGACCTGGGGTGGGGGGGGAAGGTGTTTCATAGCAGTCCTACTGACTAGACTCTGGCACTGAAGTCTTTCTCTTCTGGATCAAGCTTCTGGCATCCATCTGGTAGCAATGACCTCCATGCCATGGTATTTAAAATGTGAAGAAGGAGCTCTACCAGCAGGGAGGGAGAATTGAAATACAGAAGCTCAGTCAGAAGCCAACCCCGGAGGACCTGTTTTACACACTTAAGGGGCTGTTTACTTAGTTTCTGCTTTTTCTGGAAACTTTCTCTCTACGCTGCTGACTCCTGTGACAACCATGTTATAATGACGTCATCCTGACCTGCTGGCCACGGCTGGTTAGTCCCGGTTGGGCCCCCAAGCCATGCTGGGTCAGTCACGGTTCCTCCCCTGGGAATGTGGAACTGGGACTTAGAGGTTCCAGCCTCAGAGGGAGCTGTGGGTGGTCTGGGAAGCTGAACCTACATCAAGGAAGAGTAATGTGGATGTCTTTGAAAGCATGGAGAGGAAGAACTCAGAGAAGCAGTCATAAAGACATTCTAGTTTGGGTCTGTTCCCGAGACACCTCTGTGTCCTTGCCCTGGGGTTCAGGGGGATCATCTATTAAAAATTAAATATAATATGGCAAGTTTCCATTTGTGTTTAAACTAATCACGTGGACTTCTGTCATCAGCAGACAAAAGGGTCTTAATTCTGGAGTGTTGAAGGCCCTTTCCCAGGTTAGCCAACAGCTAACCTGGGAAAGGGCCAGGTTAGCTGTTGGCTAACAGCTAACAGCTAACCAAGTCTGTAGAAGAGGGGAGGTGGTAGCGAGGATAGCTGTAATGAACAAGAAGCGGAAGGAAACGACAGCATCCTGAGTCTCCATCACATTCTGAAAACTGAGGGTTGGGGGCACTGGTGTTTACAGTCCAGTAATGGAACTGCCCATGGGTGAGGAGAAGCAAGCTCACGCACTGCCCCCTCCCCATTCTGAAGTAGAATGGAAAAGGGGGTGATGATGGGCAGGAGACCCAGAGGAGCAGAGGAACAGTAGCTGGTGCTGCCAGAGAGCCGGCCCACGATTGGAACCACAGGGGACGCGGTGGGCAAGGGGGAGCGGGGGAGCGGGGAGCAGGACAGGGCGGCTGTGGCAGCCACGCCCTCTGGGAAGCCTGAGGGAGGGGTTTGGAGGGATTTGGGGTTTCTGTGATCCCAGGAAGGGACTGTGGAGGCCGTGCTGCGTTGTTACCATTGTTGAGATGCCACAGCACCCCGGGGACTGAGGCCACCTAAAACAACAAGGCTTACACAAGCTGAGAAGGGCAGAGAGTGAGTCCGGCTCAAATGGCGGAAAACTAGCAAAGCCAGCCTGTCTCCTATTTGGCAAAGACTGTTTCTGAATATAAAGCATTGTCATTCTACTTGCAGCTTCTCTTTTCCTGAACCAAAGACATGAGACCAGGGGGAATGACTGCCCACACTGAATCACACAGACCCCTGTCCTTTCTAAATGTCCCCCCACCCTCCTTCCTGGTGGACTCGCCAGGGAAACTCGGATTCAGCCCCTGTGGCCACGTGATTCTCCCTTGCAGCATAAATTCTAACTCCATAATGGAGGTAAAGAAAAATCCAGGAACCAATTCAGGTGGAATGGTTACAAGATCTCACTTTGTTTTACTACATTAGTTTTCTTCCATAAAAAGAAAAAAAAAAAGAAAGAAAGAAATACAAAATACATTATCTTTGAAGGAGAGGTGCCTGAGACATTCTGTGCTTTACTGACAGAAGGGGAATCTAGCTTCTTAGGTGTTTTTCTAAGTAGGAATACTTAGATGCTTCTTACCCTTTTCTTCTTCCTTGGAAGCTCCTTGAGTCTTTCTGATTAAAAAAAAAAAAGTCCTGTGATCCATGAGCAGACTATCTCCCACCTTTGTGGTTCCTGGTCATCTTGGTTGTGTTCATGAGAACACAACATCATATGTTTTTGGTTGTGTTCATGAGAAATTTGCCATTTCTAAGTCCCTGCACACATTTTATACCCGAATAAAAGAGAAATATGCATAGACGCCATTGTGCTTGATTGAATCCTTATGCATGACGATCGGAGAGTGCTTATGTGAAGCATTACGAACAATTAATGATTTACTCATCTCTGACTTAAAGCGATGTGTGGTGTATTACCTGAGGCTGATAAAAGGCATCGTATAAGTGCAAAATGTTATTAGTTTTTAGGGAAGGGATGATAAGATTTGAAGCATAACTTAGCTCTGGTGAAATACTCATTCTCGGGTAAGCTGCTTGCAGCTCAAATTGCAGTAGCAAAAAGGCTTCGGTCCCCACTCACATTAATCTTTTAAGCAGAAGCGAAGCCTAGAAACTCATACATCTCCAAATGGAGGGGGTGCCTGGGCTGTGTACTGTAGGCATCTTAGGAATCAGAGTGGGCACTGACTCACTCTAGAGATGTATCTACCGGCCTCTCTGGATGACTTTCAGCCTGGGGCTGAGCGGGTGTGGTGTGGGGCCGGGCAGAAGGCTTTGTCTGGCTCCAGGAGGCACCTCCTCAGGAAAGGATGAGACATGCATCTCTGACTGATGGGCTGTTAGAGGTTTAAAATGTTTGCCTTGGGTAACCTTAGGGAAAAACACCATCCTCTCTGGCTTAATGTGAATTAAATTTTTCGATTACTCTAGAGGAAGGAAAGGCAGCAGCTCCTAGCATGCTTATTTGTGGAAAGTAAAATGAAATTAAACACTCCAGCAGAAGGAATCTTAGCAGCTCGCTGATCCCAGGGCATCGCCCCTTGCCACTCAACGGCAGCAAAAATTTGATTTGAGGATAACGGATATTTCAAATGGAGTGTCCTGAATCCATCTAAAAATGTTTTTACTCTGAGAGACTAACTATACTAATTTATATATGCTGGGAAAGAAAGGAAGCATTTCAATATTTTTTTTCTTCCTTCAAGGAGAGTGCTATGGATCTCAGGACTAAGGGAAGGAGAGTTTTATATAGGTATGTGTGGTCCTGTTGACTGATGTTTTGTGGTTTGCGATTATGTGCAGAGAGAGGATCTCTTCTTGGTCATGGGATGCTCAGATTAAAAAATGGGGTTTCTGGGAATGGAAGAAAGTCTCATTGTTTTTGTAAAAGTTATAACCTGGTTGACCCTTTCCTTCTCTTTGAAAAAGGATGGGGAAAAGTGTGTGTGTGTGTGTGTGTGTGTATGTGCGTTCATTAGAGTGTGGGCAAGCAATCTTGATTATATATCAGAGGGCCCATGATGTATTGTCTCTATGTGGGTGTATTTAAAGTCTGGAACCCAGAGTCAGAATTATCATATCATCCTGGGGGAAATCCTGTGACTATGCCAAATCTTTATGAGTTCGGAGTGGTTTGGACTTAAGGACTCTCAGCTACAGCAAGAGAATATTGAGTGTGAAACATGACTTTAGTCCTTCTGGTTATTCCTCATAGTCTTCGTTTGGGGGTTTCATGAAGAAGCAAACTAACAAAGGATGAAGGGAGGCAAGAAAAATGAAAAAATATTCCATAATACATTGCTTTTTTTTTTTTTGAAGTGTGCTGATGATCGAAGCAAAAGTTTCCATTTCTGGTGAAGGCTTGAGTGGGCCGAAGTGAGCCGTTCATGTGGGCAAACTTGATTTTTTAGACTCTTTAAAAAGGGAGGGGTGTAAAACAACCCTCTAGCCCACACGCCATGTATACATGCCACCATCTTATATCTCCTTGACTGCCTTCCAGGCTGCTGGAACCTACCACTAACAATGGGCACAGTTGCCCCCCAAAAATAAAGTTCCGAATGTAATCATGTTACTCCTGACATGTCTGTAAGATTAGAAGTGGGTGCTGGGGAGGAAGAAAGAATGAAGGAGAAACAAGGAAGAGGAGGAAAAGGAAAGAAAAGAGAGGAAAGGACAAAAAAGGGGAGAAAGAGAGGAGGAAAGGGACAGTGATGTCATATCTGTGATATACTCTATAAGTTATTCATTGTTTATCTGAAATTCAAGTTTCCCTGGGAGTCTTGTATTTTATGCAGCAATCCCAACTATGCTCCCTGCAAAAGATTACTTAAGCATTTTCCACATATCCTCTCATTTAAGCTCTACCAAACTCCTGCCCTTTGTTTCTAGATCAGGAAACTGAGATTCTAAGCAGTAGAGTTGCCCCAAGTTCACCTCGCTGGTGAGGGATGGTGCCTGGTTAAGACCCCAGGCAGGACCTTGGTCCTGGAACCCTAGAAAAAGAAAGAAAGCAAGCGACGAAAGCAAATCTGCCCTGGGATATTTGGAAGCATTTAACAGAAGCTTTAGCTAAAGGGAAGGCAATTAGCAAGATCCATGGTCTCTGAAGATTGTCAACAACTACTTCATTGATGGCGAGTATCTTCCTTTGGGGAGCCGTGTTTAATTTGTAATCCCAGATCTTTGACCGAGGAGACCCCCCTCTCTATCTCCTGTTGGTGGAGTAAATTAAAAATCTTCCTGTATTCTGAGGAGGGAAATGAAACCTTTGTGGTAAATCTCATAAAAATGTGCCCTGGAGATGAAAAATTGCATTGAAACCTCAGCCGTCTATATTAATTACGAGGAAGGACAGTGCGATTAGGGAAAATATGAATTATGAGATATTTCTAGGTGCTGTGCGCTGGGAGAGATGCCAACAAGCCAGAATGGAGGTGAGGTCGAGGGGTTGGGCTGCCACTGGTGGGCAGCGGGTGGGTGGTGGTGGGCAGTGGGTGTGTTGAGTGTGGGTGACAAGGCCCCCGAACATGGTTTGTGAAGAATGAAACACTAGCAGTGGTTAAAGCTGGAAGTAGACAGCTGAGGGGAAGTACAACAGCTCCTGAATTATGTGAAATGCTATCAGTTCTAATTTCTAGTGCCTAGAATTCCGTTACTGTGAAGGATAGACCCAGCATGGTAAACAGAGTTTTATAGAGGTAGGTTTCTAATCCACACAGAAGATCATCTTCTAGAAACCAGAGTGGTGTTAATGGTGGGAATGGGTGATCCCTGGGAATAGTTCCATCGTCTTTTCCTGCAAGCCTTCAAGTTACACCTGGATGTTAGGCCATCCGGGATGTTATAGGAAAGATTTCTGAGTTGAGGGAACAGCTTGGTCAGTACACATATATCTGTATGCACACTTACACAAATATGTATGTATTTAAGAAATTATACTCTGATTACAAATAAAACTTGAAAAAGTAAAATATCTCTCAAGTCCATCACTTTGGGGCCATCCCTACTGTCACTCTCCTTCTGGGCCCTTCCTCTCTTCCTAGGATTACTGTCCAAACCTAATTATTCCTTGTGTTTCCAACCTCTTCTCTCCATAATCAATTTTCCACTGAACCTCAAGTGCGTCCCTTGCGCTTCCAACCTCTTCTCTCCATAATCAATTTTCCACCGAACCTCAAGTGCATTCCTTGTGCCTCCAACCTCTTCTCTTCATAATCAATTTTCCACAGAACTTCAAGTATGTTCTTTTCTGTTCTTTTCTGACTTCAAGTATTGTATTCCCTTGCTGGAAACCCTTCAGAGGCTGGGAGGAAACCCGTCATCTCTAGAGAAGACAAGTGAGGTGCCTTGGCATGGCCTACCAGGCTGGGGCAGCCATGGCTCCTGCCTTTCCCACCTTTATTCCCTGCTGCTTGAGTTCCTGTGAGAGCTGTGGAGATTTCTGTCTCTTCCTTCACGTGCATTTCCTCTCCTTGAGAAGGCCTCTCTGCCCCTTAGAACCTCGCTCAGATTTCACCTTCTGTGGGACCCCTTTGCCGGTCATCCTGGCTACTGTGCAGTCTTCTCTTGCTATGTGGTTACTTCTACTACCTGCCATTTTCCTGCCACCACCATTTAAAACCTCACAAAGGCAGGGTATTAGGCATCTGTCCAACCACACGGAGAGCACAGGGCCCGATACAAGAGAGGTGCTCATAAATACAGACAATATCATCAAAGAGAAACCTTTGGGAGGCTATAAAATGCACGCCTTCCCCAACATTTGTGAGGCCCGGAGCAACAGTATAAATGGAGGCCCATATACCATACATTTAAATATTTAAAAATTATAAATCAAGCTAACAAACTGTTCTATTAAGTAAGCTCTATCTTCCTACCTTGATAAATGTGCCCTCGTCATGGCAATCCCAAATATGTATACAGCTCTATGTCTTTAATGACTAAAAATCGGCAGAATACCAAAGATGGCTGAATTTAATTATTAATGCACACGTCTGAGAACTCTCTTGATGAGTTGGTGACATTTGCATGAGAATAAAATGAAGGCATACATAATTCATAAATTACCATATATTTATCCCATTAAATTTATTCTCTTCACTTTACTTGAGCAAAAATCCCTAATTATGTGATTTTTCACATAATTTGAGTTCTATTCATAGTGATCATCTAAAGGATTAAAAATGTAGTTGTATTCAAGATGTATTTTATATATATTTAAATATATTTTCACAAGAAGAGTAATCAACATCGAAGTCAAAATATAAAATTAAAATTATTTTTCATGTATATTTTCAAAATGCTCTAATAAAATCAGACGTGAAACTAACATTTCTAATTTTAATTTTCAAATAGTTAGCTAAATCTTATTAGAGGTTTCTTAACGTAAATTTGCATTTTGTAGCATTTAGTGTCCCTCTAGGTGTTAATGTAAAACCTCGGTATCATAATTCAAGCGTTTTATTTATTTATTTATATATATATATATATATATACACATGTAAACATATATATGCAGTATGCATTATTTAATATTGCAAAACATTCCTCAGTTACCATGTGCAACTGTTGTAAATACCTTGGTAATTCACAAGCCCATGTGGAACTACAAACTGGAATGTAGAGAGAAGCGGGAAAAAGCACTCTCAGTGCTACTGGGAAATAGTACTTCATTATGCACAATTCCACTGTTCACGCTTAGAGAAAGGATTTGACAAGTTAATTAGTCTTTTCTCTTAGCTAAGCACAAATCCTCTCCACACCTAGAAGCCCTGTATGCCTCCAAGTGTTGGACAAGTGGCAAAACCCACAAACCTTCGTGGCATTCAGGGACATTGGCTTTTTATTTTTTGGTTTTTGGTTTTTTGTTTTTAATTGGGATAATTAATGTAGCCCCTACATTTCCAGTGTACGACGTAATGGTTCCATATCTGTATAGATGGGGGCTATAGGGGACCTAGGACAAGAGATAGAGGGGTGTTTGTTTGGGATGTGAACAGCGTTAGTGACCAGAGCGGATGTTTAAAGTTCCAGGTCAGGCTGGCTCAGGACTAAGCACCAGATCTGGAGTGACAAGGGTGTCCATGCGCTCCTTGACACATGGATTTTTTTTGTTTGTTTGCATTTTCTCTAATTCGTGCAGGGTCCTCTAAAGTAGAAGGTGTAACGAACAGGCCCATTTTGCCCCAGCCTAAGGGTGTGTTTAAAATAGCTTGATCTCTTTCGTACATAAAGTATTATTATTGCAATCTTGTTTGTTACAAGTTCTTAGCCCAAAGGCCCAAAGGCCTGGTAGTAAGAACACGGAAGAGGGCGGTAAGAAGATCTGGCTTTGCAATGTATACATTTAATGCAATCCCTATCAAAATACCATCAATTTATTTCAAGGAAATGGAACAAATAATCCTAAAATTTATATGGAACGAGAAAAGACCACGAATAGCCAGAGGAATGTTGAAAAAGAAAACCAAAGTCGGCGG
>CM052797.1:32010544-32061301 GCA_028533885.1 Nasua narica | reverse complement strand
AAACAAACTAAGGGTTGCTGGGAGGTGGGGGGGTAGGGATATGGACATTAGGGAGGGTATGTGCTATGGCAAATGCTTTGAAATGTGTAAGCCTGATGATTCAGACATGTACCCTGGGGCAAATAATACATTGTATGTTAATTAAAAAAAAAAGATCTGGCTTTGAGTTCTAGCTCTGGCACTCATTCCCTGTATGAATTTATGCAAATCCAAGTCTCTGTTTTCTTATCAGAAACAAAGGGGGGTAGAAATGACGATAATTGTTAGGATTAAACAAGGGAAAGTAAATGGAAGGTTTCTGTAATTAAGAAGCATTTCGTAAATGGAAGATTTCATTTGGTGTAGCCTTGTACTTGTTTTCTCAGCCTGCCACCACAAAGGACCACAGCCTGGGTGGCTTCAGCAACAGAAACAACAGCAACTTTCTCACTGGGGGCTGGAAGTCCAAAATCAAGGTGTCAGCGGGGGTGGCTTCCTCTGCAGCCTCTTCCCCTGGCTTGTGGACGGCCGTCTTTGTGCAGTGTGTGGTCTTTTCTGTGTGTGTGCCTGTGTCCCTGTCTCCTCCTCTTGTAAGGACACCGACGATACAGGCTTAGGGCCCACCCCATTGTCTTCCATGACCTTGGCATCCTAGATAAGATTTTAACACCTCTGAGCTTCGGCTTCCTCATCTATAGAGTGAGATTGATATCTGCTAGAGTTTCAGTGAGGATCAGCTGAAATAATTATTCATAAAGCTCTTGGTGAAGCTTCGGGCATGTGTATTAAGTGCTCAATAAACAGAAATTATTATGACCTCCAAAGCTTCTCTTGGCACTAAATCCCAAGTGACTTTGTGCTCTTCTTTACAGTTTTGGCGTATGAGAGCCAATTGGGGGATGGTCCCAGGTGCCTGAAAACAGACTTGTAAAGAACAGGTTGTTTTGAATATGCAGATATGAAGGAGAAGGATACTTGGGGTAGAGAGAATGAAATGAGTAAAGACACAGAAATAGGAATATGGAGAGGCCCCTATGGTGACCAGCTATGAGATCAGTTTGAAGGCCCTTTTAGGAGACATGAAAGGGACTGGACTAGATAACTAGATAAGGCTGGAAAGAGGGAGGCTGGGGGCAGCCTTGCTAGACTTGCATCCCCCCATGGGAGCCATAACCTTGGACCGTGTGCTCAAGGTCGAAGGCACAATGGTTGCTGTTGACTCAGGTGTGTGGGCTGGGATGCCAGGTAGTGGGAAAAGTGGCGGGCATGCTGCAAAGCTTGGCCCATGGCTCCGTGGAGCCTTTTCTGCTGCTGGGTGAGCCTGCCCCATCGGAGGCAGGACCCGAACATTTGTCTGCAGGACGTTACTGAAAAGTCTTCCCAGATTCTCCTGAAGGAGCCATGGGCACGAAAAGCAGGAGCTGAAGGAGGAACACACTGTAGGGCCTGGTCTCTCATTGTCCTCAAAGAGCATGAGGATACAGTTTCTTCTTTGTGCTCATCATGAGCCATCACTCACCTGGGTTCCCCTAGACCCATGACTAAAGGCAGAAACAAAGTTTTGACAGTGTTTCCGTTGTTGACAATCTCCAGTGTCACCACTCTTCTCTCTGCTTAGGTAGTTAGGGAGAGGGCAGAGGGGGAAGCAGACTCCCCTCCGAGCAGGGAGCTGGATGCGGGACTCGATCCCAGGACTCCAGGATCATGACCTGATCTGAAGGCAGTTGCTTAACCAGCTGAGCCACCCAGGTGCCCCTATGATTTTTGTTTTAATTAAAAATATTTTTAATTGAAATTTGGATGATAACCAAATTATTTCAGGCATACTTTCTCTTTGTCATAGGATTTTGTGATCTTTTTTACCTCAAACCAAGATTCAGCGCAGCTACCTTACCCATCCAAAACCTCAGAAAGTCACCAGGACCCCTGGGAACTGATTCATTTGTTCTCCAGGCCTGTGATTTTTTTCAAAAATCAAATTGACCTCTGTTCTATTACAAAGAATTAGTAGGTACTAATTTATAGTCACTTTACTTCCTATCAAATGACTATTAGAAGTAATAAAAGGCTGGATAAAGGCCATCCACCAACTCCTAAATTGGAAATATCTGTGACCAATTGTCTTCGCACTTTTAAATCCCATTCAGCAGCTGGTAACCATTCCCTGGCATCGTGTTAGACGCACCCTAATTTTTCTACGTTTCTTGAGCTTTGGAGAAAGAAATACTGCATATGTGGTTTTCCAACTGAAAAGGTGCTGAATTCAGCACATGGCCAGGGTGTGTGCGAATATACCGGGCTGAACTGTGAGAGATTTTCCAATAGAGTCTTCCGGTCTCTACTCCCCCCAGCCCTCCACCCCACTGTGGACGTTCATTTCTTATGGCACAGTGTGTCCTCTGAAAAGTCACGTAGCTGCTGGCAGTGAGAGGTGCTCTCCCAGCAGTGAGGGCTCCTGCCTCGCTCCTACAGGCTGGTTCACCTCTCTCGGAGAGTCCTTGGACCTCGAGGACAAGGACAAGAAAGCAGTAGTAAGGGAGAACGTGCTAGAGGAAAATCACATTCAGCAGGCCTACAGGCAAGGACTCCAGCTGACAAGATCACAGGCAACAACTCAGCTACAACCCTTAAAAAACCTCCTCGGCTGGAGGAAGGTAGATAACATTTGCCTGTTTTGCTCACTATTTTTGTTTTCACTTGCTCCTCACATTTGTGGGGACTCACGTTCAGGCAGATGTCTGGCTGCTTCTGAATTTGGGAGGCCATCCAGGAGGACAGTAAGAGTTTAGAGAAGTTTTTTAAGGAGGTGAGGAAGGTCATGCAGAGGGCACGCAAGGGGGAAATAGCTTGGCTTGAGGACGAAAGAAAGGGATTGAAAAAAATTAAAGAAAAACAATGTGCACAAGTGAGAAAGGGAACAGAGCCATGCAAAAGAAGTAGGTCCAGCCATCCATCCTCCAGCTCTGGTCAATGACAGATGGGAGGCTAAGTTTAAGCCCTGGGTGCCTTCAGTGACACCGCTCAGGAGGGAGCTTGGAGGAATCCTGGTTGTATAAACATGGGCAAATCGTGTAGTATCCTTGAACGCCGATCATCTCAAGTATAAATATCTGCTGATGTCACCCACCTATCACAGATCGGTATCGTAGATCACTATACCCAGGAAATGAGCAGGTGAGCCTTGGCACTGTGCCAGCCACCTTGGGGACCCTGAGGAGGCTGGACAAGTCGAAAGTATGGCTCCCGGCTGGGTTTGCCAACGCTGTTGCTGAATGAACTTAGACAAACTCATCGTAAGCAAAGCCAATAACTCAGGAGACGGTAGGGGAGCTGTTGGAAAAGAGAAAGGGAGAAATTTATTTTGGGTGTCCACAGCCAGGGGAGGTGGCGGGCTCCAGCCTTGACTGCCTCTCTGCCAGCAAGACGCACAGTTTTACAGGAAAGGCTCAGGAGCAAGGGCGGGCAGAGAGCGTGTGATTGTGGGTGGGCATTGGTAGGTGTTCAGCCCCCTTTCAAGGGTAGGGAAGGTGGCATGTGGAATGCGGTCTTCTAGGTTATCCATGCTTTCCTGGTCTTGTGTCTTGGAATGTTTCAAATCATTGCAAAATACCTTCAGCAATGCCTCAAGAAAGTGCAAGAAGAAATAAGCACAATGGATTTTAGTTAGGGCATGAGTTAAGTGGTCTTGTCTATTTCTGGTTTTAACTGTTGGGGTCTTCGGTTGAGCAAGAGGGCTCATTGACAATAATAACAATAGCCAACAATAACGTCGTAGTGAGCAAATAAGATCATGCACGTGAAAGCATTTTGTAAACTGTAAGCATTACCTAATGTAAGATATTATTGCAAACCACCTGACTCATTATTTACGTGAACCAAGCCAGAGGCTGATCAGCAATTACAGTGTGCCTTCAAGGAGTGTGCTTTTATTACTTCCTATTTCATAGTAATTTGGACTATGTCTACAGGCTGGCTTAGCGAAAGACCTTGGAGTACTCCGCTGTGCTGTGGTTGTAGATATTGGTGGTCTTAGTTTTAAAAAAAATGCAAATCTTCATGTTTTATAAGTTCTTATGATGCTTCCTAACCTAGCCTATCGTCTGCGTGGAGCAGAGATATGAACGTTCTGGTTACAGTGCAGGAAGTAATCCCAGTTTACCATCCTACCAATTCTTTCTTCCTGGAAAACCAGTCATTCTTAGTCATCCTACTTAGAGGATAGAGGTCATTTGGGTGGAAATGCACTTTTGTACTCTGTGGTTTCTTTAAAAAAATTTTTTTCATTATGTACACTCAACCCCAAATATGGGGCTTGAACTCAAGACCCTGAGATCAAGAGTCGCATGCTCTACTGACTGAGCCAGCCAGGCTCAGTATTCTGTGGTTTCTGAGAAGACAGATGAGAGAGTGCAGTGGGAAGTGCTTGTGAATTATAAAGTGCCAAAGTCAAGTGCTGTGGGGGCACTCCTGTTGTTCATGGAGGCAGTTTGTGGTAATGGAAACAAATCGAATCTTGAGCCAGAAGAGCTGAGGTCAAGTCCTGACTCCAATATTGTCTATTCGGAGGACCTTGGGCAAGTCAGTTAACCCGCCAGCGCCCTACTCGTGTTATCTGAAAAAGGTAGAAAACGTGGTATATACAGATTTCACCAAAGCACGGCGTGCGGGGAGGACAAAACACATGACAACTGTAAAGTGCTAATGTCTTTGAATATAAGGGTGTGAGCCGTCTATTTTCTTATCTCGTTGCCCACACTCTGTCCTGCTGGGGAAGCCCGCATGGTCTTTCCGCGCAGGGTCTGCACCGAGGTTTTATGTGTCTGAATCTCACTGAGTTCTGATTGTTGATTTAATAGTCATAACCTTTAAAATCCACAAGGGCTTTTTAGACCAAGTGGCGGGGAAGAGACAAGAAGTGCAATATCTCCGGATGGAGCCCGAGGTCTGTGCTGTACTTCCAGTGAAGGTGATCTCTGGTAATCTTCGGTTTTGAATACCTCCGTAGTGCACTTTCCATCATGTTTATGATGAGAAAGATGTCATCTGTATAGCATCTGCGGAGCCTTGGTTGAGAAGTGAGTTGCTTTAAAACATTTCGTTTCAGATTACTCATAAAGATTGCAGTAGCACTGTTCCTTCATTCCACCTGCAAGTCAATTTTTGTCACGGCCCCAAGAGCACAAGTGTCATCTTTTGAGCCTAAATACTGCGGTTTAAAAGTCCCTTGAACCTGAACTAAAACGCTTGTTTTCTTTCAAGTGTGAGCCTTTCGATAGCTTGACTTAAATTCCTTTTAAATCTGTTTTGAAATGCAGCTTATGTGAGCCGGTCAAGGATATTCTTCCTTCTGCTTCTTTAGGACCCATGGTTCATCACTTCAAGTACACAAGGCAGCTGCCCACCTGATTTGACTGACAGCTTATAGGAACTCCTGGCTCAGCATTGTAAGTGAGCTAGAATTGGCATTTAGTATGATGTCTTGCTCTCTGGAAAAATCTGTCCTTATAGGACCAGGAGTTTTCATGCACCTGAGGAATACTGACGTCTTTGAATACTTAGGATGCATTGCTAACACGTTTTCTCCTTTTCCGGCTAGTGCCAACTGGCAAGCATTTTTCAGGTGGTGGGACACCGCTGACATTTTTGCTTTGCCGGGGAATAGGTACTATCTTTGGGACACATGGATATTACTTCCCTTTATACCAAAATTTTACGAAATTCTTATAGATACATATAGGAGGCCTTAATTCGATACTATTAGTAAGATGAGCCTGATTCTCTTCTGTTGGGAAGCAGAGTGTTGTGGAAAGAGCCCTGGTTCTGAAATCAGAAGATTTGGGCTTGAATCCTGGCTCTCCTACTAATTAGCTAGATGACCTTGGACAAGACATTTAGCCTTTACAAGTCTTAATCTCCTGTTTTGTGAAGTGGGGAATAATAAGCATGGTTGAGACTTCAAATGAGCTCCAGGATATGATTGTGGGGTGGTACATAAGTGGAAAGAAAGATTATCGTCAAGAATCTTCACCCTTAGGGGGGAGAAAAGAATCTTTACCCTTCGAGGGTAATTGAGAGTTGGTAGGTACTGGGAGTTGGAAGGTACATTTTGTTTTTGGGGGTTTGGCCAATAGATTTTATATGATCCTTGTTCTTATGATTTCAGAAGATAGTGCAAAATCTCAGGGCTTCATGTCAGCCTTTCCAGCAGCGCCATTGTTTGATGAGGAGGACGAGGAAGAGAAGGTTCCTTGAGGAAGACATTTTTCACTCAGTTGGATGATGCTTTTCTAAAATTCCTCCAATCCTAAAATCTTGTTATGATAATGTTCTAGCACTGACCATTACAATTAGTCTAAGGGCCTCATGAAGCTTAGACTTCGACTCATTCATTCACATCACAGAGAGAGGACAACAGCTAGGGGACAGGTGACACAATGCCCAGAGCTTGACAAACAACAGTTGCTTTGTTGTTTCAGTTGGCTGAAACATCCTAGCTTCTTAGGTCTCTTGTGTCAATCCAGTTAAGTAGGGACTTAGTGCTCTGCAAGGTACCAAAATCATAGAACTCATCCGGAGTTACCAATCCTGTGAATCCCTTCTTCTGTTGTGCTGCCTCTCTGATATCTCTGTTATCTATTTCCATATCTGCATCTGCATCTGTATCTATACTGGAAGGGGACTGTGTCTACGAGGGCCTTGAAGAAAGAGTCCCATTGCTTCCAGCATCTGACTCATCTCAAAGAAGTTCTGGCTGCCTAAAACTTGGGCCTGGGGAGGACTGAGATCTGTCGTTGGCATATCCGGGACAAACAATAAAGTTTGCTGGGTACATTTGGCTGACGGGTAGATTGGTGGAAAGCAGGATGGTTGCAGTATCAGAGATCACTCTTGTGTGAAGGTCTATGTAGTCACAAGCTCTAGCCTCGGTAGTTGTGGCCAGGCTGGGACCACCTTTCCTTCTTCATCACATGGCCTCTGACATCATCTTATAAGGAAAGGCTGGACTCACCTCCTGATGAGCTGTGGTAACAGCTGCTGTTGCCATGGGCCCATGGATTCTTCTAGTTCACTCACATTCAATCATTCACTTGTTCGTTCGTTCCATAAATGTCTATTGAGCGTCTATTATGAAACAGTTCCAAATACTGGTGGCAAAGTGGTGAGCAAAACCACGTACCTTTGCTTTCATGGGGTTTTCAATTTATTGTGAAAGAAATACATGAATGAAAATTATCCCTGAGATGGGCGTATACGCCTGTGACAAGCTCTGGGAAGGAGAGAATTAGGCCTAGAGGGAAACGTCAGAGATAGCTAGAGGAGGAGAGGAGGATGACCAGCAAAATGGGCCTGGGAGAACTTCCAAGGCAGAGGACATACTACACAGTAAGGTTGCCGAGGCCGGTGGTGTGAAAGAAGGCAGCGTCTGAAGGTCCGAGGGTAAGGAAGAGCAAAGGTGGGATGAGACTGGCGAGGGAGAGGCGATTAGGGTCAGGGTTTTAGACTTTCAACTTACGGGCAGTGAGAAGACAAAAGGGCTTTCAGCACGGGGACTCTTTCTGCACGTTGTAGAAGGACTGAGGTGGGGGAAACTGACAGGTGCGGGGACCCCAGGCAGGCTGTAGTCTCAGTCTAGGAGAGAAAGCGTAGCAGCCCTGGACCAGGTGCTGGCCATGGAGGGCAGAGGGTGGGGACACTGAGTGACATCCAGGAGGCAAGGCCTTGGAGAAGGTTTACAGGGAAGGGAGAGAGAGAAGGTGACAGAGGGATGCTCAGGTGGGCCAGGAGGGCCAGAAATGAAAGCAAGAGTCAGGGGTGGAGGAAGCAGAGAGGGCAGGCAGCAGGGAAAAAGCTGCAGAAAGGCTTTTGTTTAATTTTATTCCTTGTGCTTATAAATGCTGCTCTAAGCCTGGTTTGTCCCATTCAATTTTCACTGTAAGCAATTTTGCCTTAGAGCTTAACTGCGAGGGGTCATTCAACACTGGGTTCAGTTTTCCGTTTATTTTTCAGGCCTACAGGTACAGGGCCATGTCTGTGCATGGGGGCCCAGCGAAGGAGATGTTGACATTAGCTCCTGAGGCTCTGAGTTTCTACCCCTCTTCTGGAATGTGGCTTTCCCGGCCTTGCGCAATCTCCCCCCATGCCCCATTTCTCCTCACGAACTTGCACCCGTGACTGTGACCGAGCAAGTTTAGTTAGCCTGAGGTTGCTGAAAGCCCTTCTAGTTTTTGTTTTCAGCTCAGTAGCCATTCTCCCCTCAGGCCATTGGTTGGGCTTATTCCTGGCTGAATGGTGTCCGTGACCCTGGACGTGCTTTCAGGGGTGGTGAGCGTGGGAGGGACCCCAGGCAGTTCACGTGGCTTCTCCTCCAGAAGAGTCCCAACACAATCCCAGCTCCATCCAGCCCATGGAAGCTTCAAATTGTTATTCAGTGCCAATGGCCTACGATGACAGTGCATATTACATTTATTGTATTAAAGAGAGGTTGGTAATGGATGACGAAATCTTGATCTTTGAGGGGGATTTGGTGTGAAGAGACTAAATTTTTTTTTTTTTTTTTACATAAACGTCCCTGTCCCTAATGCGCATGTCCATTTTTGCATCCAATGAGTGACTGGATGTAAATTTCCTTATCTGTTACCCATGTGCCAAGAATAGTGCTAAAGAGGAGGAAGGGGCGAAATGTGAGTGATGACTGTTTCCAGTCCCAGCAGTGCTTCTCAGACTTTTCTTGGAAGTACTCCCATGGTTGGGGGTACTGAGTGCAAGCTGAAGGCAGAGTCGAGTCTTGGCTTGGGATGTTGCTGCTGGTTGTGGCAGCGTAACTTGCCGTAAGGTCCCTTAATATTTGTTTGAGGGCTTCCAACTCAGTTTAAAATTTCATGTACCTCCCTCTTGCACGTGGCTCTATCATGTATCCATTTTTGTTTAAATTTTCAGAATGTGCCCCCCACCCTCAAAAGAAAATCATTCCCCCTATAAGGACATCCTGCTTCTCCCAAGCCCCTTCGCACACGCCTGTGCACCCCCAGACCGGAGTATCACAGGACAGACGAGGAGGAGAACTCAGAGTCTGGTGGGAGGGACAGCCAGCCATACTCGACAACAATGCCATGGAAAAGACAGGCAATCAGGAAAGCAGACACTAAAATGGGGTCTTGAAGAAAGGACTACAGATTCGGGGTGGGGGAAGCATTTTGAGAAATGAGGATTGCCTATGTAAGTGTATGGAGGTCTGAAATAAAACGACGTGTGTCAAGAATAAGTTGCAAGGCAAGAGCACAGTTGGTGGCGAGGGAATGAGCCAGGAGAGTAGATGGCAGCCAGACCACGAAGGGCGATGAACGTCACACTGTGAGTCTGAATGCCATCCAGATCCTCTGATGCCATAGGCGACAAGAAGCATTTGAAATTTTTCTCAGGTGAGCTAGAAATGTCACTGATAGGACTTGGCCAGACTGTTTGTTACAGGGGCAATTTAGAGTTCAATGCCAGGATTCCCTGCACTCTTGGACCTTCTGGAATGGGGGTGAGCGTATGGGGGTTGGTGAGGAGTGGGGCAGCCCGCTTATTCCTGATGCTGAAGACGTCTGGGGTGGGGTCTGGCAATCTGCATGTTCTCATTTCAAATCTGAAAGCAATTAGCCAGGTTTGGGCCTCCCTGATCTTCCGCCACCCTTTTATAGAGCAGACGAGCAGAGATGGAGGCCTGGAGAGGCAAAGCCACCTCCTAGTGTCACCCCACTCATTATCAGCAGACACCCGGGACTCACACTCTGTTCCCTGGTCACGATTTGCCCCCAGGAGCCCAGGTTGGGAGTTTTTCCTGTTCACCTTCTCCCTTGTGTATTTCTCCATAACTGAAGGTATGGGGGAGGACAGAGTTGTTTTGCAGGGCCCTGGAAGTTTGTGTCCCAGCCAAGGTCAGTTGAGCATTCTTATTAACATACTGTAGATAATGGATGTCTAAAAGTCTGAGGGCATAAATATTTTAATGTAGCCATACCGTGTCGCTGTTTCTTTCAGACCTGCACTTCAATTTTTATTTACTTTTATATGTTGTTGGCATAGGGCCACAAGGTTTTCCATCAACAGAAATGGCTGCTGATTGAGGCGATTTGCTTTCTCCCCAGCACTGAAGAGAGTCCCATTCTCCAAAGCAGGTGTTTTTAGATCAAGATGGGCTGTTGGATGACACAGTGGGGAATACACTAAGTAAAGCGATGTCATAAATTGGGCTGGTGTCGGCTTCCTGATTTAATGCTTTGCTCTATTTGGTCATGAATTATATATTCTTTTTCAGATTGATCATTTCTCCCACTGATAAAGGGACAGTGTTCTACCCAGTGGGGTTGGCCTCTGACCCTAGAAATATACTGATGCATCAGAATTCCCTGAGCTGACAACCTGGGTGAACTCTGGGAACTGTAAATCTGCAAAGGCAGAGAGTGGGCAGCAAGCCTATGTGCTGGAACTCTCCCCTCACTTAGTATGCATCGACGGCCATGATGGTTGAGCAATTCCTCATCTGCTTTTTACCCAATGTAATTTGCAAATTGATTATTCTTCCTTGGAAGTCTTTCTTAATTAAATAGTAACTGCAGTTATTACCCTTAGACAAAGGGGACATTTTAGTGTCTTGGCAAAGGACAACCTTAGCTCAGTGGATTTTCGTTTGTTGAAGTATCCACGGAGGACTATTGTGTGCAGAGCCCTGCCTGATGGCTCCTTCTAGGGGAATGAGATAGTACTCCTTGCCCACAAGGAGCTAGAAGCAGGGGAGTTAATAATCATGCCTTCTAACAAAATATGTATAGATGTCTTTGATTTTCAATGCACTCATTTCAAACACTATCGCATTCCATTTCCATGGATGGCAAACAACTGTAGTCTGCAGTTGTCAGATCAGGAAAGTAAGGGAGAACGAATTTGGGGATTTGCCCAAGCTCAAAGAGAAAAGTGAGAAGCAGGACTAGAATATAGACGACCAGTCTCTTTGTCTGCTCCTGATGTCGAATGAGGTCCAACTGGGCTCCTTCAACACCATTTTTAAAATGTCAAATATGATTGGGCCCCGTGGACCTCGGTAGAACAGTCATGAGGGAACAGGCATCTTCATTGGACCCCAGCCTTCCAATCAAGCCAGTGGTTCTGAATCCTTGATAGGTGTCAGAAAAATCTGGGAAGCTTGTTCAAAAGCTCGGTTACTTTGGGTCATAGCCTAGCATTTTAAGAAGTTTGGATATGTCCCAGCATATACATTTCATAAGTTCTTGAGGTGGATCAGCTGGCCAGATAGGATGGAGACCATGGAACTAGGCTCTTACCTTCACCAAGACTACACAAGGGGAGGTGAAATGGAACCTGACAATATGATCCCAGTCAGACTGGAGATTTGTGGGTGAACAGGTGTCACCACTGGGAAGGTCTCAGAGCCTATGGAGAGATGGGCACAGTCTCTGCTTAAGAAAACATACCCATGTCTCTTTGATGAAGCTCTTCTGGTTTAAGCCTTATCGACCTAACAAGCTGGAAAAAGAAAGCCTGTCCTCATTATCTACACTGGATCTGTCTCCTATGTTTCTTCCCATATCTTCCTCCCTTCCACATGCAAAATTCCCTTCCTCCATCAAAATCCTCCTCCTTCTCCAAGATCCAGCTCCCATGCTCCCTTTTCCATCATCTCTTTGATTTCCCTTCTCAGAGTGACTCTCTTTTCTCTATGATCTTTAGCATTTTGTACCTCTATAGTTTTACTTAGCCATACTACATGAGGCTAGTGTCTACCTTGGGGATACATTTCCTGTTCATCGTTGTCCCTCCCAGTAGGTAACACAGAGTCTGACATATTGAGGATGAAAAGTATTTGTTGAGTTAAACTGACTTAGGGAACTGAGCCTTCTCAAAAATTAATGAATGGATGCATCAGTTCAAATGTAGAATGCATATCCCCACCAACAATTTCTATCCCTTGACAGCTTAAAGAATAATAATTAATGATAATAATAGTAAAGCAAAATACATTTAACTCAAAATACTTGAAGAAAGAATAATTGCTGGTTTCAATGATCACTCTACATTGGCCATTGGCAAGTTAACTTGGATCACAGATGTAATTACATGGTAGGCCTATCTATATGAAGAGATTGTCCCACACAGCCACCTTGTGACTGCTAGGTCTTGGGTACTTTTCACAAGCAGTCTTCCACGCTACTTCTCCCATGCCCCAGGGCTGACCTTAGCCTAGTGTCCTCCACCTCAGGAGAGACCTATTTCTGATGGGCTATTCCCTGCTCCCCTTCCTACATCTGGAGCCCGACTCCTGTGTCTTGCCCTAAACTGCCTGACCGTGAGTCTGTGGAGGCTGGCCCTGGTCAGGAATGGGGCAGACAGAACATTTGACAGAGGTGTGCAGCCTGGAGGGGGTTGCTCCAGTGGGTGTGCACTCTTGGTTGGAAAGGCTAAAGGTCAGGTCTGGTGTAAGAAGAAAGCCCTCCCTTCTCTCCTTTGTCTCCTCCTCTTCCTTCCTGACCCTGGAGTTAGGTCTTAAGACCGGCATCTGGCTGGCTCACTCTGCATACACAGATTTCTAGCCAAGTTTTTCAGGCCAGGGCCGGGAACACTCAAGGTCAACCATAGCCAGGGTTCATTTTGCATACACGTGTGACAATCTTGGTGTGACTACAGGGTTGATTCCTTCCCCCAAGAGAAAAACACCCCATAGGGAAATAGCCTCATGATCCGGTCTGCACCTCTGGAAATGACGATGGGCCTACATGTCTCCATGTCTGTGCCCTCCCACCTGGTGGGATGCCTTGGCCGTCAGCATGGCCCGGAATCAGGGGGAGGGGAAAATAGAATGTAACTGTGATTGAGAGAGTCCCAAAGCTGTCTGTTGGAGAAACACCAGAAGGTTTCTGGAAGAGCAAATTTTTTTTTTAAGATTTTTTATTTATTTATTTGAGATAGATAGAGAGAGAAAGCATGAGAGGGGAGAAGAAGGTCAGAGGGAGAAGCGGACTCCCCATAGAGCCGGGAGCCCGACATGGGACTCGATCCTAGGTCTCCGGGATCATGACCTGAGCCGAAGGCAGTTGCTTAACCAACTGAGCCACCCAGGCGCCCCTGGAAGAGCAAATTTAACAAGGCCAGCACGGCCGTCCTCAGGCACTTGAAGGATCCTCCTGAGGAAGGAGGATTGAACTTGCCCTGTGAGGTCCTGATGGGTAGAACTGAGCTGAATCATAAATCCAATCTCCAAATGACCTTCCTTCTCCAGCTTCTAGCTGTGCTGACTGGCCTCTGCAGCTCCCTTTGCTTTGCCAGAACAGTCTCCCTGGATAACTTTGACTCCTCCTTCGGGTTACGGCTTATACCTCACGTCCCTAGAACAGTGGGGCTTCCTTAAGTTCTCTAGATCAGGCTTCTGTAAGTGACACTATTTTGGGCAGAATAATTCTTTGTGGCAGCAGGCCGTGCAGTGTAGGATGATCAGCAGCATCCCTGGCCTCTTTCCACTGGAGGCTGGCAGCATTCCTTCAGTTGTGACAATAACAAATGTCTCTGGATAGTGCCACTTGTCCCCTGGGGGTTAAATTGCCCTCTCCTCCTCTAATCTAAGTGGGAACCAGTGCAGTAGGCTAGTGTGCCCAGAGCACGCTGTACTTTTACTTTTGTAGCACTCATCCCATTCCTCCCACTTCTAGAGTTCTCCATGCTTGTCTAATGCTTTTCTCCTCCCTCATCGGCTTCCTGATAGCAGAGATGGACTCCAATGTTCTTTGCTGCTCCCAACCTTTAGAAATGTTTAAAAAAAAAACAAACAGTGAAGGGATGAACTGATTTAAATGAGAACTTGAAATTTCTCAGAGCTATCCACAGACAGCATAGCTTCCCCTCAAAGTTGTTAAATGTCCTATACTGGAGGGGTCCAGATAAGGCGAACGACTACTTGGGGTCATTACCGGGAGACTTAAGCCCTGAATGGGTGATCTTGGGGGTTCCTTCCAGTTATGAAATTGTATGGAATGTGGGCTTTCAGCCAACCACCCTGTGGGTGACTAATTAAATCACAAGGAAGAGGCCAACCATTCCCTCAAGTAGTCAGGTGCTAAGTGTTCCCAGGAAACGGTGATGTAGCTTGGGGAGTGACCTTTAAGTGGGTCAAGAGTCACATGAATATGGAATGCCTTTCTTTTCCCTTTCTCCTCTTCTCACAGGTCATTTGACCCATATGCTCGGGGGTAGGATCATGCTTGAAGGGTTTAGAAAACATCTAATAAGCCCCACTAAGTCTCACTCTCCACCATGGCGAGCAGCACCAGGCAGCCTTCTGGCGTGTGACGCGGACGAGAAAGGAAGGCCGGCACCCTTCACTGGACGGTGCGGGAGTTGGCCTGGGGTGGTGTTCTCTAGACTTTGAAGGTTACAGCACGTGTGATTTATTGCTCTATTTTTCTTTCCCTATAACCTCTTTTCTGCTGGGGCAAAGAGCAGTAAGCAGAGACAAACGGATGCCCACGAGGCCCGTATTTGGTTCCCAAGGCTACAAAAGAATCAGCTTCGATTCCTGGGGATGGTGTGTCTACGCACCCGGCACCGTGCTGCTCACTTTCCTTTGCACGATCTCATTTCATTTTCATTACCCAGTGAAGGAGATACAATTAAATCTATTTTCCAAAGAAGCAATGACTTGCCCAACATCCCACGGCTAGTAAGGAGCCTGAGCCTGGGCCTGAATCCTTTCGCACCTGCTGTGCCCCGCCCATGTCCTGTCACAAGCAGAATGTGAAAACCTTTTACCCTAAGCTTGTATTTCAGAGAGGCCCTGTGAGTTGGCATAATCATGATGAAAACTACCCTTGAACTCAAAGCCGCTTTTGTGGCTGCTGCTTATGATTTTGCCGGGTTCACTTGATTACGCCTTTGCAAATCTCTCTTCACACCTCTGCAAAGGAGCCTTCTTAAATCATTGTATTTCTGATTTAACACGGGGGATTGGATACATAAGTTCTGTTTCCCTCTAGAAACAAAAGCAGAGGAATAAAGGATAAACCGACAAGGAGAAAGAAAAGGAGGGTGAGGATTTCAAGCAAAATTTGGAAGATGAAAACTGGGTGGATGAACAGGCCTGGAGTAGCAGAGAAATCTGAAAGCCAGTGTCTGGGAGTGAGGTAGGGTGATGTGGGAACAGAGTGGGGTGTAGGGGTGGCAGTGGGAAGCCAGTAAGATGCGAGATAGTTCCCACTGCAGAATCTTAGAAAGAAGAAGGGGAGAAGGGCCCGGAGCCACTGAGTACAGAAGAAAGAAGTGAGGCCATCTCCCCGCTCAGCTGCGTGACCCCTGCTCTCTGACCTCAGCAGACTGCCTGAGTAAAGTATACTCTGCAGACTGTAGACCAGGAGAGCTCTCGGTTCAGACATGGCAGCAACAGTCAAAGCCTGGCGAGAGACACTGGTGGAGGCTTAAATTAAAGTTAGCGTACCGCATGGTAGGATTTCATGAACCCCCTTCTCCCGATTGGCCCAAGGTAGGAGACTGGAAAATCCTTCCCAAGGGAAACTGACCTAAGAGAAAAGACTGAAAGATTTGGACGTTTGGGGTCTCCTCCAATGGAAGATCAGGTCCGCATCATGCTATAGGGTGGCTCATGGTGGACAAGCCCTATCCATGGCATACGGATCGGGGGTTGCTGCCTCACTCTGAAAAGCCTTCAACTGCGATAGTGCTGAAATCGGATCTTTCTTTGTCACCAAACATGCAACTTCATTGCTATTGAGGCATCTTTGCAATCTTAATATTTGCATTTTTCGGCCTAATTGCAAAAGCCCTAGTCCTTATTTCCTTAAAATTTCTGGCCTCCCCCTTTACAAAGCCAGCCCTATTATCCCTCTGGGAATCCATACCTCCGCTCCCCATCCAATCTCCCAAAGGTCGGGTTGGTTGGTTTGTTATTCTGACATAGGTTAAAACTTGGGTTCACTTTGTGGGGGCTGACAGAACTGATCCCCTATGTATGATGCTTGACTCTAATTTCGGTATTTCATTGGTTATTTTTATTATGTTGGTGTTTTTGTGCTACTTACAATTTATGTCATTTTTCCCCACCGTATTCTCTGAATGCTCTGAACCTGATCCTGGTTTCCTGGGAATAAATAACAAGTGCTTTAAAGCTTTTTGTGCCCTTGCCAGATACCATTATCTAGAAATATGTTGGCATCTCATATAAACATATGTTTAGATTCCTATAACTAAATGTATCCTTATGTATGACTTATTATTATAACTGAATTCATCTCTACAGATATAACTTTATTTACAGGTGTGATCTATTATAAACTCCTACATTTCTATTCAGTTGATACAAGTGCCCAAGGAAGAATGTGTCACTTCTCCTTAGGCATAAAGTCACATTATTTGTGGAGACCTAATAGAGCTTAAATGAATACAAGCAGTATTTACCTTCTTAAGCAGGTATTTTTAACGTTTATCATTTAAAAAGGCCCATGTGAAAGGGTGATTTTCTGAGACATTTCAAGGTGACCTCTAGCTCTAGAGTGAAAACAAATGAGAAAATGTGGTGAAGGCTGATACTTGCAGCTGTTTTGTAAAGAAAAGCAATGTGGTCCAGTGGAAATGGCAGGAAGTCTGAAGCCAGAGACCTTTGGGCTCAAGCTCTTCATTTAGAGAATGTGTCATCTTGTGTAAGCCCCCCCACCTCCCCCCCACACCTGGCTACGGGGCCTAGAAAAAAATGCATATTCATAACCTCACAATTTTGTTAGGCTTTGAATTAACGTGTATGAAAGCATAACAGTAAATTGTTGGGTATATTTAAACTGTTGTGTATCCAAGCCCTTTTAATCACTCTATTGCTTATAGTGCCTCAGGCCCAGTACTCATTCAGTGAACATTCGTTGGATAATAAACTAATAAATGAATTTGTGAGTCTGAGTTTTCGAGATAATTTTGAACCCCTCCGAGTCATAGATAGGCATTTATAAAACTGAAAATTTGCCAGTTGTTGATGGATAATCAGATATCGTGATTCAGAGGTAAAAGATAACTACTCAGGTGTTTAAGTCTTTCTTGCATATGAGACACTAAATGGCAGGGCTGATTATGAGAAATTGTCATCATCTTGCTCAAATATAGGATCATAGATTGCAGGAAACTTAGAGATAATCACCTCCTCAAATATGAGAAATCTGAAGCCCAGAGGCTCTTTGAAGTCAGTAACTTTATATAATTTTTCTTTTCTATAGCTCTAGGGCTATTGTAGATAGTCATACAACACATACATTTTTTTAATGGTTTTCAGGGATTGTGCTACACACTGGGGAAATAAACATCAGCAAGACAAACCCAGCCTCTCTGAGAAACTCACCATCTAGACAGACATGGAAAGCAGCAAGTATGCTGCTGTTGTACTAATGTGGTGGTGGAATTATACGAACATAAGGAAACTGCCAAGGGAAGCTAGGGAGATAATGTTTAACCGGCATGTTAGCTTGGGTTCCCTAAAAGAGTGGAGTGGACAAATGACTTCTTAAGGAAGTGTTCCTGGGAAGACCTAAAAAGGAAGTGTAGAGAAAGGAAGAGAGGGTCAGGAGGAGACCCAAGCAAGGATGAGATTTTTGACCAAGTCCCGTGGAGAGCAGGTTAGCCTGATGGTGTGGGGGAACTCTAGGGAATAAGTTATACCTCAGAGTTTGCCTCTGCTTCCAGGCAAAGGAACGGGACTTCCATCATCTTACATTAGTTGGTCATTGGCCAAAGACTAGTTGTCCATGATGGACAGGGTTGGGAAGAATTTACGGGCAGATTTTCTCCAGTAGCCAGAGAGTGGGACTCTGAAGGTTGTAGGAGGTATGGACCATTACAAAGCAAAGCACGCGGAAGTTGGGGGTCAGGTGTGCAGAAATAGTAATAGGAATCTGGATGAAGCCCTAGCCATGTCCCCTCCACCTGAGGTCCATAGGGATGATGTGAGGTGGGTGGGAAGGGCATTCCAGGCCAAGCCATAGCATGAACAAAGGCTCTGAAGTATACCAGTATAGGATGTGTTCAGAGGTGAGAAGGTAGCTGGTGTGGCCACGTTGCCTTATATCTAGTAAGAAATAAAGAGCTAAGAGATGAGTGTGAAAAGGTAGGCTGGAGTCAGGTTATGCGTTTTTGTTTTTGTTGTTGTTTTGTCAGTATTTGGTTGCAAGAAAAGGAGATCTACTTGGAGTATTTCAAATACCAGATGACTTATTGTAAGGATACATGAGCTCAGGAATGGAGGAAAGACCTGCCCCAGGAAGAGCAGGCCTCAAGACACTAGAACCCCAGAATAAGCAGTACTCAGGGGTCTTCGCCCTGGTGCTCAGTGGCTGTTTTCCCCTATCTTCACTTTGAATGTCTGCTTCCATTTCTACCCACCTCCTCCTCTCAGCATGTTTCCGAGTTCAGATTTCCAGTGTGAGCTGCGTGGATAAGAAAATGGCCACTGATGGGCCATAGCATAAATTGTTGTCCAATCTATGAATTCAGTTGCTGTCCTAGGTTCAGGTACACAATAATGGTCCAACTGGCTATGCCTGAGGGAAGGAGCAGAGTCGCGTAGTCATAGTAGCTAAGATCTACTGAACACTGTTCTGAGCTTTTTATATATATTATTTTATTTAATCATCATATTTGTTTAATCAGTAGTCATTTAATTCACTTTCACATTCCCTTAATCAACCCATGAAGTCGTTCTATGATTATTTGCAGTTCCAGAAGAGGAACAAAGTCTTAGAGGTTTGCATGACTGGTATGTGGTGAACTTCCTTAGAAGGAACTGGCCAGGATTGGCACATGCCATCAATAGCCTTACCTCTTCACGAAGGAATATGGACCGTATCTGAGGGTAGTCATTAAGCCACATGTCTGTGAGGTGGAATAACATCGTAGGTGTGATCTGGTATCAGGCTCTGTGTGAAGAGTTGGTGAAATATTCTAGAGTGAAAAGAGTCCCCAGACTATTATATTTGTTTCATTCTTGCATAGTTTTCTCTACCAGCATCAGTTTTCAACATACTAAACCCTTTAGGGTAAGAAGCAAGGGTCTCTAGCAACTGAGTAGAAAATTCAGGAAGTCCACAAACAAAAACAATGGTCTCTATGAACAGTCTCTGTTTTCAGAGAAATCTCCCTGCATTTCCAGGCTGATTGATGTGTAGGTCTGCCCTGGTCATGAGGGTCATGGCGGGCCAGATGTATGAAGCTGATGATACCTGGGACTTGCTTTTTTGGTGAAATAAGAGGTTTAATGGGCTCTGCAAGCATGATAAGCCAGCATTATCCTGGCAACCTGAAAACAGGGAGGTGGGTGATTATCTACTTAGACTTCTCCTTCAAAGGATGGAATTGAGTACTATTATTTCTTGTTAAGAGGAGGAACCTCAGGGAGATGAGATTGTTTTGGCCTAACTTTCCCCAGGTATTCAGGCTTTCGCTGGCAGGCACAGCATTAAAAGGACCAGGAAAAGACTTTAAGGGAGGAGGTGAGAAGGTAAATGTAGACGTTATGCCTAGCCTCTCATTGTGCTTCTTTGTCCGTGACTCAGTGCAGATCACTTTCTGGCCAGAGACCAAAGACTATCAGTCTGGGACCTGTGCCTCAGATGTGACCAATTTAGTTGCCCATCGTTAGACTTTATTTTTAACTCCATTACTGAGAAAATGGTAAAATATACTTATTGGAGAGAGGAACACTTACAGAAACCCAATCAGTATAGATGGAAGAGACTGTCAAAGTTTCACTGTTTCCTTGGGATCGAGTAGCAGTGGACTATTGAGAAAGAGCCCTGGGATGAAAGATGGGCTCATCTCAGACTACCGCGGCTCTGTGCCTCAGTTTCCTTGTCCATAATATGAAGCTTCTAGACTCAGGCTCGAAGGTCCCCTTCAGCACTCATACCTAACAAAGGCAGAGGTGTAGCCAACACCATCTCCTAAAAGAAAAATCAGAGGTGCGTCAATTTCAATTTCAACTTTTGGTAATTATTGTACAAAACTTTTGAAATTAAAAAAAAATTTATTGCTTTGTAACTTTCCCTTGGACCTACCACTGAGCCCATCCCAGGGTTATACCCAGGCCCCCTTTTCAGGCCATACTGGTTCCAGCAGCTTCCTTGCTTTCTCATAGAATATTCTAGTATGTACACATATATATTCATATACACATAATACAAGTCTGGTTGAAGCATGGATGCCATTTCTTATCTGAGGAGAAAAAGAATAACAAACTTACAGAGCTTACCAAAGTCCTTTCAAGAACACTGTTCCAGAGTCTCTGACTTCCCCCTGAGGTGTAATCGGAAACACAGTTGGCCTATGTCTCTGTTCACTGATCCTTTCCTCCACCTAGCCTCTGCTTAGCCAAAGGGCATGTGGTTCTGTCCTCCTGGAAGGGAGAGAGGACAATTCGGCAGATTAACATATGCCTTTATGTGACCTCCATTTTAGCAGCCTTTTCCCTAAGACAGGTATTTTCTTACACTTCTTGTCCTTATTATTCTGTTGACCTATGGCTATTTATCTTTTGTAACCTGCAAACCAGAGGTCTCGTGTGCTTTCTATTTATCTATTATCTATTTATCTTTTGTAATCTGCTCCATTGTAAACCGAAGAGTAGGAAAACTTAGGGAGGAGGGGAAGGGAAAAGAGCAAAGGCAGTAGATCGGTAGTCCAACCCCAAGTCTGACAAGGGAACTGTCCCTGAGGTATCTCCGAGATCTAGAAGTGGTCCAGGCAAGTGTGTAGCACTGGGAGGCTTCCTTTGGAGTATTTAGCAACATGAGCATCTTGTCCTCATTATGAACATGACATGAGGAAAATTTCACCTCTAGTTCATTCTCTTGACATGGAAACACAAAGAAAGGAAGATGGTGAGGCAACTGAGCATTGTCTTGTGCTTGGATATCCTCTCTCAAGGTCTGAAATGCTCCCGGAATGGACCTGGAAGATGCAAATACTAACTTAAATACCCTTCTCACTTGTCCTTCTAGGGTTTCATCAACTAGAGAACAAATTAGGGCTTCCTAGAAGGGTAGGATGTATTCAGTGGACTTAAGTGCAAACTTATGTAAGGTATATTTCACTGGTAATCACTAGCAATGAGGGAACAGAAGGCAAGCTAAAGGCTTGTATCCTTGTACCCTAGGTGGGATACATGTGACATTTCTCAGGCACTCCTGGCTGCTCAAGAACAAAGGAAAGGGAAAGACAAGAGGCTAACTGATAAAAATCACAGTCTAGCAGGACATGAGTCTCCATCAGTTTGCAACTGTCTTGATGATTTACAAGAAAAAAGCAATCTCCAGAAACCTATAGACTCAATTTCCTAG
Organism: Nasua narica; assembly: GCA_028533885.1. Taxonomy (NCBI): domain Eukaryota; kingdom Metazoa; phylum Chordata; class Mammalia; order Carnivora; family Procyonidae; genus Nasua; species Nasua narica. The sequence goes on along the minus strand of CM052797.1, from coordinate 32,039,951 downwards.
GACCCTAACATCACCCTCCCCTCCCTGGGACAGAACATATTATATAATCAGTCACTTCTCTCAACCCCAGTGCAGCTCTCTCTGCCCACAGGTCTCATTCCTGTGCTTTAATAAAACCACCTTTTTGTACCAAAGACATCTCAAAAATTTTTTCTTGACCATCAGGTCTGAACCCTAACACTTCAAAGCACATCGACCAGTATTTCCAGTTCTCTTTTTTCTGTAGACTGTAAACATGGAATATTGTTTCCCAACTCCCTTTATAGGCAAGTTCCCTTCTTCTGACACAGTGAATGATGGAAGGGCCACAAGATTGGTATAGCCAGGATCACAGAGTTACCACATAGAGGACAGCTGCCTGGGGAGTTACTCATACTCACCACAGACCTTGTGTGAGTGACATATTAACTTTTCTCGTATTAAGCCACTGAGATTTTGGCATTGTTTGTTACTGCAGCATAACGAACCTATCCTGACCAATACACAGACTCAGCCTAAGACCACTTATCACACTTAGGGTGGTTTTGTATTCATCAAAACCTACCCTAAGTGCTCTAAAACTCACCCTAAAGTTTCTGATCAGGTACATCCAAAGTGGGGCCCAGGAATCTGCATTTAATTATATGTTACTTCGCCCCCAGAAATTCTGGTTCATTCTGTGAATCTTCTCTTTCCTGAGGTCCACACATGGAGAAACACTGGAAGGCAGGTTGAAGGGGTTAATTTACATTTTTTGCTGTTGAAGTTGCATTTCTCTCTTATTTTGAAGGCCTCAATTACTTTCGTAGCCACTGGAAAAAGCAGAAGAGTAAGAAGTGGGTTTACCAGCAAAGGAATGTTCGCAATAGTCAGGATCACGGACACTGGAGTGATGCCCACCTCTTAAGCTCTCTCTGGGGCTTCAAGAACATAATTCAGCAGGATACAGAAATTATGTAGCCCCTTGTCTGGAATAAGCAAGGTGGTTAATAAGTGTAGTTTCTTTAAAAAGGAAAAAGAAAAAGCTAAGTTTCAGGAATGGTTCATTTCAGTAAAAATAAACCATTCCAGTGACTTTCCTCATGCCGGGCATAGTTGGGCACAGGGAGCTGACCTGACCCAGGGGTTGCAGACAGAAATCAGGCAGGGGGCTGAGCCCTGTGCGGGTAGAAATAGCCACGGAGCAGGGCTCTGTTGATAAGGGCTATGGGAATCGTAAACCCAAAGTACTACAGGGGTTCAGAGAAGGGAGCGATTTCAGTTTTCTTTGAATATTGACTTGCTACGGCACAGTAAGGGTAATATCTTCTAAGAATGACAGTCAGGCCTTTCTCACAAGGGCTAATGAATCACTCCATTTAGCTGTGACAACAGCAAGGCAAAGAAATATCTTCAAGGGCCCAGACGTTATTTTTCCAGCCCCGTCCCGGGGGTATAATGTGCTTAGAAGTTATGACAAATTAGCTGCTTGTAGCAAATCTACACGAGCCCTTTTATAAAGATGGAAGTTTGGGCCTGAGTTAATGGGTTATTATTGGCAAGGGAAATAAAGCTGGATGAGGAGGGCGGGGCCCCGGCTAGCAAGGGCTTTGAGAAGCGGCCCAAAGCTCAGTCCTGGCTCAGGAAAGGGGGGCAGCAGCAACAGTTCCAAAGGCAGAGACCAGGCCTCTCTGTGGTCATGGGCCATTGCTGCATGTGTGGCCCAGCAGTCATTTTACACACGGAGGCTGAGGGCAAAGTCACCAGACCACTGTACTGGGAAATGGTAAGGAAATAAAACAGAAGTAATTAAGGAAACAAAATGAAACTCGAGATGTGAGGAGAATACAGTGCTGTGGTATTTTTTTTTTTAACCCTGCTAATTTATTTTCTCACCAGCATCGTCTTCCTAGGAGGGAACATCCCTTAATTTCACACTCCCGTGTTTATGCTTCTGCATGCCGGGGTGACATTTGCAGTGGCCAACCTCTGGGTTCTCTCTGTGCTTTGGGAGGAAGAAGCCATCCCTGAAGTTAGGATGCTCAGGAAGCAGAGCATTGTTTTGGTAGAGATATGTGTCCCTGTACTCATTTATGTTCTATTTCAATGTATGTAGAAACAGTAGCCTGTGAACTCTGCTTTTCCATAACATTAAAAATATACACACATACCCACACTCTTATCTCTTAAATAAATACAGTGTGCTGTGCATAAATATTTTTTAAACACCACAGTGAACTATTTGGACCTTTTGCTAATGCCTCTGTTTACCTGCACTGGCATAATGAGTGAACCAATGAACCTCTGTATCCTGTGGAAAAATGTATAAATGTTATCTGATATTATTCTTAGATGTAATGGTAACTAATATTAAATCACAAATAGTATTTATTTATTTATTTTTAAGATTTTATTTATCTGAGAGAGAGAGAGAGAGAGAGAGGGAGGGAGGGAGGGAGCATAAGCAGAGGGAGTGGGAGAAGAAGGCTACCCGCCAAGCAGGGAACCTGATGCGGGGCTCCATCCCAGGACCCTAGAATCCTGACCTGAGCCGAAGGCAGATGCTTAACCGTCTGAGACTGAGCCACTCCGGCACCCCTAAACAGTATTTTAAATAGAAAAAAAGCAAAAGAACATAGCTGACCTCAAGAGACCTCCAGTTCTGGGTATTGTATAGTCAAGATGCCTATGCATGGAGACTTCAGGAAGGCAAGCAGCCTGGCCGGGGAATAGGACAAGGCAGTCTTCCAGACCCAAGGTGGCCGTTAGCTTTGCTGTGGTTTGGGGGTCTTCACTCTAACCTCTCTGTTGATGGGACTCTGTTATCTTCCCAGTGCTTGCTGTCTTCTCTTTCCACCAGCCACCTCCCTCACAGTTCCTCAGCCTCATTGCTCTCTCGCACAGGGTTTCTGCCTCCTCATAACTGGGCTTCTTCGTGGGGCCCCGGCCCCTGCTCTTATTTTATGACATGGCCTTTCAGCTTTGTTTCATCTTGCAAATTGCCTGCTTATATCTGTTTCATTTTTTTTTTTTTTTCCAGTTGTGGCTCTCAAAAGAAAAAACCTGAAAGGACTAGCTCAATTTATCTTGTACCAAGCCATTTCACTTCTTCTTCTTCTTCTTCTTCTTCTTCTTCTTCTTCTTTTTTTTAAAGAACAGCTTTTTTTGTATAATTAAGATACAAAGAACTGCAAATATTTAGTGTGTATAATTTGATGGGTTTGGACATATGCAAACACCCATGAAACCATCACCACAATCAAAGTATGGGTCACTGGTGAGTCAACAGATTGGCTCCCACGGATTATGTGCTGCCAAATCACAGCTGCAGTCCCTGTGGGAGACTGGGGGGGCTCAGGCCCATGGGATTAGGGGGTGTCTTTCAGCAGGGGCTGTGGCAAGGCAGGCACGGTGAGGGGCACATTTGGCCAAGTTCTCTTGCTTGTTGAGTCCCCTGGCCTCTCTGCTAGGTGCTGGCTGAGCGGTCTAAGGCTCTAGTTTCTGGGGTGGTGTGCATGGGAGGCCCTGGCCTTCTTTCTGCCTGTGTGCTGTGGTCAGAGCGTCTGTCTGTGTGGGAGTCCAGTGACCCCCTGATACTAGGTCAGGGCACGACAGACCAATGCGAGTGAGTCTTTGGCTGCAAATGATAACACAAAAGAGAAGGCAAGGTTCGTCCCTTGTGGGGCTCCCTCTGTTACTCCACTTTGGAGGTGTGAGAGCCGTACGTGGCGGGTGGGAGTGGCAGCCCTCCCACTGAGGAGGTGAAGGGTTCGTTAGCAGTAAGGTCGCAACCCAAATCTGGCTGGTTTCACTCAGGAAAGGTATGATCAGACAATAGTGGGAAGCTCTGAGACGCTCCAGGAGGGTCTGTTTTACCAGGAAGCTGTTTTACCAGGTATAACCTACTTGATCATTGAAGTCACCTCTCTTGCTGTCATTGACTTCGGGGCTCAGCTCCTTCCCCGGCATCACAGCCCCGGTCTCTGCTGCTAAAACAGCAGCATACTTACTTCTGGAAAACAGGCTTGGCCCCTGCCAGCCTTTGCCAGAGTGAGCTCTCCAAGGTCCAGGCTTTTTCCAATTTAAACCTGAAGGGATGTCATCTGATGGTAGGTCATAGGTCATGTGTCTAGGCCCTAGTTGCAAGGAAGGCTACCAATACAACTTTAAGCAGTGGTCTCTGTTTCTTAAGATAGAAGATTCCCAGGGCACCTGGGTGGTTCAGTGGGTTAAAGCCTCTGCCTTCAGCTCAGGCCATGATTTCAGGGTCCTGGGATCGAGCCCCGAATCGGGCTCTCTGCTCAGCAGGGAGCCTGCTTCCCCCTCTCTCTCTGCCTGCCTCTGTACCTACTTGTGATCTCTCTCTCTCTCTCTCTCTGTCAAATAGATAAATAAGAAAAAATCTTAAAAAAAAAAGATAGAGAATTCCCCACACATGGAAATAGGGTTCAGAAACTGGGCAGTAAAATAAATGAGAAGGGTCATCCCCTGGGCCCTTGTCCATTCTTGAAACAGGACAGCAATGTGAGGAAAACATGTTTATGTTCCCTAAATTCATATATGGAAGTCCTAGCCCCCAGTGTGATGGCATTTGGAGATGGGGCATCTGTGAGATAGTTAGGTCATGAGGGTAGAGTCCTCATGATGGGATGAGGTCCCTTACAAGAAGAGATAGACACAAGAGAGCTTGCTTCTCTCTCTGCTTTCCATGTGAGGATACAACCAGAAGACAGCCACCTGCAACCAAAGAAAAGGGTCCTTATGATAATGGAACCCACCAGCACCTTGATCTTGGACTTCCAGCCTCTAGAACAGTAAGAAAGAATTGTCTGTTGGCTAAGTCCCCCAGTCTATGGTATCCCTTGTTAGAGCAGCTAGAGATGACTGAACAGTTCTGGGGAGACTGGTCTGGAGGAGTTTGTAGGATAGACTGTAGGTGAGGGATTGAACCAGAGGGACTATGTGAAGAGGGACACAGGAATGATGGGCTGAACTCATACAGGTAGAGTGGTGATTACCTTTATCATGGCGTCTCACCAAGGGAAGAGAACTCTAGTCTAACACAGATGATTTCTAAGCTGCCTCTTTTTTTTTTTTTTTGGTGGGTTGGGGGAGGATAAGCTGAGACAGACAGACCCAGGTGCACGGGTGCACAGACAGGCACACACAACCAGAGTGCAGGAGGTGGTCTTGTCTAGTCGTAGAAGATGCTTCAGTTCCAGAGCCCGGGCTGGAAAGTCCATTCCAGTCCTAGAGTCCTTGCTAGCTATGGAAACTTAGGTGAGTTAGTTCACCTCTAAGCCTCAGACTTGACAACTGTAAAAAGGGGATGATGATGGCACCTACAGCGTGCAGTGAGGACTAGAAGACTTTGTGCATAAAGAACTCCCAGCAGAGTGGCTGGTCCAAACCAGGTTGCCAATAAAGGCTATGTATTAATAATGATATTCTGGCGTGAAGTTGAGAGCCTGGCCTATTTGGTGGGCATGGAAGTGAGGCCAGGAGGGCGAATGCGGGAGAGATATGAAAGGCAGCACAGACGGAGCATGGTGACAGATGGGGGCAAGGGCGCAGGGGAGAAGGAAGGGTCAGAGAAGACTCCATAAATTATTGATAAATCGTCTTTCTCATTTGGTTCTTGGCATTGGGTTATTTTGATTTGAACTGGCATTTTTCAGATAAAATAACAGGGAGAGAACTACTGAGAATTTTATCTGATAGAATGTTATCACCCGAAAAGTAACAGAATGTCTGAGTGCGCACCCATAGGGAGGCGGGTGGGGGGGGGGTATGACGTGGGGGGGAGTGCAGCTTCCCTCCCTCTCCCCCTTCCTCATCCTTCTTCATAGAAAGAGGACACTTGACATCATAGGGGAAGATTTTACACCTGACTTTAGCAGTCAGATAACCTGATCCTTAATCAGAACTCTTCGCTTTAAATCCATGTTAGAAGGAGACAGGATATAAATTGCAAATAAATAAATAATCAGGTCAACCTGTCCGCCTTAGGAATTAGTTTCTTCCCCAGCAAATGGAGGTCAGACCCATACAAGCGGAATAAGAACTGCCCCAAAGTTGAGACTGACCTCACTGAAGGGTCAGTCCCGGTCCTGGAAGTCCCCAGCTGTGCCATTCCCCAGTGGGGCCTCGGAAATCTTGCACATTCTAGCATCTTATCACCGGGAGAGGTAATGGTGGCTAAACTTACAACAAACAGTAGTGGATATGATTTTCCATTAGCGTCTAATCTCACCTGACAGAGTGTAACTGTAGGGAATGAAAGATTGGATTTACAGAATCTTAAGACGCTTCAGTTTATTTGATGCCTTGCTACCAAAAACGTGGTCCAGGAACCAGGAACATCGAAATCCCACGGGAGCTTGGTAGAAATGCAGAGCTTCGGGGCCCCACGCAATCAGGCCAATTAAATCAGAAGCTGCCTTTTAACAAGATCCCCGGGTAATCTGGGGGATCCCTGCGTTCTGAAAACCACTGGCTGCAGGCAGGGACGGGGGGAGCTGGGGAGAGAGCGATGAGTTTTATGGAAGACAGACAGATGAGGCACTGGGAAAGTGGCAGAATAAGGAAGGCCTTTCTCACAATTTCACCCAGGGCTGGCTTTCGAGTGGTGTTTAGAATCTTGACTCATGACAAAACCCCTTGCAAGAAAGAGTCTTCACAAAGTTCTCCAAAACCCATAAGCATCACGTCACCTCAGCTCCAGGTGCAGAGCTGCCTGTCGACGACAGGTTTATTGAGCACAGCGCGTGCAGAGCACTCGCCCTCTTCCTTGAAATTGCAAACAGATTGCAGCGCTGTAGGCAGTGTCACTGAGAAGGTGGCAACCGCCTTGTTCCATCTCCAAAGTCACCCAGAGTAAAAGTGGATTCAAACCTCCCTGAGCCACTCTGGCGGACTTTTGGGCCCTCCTGGGTAATTTTCCAAATACCACCTCCTCTTCAGTTCGGATGTGGTTGAATTCCCTATGCTAGGGGTTCTCAAAGCATGACCCTCCCCCACCCCCTGACCAGTAACCTCCGCATCACCTGGGAACATCAGAAATGTAAAAGTCTCAGGTTCCGCTCCAGATCCACTGAATCGGACACCCGGGGGCTGGGACCCAGCAATCAGACACTAAGCCCCGAGGAGATTCTGACGTCAGCTGAAGTTTGCAAACCAAGGCCCTGCATTTTTGAAAGCTTGAATGGAAATGAAACAAATCTTCTTTGGCCTGCCTTGCTAGGTGATGGTGATGTAGATTTTCTTCTTTGGTGGCCATCGTATTTCTGTGCTATTAATAAGGGGAAAAAGTCATGTTCTTGGCATTTTAAAAAGTACTTTTGCAAAAAGTGTTCCCCGTCTTACCACACACACACACACACACACACACACACACACACTTGTGAAACAAAGAGTGCAGGTGTCCAATCATATTTTCTATTTTAAATGACAAGGAAACTGTCCCCAAGCAACACCGTTGCTTGATCTCCAGGAGTCAGGGTGATTTGGGTTTTAAATTTTCAGGGAACATCCAACACAGAAATTCAGGAAGGTCTCGTTCGGGAAGGGACATGTTCCCATTGATGAGGTTTTTTTTCCTCATGCATTCTGAAGTTTTGTTGTCTTTTTGGAGGCCTTGGAGTGCCTGGAGGAATGGAAAATCTTGGACCACCCTTTGCTTTATTTGCAAAGTTCCTTCTTATTATACTCACTGGAGCTAGTGCATTTCCAGCCCTTTGGAAAGAAGGGGTGCAGCAACCTGAGTCTGACTTGCTGTTTGCCTTTGCTTAGAATCCGCGAGCCTCCACAAGGCTCAGATGTTGGGGCGAGGGGCTGGGGGCTCTACTTTAAAAGGCAGGATATGCCGGCCCTCTGGGGACATTAGTGTGATTTCTCTATTGGCATAGGAGTGGCCATATCTTACCCACTTCCCAGCACCCCGGGGTTGTACTGTGATAAGGGCATATGGGACCAGGAGTGGGACACATGGGGAAGGAGTGGACAGGAAGGTGGGAGCCATCCTAAGGTAGCCCTTCGCACACCGTGGGGCCCTGTGGCTTCTAGTTCTAGGTTACGCCTGAAAAGTAGCCTCTGAGAAGCTGCCTGGCTAACTGGGATGAGAAGATGCGGGCTCTGGTCCTAGTTGTCCTGATCCATTTGCTCTACGAGTTTGGGCAAGTCCCTTAAGCTCTTGGGCCGCATTTCCCTCCTCGATCACATGGAAGCACAGATGCCTGCCCTCCATGTCTCCCAGAGCTGTGGCAGGCCTTCCCGAGGTCTGTCTCTGAAAGTGACCTGGAGCCTGGGCAAAGTGAAGGGTGGGCACTCTGCAGATGCTTCCTGTTGTGTGGTCCCCACGGCTCTGCCCCTCGTGGAGACCTCTGCCTTTCCTCCCACGTGGGAGCCTAGTAAATGCCTTTCAGGGAGACCACAGAGGCTTCTCGCAACAGGCAGTGATTCTTTAGCAATGCTTTGTACGCCGGGACTCAGGGCCACCCGCAGGAGCCACAGGGGGGGCCCTCCTCTCTCCGTGCCCACGAGGCTCTGCTGCCCTTGCCCTCTTCCACCCAAAGCACACAATCCGACCCTGTGAAGACACTCTCTGTTCTGCCCTCCATGAAGCTGAATGGAGTCCATTCTCCTTCTTCTGCACCTTTTATCTCAAAGGATTCCTGAGCACACAATACACTTTACAGCCTGGTCCTCTGCCATTAGACAAGAAAGGGTCTTTCATTGACCAGTGCTGTCAAAATGCCACCACCTCCGCTGTGCGGCTGCCAGACAGCTGTTCGGAGCTGTGCAGAAAACATCTCTCGATTCTGGGTCATTTAGAATGTCATACGCTGATGAGAGCTCAGGGTAGCGCCGAGGCCCGCAGGTTATAGGAAAGCCTGCAGTTTTGTAAAACGCACGCACAAACCAAAACCAACCTCCCGACCAATCCTAAGAAAACCAGATCGAATTCATTTATATTTTGTTGGTTTATTTTGCACAGAAGATCCAAAATTTGACCCCGTCCATTTTTGTTCTATTGGAAGTGGATAAACAATTGTTTATTACCATAAACAATTAGGCCTCTTAAAATGGGAATTGTATAAATAAAATGTGACAGTGGTATAATAAGCTTTCTTTGGTCCTGTCTCCTAATAACTATGGATATCCTGTGTTTTGCCTAATGCAATGCCAGAGCTGGGGGAGTTGAGGGGCTAACATGAAGGGAACAGTTTCTAGCCTCAAAGTCAAGCACGTTCAGACGTTCACATTCCTTATGTAAAAGGAAAGGGCTTGGGGTCATTTCAGACCCCTGTCTCTTCTTCAAAACGGATGGGCTGCTCTTGGCCAAACACCCAACTAGAATAGCACCAGCAGCCAAAGGCTATCTCAGCCTGAGCTCAGTTTCCCTCTCACTTTTGAAAGGCAATCCACAGCAAATCTGGGGAGCTTTTCAATAATTATTGCATAAACAACCTTATAGTCAGGATACCAGAAATGACTGTTGGCATTTGGGCTTGCTTCATTTCTGGTGCTAATTACATCCAGACATAATTTTTATTAAGTTTCCTTCAAAGGGATGATTCAGGTTTTTATTGTGTTGTTTCGATTTTATTTCTTTAACTGCCCAAATAAAAGCCCCCAAACAAAGGATGTTTGAGTTCTGACTACCCCATTGAGCTATACATCTGGGTCTAATACAAGGCTTAGCATCCCCACCACCTCAGCTCTTCAATTTCTGCTGCTTTTTTGTCGGTGGTAGCTATTTTTAAAGTCAACAGGATCCTTTCGCACAATCCTTCAGGAGCACAAAGAGGGAAGGAGGAGAGAAACTGTGATGGCTTAAAATCTGTTCAAAGACTCAAATTTGTGTTTTCCACAGGACCACATAAAGCCAATTGTCGACAATTTGCTAAACACCAGTTTGTGCCAGAGCTATCAGGGAGACTTGCCAGAAGCCTACGGTGACTGTGTGAGCTCTATAAGCAAGAGTCCTTAGGGAGAGCTGGTCAGCAAGATGAGATAATCACAGGAAACAACCTGAGAATACTCCAGGATGCTATGTCATTAAGTACTAAATTTTCTGCTGTGGACCTCAGGGGTCGGTTGGAGTCGGCAGTTGGAGTTCAGCTGGGAGGAGGTATTAATTTGCACAGAGGTAGACGGATTGGAGTGACGGGCAGATACGTTTATGTATTGATGAGCTAGGGCGGAAAACTTTTGGTTGGAACAATAGCTTTTAAACAGTTGACCACTGACGTGATCCGTCGGTGGCCACGTGGCCATTCCGTAGAGTGGTATATTTGCTCCTGCAGCTCCAACTGTTCACCTCTCCCCTCCCTCAAGGTCATTCTTCCCAGGGAGACAGCTCCTCCGTAGACTGGTGGTGATACTGCTCTAGAGGTATGAAATTGCACAATGGATATTTCTAGATCATTTAATTCAGCGATTCTCCCTTTTGTGTGTACATCATGATTACTTGGGGGTCTTGTTAAATCACCGATTGCTGCGTCCTACCCATAGAGTATCCAGTTCCTTGGGTCTGGGGCCTGAGATAGGGCCAGGGACACTTGCATATTTCCCAGGTGATGCTGATGATACTGGTGCAGGGACCACACTTTGAGAATCACTGATCTAATTCATTATCTTCGTTTATGAAGGAGGACATTAAGGCCCAGAGACTTTTGAGTTTAAAGAGTGTGTTAGAAGGCAGTTGCCTGTCACGCCCTCACTGATCACTCTGGGCCAAGTCCAGTCTGACTTTGCTTAGATTTTAACTGTCTGAGAGCTGAGCCTCGGTAATCTCAGTGCAAGTTCTTGAATATTTAGGAACAGATCTGCCCCAAGGCAAGAGGATAAACCCGCCAACTCTGAGGGTTTTGAGGCTATGAAAATGTTACATTAATAAAATAAATTTTTTCTGCAAATTATTAATTTATTATGTCTCTGATTTTATAACCTGTAGGTGGCAGTGCCTTCCTTCTGTATACACAGCCAGATGCTGGGCCAGTTTCATTTCCTGAGGCGCTAAGAAGGCTACAACGCAAAGAGTAGGGGGGATTAGGCCACCCAGCCCAGCTCCTCCAGGGATAGCGGAATCAGATAACAGAGTTTAGTATTCTGAGAATTATATTGTTCCTGATTACACGGGAGGGTTTTTTAAAATTTTTAACTTTTTAAATTTTAATGTTTTTATGTTCTCAACTTCTTGTTTAACTAGTTAGTTACATTCTTAGTCTTGGCACACCTTCTAAAATTTTAGATCTGTGAAAAGCCAGAAAGCAGCGCCATAGAGAAGTGGAACTATTGAAATGCTACAAATTCATTCTAAGAGAGCATTCTTCACTGGAGAGGTTTCTAGCTACCAAAGCACTCTTTTATTGGTGAAAGACGTGGGCGGGAAAGAAGAAACAGAAAAGTATGATTCTAGGAACCACATTGCAGACATGCCGAAGGGAGGTTCGAACAAGCGAGTGATTGTTCATTAGCTACTGTCAATGATTAAACATGAATTCCCATTTCCATATGACCCACGACTTGCCGATGACCTGTTGGTATATGGTTTCCATTTCGTCAGCAGTCACTGACATGAAAAAATAAAACTCAGTGTATGTTCAAAAGGAAAATGAAATCACATCGTAAGAGGCTGAGGTGCACACTTGCAAACATCCAGTACCGCATACTTGTGAGCTCTGTTTCCTGAGGACCCCAAGGTTGGTCCCTTTCCCAATGTCACTTGAAAGTCACCGGACTGTCTCCATTGCTGCCCTGTGCCAGAGAAACGAACCCTGATCTGTTGCCTTTTGACCACTGACCCTCCTTTCTGTCTCCACAAAGGGGGCCATGATTTCCCAGTGCCGATCTCTCTCTTGTAAGTCATGCAAAGATCAATTAATTCCACCTCAGTTAATTTCCTTTGTTGTGCAACATACTAACATACTATTACAAACCGAAGCTGTGGTCCCCAGGTTACCCACAGAGTGGATTTAGCCCCTTATTTGGCATTCGAGGATGTAGGGTTAGTTTCCCTGTTTCCTACCCTCCTTCTCTGCCTTTGCTCTGAACCTCGCACCATTTCCGAAATGATTTCACGCCTATGGTTTTGTACGTTTTGTTCTGTCCGAAAAATTCCTGGTCATTTTTGAGGATTAACTGTCGTTTGGGGGAAGCATTTCCAGACGCCCCCAGACGGCGCCATGCTCTGCCTTTAATACAGCTTTCAGCACAGTATAGTGTAATGTGGACGTTGACGTGTCTTTCTCCCAGCTCTTCACCTCATTTTGTTCCACTCCCATTGCCCTTCCTGTCCCCATAGGTCGGTGCCATGAGAGTCACGACTATCTCATTCATCTTCATATCCCTAAGACCTCGTATAAAGCGGGGCGGATAGTGGATGCTAAGTAAAAATGTGTGGATTTCTCATGAATGCATCCTTTCAAGATGCTTCTTTCTTTTGTTTCCTCTGGGCAGCCCCTCTTGTCTCAATCTCAACCTTTCGCTTACCCTATTATTTCATTCTGAACCTACAAATAACTTGAGTTCTACAAGTGATAGGTTTATATCAATGAAAAGACAAAAACGTTGAAATGGAAAGCTTGAGTGATGATGATTCTTCTACTACTCCTACTCCAAAATCAGCCTCATGGTGTCCCCAAATCTTGGAAAGTTGCCTGAATTCCCTTTCAGAATGTTCACAGAAGTTTTCAGCTGCCCTTTTGTCTCTCCTAGATGAACTGACCTTTCCTTGAGCACCAGAATTCAAATAAATGAAAAGGATTTATTCGTGGCTGTTGCATGTTTTATTGTCAGTCTTGAAACAATGTTGTGTTCGACTTGTTTTCATTACAATGGTGTGCTATTTCTGATACTCTGTGGGTTAGAGAGGGTACTGTGGCCAAATCTGTGGTCAGCTCCAACACTATACTGTTTTTAGAAGAAAATGGGTTTGGCATTTCAGCAACTGACCTAAAAATGAACTTTTTGAACATATCCTATGTTTTAATGTGAGAAACTTGGCTGTGCATACATTTGATATCAATTTGCAAGAGTGATCAATTCTTGCATTATGTCCCATACAGGGCAGATCATGGGGCGGGAGACATGTGTGCCTGATGATGTGCTGGGAAATCTCTCAGGACTCCTAGGAACACATATACTTCATAGTCCCCAGTGACCTATCTTCGTGTTTCCTATAATAATGGAGATAAGATGGGATACCACTGGGGTCAATGGGAGGCAATCCTTTAGGCAAGGGCTGTTCAGCCCCGTGCAAAGAATGTGGAAACAGTGTTGTAACATGGGTGAGGCTTGGTAATTCAAATTGAGAATCGGTGACAATGACCGACAGAGCCTGATGTGCCTTCTTGCTGAGGTTAGTGCATCGAGAGGCATGGAAATAAGTGATGTAAAAGTTAAAGAAAAAAAAAATCTTGAAAAAAGTTGCCTATCGCTTTGTTGTTTAGCGTGCAAGCAGAGACACTGATTGTTTGGGAAGTCAGGGAATGAATGTGTCTTAAAATTTCCAGATGGAGACTATGACACAACAGTGAATACTGTGAGGTGGGCAGCAGGGCTGGGTCAGGCTGGAAGAGGAACGTTCAGGTGGGTGGGAGACAAGAGGGAGACGAGAGTTCAACAATAACCCAGGGAGACATTCCGGACCCATGGACACATCTTCTCCCGGTGACATCCTTTGGGAGTGGGAATTAAAATATGAAACAGCACAAGCCCTGTGAGAATGCAAGTGGATAGGTTTTATCCACAGCTGCCACAACCAGGTGGTATATTTGATAGTGTGACACAAGAAATCACCATAAAGAACTTCAGAGTGTGCAGGAAGAGCTTTCCAGATAGCACTCATGTTAGAAATTATTTTCCTTTCATCCAAAATTTAAGATGATTTAGAACACCTTCCTACCACGGCAGTGCAGAAGAGAAGGCATTTTATAGCAATTATTTTGCAGAAACGTTTTTGTATTGGAGCAAAATAGATCTGGAGAATTTTGGCTTTGCATATGTATGAAATAGGAAACTAGCAACCAAAATACCTAGAGCTAGAGAAACACATTAAAAACAACCACAAACAAATAAACTGCACCTTGTTGGAAGGCTGACCTCTAAGCAGGTAACTGCACTATAAATATTTTATATATAAATATATATCCACATTTATTTTTATTAAACATAACCTATATAAGATAATGTATGTATATATAACTGATATGTAAAGTTTAAAAAGTAATAATGAAATGAGCACCAATGCATTCACCAATAAGCTTACAAAATACAACATCTCATGCTCCTGTTTGTTCATTCTGATCTTATTTCTCTACCTGCCTTCTAGAGCTAACCACTGTCTTGAATTTTTACAACATCTGTATCCCTCATTGTTTAGCTTTAAACTTTGTACAAGTGGAAGATAATACTGTGTGTACATATGTGTGTGTATGTGTGTGTGTATACATATAAGTATATATTTATATAGAACTTTTTCTCTGTCATTTTTGTGCTTTGAGAATTCTGGTGTGTTTTTTGTTGTTGTTGTTGCTGTGCAGTATTTCATTTTAAGAATACCACCGTTTATTTGTCCAGACTCTTGTTAGTGGACATTTAGGCTCTTTCTAGATATGACAGTTCCAAAAATGCTGATATGAATTTGCTTGTCCGTTTTTGCTGGAACACATGTGCAGGAGTCTCCCAAGATCTGCGTAGATATGTAGTAGGAAATGCATATCTTCCATTTGATTAGCTAATGACAAGTCGTCTTCCTACCGGAGTGGTTTACACTCTGCCAGCAGCAGAGAGGAATTCTGATTGCTCTCCATTCTCTCCAACCTTTGCTGTTGCCAGACTTCTGCATTTTTGCCATCTGCTGGGAGCAAAATAGTTGTGGTTTTATTTTAAATTTTCCCTTTCGATGACGTTGAGCATATTTTCCTATGGTTATTGGCCATAAGTGTTTCTTCTTCTATAAACTGTCCAGTTTTTATGGGATTACTAAGTTTAGAGATTATTTAAATGTCCTGTATATATATTTTTTTTATTAAAGATTTTTATTTATTTATTAGAGAGCAAGAGACTGAGAATGAGGGGAGAAGGTCAGAGGGAGAAGCAGACTTCCCGCAGAGCCGGGAGTCCGATATGGGACTCGATCCCGGGACTCCGGGATCATGACCTGAGCCGAAGGCAGTTGCTCAACCAACTGAGCCACCCAGGCGCCCTAAATGTCCTGTGTATTAATCTTTGTCATTTGTGTGGCAAGTGTGTGAGTCCAATTTTAATTCCTTTATAAAATTGTGCTAATATTTTTGCCATTCATAATATACACATACATAGATAGCTCTGTTTGGATGGGATAAGTAAATTCCCATTGCAGTGTAACAAGACTATTTTGTATCCTAGTGTCTGACTGGTAGTAACAGGGTTTTATACAATTGGGTATGTTAGAATCTGAACAGCTAAGGCTTTGTCTTCTCATGGTACCTACTACCTAAGGGAAACACTGGATTGGTACCACTTGCTTGTTGTGAAAGAGGAGAAAATCTAGCAGGGCACTGGCCATTTTCATTTTGCATTTGGGTAGCAGTTCTTTCTCAACCCACAGCTCTTTCTTTTTGTCTGCACTTCAAACATCCTTACATCCCCACCAAAGACAGAGAAACTAAAAGAAAGAAACCTCAGAGCTAAGAGGTTGAAATGAATGAGGATGAGGAACAAGTTCATATCTACCCTCTCCACCCTTGCTTAACAGCCTGAAGTTCTTCCTGACATCACTTCCTACATTAGGTACATCACTTACCAGTGTGATTCTGACAAAGAGATTGTTTAACGTCTATTTGTCCCATTTAACCCAAGACTATAAAACTCTCTGAGCACAAGGCTTTATCTTTCGTTTGTAGTGCCCTCGGCACCCAGCACCGTGCCTGGCAACGAGTGATTAAAAAAAAAATCACTTGTTACATAAATGAAACAATTCTTTTGTCATTTACTCATCCTGCTTTTTGTGTTCTCTATGTTCTCTCATTTTGTAGTTTGAAAGGATGATGCTTCTCTCCAGCTATCTTATCTCCAATGATCACCTCTGTTTTTTCAATTGAAAGAAAGATTTCTCATCTTGTTGGTTGATATCCACATATGCTTTGAGTTTCTTTCCTGTTCAACTTGCTTTCAAAACAACAATGGTTTAGATGTTGGCATTGATAACACCCTGATCGAGTCCACGTATGCATAAAGCTGGGAGGGATGGAGACTGTGATAGGCTGAATCTATCAATGTGGGATCTAATAAGCTCCAATGTTAAATTTTTGGATTGAGCACAAAAAAGAAAGCTGTGCAAATTGTAGAGAAAAAAAATGTGAGCTTCGGTGACAAAATATGCATTGTTTATGGCACAGTCTTCTGGATTATCTGATTCTTTGGCGATTTTTCACCTTTCATTGCCTTTGAGCTATTTTACAATTATGTAAATTATAGATAAGCTATAGCTGTGCAAAATAATTCTTGTCTATAGACTTGCAAATAAGTTTTGTCTGGTGGAATTTCAACTGACTGGATTGGTGAGTCTTGTCTTCATTTGCAAATTCATTTCAATATTCCCAGTCTATAAATGTATTCTTTGGATTCTTCTTTGAGCTTGGTTCCCTCACTAGATAATTATTTAAATAAAACATTTAACAAATGTCCACTTTATATTTATACAAGAATCGTGATTTTTACCTTATTTTGAAAGCTATCTTTAATAAAACAAAGAATGGGGGGGCACCTGGGTGGCTCAGTGGCTTAAAGCCTCTGCCTTCAGCTCAGGTCATGATCTCAGGGTTCTGGGATCAAGCCCCACGTTGGCTCTTCTGTTCAGCAGGGAGCCTGCTTCCCCTTCTCTCTCTGCCTGCCTTTCTGCCTACTTGTGATCTCTCTCTCTCTCTGTCTGTCAAATAAATAAATAAAATCTTAAAAAAAATAAAATAAAATGAAGAATGGGAATAACTTGGGTAAGATAAAAAATGTGAAAAAACATTTGAAGTCTTGGTTTACAATAACTCTAATATAAGTCATAGGTATAATATGGCTGTTGCTTTGGATATTAAGTGCTTAGTTTAGAATCACTATTCCAAACCACTGGTCAACTTTTCTTATATTTAACCCAATAACTAATTGTTTTGATAATGGTTGCTATAAATCATGTTTTAAATCTGGTATAGCAAGCCGTTATAATTATCTGGTTAAAAGAACACTTCAATATTCTTGATAGCTTATTCTTCTAAATGAATTACTCTCTGAGTTTGTCAGAGTCTATAATGTATTCATTTGGGATCTTGGTTTTACAAAAATCTATAAATATTTGCTTAGGAATTATTGTCATTACTACTGTATTTGGTTTTTTCCAAGAAGAAGCAATATATATCTCTCCAATTATTCCTCTCATCTTTTATTTCTCCCATTAGGAGTTTTAAATTTTATTTGAATAATTAAAACATTTATGTCTTGAATTAAATAAATGCGTTTAATGGTTTCAATCGTAATAGAATCTTTTTTTATTGTGTCTCTAGCTATTTGTCATGGGTCTAAAAGAATGCAATTGAGTATTATATTTGTTTTTTTTTTTTCCCTAAAAAGTTATTATCAACCTTTCGGGGAAATTTACTGTATTTTTATCCAATACATACTACCAGCATTTCCAGTGCTGTGTTTTTAAAAAGTGGGTTAAAAAAACCAAATAGATATTCTTGGTTTGAAAATAGTCTGCATTCAACCTGGAGAAAACCAAAATAAGAAAAGTTTTACTTTTCCTTCTTTAAAGATTTTTTTTTCTTTCTTTTTCTTTTCCTTCTTTAAAGATACCTAGAGTAAAGATTGCTTCACTTTTTAGGTAAGGTTGTTTTGCGATGAGGCTGTTAGAAACACCAACTCATGTTATAAATCTTTCTAGTCGATACTTGACCAAAGATAATTTAGTACTACCATGGGTTCAATCAATGTCTGCATGTTTAGTCCAGGGCCCAGGAGAGTATTTACTCAAAGATACTATTTGGAAATTCTGCACTACCTCTTTAGGATCTTTTTGAGCCTGAGAAGCATGCAAAGGAGATCAAAAGTTTGAAATTAAGATTAACAGATAAACCAGAGTAATATTTTTCTTAAATGTTAATATGTTTTCTATTCATTTCCAAATTTTCCTTTCTTCTCCTTTTTTATTTTTGCTAGTCACCATCTGTCTTTAATTGTAACTTAACTCAATTTTCTTTGCAATTCCTTTTTCTAAATTAAAAAAAATTTTTTTCTAAGTGTTTTCTAAATTTCAGTTGTTTGAACTTAAGAAATTATGAAGCCCTTCTGGGCTTCCATTTCCTTATTTGTAAAATGAGAAAGAAAAAGTTTTGTGTGTCTCCCTAGGTGGTTGTTTGAATCATATAAAATGCTTAGGATATCTTCTCCTTTCTAAGAGCAGTTGGCCATTGAGGACCACATCAACTAAATTCAATAAGAATATGTTCATTCCGGCCCCCGGGTGGCGCAGTTGGTTGAGCGACTGCCTTCGGCTCAGGTCATGATCCCGGAGTCCCGGGATCGAGTCCCACATCGTGCTCCCAGCTCCATGGGGAGTCCACTTCTCACTCTGACCTTCTTTCTCTCACTCTCTCTCTTTCCTAATAAATAAATAAATAAATAAAATCTTAAAAAAAAAAAAGAATATGTTCAATCTACTTCGTAGCTGCCATGGTTCCATGTAATGACAAATAAATGCATATATAAGTGAAATACAAAATAAAGTTCCTATCTTCCAGAGAAAATGCTTCTCAAATAGTAACATGCACATAAATCTCCCAGAATCTCAAGTGACAGATTCTGATTCAGTTAGTCTGGGGTGGAGTATAAGGTTCTGCATTTCTAACAACCTCTAAGAGACCGGGAAGAACTCCATATCCTTGAATATCCAAATAGATCACTGTGGGCCAGAGCAGGGAAAATGGGACAGGATTCAACTTGAGATTCCTTCCACCTTTGGTGAGGAGACAAAGCAGGCATACCACAGTCTTAACAGGAATGAAGAAAATGGTTCATCTTTTATAGGATTCTGTGGATTCACGCATTTAAAGTTGCTCGAAATGGCTTCCGACAACAAGGTAGAAGGGTATTTAGCCAAGAAACAATGGGATTAAGTTGCTGTTGGAGCTCACTATTACATATACACATGCATATGGAAGTTAGGAGAGCTTAGGCATACATGTAATACTTATGTGCACGCAGGATCTTATTATCCATCAGGATATTTTTTGTGTTTCTTTGGAGACAAGTCACATGCTTTGTGTTTGCAATATTATCGAAAGCAGTATTTAGGGTTCACTAAGCACCAATTAGGCTCCAAGGACAGTCAGAAGCAATTCCTTCCGACATGCCAATCAGCTTGCTCTGGAATAAATGTGTTGCTGCTCTCATCCCCAGGGGTGGTCTGCAGCATGGCTATAAAACTGGGTAAATTTATCTTCTAGGCTCACTTACTCAGCTGCTTTGGTGTCCCCTCCCTTGAGGACCCAGTTCCTGCTTCTCCCTGTTGGTCCTGATCGTCTCCTCTCTGATTCCCATGCTTACACCCTTTCTTGCTATCAGATCTGTGTCATCTTCTATCTATCCCCTGACACTGGAGCTATTGCAATAAACTCACTTAGGCCTCACCTGAACCCTTGACTTCAGCCAGAGAGATTAACTAACTGTTCCCTGAGCTGGCTCATTCTGCTTTCTGCTCCATGCTTTATCTTTCTTCTGGACTGACCCTTCTCTTCCATTCTTTCTAGAAGGTCCTACCCATCCTGAGCCCACCTCAAATCCTGCCTACTTTGTACAGCCTTCCAAGATTCATACTTCCTCATTCTGAATCCCTCAGTAAGTTACTGTTTCTACTGTCCATTGACAGTCGTTTCCTGTTGTGTTACTGTTTTCCTATTGCTACTTGCCATTGTCCTTTAGAACTTACATTCAACTCTTTAAGACTTGATGCCTTGGTTCTCCTGTCACAGCTTCTTAAAGTTTGGATCTAAAGTTTGGATCTTATGTGTTTTTGGATATTGTACGGAGTCTCACACAAGTAAATATAAAAAGTTGCTTTGACATGATGAGCTACTTCTACAGATTTTCAGGATGATCTTGGTGAATATAGAGGCCATTCAGTTAAAATGTTAACTGGGGCTTCCACTGGCTTAACTTTAGAAACCTGGGTAGGAGCAATGGAGGTCATTCTGATTCCCTCCCAAACTCCCCCAAAGCTGACCCCTCCCTGGACCCTGCCCCTCCTGTTGTGCTGGCCCCGTTGCCATGGAAACATGTCCTCAGCTGTGGTCCTGCTTCCAAGCTGCCCCATAAGAAAAGAGGGAAGGAAGAGTATTACTTAGGTCTACTAGTCCTCATTCCCCTCCTATTCCCCTCCCAGGTAGGAGTGTGGCATCTCTCCAAGGAGGTGTGTGCGCTGAATCTGGGAAGCGAAGTGTAGCTGAGGGCACAGGCGAACAGCTGAGTGCAGGCTGGAAGAGGTAGTCCTCTGCAGGGAGTCAACGTCTGTGATGCATTCATCACACACACCTTGCCTCCGTTTTCATCATAACTCTGGCTTGTGGTCTTGGCTCTGTCTTTCATTCTTCTTTGGGGATCCAGGACTCTTGGCTGGCTGGCAACTCTAGCCAACCAGGCATGGTTCGCTGGTCCCATGCTATGTGGGAGGTAGGGCAGGGCCTCCCCCAGCTCAGAGAGGCAGCTGAGCCCCTACACACATGGGCTCCCTTCTAGGTACCGAGTAATGATCTTAGCTTCAGGGGTCCAGCACTGGCTTCAGGCTCTTCTTTCTTCCTTCTCTCCAACCCTCAAGCTTTCTACATCACTAAGTTATATCACTAAGAAAGGCGAGGCTTTAGATAGTTACTTCTGATCATTGATGTCTGACATGTGTTCAGCTCTCAGAAATCATAGCTGCCACCCAGGAAAATGACTGGGGAGAAGCCAGCTTTCTCTTCTGCTTTGTTCTCTGCTGGCAGCCACAAGACCACAGTGGCCATCTTGCCCTGATGAGGTCATCTTGCAGCCACCACCCGGCTACCTGACCCAAGGGCTCGGCTGTTCTTTCCTCTGCCCATTCCCTCATCTGAGCCTTAGAGACTGTTCCTAGAAAGACAAATACTAAAGAATGAACCTCTTCCTTCTGGGTGAAGGCAGGGCATCAGGGGCTGGAATCAAGGGAACAAAGAAAGGGTAAAGGATTGAGCAAAAAGATGGAGGCAAGGCAAATCTGGGGCCCAAGAGTAGCATCCAGATTTGGCCACCAGTTCCTTTGATCCTTAATGGGTCAAGAATGCAAGTTTAGGGAGGGGGTGGGGACGAAGTAAGAGGAGGTGGAGGGTAAAAATATTTATGATGTTTGATCTTAAATGCAAGAATAATGATAGAGTGAGTGTCGAACCCAAGGAAGGTTATTTAGAGCTTGCTTGGGATGATCTGAGAGGTGCTGAGAAATCTTCCCTACTTATATCCTCCTATCCCCTTCAAAAAAATGAAATCTCATTCATCACTAATTACAGAACCTGAAATTGCATGTTAGGATTTTTTGAGTATTAAGATGTTTTAACTCCTAAAGTCTTTAGTTTAAAAAGCACTGTCTTATAGATAAGACAAAAAAAAAAAAAAGATTATTCAGAATTATTTAAATATTTGGAAAATAATGTGATCATCCTTTAGTAACTCCATAAGCCAAAATAATTTCTAGTCTAATGTAATACTTAAATGTAAAAACAAAGAACCCCAAATCCTTAAAATACAAGAATATAGATAAATGTTTACTTATTCCAGGCCAGAAAAGCCTCTCTAAAGCAATGGAAAAAAACATGAAGGAAAAAGTAGGTTTGACTACATAATAATTTAAGAATTCTGTTAGAATAAACTATAAATACTATTAAATAGTAAATGTCAAATTGGGGGAATTTGCAATAAATATGGCAGGGACCAATATCATAAATGTATAAAGAACTTTTCCAAATCAATATAAAAAACTATAAGATCTCCATTGGAAAATTGATAAAAAAATATGAAGACAATTCATAGATGAATTAAACATTCAATTTTACTAGCAATCAAAGGAATGCAAAATAAAATGATAAAGAAATACTGTTTTTTTTTTTGGTAAGAAGGTGATATTAAAAAGACAGTCAAAAGGAACTCAGGTGACAGTGAGATCTCCAACTTGATGTCCCCTCCTTCCCAACAGAGCCTTCCTGATTGGCCCTCTTCCCACTCCCTCAGGCACTGAACTTGTCCTTCAGCATTTCGGTGTCTTCTGCTCCCCTGAATTGTCTTTGCTTGCTGTGGGTATTTGGGTGTCTGGAATGGTGTTGAGAAGGAGGGAACAGAGCATGGAGGGAAGGAAGTCTGGAATAATTATGTTGTATTTCTAGATCCATTCCTTTACTTAGAAGAATATCTTACACTTACTCTAGGCCAAATGGCCTCTGGTTCTCACTGCCAAATAATAGACACTTCCAGTAGAGAATGACTATACTACAGCTTGGAAGCCATCAACTCTAGCCTTACTAAATTGATAAGGGTTATTCTCTGGGCCCATAATTGGCCCATTAGTCCCCGCCTAGCTTCTCTGGACTCCTTGCCTGGTTAGGACTCTATTTGGCAACTCTAGTGCTGTTTTCTTCACTTTTCTAGAGTTTCATTGTCTTAATTTTGTGTTCTGTCACATTGGTTTGCCCCCGCCCCTCCCCGGGGTGAATGCCCACTTTCTCTGCTCTCTGCCTCTGTTCTCTGCTTGCTAGAAAAAGACACGGGACCACCCTGGCTGCAGTTCATGTGCTGGGCAAGGTCAATCTCCTATTGATTTCCCTGGGCACTTCCCGAATGGCTAGTGTAAACATGTTCTAATATCCATAAGGCTCCCCTAATAATAGTAATAGTAATAACAATAACAATAAATTGAATTTTACACTCTATGATTCCCTTTGTGCCCAGCAAAGTGATAAGACTTACAGGTCGTCCAAATAATCTCTCTCAAACTGAAACTACTTGATGATATATGGAATGTGAGTCACCAGTTCCTGAACCTGTGCCTACGGCTTTCTGATGAGCTCACTGTTTTAGCAGCCAGAGTAGTTCAGCACCTTTCCTGACCTCTTATTACACAGTTTCATCTTTTCAGAGAACAATTCTATCATTTCTTGTCTAGTTTGAGTTTTGTCCTCCCTGCACAAAGGAAAAATGAGGTAATCCAAATAACTGCTTGTTCTGTTTGGAAAGAAGGCCAGAGACACTAACATCCCGAGAAAATTTTCTTTTCTGATTTCTTAAGCATCCAAAAGTGTGTGTGTTCTAATGGCTTTGAAGATCCAAACAGCCAACATCCTGGGTGGAGAAAGGGCAGCATGGAGCCCAGGCCCATCCTCTGTTCCTCAGTAGCCCCCGTGTCACCCACTGAGCAGTGGACCAGGTGACTTTGGCAGGTACGACCTTGAGCTATGGAACCCTTCAGGTTGAGGGTGAAAATGAGGGCTCCTTGCTCCTGGGGTTGTCGCTCACTGTCCCCTCCTTGGAAGTGGTGGCTTGTCCAATCCCATTTCTGTCCTCAGCACATACACATGGAAAACTTCGTCCTTGCTTCATCGTGAAGTGGTTATCAGCACAAATATCGCTCAGACCTTTCCCCAGTGTGTTCCACACAATACTTGTTCCACAGGAGATCAATCAGATCAGGTTCCCACGGTTAGCTAATACAGGGTCAAGTTTAGTTTCTCAGTCTTTATCATGTGGAGATGGTTCCTAAAACTCAGTAGGATGGTATTTAAAAAATTCTTGTGACTCCAGAAGACTTTTCTATATGGCCAAAAATTAGAGCATTAAGGATTCCATGCAAAAAGTTTTGAGAAACACTGCTTAATACTAGTATAAATACACAGTAACAGGGTATTTATTTACTTAGCATATAAGACAATGAGGTATTGTGCAGCTATGAATTTTCTGGACGACTAAAAATTAACTCTCTCTTGAATCCCATTTGGCCAACGATGTTTCTGGAATATATTGCATATAAGGTGGGGTACGATTTTGAGGTATTCACTATTTTTGTTCTTCTCTGCATTTATCTTTTTTCCTTTCCTCCATCCCAGCAGGGTCAGCCTTCTTTGGTTCACTGTCTCAGAAAAGGAATGTAACAGGGTGGAAGGCAGGAGTAGCCAACACATCCTTCTGATTCTTGTGCTCCAAAGGCCCAGGCTCTTAGAACAACATAGAGCATTTGCAGAAGGGATGAAAGAAAGAGGGTTTGGGGCATAGAAACATCAAAGGAGAAGGATAATCCCCAGACCGAGAATAAATGCACCCCTGAGCAGAAGGAGTAGAAGGGGGAAGAACAGAGAAGAGGCAGAGAGAAGGAGAGAAGGGGGAGAAGGGAGAAGAAAGGGCATGGGTGGAGACAAAGCGCAGACATCTGAGTCCAGAAAGGAATGCTTGAGTGATGCATCTGGAGAGAAGGGCCAGGCACAGCTTTGTAGGAAGGTCTTTATTCTCCAAGAGTAGATCCAAAGAAGCAGTGAACCCACTGGATCCCATCCCAAGGCTGGGGTGGGAACAGGTGTGCTGACGGCAACAGAGATCTCACCTGTGCATGCAGGGGACTCAGGGGCCACTTCACCAATGTTTTGACGTTATCGAAATTTCTTGGGGCCTTTGACATAACCTCAGAATGGCATAACCTCAGAGTGGAGGGATGCTATGAAGGCTTGAGGTTTGAATTCCTACTCTGCTTATGGGGGCCCTCAACAGAAATGATTGTGAACTAAAAATGTTCAATTTCTTGTAAACCTTGCTTTTGTGAAGCATCACACAGTCTGTTTCACAGTTGGGGCTGGTTCAGTGTCAGGTCCAGAGGGTCTTTTGAGGGGAAAGCAAACTCACCCCGACCCATGCCCTCCCACCATTTTTGCGGGCTCTAGTGATTTTTCCGTTTTTGCATCTGCTTTTTGTATAGTTTTCCTGTCTTCAGCGAAGCTCTCACTTCCCAGTACTTATCATGGGCATACATAGTTCTAGCTCTCTCTTCTCCTCTCCAAATTTGCTCTCCTTTATGTGCCTTGGCCAGGAAGCCAGAAAATGAAGTTTCTTGAAATTATATCTAAAGGGAGAGGAAATCAGTTCTGAGAGTCGGCTTGCTTTCCTCACCTCCAGAGTAAGGGAGCTATAATAGATCATTGCTAAGGTCTGGTCCAGCCCTAATATATTACGATTGCTCTGAATAGAGCGTATGAGCTTTTATGCGCCGTCTTGGAGCATCTACTTTCCCCATTTCCTGATTCCCAGCAGTGTTCTCAAGGGATGAAGTTGCTCAGCTGTGACCTCTTGAAAAGTAACGTTATTTAACTTGGTGTTTTTGCTCAATTCATAATTCATCCATTCATTATAAAAATTATCAAGCATCTATTGCATGCTCAGTGCCGTACTGTGTAATTAGAATAGAGAGATTACTCTAAGATCCCTCCCTCAAGGAGTTCCCAGGCGAGAGCGTGGATTCCCAATCTTTTCTACAGTCATGCCACCCTTTGGGAATCAGATGAAAGCCCATTATACTAGAGACCAGTATTTATTGAGCAGTTAATATGTGCCAAGTTCTGTTCCAAATGCTTCAAAAATAGTAGGTCTTGTCCTCAAGTATCTATGAGGTAATTGCTATTATCTGCATCTTCGATGAAGAACTAGAGACCCACATGTAAGGACACGTGGCTAATAAGTAATGGGACCCACAGTTCACTCCCACGCAGTGCAAACCTCAAACACATATTTTTCATTTGGGGTAATGGTGTTTCTGAAATCAACAACAAAAACAACGACAATGGTTTTTGAGAATTGATTTCACTTGCCAGGCTCTGTGCTAAGCTCTCTACCTTGGTTACCTCATTTCATACTAACAACATCACAAGTGGGTACTTTCATTATCTACACATTTCAGTAGAACCCCCCCGGCTTAAAAAGATTAAATATCTTATTTTGAGGTACACACCTAATAATGAGGGGAGAGGGAGTACACAGTGCAATTTTGGTACACATTTTGAGAGTTCATGAACTTCCTGTCCTCTGGCCAAGAGGAAGAGATAGATGAGAAATATATTGATTTGTGTCATGCAGTGGGAAATTCTATGGGAATAGCATAAATCATTCTGCAGGATCAGGGCAAGTTTCCCAGAAGAAGGCATACCTGAGTTGAGTTTAAAGGATAAGTGAGAATATACATTGGATCCCACTGGGAGAAGGGCATTGAAGGCAGAGGAGAGTGCATACAAAAGGCAGGAACAGGAGACAATAACGTGACCCTGGCAAACTGCAAAGTTGAGTGTTGCTGGGCGGGGTAGGGATGAGTGAGTCTGAGAAGGCAGGCAGGAGTCAGG
The DNA here is from genome assembly GCA_028533885.1 of Nasua narica. Lineage (NCBI taxonomy): Eukaryota > Metazoa > Chordata > Mammalia > Carnivora > Procyonidae > Nasua > Nasua narica. Next base: position 32,013,588 of record CM052797.1, on the reverse strand, counting down.
GCACACAGAGCCCAGGTATCAAGGCATTGGTACTCTGGGGAGCCAGTGCAGGCTTTATGTGTGGAGAGCCTTGTTTGTACTTCGTAGAAGGATGCTTCTAGCAGCAGGGTGCAGGGAAGCTAGCAGGGGGACCACTGGACCAGAAATAGAGAAACGTAAATTAGCCTCTTATGATCAATGCTAGATGTGATGAGAGTTGGAGGAGAGGGACTAATAGTAGAAACTACCTGAGAGGTATCTAAGAGATAAAAATCAAAGAATGGCAGGAGTAAGTGGGAGGATCTAGGAGACTCCCAGGCAAAGCCTGAGGCCTGATTTGTCAGCTGCCTGGAAGCCAATCTAGAGAAGGTGGTAAAACAACACAGAGAATGAAACAAAATGGTGAAAATCATATTGACCAGTTTCCTTCAGGGATATTCCCGACTAGAGTCGATGGGACCTAACCTCCATGTACTATATGACATGGGTGAAATGGGGCTGGGAGGCAGAGGTACCCAGTAACCAACATCAAGTGTTATGGGTTGAATTATACACTGCCCCCCATTTGTATATAAAAGTCCCAATTCCCAGTGCTTCACTTGGAACGTGAACTTATTTGGAACTAGGATCATTGCAGATGTAATTAATTAAGGCAAGATGAGGTCATACTGGAGTGTGTTGAGCCCCTAACCCAGTATAACTGGAGTCCTTTCACAAAGGGGAAATTTGGACACAGACCCATGCACGGGGACAATGTCACATGAAGGTGAAGGCAGAGATCAGAGTGATGTCTCTGTAAACCAAAGAGCACCAAAGACAAGATGGTAAACTGCCAGAAGCTAGGACAGAGGCCTGGACAGTTCTCCTCACTGCCCCCGGAAGGAATCAACTGTGCCGGTGACATCTTGGTCTTGGACGTACAGCCTCCAGAACTGTGAGAATAGTTCTGTGTTGTTTTCAGTCATTCAGTTGGTGGTATTTGCTCTAGGAGCCCTAGGAAGCTAACACAGCATGTAAACTTAGATGCTCTCCAAACTGCCTTCTGAGGAGACTCAGAGTGACCAACCATCCAGATCTGCCTGCAATGTGCGGTTTCTCAGGACACCAGATTTTCAGTGATAAAAATCAAGGAAGCCCCAGATAAACTGGGCCGAGTTCGTCCCCCTAAGAGAGTGGGTCTGCTTAACTGTGGCTTGAAGGTGTGAGGCCAGAGCTGAAGTGCTCAGTGGACAGTAGGGATTGGGGAGCACTGCCACAAGAGGCCTTCCTGCACTTTCCCCACAGGTGGCTCTGATGGACTCCTCCAAAATGTTAGATCATCATTTAACAAATGCTACTTTGAAGGGCTGTCAACTCTGACCTGTCTTGGTCACGCTCAGTCTTCTGAGTGGCTGGCGGTGCCATCCTCTGAGTGAGGGATTGCTAGGAGTGGAGAAGGCCTGGCAGGACACAGGGCATCCGTTTAAGGCATTCCAAGGTTAAGGTAGCAGTGATAAATCTGGGGGCACATATAATAGCCAGATGGAACCAAATAGGGTATATCTGGGATATGGACCTTCAGAAAGCGGAAAGGTGGGAGAAGCGGCTTTTATTCCAGAAGGATGATTGGATACAGGGCCCTGCATCACTCTAAGTCATTGATAATGAGGAAACTGTAGTGAGAAGGGAAGTAGGGGCAGGCAAAGAATGTCAAGCAGGCAGAGAGAAAGAGAGAGATAACCTGACTTAGTCAATGAGGTAAAAGCATTGGGCGTATGGAATGTCTATGTACATTCAGACACACACATGGATGCTATTATGAGGTCCTGCTGTGAGGACATCCATTCTCACTGGCTCTTTCAGTCCATGAAATAGCTCCCCCGACCATATTACATTGCACCTGATGACCCCTGCACTTTAGGAAATGGGACTTGCCATGTGATAGGAGTATTCAGTTTGCACATCCAGCCCTACATTTTCCTCTTTCCTCCATTTCCTGGCTCAGGAGAGAGTCTTAGTTTACTGACTTATAATTCAGGGATGAATGAATGAATGAAAAAAAAAAGTCCTTTTCAGATGGAGTGGGTTTATGGTATAGTCAAAGCCTGTCTATCATTTCTTGGTGATCCGTGCTTGTTCATTTCTGGTAGAAACATAAGGCCCTAAATAATAACAGGTTAATACCTTGCCTTTGCAGAGGGCTTTATACTTTATCAAATGCTTTCACATGCATCATCTCACATAGTCCTTGCATACTATTGCTAGGAATTCTGCTGTGAGTTTACACAATCCCATCTCTATCGTAGGTAAGATGTTGATTTATCAATCCCGTAATAATTGAAGATTCCACCCTCTGATCCTCACAGATACTCTTTAGAGGCCCAATGGGAACTTATATTCTCACACAATAGGAAAAAAAAAACAGTCAGGGAATTAAGAGATAAATTTTTAGCCCATTATTTGAGTAAAACACTAGGCTAGGCATTGAGGGAAGATGCAAAGCAACATTAGAGCCTCTGCCCTCAAGGAGCTTGGGGTTTGGTTGGGAAGACAAGATGAATGACAAGAAAAGATGAGTCAGTGAAAGGATCTTACAGGTCAAATGCAGAAAGAAGACACAAATTAAAAGGAGAACCAGTGGTTGCTGTGGAATGTTCAACGGAAGGGTTCATTGAGAAGGTGGGGTTGAAAAGCCTTCATCCTGTAGGAGGAGAAGAAGGAAGCTTCTAGAAGGGGATCCAGAGACTTTATTTTTTTTATTTTTATTTTTTAAAATTTTTTATTAACATATAATGTATTATTTGCCCCAGGGTACATGTCTGAATCATCAGGCTTACACATTTCACAGCATTTGCCATAGCACATACCCTCCCTAATGTCCATATCCCTACCCCCCCACCTCCCAGCAACCCTTAGTTTGTTTCGTGAGTTTAGGAGTCTCTTATGGTTTGTCTCCTTCCCCATCCCATCTTGTTTCATTTCTCTTCCCCACCCCCCATAACCCCCTGCCCTGCCTCTCAAATTCTTCATATCAGAGCGATCATGTGATAATTGTCTTTCTCTGACTGACTTATTTCGCTTAGCAT
>CM052797.1:31981798-32010444 GCA_028533885.1 Nasua narica | reverse complement strand
ACATAGTATTCCATTGTATATATATACCACATCTTCTTTATCCACGCATCTGTTGATGGATATCTAGGTTCTTTCTACAGTTTGGCTATTGTGGACATTGCTGCTATATGCTATAAACATTCAGGTGCATGTGACCCTTTGGATCACTACATTTGTATCTTGAGGGTAAATACCCAGTAGTGCGATTGCTGGGTCATAGGGTAGCTCTATTTTCAACATTTTGAGGAACCTCCATACAGTTTTCCAGAGTGGTTGTACCAGCTTGCATTCCCACCAACAGTGTAGGAGGGTTCCCCTTTCTCCGCATCCTCGCCAACATCGGTCGTTCCCTGACTTGCTGATTTTAGCCATTCTGACTGGCGTGAGGTGGTATCTCACTGTGGTTTTGATTTGTATTTCTCTGATGCCCAGTGATGTTGAGCATTTTTCATGTGTCTGTTGGCCATTTGTCATCCAGAGAAAGAGAAGGACTGCCACCAGCTGGCACACTTATACCCAAAAGCATGGGAATGGAATTTGTTGAGCTTTGGAAGTTAATGTTTTTGCAGAGTTTACATGGAGAAGTTTAACAGAAGAAGATGGAATATGAAAAAAAAAAGATGGAATATCAGATTTGGGCTGTGGTTTATGGCACTGGAAGCTAGAGAAACTTCCAAACAGAAGACTAGAACCTGTATAGGGGTCAGCCCCATTAAAAGCAAAACAAAAAAAGTGCTCCAGCTTAATCAGCACTTCCAATTTAGAGTGAATCCCCTATTCATGAATTGGATTTGGTCCCAAGTCTTGCTACTCCAAGTCCATGCACTGGCAGCATCAGCAACACCTGGGAGCTTATAGAAACGCAGAATCTCTGAACTCCCTGCAGGTCTACTGAATCTGTATCTGACTTTTTATAACTTCTCCAGTAGGCACATAAAAGTATTTGGTTATCAGGAGCTCAGAGTATGTCTTTACATTCCAACAAGTTTGAGAAGGTTACTTATTTAACACATGATGGTTCTGGTCACTATGTTGGAAACTTGAGCATCAATTTATATTGTTTTGACCCATTAACATATTCTCAGGTGCACCTTGCAACCCTAGGAAAGGCATCCTGCCCCTTTACCACTATCTACACTGCAGCAGGAACCCAGTTCTCTGCCCTTGTGTTCCTTTCTGGGGAAGATGTCATAGATGCTGTTGAGTTGGTGATGGGCATCTGGTGCATAGGGAAAAAGCAGGGGCTTTGTAGACAGATGTGGATTCAAATTTAACTTACCTCTCAGTACCTGTGTCCTTCTTCATAAAACAGGATCATAAAAATGATGAGATTGGGGCTCCTGGATGGCTCCAGTGAGTTAAGCATCTGCCTTCAGCTCAGGTCATGATCCCAGAGTCCTGGGATCTAGTCCTGTATCAGGCTCCCTGCTCAACAGGAAGCCTGCTTCTCCCTTTCCCTCTCTGCTTTTTCTCTCTCTCACTGTCTCTCTCTCTCTCTCTCTCAGAAATAAAATCTTTTAAAGAAATGTTTAAAAAAGTAAAAACTATGAGATTCCTTACCATACAGTTTTGTTAAGTTTAAAAGATAAATTATGCAAAAAATCTAGAAAAGTGTCTGGCATATTGAGAGCATTTCCCTCCAAAAGCAAAAGTGTAGTTAATTCTACCCCTACCTACCCCCCACAAATACCTTGTTGTCCAACCTTTAGTATGTCATTTCAGCCTCTTTGGGATCCAGCTTTTACTTCTGTATGAGGAGAGTCAGGGACTAGGTGATCCCTAAGACCTTCCCAGGGCATAACTGTTTAATGCCCGGGGCTGCAAGCAGAGCACAGACTGGGTTGGCTACTGTCTTCCTCTGCCCACCCCCATCCCAGCCTGTGTTTCTTAGGCTACTGCACTCCCTCTTCAGAGTCTGCCGCCACCTGTCTCTGAGATCAAAGCCGACCAGTACTATTCCATTAAGAACCAATTTTGGCCAGGTAAATTGACAACCTGGGTGAATTCCATAGGGATCAGGAGGACCAACACACCAAGGATGCCAGCTCTGAGAACCCAGGTCCACTGGGCATCCTTAGCTGCGTACGTGAAGAACCTGGATGGGTTACAGCCCTTACCCAAGACATTGTAATCCTACTTCAGGACAATGTAGGGAGCTCAGGGCAATGTTGCACAAATAGCTGCTGTCAACAAGTCCATTCATACCACAACTGAAACAAAGCCCTGATTAATGCAAGTCACGGGACCTAATTTTAGGGGGGAAGTTGTGGTAACTTGCAAATTTTTGAATAATGAGGTTTTTAAAAAAAAAACTGTGTTAACTCAAGTTCCACTTGGCAAATTTGGCTAAGTGATTCTGTGTTTGGCTGGAATTTCTTGAAACAAGAGAGGGTGCCTGCTCTGTGGTCGGGAGTCGCTGAGGGGAACACTGCCAAGGTGGTTAATTTGGGTTTTGTCTTTCCCACTGACATAAAGTTTTCACCTGAGCCACTGTATTTTTCTGGTCCTTTCTGAGGCACAAAAGGAAAAACAAAAACAAAGACCAAAGAAAATAAAAAACCAACTGCTTGTTTCTTGAAGATTTGAGTTTGGAGGGAAAACAGGACTTGCTTGTTCCTTCGCTTGAGTGTGTTTGATTCTTCAGAGGCTAGTCTCTCTGAGCTGTGCTCTGCCCTTGCTTTTTTTTTTTTAAATCATAACATGCCTCATCATTTCTCCTGTTCCAACCCTCCAAGATTCCTCCTTTCTTGAATCACGTCCTTATTCTTAAAACCATCTCACTGACGAGGGGAGCATCGTAAGGTAGCCAAGTAGAACATTTCTTTAGTAGGACTTCTCTGATGCCAGAAAAGCCATTAGTGCTCCACCTGAAAGATTTGACTTCAACGGCCTGTAGCTGCTCTGAAATTTGAAAAACAATGAGTCAATTTGTCAACAAATACTTATCAAGCCTTTACTCTCTACCCTCCTATCAGAGGAATGGAAGAGTAGAGCTTCTCCAACTTGAACAGAAGAATTACCTAATAGAGGAGTGTTGACTCCAGGAAAATCTTGGTGCAGGCATGGGGGAGGGTGTTTGTGGAGCCTGAGAGGCATTCTGCAAATACTAAATTTCAACCAAATCCAGCTTTAGCTCAGGAAATAGTGTGAATAGTCTACTTTTTATAATATGTTTGTATTCATACATCAATAATGTTTTGATTATTTGCCATGGATAAAACCAATACTCCTGGAAGGTGTTTTCCCCCCTCTGTCTACTTATTTAAAAGTCTTTCTTTTTTTTTTTTTTTAAGCAGTCTCAGATTCACAGCAAAATTAAGAGGAAGGTAGAGTTCCCATGTATTCCTGCTCCTATACATGCATCCTCTCCCATTATTAACATCCCCCACCAAAGTAGTATGTTTGTTACAACTGACTAATCTACATGGATACAACATTAACACCCAAAGTCCATAGTTTACCTTCGGTTTCGCTCTTGGCGTTGTAGATTTTATGGGTTTGGACAAATGTATAATGACATGTGTTCATCATTATGGTATCCTACAGAGTAGTTTCACTGCCCTAAGTATCATTTGTATTCTGCCTATTCATCCCTCCTCCTCCCCACCAACCACTGATCTTTTAACTGTCTCCATAGTTTTGCTTTCTTCAGAGTGTGGTGTAATTTTCAGATTGGTCTCTTTCACTTAGTAATATGCACTTAAGTTGCTCTATGTCTTTTCATGGCTTCACTTCTTTCTAGTGTTGAACGATACTCTATTGTTTAGATGTACTGGCTTACCCATTCACCTGCCAAAGGATATTTTGGTTATTTCCAAGTTTGGATATTTGGTTATTTCCATAATTGCCAAGTTTGGCAATTATGAATAAAGTTGCTATAAACATTTGTTTGTAGGTTTTTGTGTGGACATACATTTTCAACTCCTTTAGGTAAATACCAAGATGGTATAATAAAAGTATATGTAGTTTTGTAAGAAACCACCAAACTGTCTTCCAAAGTAACTGTACCATTTTACATTCTCGCCAGCAATGAAGGAGAGCTCCTGTTGCTCCACATCTTCACTAGCATTTGGCCATTCTAATAGGTGTGTAGTGATATCTCATTGTTGTTTTAATTTGCATTTTCCTGAAACCATATGATGTGAAATATTATGTGTATCTCTTCTTTGATGAGTTATCTGTTAAAGTGTTTGGCCCATTTTTAAATTGGATTGCTCGTTTTCTTATTGTTGAGTTTTAAAAGTTCTCTGTAGATCTTGGACAACCGTCCTTTATCAGATATGTCTTTTGCAAACATTTTCTCATACTCTGTGTTTATTTCTTCACTTTCGTGGCAGTATCTTTTGCAGAGTAGATTAATGAAGTCCAGCTTATCATTTTTTCCTGATGGATAGTGCCAATGGTGTTATATCTAAAAGTCATTGTCATATCCAAGGTCAATTAGGTTTTCTCCTATTTATTATCTTCTAGAAGTTTTGTAGTTTTGCATTTTATATTTAGGCCTATGATCATTTGTGTTAATTTTTGTGAAGAGTTAATTCTGTGTCTAATTTTTTTTTTTTGGGCATGTGGATGAACAGTTGTTCCCCTACCATTTGTTGCAAAAACTGTCTTCTCTCCTTTGTGTTGCTATTGCCTTTGTTATTTTGTGAAAGATCAATTGACTATATTTATGTAGTTTATTTCTCAAGTTTCTATTGCTCTGTTGATCTATTTGTCTATTCCTTTACCAATACCACACTGTCTTGATTACTGTTGCTTTTTAGTAAGACTTAAAGTCGAGTAGTGTCAGTCCTCCAACTTTGTTCTTCAACATCATTTTAGCTATTATGAGTTTTTGCTTCTTCACATAAACTTTAGCATCAGTTTGTCAAAATCCACAGAATAACTCGCTAAGATTTTAATTGAGATTTCACTGAATCTATAGATCAGGTTGGGAAGAACTGACAACTTGACAATATTGAGTCTTCCTAATAATGAACATGAAATATCTCTCCATTTACTTCATTATTCTTTAATTTGTTCATCAGAGTTTTATAGCTTCCCTCATATAGATCTTGTATATATTTTGTTGGAGTTACACCTAAGCACTTAATTTTTGAGGTGCTAATATAAATGGCATAATGTTTTGAATTTCGAATTTTACTTATTCATTGAGATATCTAGGAAAATAAATGACTTTTACATATTAACCATGTTATGCTTGCCGTAATTGCTTTTTAGCTTCAAGAGATTTTTGTCAAATATTTGAATTTTCTACAATCGTGTCATCTGTGAACAATGAAAGTTTTCTTTTTTTGCAATCTGTATAATTTTATCTTCTCTTACTGTCTTATTGCATTAGCAAGAATTTTCAGTATGATGTTGAAAAGGAGTGGTGAGAGAAGACCTCCTGGACTTGTTCCTGATCTTACCAGGAAAGCTTTCACTTTCTTACCATTAAATATGTTGTAGGCTGTAGGTTTTTTTATAGATACTCTTTGTCATGTCATAGAAATAAACTATTCCTAGTTTACTGAGAGTTTTTATCATGAATTGGTGTTGGATTTTGTCAAATGCTTTTTTTTTTTTTGCATCAATTGATGCGATCATGTGGTTTTTCTTTTAGAGCTTGTTGATATGATGAATTACATTATTTGATTTTTGATCGTTGAATCAGTCTTGCATACCCGGCATAAATCCCACTTGGTTGTGCACTATAATTAATTTTATACACTGTGGATTCAATTTGCTAATATTTTTTGAGGATTTTTACATCTGTGTTCATTGGTCTGTAGTTTTCTTTTTATGTAATGTCTTTGTCTGCTTTGGTATTAGGGTAGGTCTGGCCTCATAGAATGAGAAAGTATTCCCTCTGCTTCTAGCTTCTGAAAGAGATTGCAAAAAATGAGTGTAATTTATTTCTTAAACGTTTGGTTAAATTTACCTGTGAACCCATTTGGCCTGGTGTTTTTTATTCTGGGAGGTTATTCACTATTTATTTAGTTCCTTAATAGATATAAGAACTGTTCAAATGGTCTCTTTCTTCTTATGTGAATTTTGGCAGATCGTCTTTCAAAGAATTGGCATATTTCATCAAGGTTGTCAAATTTGTTATCAAATTTGGTGGGCATGGAGTTGTTCTTAGTATTCCTTTATTATCCCTTTAATATCCACAAAATCTGTAGTGATGTCTCTATCATTTCTGTTATTAGTCATTAGTGCCCTCCCTCTTTCTTTCCTGTTTAATCTCTTCTATGATCTGAATGTTTGTGTCCCTTCCAAATTCATGTTGAAACCATAACCCCCAAAGATGATGGCATTGGAGGTGGGACCTTTGGATGGTGCTTAGGTCATGAGGGTGGAATCTTCATGAATAGGATTAGTATTCTTGTAAGTGAAACCCACAGAGATACCCTGCCCTTTCCACCATGTGGGGACACAGCGAGAAGGCATTGGCTATGAAATAGGAAGAGCATTTTTATCAAAAGGTGACCGTGCTGGTGCCTTGATTTTGAACTTCTCAGCTTCCAGAACTACTCTGTTCTGTTTTGTTTTGTCTTTCAGTCTTCGTTCTCTTCGCTTTTCAGTTTTAGAGATTTCTATTGATATATTCTTGAGTTCAGAGATTCTTTCCTCAGCCATGTCTATTTTACTAATAAGCCCATCAAAGGTATTCTTCATTTCTGTTACAGTGTTTTTGATTTCTAGCATTTGTTTTTGGTTCTTTCCTAGAATTCTTATCTCTCCACTCACATTACCTATCTGTTCTTGCACACTGTCGACTTTATCCATTAAAGCCCTTAGCATGTTAATCATAGTTGTTCTAAATTTCCAGTCTTATAATTCCAACTTTCTTGCCATGTTTGGTTCCAGTGTTTGCTCTGTTTCTTCAAATTGTGTTTGTTTTATTTTGTTTTTTTCCTTTTAGCAAGCCTTATAATTTTGTCTTGATAATTAGGCATGATGCCAGGTTAAAGGACATTTAGTAATGTGGCTGTCAGGTGTGGGGAGAGAAGAAGTGGTCTGTAGTCCTATGATTAGGCATAATTTTTTAAGAAGCCCTTGGACTGTACATATCACAACTGTTTTTCAGGGTTTTTTTTTTTCTCTCCCCCTTTAGGTGGGACAGGATGGCTAGGGTAGACCACAGTTGATTACTCCCCTTCTCCCACATGAAAGGCTAAAGTGAGACAGAGTTGGGTATTTTTCTTCCCCCAGATGAGTTAAGCTCTGATAATATCCCAGCAGGTTAGGTTCTAGTTAGTTCCTCCTGAGAGCAGACCTTGTTAAGAAGAACAGAGTGTTCTGTCATATTTCAAAATAGTTTCATTTCTCCTACCCCTGCCAGAAGCAGAAGGGGAATTTTCTCTGTAATTTACTGTGAGAACCTGATTAGGCTTCTGGAAGTAAAACTCACAGAAGACTGGGTCTCTTTCAAATGTTTAACTTTCAGGCTTGTCTACAGTCTATCCCCAGCAATTCATCAATTACGTTTCAAATCTTTCTAACCTGGTACAGCTTCCCCATGCAGTCTCCACTCCTGAGTCTCTGTCTTGGTAAGCTGTGACGCCTATGTTCACCTATCTCTCCAGCCTTCAGAAGTGCTTTGTCCTGTGTCCTCCTCTCACTTACAGATTTAAGAAGGATTGTTATTTGTTGTTAAGATGGAATGGTGGCTGCTAAGCTCCTTACATATCTTTCAAGGAACTGGAAACTAGAAGTTCCTTGAAAGATATTTTTTAGATGGTTTGCATCCCCCAGTAGACCATTGCAGGCCCCAGCAGTGTGCTGGCTTCAGTGTGGGTCTACAACCCCAGGAAACATGACAGTAGTGACCACGTGGATGTTCAGAGACATCTCAAACTTAGAATATTCTATCTGAAAAAAAAAAAAAAGAATATTGCATCCGATTGTTCTCATACAGGAACTACTACTTGTAGACCCATAATGAGCTAAATTTTAATTTAGGAAATAAGATGCCCACCAGCTTTTGATATTTGTAAGGTATTTGTTCTACCCTCCAAGAGTTACGAACCTGAAGAAAGAAGATTAGCACATATGAAACTACAGACAACATGCAACAATACCTTGACTTATTCCCAAAAAGGATTTGAGATGACGAATAAGGCCATTTTAAGTTGTGTATCAGTGAGTGGTGAACTATGAGGGCTCAAACAGTTCTGGAAAAAAGAAAGTTAAGTGTAGATGGAGGGGTCAGATGGGAACTGTGCTTGAGCTGGGGACAAAGGGGGGTTGTTTTGGCTGAGAATTACTGAGCAACTGTAGCTGCCAGTGAAGAAGCTGAAGATTTGAGAAGAACTTCTTCTCTTTTCCTGTAAGTCTTGGCCCATGTGGCAGAGGGGACCTATGCCTATGACCCAAGGTCAGTAGGTCCTTCCTGTGGCTTGTTACAAGCACACGTGTTCTCTGAGTGGGCCGCTCAGCAGCGAAGGAAAGCTTTTCAAATGATTTTTGCAGTAGCGTTTTCCATCCTAGTCCACCTTCATTCAGTCTTACAAAGGCCTCTTCTTCTGACATTGTTAGCACCTCTTTGACTTTTCTGAAACGATGCCTCCCCTTATCTTGGAGAACACCCTCAAAGGCTGAGCCATCCTTCATTTCTTTTACAGGCCAGCTTTGTGAGGTGCCGGGGAAGCTTTGTATTAGTTGCCACTCCTACAAGAAATAGCAGAGCCATAATCTAGGGCCCTAAGAAAAGGAACAGATATTACTATCCTCTCTCTCCTAAGCCATAATTTTCTCTAGGGAAGAAGTCACTTTATGGTAGTAGAGTCACTCTCGAGTAATAGCTGGCCACTTAGATTACTCTGAACAAAAGGGTAAATGGGAAGAAGGAAGGACCAGCCAGTAACACATGGAATACCTACAGTAATACTGGGTAAACACTTAGATCTACTTCTCAGTGGGTTTTATAAGCAGGGATGTTTCTAAGAAAAATAGTGACATAGGTGGAAGATGTTTCTGTGTTATCATTAACTCCTAACACCTTGTTTTGTCCATAAAAGGGGCATAATAAATATCTGTTGGATAAATGAATGGATGGATAGAGCAGCTCATTTTAGAGCCATTATATTTTTATGAAAGAGCAATATTTTTTATGGAGAGCAAACTGGTGGCTGCCTGAGGAAAGATGGGTGGGGGGATGGGTGAAACAGATAAGAGGGATTAAGAGTACACTTGTTGTGATGAGCACTGCATAATGTATAGAACTGTTGAATCATTATTTTTTTTAAAGATTTTATTTATTTATTTATTTGACAGAGAGAAAGATCACAAGTAGGCAGAGAGGCAGGCAGAGAGAGGGGGAAGCAGGCTCCCTGCTGAGCAGAGAGCCCGATGCAGGGCTCGATCCCAGGACCCTGAGATCATGACCTGAGCCGAAGGCAGAGGCTTAAACCCACTGAGCCACCCAGGCGCCCCCTGTTGAATCATCATATTACACATCTGAAACTAATATAACAACGAATGCTAATTATATTGGAATTAAAAATAAATAAAAATCTTTTAAAAAGAGCAATTTTTAAAAATGCAATTCTTCTATGAAATAATGGAATCCCTGAACAAGGTATGGGCAGGTATTATTGAAGTTTGTGAAAGAAAGATCTGCACAGAGTTCTATAAAATTTGTTCTACCTTATGAGATACTGCGCATTTTCTTATTTGCGAGAAAAAAGTTACCCCTCGCATTAGATTTCCTGCCAATATTAGCCTGTTTGATTCTAAGTGATGATGTTGTCCAGGAGAACATTACAGTGAGTTGGTTTCCTGGCTTAAGCTGAGTGTTGTTGGCAATAATCCCAGACCCTCTTCTGAAAAATGTACTGTGGACTTGAGGGAAGAAGAATAGAGGCATGAAGAGGGCCCTTGGGTGACCCATAAGCCACGTGAATGTCTAAGCAGCCGTGAACCACAATTCCTGCTCCCCACATATGTACACATATGTGATCTGTCTCTTCGCCCCTACTTTCTACTTATTGGGGCCTGATTAAAGAAAGAATGGTGCAACCACAGAAAAGTGAGAAAAAGAGAAGAAAAAAAACAGGGAAGGAAGGTTGGAGCACAGCAGGTGGAACATAGAATTACAAATACAGTAGGGCCTTAATGGATGCTTGCTGAATTAAGGCACGAGAGTAACAGAGGTAACGGCTGATGGAGACTTGGCCATGAAAGGTGGGATGCAAGTAGACAAATGAAAAGAAAATGTAGGAGAAAATGGAGTGGCAAAAGGGCCTGGAGATGGGGTATAGGTTCACAAGAAGCAGGGAATACCCGGGGAGCAGGGACCCAGGAAGGAATACCCAGGCACACCAGGGAGCGGAGAGCCAGAACTGGAAACTGCAATCACTGATAGATGAGGACCATTAAAAAATGTATAGGGGAGCCCCCACTCCCCAATAATGGCAGTACAGGTTTAACCAGCGCAGGAAAACACTGTGAAGTGGGGGCATTGAGTTGGAAATTTCAGGATAAAAGCAAAATACATGGAGCATGTCTTAACTAGCCATTCTAATAGCAAAAAGGCTAATACTACAAAGCAAGAAATTATCTAAGGAACATTCTAAAATAATGTTAAAAATTTTATTCCACAAATATATTTTCCCATTCCACTATGAAAAATAATTCCAATTATAATCTTTAGTCACATCCTATTTTAACTATAGTAAACTTATCTCTAAGGGTTAGATAGAAGGTCAAGATTCTGGGTTTTGGCATCACTTAGCTCTACAAAATTAAGTGGTTAGCTCTGTCACATTTCAGTGTATGACAGCAAATTACTTACTATCTCTAAGCTGTAGTTTTCTTACCTATAAAATGGGACAATAATACATACCTCCTGTGAGTAGAGGGAATTAAGTGAAAATGTACTTAAGGTATCACAGACAGCGTGATCTGCCGAAAGGGCCCAAGACAAACCAGTGGTAGCTTGTACTACCTAAAGTTAATGTCACTGCTAGGAGGTAGATGTTGGTAAGCACGCTCACTGGAGACTGAGGAAGAAGGGTGTGGCAATATGTAACTTCCAATTAACTTTGTCAGTGATTGTTGGGTAACTTTGGGCCAACTTCAATTCTTTAATGAATAGGGGCGCCAAACATATTAAGATTAATGACTGTCACGGCTTGTAGCCAGATGTTTACATAATTCCCTCTGTTTTAGAGCAAACATATCAGAGGAAAGGGGTTGAATGATAAAACTAGATGAATAAGTACAGTATTTGGGGTATGCATTTCGATGAGCCTAAAATTAAAAATTAACAACCATAAACTGGTTACCTAAATGAGGTAGCTTTGGACATAAGTGACTAGTGACAGAGAGCCAGTTTGGGAGTACATGCTTCCAGCAAAATCTCCATTGATCAAATTGTCCCCTGCAGAGCACAGAGAGTTAAATATGTCTTTAATAGACTCAAGTAGGAAAGGGCAAATCATTTCTTTTAATTGAGGAAGGATAAAATGTTTTTGCTCTTCACATGTATTTATGTTCTATTTTAGCCTCATAATTATTTTTGCAGCTGTCAGAATTTCACACAACCTAATAGAAAAATAAATCTGAGTCTAGAATAGCTCAATACTTTCCAGAGGAGTCCAGTAAATAAAAACTCTATGGTGACCTACCAACCTCATTGAAGTCACTACTCCTAAGTCCAAACACTGGAATAATGGGAGAGAGTTTAATTAGTTAGAATAAATACATGGGATTTTTTTTTTTTAAAGAAATATCCTGAATGAAGGTGATTAAAACAATGCAAAAGGTGGAGCTGGGAGAGAACAAGTTTCGAATAATTGAGTGTCTTGATGATGTGGGGAAGATGGGAAAGCGATCTTGCCCATTCAGGTCGGAGACTCCTAAAATCCTAAAATCCGGGAGAGGCCAAGAGGCTGAGGCCACCAGAGCTGGAAGTAAAGCTGGAAACACGGCTAAGCTGTCCACAGCATGGAGCACAAGGTCTCTGGAGGGTTGTCAGTTGTGTGGGTGTAAATTCAGAGGCTCTAGTAATTACATGTATTTCCAGGATTTATAAAGTTAGGTCAGGAAGCCGAATATTAACACTTCACTTCCTCATCCACTGCTTAATTCAATGATTTAGCACATATTTATTTATACAGTTCCTGGTACTGCGCATGTCCTCAATCAGCTGCCAACTCAAAATTGCAAAGGGGAAGTCAAACAGGGAAGCTGTGGTAAGTACGATAATGGCCTTCCCAAGACATCTATGGAAAAAAAGCCCCAGAAAAATATATGTAAATAAATATAAATAAAGTATACATATGTATATATTATATATACACATATATATTGTATATACACATATGTATATATACATACATGTACACATATACACGTATACACACATACAGACATACACATACTAACACACACACACAAACACACACACATACTTATACACACACACACACACATACATGGCAAGGTGGGGGATTAAGGTCTGCCACTGGAATTTATGTTACTGATCAGCTGACCTTAAAATAAGAATGTTATATTGGGGGGTGCCTGGGTGGCTCAGTCGTTAAGCGTCTGCCTTCAGCTCAGGTCATGGTCCCAGGGTCCTGGGATTGAGCCCCGCATCGGGCTCCCGAGCTCAGCCGGAAGCCTGCTTCTCCCTCTCCCACTCCCCCTGCTTGTGTTCCCTCTCTCGCTGTGTCTCTCTCTGTCAAATAAATAAACAAAATCCTTAAAACAAAAAGTTAGCTTAAAAAAAAGAGAATGTTATATTGGATTATTTGTGTGGGCTCAGTGTAATCACAAAGATTCTTAAAAAATGAAAGAAGGAGGCAAAGGAGTCAATGTCAAAGAGATGTCACATGAGAATCAACTCAAGTGACCATGGCTAGTCTTGAAGATAGTATGGGGCATGAGTCAAAGAATGCAGGTCTGAAAAAGGAAACGGCTTCACCCATAGATCCTCTAGAGGGAATGCAGCTCTGCTGACACCTTGATTTTAGCTCAGAGGGACCCGTGCTGGACTTCACACCTCCAGAACAGCAAGGAAATAATTTTGTGCTATTTTAAGCCACTAAACCTCCGTCTGAATTTCTTAAATTTTCCTCACCTCTAGTAACCAATCCTAAGGTGACAGATTTTAGAGGTGATAGTTTCTATAGTCTTTTCTCAGGATATTCTAGCCAGCTTTCAAGGAGGCTAGGGTTATTTTCTGGACACAGCATTAAGGGGTAAGATTGGTGGGGAGAGGACAATGTAAAGTGGGAAGGACAACTTTTTTCTTCATAATCCTATCACGTTGCTTCCAGACTTGCTTAGCCTTCAGTTCTTTCCAAAACCGTAGTTCCAGAGCTTTCCTACCTACAGACTTCCCCAGGGGTTAGATTAGAAAAGGAGTTGTACAATAGTGTATACTGTTCCTATTATCATTTTGTTTCCTCCTGAGCCCTACCTGCTTAGCTTCTCCAGGACCACCCACTGGGCAGATAATTTGCTACCCATCAGGAAATTCCCAGGGCCCACCTTGGGGGCAAAGCGCTGCCAATGCTGACTGTTTCTGGGAATGCCATTTCTTCTCTGCCCTTTCAGTATTCTTATTACTCTGCAATCACTGCTAATCTGTAGAAAATTACAGGATGAATTGTTGTGAAGGACTGAATTTGCAGCGTTGTTTTTTATTGTTCATTATTGTTGAGGAGAAGGGGGGGGCTTCTGCATTTTGGGCACAATTCGGGTGCATTTTATTGGAGGTTATGGGATTGGATTTATCCCACTTATTCACTATCCTGGCATTGCCATGCATGCACTGTTGGGGCTTAGCATTAAATGATTTTCTTTGTTCAGATTTGGATGCTGTCTCTGCTTGAAAATTATTTTTCACAATGATTTCTCTTCTCTCTCTCCCACACATGCACACACACAGAGCTGAGCTTAAATATATTTTTTTCATTGCCAAATTCAGGACCATTAATACCTTTTCCAAGTTCAGGGCTGTGATGGTCTTCTTCATTCTGGTTCCTGATCATCACACAGCCATTGCGTTCTGTTAAACAAAATAAATTACAGGAAGACACAGAGCCCATGTCTGTGTTTTAATGGACCATGTTTTCTCCAATTTGGATCTATTGACATTTTGGGCTGAGTAATTATTTGTTATGTGGGGACTGTCCTGCACATCGTAAGACGTTTAGCAGCATCCCCAGCCTCTGCCCTGTAAATGTCAGGAGCAATACCTCCTCTACTCACGGCAATAAAAAATGTCTTCAGCTCTTGCCATATCTTCCCTGAGGGGCAAAATTGCTCCGAGGTGAGAACCACTGGAGTAGAGAGATCATACACACCCAACTTTAAGCAACTCGTTAAGACAGCCTCAAAAATAGTGAACAGGCTCAGCTGTTCACCCAGCTGTGTGGACCACCTGTGACCAATTACTTTGACAAGATTATTGAGTTACAGGCTTGGGCATGTGGCCTCAGCTAGAGGCAACTGTATGCGCTCTGTGGGTTGGCTCCACTGGTGGGATTGGGTTACGCACATTCCACTTTGCTCTGCTCTTCAACTGCTTGTAGGCAGCTCACGTACCTGCTAACTGAGTGATGACAGTTCAAGTTCAAACCAACCGTATGACTCCAGTGTAGTTGAATGTGCTAAGTAGAAATAAGCATGGTCACTTTTTGCCCCAATTATTATTGTTGCCATTGCTTCCATTATTGTTGTTATCATGATGATTACTTTAGGAGGGAAAAGTTCCCAAACTGGGGGGATGACATAGATTTTATTGACTTCTCCTTTAACAACTGTTGATATACCTTTTCACCGGCTGATATGTCCCGATGGCATCTTAGGTGGAACGCATTTGAGTCTAAGTTTATCATCATTCACTTTCCAAACAGCATTCTTAAAAACTTTCCAATTTCTTTCGGTTGCTTCTGTTACTAGTCTTGCAACAGCCATTGAAGATCCACCTAATTCAGTTATCTTCCTTCAAACCTTACAACGTACAGTTACCAGATCATCTTTCCTAAATCAAAGGTTGGATTAAAAACATGAAATGGCGGGCCCCTGGGTGGCGCAGTTGGTTGAGTGACTGCCTTCAGCTCGGGTCATGATCCCGGAGTCCCGGGATCGAGTCCCACATCGGGCTCCCAGCTCCATGGGGAGTCCGCTTCTCACTCTGACCTTCTCTCTCTCACTCTCTCTCTTTCCTAATAAATAAATAAATAAAATCTTTAAAAAAAAAAAAAAAACATGAAATGGCTCCATGAACTATTGAGTTCAAATTCTGTAGCTCAGCATTTAGGGCTTCCCAGTATTCAGCTTCTGCCTGTATTTTTTCTCTCCTTCTCTGTCTTTACTTCCCTCCTTCCACCTATCCCTCCAAAGTTATCTCCTAACCAAGAGTCTCTCAAAATGTGGTCCATGGTCCACCTGAAGAAGAATCAACAAAGATCCTGTTTCAACTGCAGATTTCTAGGCCCAACTCCCTAGAAATATTATCCCTAGAAAAATTCATCCCTAGCAATTTGTTTTGGGAGAAATATATCTCTAGAAATATTTATCCCTAGAAAAATAATTTGATTATCTAAAAACCAGACATATTATTATTCTTACAGCTCCAACTAACTTCTCTAAAACACTGAGTGCTTTTCCTTCTGGTACGTATCACATTCTAACCTAGAGGAGGAGAAAGAGGAGGGGGAGGAGATGAAGGTGAAGGGTAGCTATACTTTTTCTGCCAGAGACTGTGCCACACTTCACATTGCTTGTTTCGTTCAATCTTTGCAGTGTCATTATTCACTTTACAGATGTGGAAATGGATGCTTAGAAAGATTGATTTACTTGCCCACGATTACACTTAGTATGCAGGGGAGCCTCTGACCCCAGAGTTCACGAAGTCCATACTGAGCTGTGACTCCACTCGGATTTCACTCTGATGGCTCTTCGTACACTTGTTGTATGTCTTTTGCTGAATAAACTTTTTTGTACAGACCTTGATAAGATGGCTTTGTGGAAAGAACATTGGACTCACTCTGCTTGAATTCTGGCCATGGCATTTTTGGCTTCTTCTAGCTGGCCCTGGGGTATCCCATCTGTCTCTGGCCCAGAACATAGCCAGACAAGAAAGGAAGAGGGATGAGGATGAAAGATGCAGAGGGCAAGCACCTGCTGCTTTTTAAGGAAGATACCTGGAAACTTGCACCTACCCTTCGGCTAACACCCCATAACTTAGCCCTATTCCCAACCTAGCTTTAAGAGAAGTTGGAACTAGTTTCTCTATTCAACAGGGACTTGAGCCCCACTAAAAATTAGAGGAGAATCGATTTGGAGACCTTTTTCTGCTACCTAATTATAATGGACAGCTATTTTTTTTTCTTGCATTTCCCTTTTTTCAGTTACAGTATCTTGTTTTTCCTCTGGGTACCATCCTTCTCCATCTCAATCTACGAGCTTCAGGAGACTCTTATTCCAGACTCTAAGGGAAGACAAATGCTCCAGGTCCCACGCGTCAGAGATGGGTGTAAGATCCTAGTCAGGCAAACACCTTGTATCAGAGTGAATCCTGAAACTGCCGGAGTAATTGGCAAAGAGGTGTGCCTACCCTCTAGCTCTAGGCTGGGAGCTGTGAGAGGGTAAACTGGAGGCTTACAGAGTGTGGGGCCATTGTGAAGGGAAGCAGAGCTGAGAGGTAGAGAGAAGGATCCTCATGACATCACTTGAGGCCCCAGATCAAGCCTCGCTTAAGGCTAGGATCTCCCCCTTGATATTTCATTTACAGGTTCCCGTAAATTTCTTTTTTTTTTTTTTTAAGATTTCATTTATTTATTTGACAGAGAGAGAGATCACAAGTAGGCAGAGAGGCAGGCAGAGAGAGAGGGGGAAGCAGGCTCTCTGCCGGGCAGAGAGCCCGATGCAGGGCTCGATCCCAGGACCCTGAGATCATGACCGGAGTCGAAGGCAGAGGCTCTAACCCACTGAGCCACACAGGCATCCGCCCTCCCCCCCCCCCCATAAATTTCTTAGTTTGCTTAAACTAGTGCTAAATAGATAGAGATTCAATAAATGGTCCCTAACAAGATGCTTACCTTTGAATTTCCCCCACCATTACCCTTCTTTGTACATAACAGATGCTTCAGAATCACTGATAGGGAGAATAAAGGAAAAACAATGAATGAGTAAGTGACCGAGGCTCAGAAAAACCACGTGAACTTGTAAGAGTTTTGTTAGTTTCTTTTATTCCAAATATCTTCTTGGACCACATTTACTTTTAGGAGTCACAATTATGAAAAAATAGCCCAGGTGGCCCGAGATGTTATTCAGAGCTCCTCTCAAGACCTTGAAAAGAAACCAAAAAGAGAAGATCTCCCCAGTTTCAGTCAGGCTGTGTCCATACATGAAAATAGAACCATTCCGGAATAGTCTCCAACTAAAATCTTATTTTCAGTAATCGTCTGTTGCCTGTCTTCCTGGTGGTAGGATGTAGTGAGGACACTGTCTCAGGGCCACCAGAGGGTGTCCTCGTGTAGATGGACAGTTCCTGCTCAGGTCCGCTGGAAGGGAATGGGAAAAGATTTCTGCAACAGGCACTTTGTTGGAATAAAATTTGAAATCAATTCACACATTTGTAACATATACACATTTTGCTTCCAAAACAGATTTGAGTAAGCTTTCAGTAAAAGGCACATATACAATAGATCGGAACCAGGAAAAGGAACAAACACCATACAATGAAGGGTGATTATATTGATTAATTAGAAACATTTTTAATAGCTACACTATGGGAGCTTATCATACACATGGTTAAGTTCACTGTTCCAAGCACTCGAGTTGTACCCTTTCATGTAATTCTCACAACTCTATGCTCCTATTGTTATTTGCATTCTATGACCAAGAGGTTTAGTGAGCAGCTCATGGTCATATATCAGTAACGCATGTATACCCTACAGCTGAGCCAGGATTTGAGCCCAGACAGTCTAATCCAGGGCATGGGTTAGGTAGAGGAGAGAAGTCCTTGTTTTGGAATCCATCGTCCTGGGTTTGAATCCCTGCTCTTCCGCTTATTAGCCAATGACCTTGGCAATTTTTTTTTTAAAGATTTTATTTATTTATTTATTTGAGAGAGAGAGAGAGAGAGAGGAAGCATGAGAGGGAGAGGTCAGATGGAGAAGCAGACTCCCCACTGAGGGGGGAGCCCGATGCGGGACTCGATCCAGGGACTCCAGGATCATGACCTGAGCCGAAGGCAGTTGCTTGACAACTGAGCCACCCAGGCGCCCCGACCTTGGCAATTTTTAAGCTTCAGGTTATTAATCTGTAAAATGGGAATAATGATCTTTGCCTTTGGGGTTTGTGATGAAGACTAAAAGAGATAATGTGTAAAGCTGTGTAGTATAGTGATTGGCACCATGTAAATACGAGAGACATAAAGCTATCCTCTGCATGTAACCCTGTGTCATCTCCTTTCACTAACACCCTAATAATGTCCTAATAATAAAAAAAATAAGTAATTTAATACTAAGCAAATGTTGGATTTTTAGCCATGGAACTATGAATTTTTTTTCTCTTTTCCAATATCATTTGTAAAGGACATCATCTATCTCCCACCGTTTCATTTTGGTGACGTTGCTAAGGTTGCATCCCTATAGGGATGGCAAAACTTTAAAATTAAAAGAAATGTTCCAGAAGTTCAAACTGGGCAGTGATAGGATATGAAATAATAACATGAAGCAGAGTGAGTGTCTCTTGATTTTCCTTTCTAAGTGTGCCCATCGTCAATAAAGCTCATCAGATACAAAAGTAGGATTTAGCTGGTACAGCCCACCCCCCTTCACTGTGTGCTTTTGGAATGAGCTCTTCTTTAAACAAACAAACAAACAAACAACAAATAAATAACAAACTCCCTATCTGAGTGTTCTCAGAACCAGAAGAAAGAGTAGCATTGCCTTTCAAGGCTGCCAACACAAGGAAAGATGGGGCAACAAAGTCAACTAGCCAGCGATTATGTGGAGGGATGGTCCTGATATAGGGATCATTGAGGGGACGTCACTATGGGTCTGAGCACACCGGTATGCCATCGGGCTATGGAAAGGCACAATGATGTACAACATGCCTCAGTTTAATGACTTAAAAAGCCTTAATTTCAGGGACTTCGTGTGTGTGTGTGTGTGTGTGTGTGTGTGTTTTGGCAAACCTGGATTGTGAGCCATCTATTTCATGTCAGTCTGAGCGTCACTGAACAGGTCAGATGGTCGAGCAGGAGCATATGGGCTCTGGATACAGAGCACCTTCGCCTCACTTGCTGGGAACTAGTCGGTAATTAGACGAGTAAGACAGGCCCCAAGCTTGAATTACTTGGTAATCTAATAGAGCGCTTTCTTTTAGGGGGAAAAAAAAGTAAAAATACTTGGCAGTGAAACCTTTGATTTGCTGCATCTACCAAGGGGAGGAGGCGGTGTCGCTGGGAGCCTTGCGGGAACTTGCTCAGTTCAGGGTGGTAAACAGATGTCTCACCTCCTTTTCTTCCTGTCCTGTTTCTTTCAGCTGCTTTTTTCCCTCCTCATTCTCTCCTTTCTTCACTTTGTCTTACTCTTCTCTTTCCTTCTGTCTGTCTTCCTTCTCTTCTTTCTCCTTCCTCCCCTTTTATGGTCATACATCAGTAATACATACATACAGCATATGACTGTTGGTATTTTTTTCCCCGCTACCTTTTCTTCCCCCCTTTTCTTACTTTTCAAATACTCCCAAATTTGTACCGCGCATGCAGGGAGTAGCCCGAGGGCTATGGTCTGAGTGTTTGTGTCCCTCTAAAGTTCAGGTCGGAGCCTTAATGCCCAAAGCGATGGTGTTAGAAGGTGGAGCATCTGGGGAGGTGATTCTGTCAGAGTGGAGCCCTCGTGTGTGGGACCAGCATTCTCATAAAAGGGTCTCCAGAAAGCTAGCTTGCCTCTCTTCCACCATGTGAGAATACATACAGCAAATGAGAAGTCTGCCACCCACAAGAGGTCCTTCACTCAACCATGCTGGCACCCAGATCTTGGACCTCCAGCCTTCAGAGCTGTGAGAAATACATTTACGTGGCTTCTAAACTACTCAGTCTATGGTATTTTATTATAGCAGCCCAAACAGACTGGACCATTAAGACAACTTGAGATTCAAGCCATTCTAACCATTTACCAGGCTGGCATTAAATATAGACTCTACTCAAGCTAATTCCATTACTTAGGCACATCATGGCATGTCCCTCAAGGTCAGCATTCATTGCAACAAAATAAAACACAATGTGGTATGATTTTACTACATCTGGGGACATACCTGAATGAATAGGAGCAAACCCAAGGAGCTCTTCTTTCTTTAAAAGCTTCTCCATTCTTAGAGTTAATACAAATTTATTACATCTGGTCACCAGTACTCCTGGGTTTTGCACTTCCTATAATTTAAAACAGCTAAAGTTAAGTGTATTTGTTAGCAGAGGTAGACTTACTATGAACCAAAGGCAGACAAAGGATGTCAAAAACTGTTTTTTTTTGTAAAAGTTCGAAATGTAACTTGTCCCGCCATGTGGTCTCAATTGACAGGAAGAAAATTATAGAAAGAACATGGTGACTTCACAAGCTGCAATCACTCTAAAAATCTATCCAGTTCTTCTGAATTTCACTGGACTCTGCTTTAGGACTAAGAGGGAGTCTCCTGGGACTCTCCCCACTGATTGAGTGACGTGTTTTTACCTCCAGCATGGCAAGCTACTGGAAAGGCCTGCCCAGCCCCTGCCAGAGTTTGGAGAGGTATCGTGGGAGAAAGAAATGTTTTGAAGGGGTTGGGTAGTCTTCTGAGGTTGCACCGGCTTGCCAGTATGCTACTCCATTTCATCTTAAAAATAATATTTTGATCCCAGACCATACCATGTTTCCAGCAAAATGTTACACTTGACAAGCTTTATCCAAATTACCATACACAGTCACATACTGTTTGCAGCCGATTCCATTTTTAGCAACGTCAAAGGGAAAAAGGAATCTCAGAATGGTGAGTGCATTTGATACGCCTGATACTGGTCAGAAGGTCAACCCCACACATGCTTTCCCCCACAGGCCAGCATTCCCCAGGGCTCTTCAAACAGCTCCCTCCTGCCTGAAAACCCCCTAGGCTCTGCCAACTTTCCCTCCCAGTACCCAAGCCCTCCCGTCCAGGTGTAGAAGGAGATCTAGATGGTCCAGCATTTTGGCTGGCTTTGTTCTTCCATCCTTGATGGAGGCCTGCTAATTTGCTAGTCTCAGGAGGGGAGCTAGAGAAGGGAAAAGATGGTTGTGACAATTGTGGCTGCGCTCTGTGTATGTATGTCTTTGTGGACCCATATAAGTGTGTATGTTCCCAGCCACAGGCTTTTTGGAATTACTTTAGCACAAAGCCTCAAGATAAGGTGACTTCTAGGCTCAGGGAAGAAATAGAACTTGAGCATCAACTGTCATAGCTTATATTGGAAACATTTTCTATGCTAGCTGGAACCTTCACTTTTTTCTTTCTTTCTTTGTGGTTTTACTGTGAAATAGGACATACATACTGAACAGTGATTATAATGGATATAAATATATGAATGAAAATACATATATATATATATTCCATGTGTCTATATATGTATATAATACATAGCAAAGAAGTCAATACCCATGTACTAGCATGCAGCTAAAGAAATAAAAGAAAAAATAGAAATTTTGCTGTACTTTCAACAACAAAAATGGAAATCTCTCTATACTCTTGACATGTCCCAGTTGAATTCTTATGCATTCTTTCTAATTCTCTCTCATTTTGTTATACTTTTGCTACGTATAAAAGAATTCTTGAATAAGCATTGTTACATTTATATGTTTTAAGAATTTACATAAATAATGTGGTTATCTGCACCTTGATTTTTCCACTTAATAATATTTTGGGGGCACCTGGGTGGCTCAGTTGATGAAGCGTCTGCCTTTGGCTCAGGTCATGATCCTGGGGTCCTGGGATTGAGTCCCACAGTGGGCTCCCTGCTTAGTGGGGAGCCTGCTTCTCCCTCTCCCTCTGTTGCTCCTTCTGCTTCTGCTCTCTCACTTGAGGTCTCTCTCAAATAAATAGATAAAATCTTTAAAGAAAATAATCTTTTGAGATTCATGCATGCTAATCTGTGTAGCATATATTACGAATGTGGTTGAACATGTAGAGCATTTTGTGTTATGACTGCCTCCCAGTAGATTACCTGTTCTACCATTTACAAACATTGTGCTCTGTGTGGTTTCTTTGCTGACATGAGCAGTGCTTCTGGGAACATTCTCTTACCTGGTGTACACACATGAAAGTTTCTCTAGGGCACACAATATGTGTGAAGGGTCAATGTCATGGGGTATGCCCACTACCAATTTTATTGCCTAACACCAAATTATTTTCCAAAGGGATTGTCCAAATGTACATTCCCACCAGCAATATATGAAAAATCAGGCTGCCCCACATCCTTGCCAACATTTGATGCTGCCAGACTTTAGAATATGTGCCAATCTGTTGCGTATGAAATAGTACATTGTTAGGATTTTAATTTGTGCTTCTTTGAATACTAATAAGCCCGAACACTTTTCCATATGTTTATTGGCTATTCATACTTCCTTTTATGAAATTATGTCTTTTGGCTAATTTTCCCCTGGGATTTTTTTGTTGTTGTTCTTATTGATGCAAAATACTTAAAAAAAAAAAACAAAAACAGAAACAACAACAAAAACTATACTCCAGGTACTAACATTTTGTTGGTTTTACATGTGATAATTTTTTTTTTACTTTCTTTATAAAGCCTTTGAAAAACAAATGTTTTTAACTTTAATGCAGCAATTTTAATGCAAAAATCACCAATATTTTGGTTAGAGTTCCCTTTTTCACCTTGTTTGAGGAATCATGCCTCATATCAAGATCAGAAAGATACTCTATTTTTGCCTCCTAAAATTTTTCAAGTTTTGTTTTCCAGTGGAAGCCTCTGATACATTTGTAATTGGTTTTTATATGTGGCATAGGAAGGAATCCATTTTTTAAAACATCGGTAACCAAGAGCCTCACCACTTTACTAATAACTAGGTAAATAGTCTATGTAGCCTCCCTCCCACCTCTGTCATAGTTCAGGTTTCCGTATGCATGAGGTTCTGTATTATATTCTTCTCTGGGTTCTCTATTATATTCCATGGCTCTGTTTGTTATATGTGCCAGGATCACATTCTTACTATTAAAGCTTTGCAGTTAAGTCTTGATTTTTGGCATCTCCTTGCCTTATTATTGTAACCTAGGAGTAGAGTGACTATTTTTTTTTTAAAGATTTTATTTATTTATTTGAGAGACAGAGAAAGTGAGAGAGAGCATGAGAGGAGAGGAGGTCAGAGGAAGAAGTAGACTCCCCGTGGAGCTGGGACTCGATCCCGGAACTCAAGGATCATGACCTGAGCCGAAGGCAGTTGCGCAACCAACTGAGCCACCCAGGCACCCTAGAGTGACTATTCTTTTTTTTTTTTTTTTCTATTTCTTTTTTTTTAATTTTTTATTAACATATAATATATTATTTGCACCAGGGTACATGTCTGTGAATCATCAGGCTTACACATTTCACAGCATTTGCCATAGCACATACCCTTCCCAATGTCCATAACCCTACCCCCCCCCCACCTCTCAGCCACCATGTTTGTTTGGTGTGTTTAGGAGTCTCTTACGGTTTGTCTCCTTCCCCATCCCTTCTTGTTTCACTTCTCTTCCCCACCCCCCACGACCCCCTGCCCTGCCTCTCAAATTCTTCATATCAGAGCGATCATGTGATAATTGTCTTTCTCTGACTGACTTATTTCGCTTAGCATAATACCCTCTAGTTCCATCCACGTCGTTGCAAATGGCAAGATTTCGTTTCTCTTGATGGCTGCCCAGTATTCCGTTGTAGATATATATATATATCTACACACACACACACACACACACCACAATACCACATCTTTATCCATTCATCTGTTGATGGACATCTAGGTTCTTTCCATAGTTTGGCTATTGTGGACATTGCTGCTATATGCTATAAACATTCAGGTGCATGTGACCCTTCAGATCACTACATTTGTATCTTGAGGGTAAATACCCAGTAGTGCGATTGCTGGGTCGTAGGGTAGCTCTATTTTCAACATTTCGAGGAACCTCCATACAGTTTTCCAGAGTGGCTGTACCAGCTTGCATTCCCACCAACAGTGTAGGAGGGTTCTCCTTTCTCTGCATCCTCGCCAACATCGGTCGTTCCCTGACTTGCTAGTTTTAGCCATTCTGACTGGTGTGAGGTGGTATCTCACTGTGGTTTTGATTTGTATTTCTCTGATGCTGAGTGATGTTGAGCATTTTTTCATGTGTCTGTTGGCCATTTGGATGTAGAGTGACTATTCTTAACCTTTTGTTCTTCGACATAAATTTTAGAATCAACTTGTCATGTTTCACTAGAAACCCTTTAGGAACTTCTATTAGAATTTTATCAAATCTATAACTAAATTTGGAGAGAGTGTAGATATTACAATATTGAGTGTTTGAATCCTTGAATATGCTTCCTTCATTCCTCTGTCCCTCCCTCGCTTCCTCCCTCCCCGCTTTCTCCCTCCCTCCCTTGCCCATTTTCCCCATTTTGGCAAACATTCTAATTTATTTGTTGTGGAATTTTTGTGTGTATATGTTTTTAGAGCGTATGCTTTTGCATGTATTCCAGTTTCTGTAAATGTTATTGCATAATAGCATTTATTACTTTTTTCTTTTTAGTTCTGTTTTTCAGCTACATTAAAGTGCTTATAGGCATATCTAGACAGTTCTTACAAACTTCTGCATAGAACACCAGTATATGAAGCTACCTTATTTTGCTTATTTACTCCCCAAGTTATGGGGAGTAAATTAGCTTCAATCAAATTAGCTTCAATTCCTTCTGCCCTTCTTATGTACACACACATAATGAACAACCATTATGCCTCCTCCATGAACACCTCCATGAACAACCTCATGCAGGTGTGTGTAGGTGAATTTCTTTAGGGGTGCTATTCACTCAGAGGTAAAAATGTTGTGTCATAGTTATATACATAATCTATGTATATAATAGTCTTAACATGACTATTTGGGGTCTTTTGTGGTTCCATAAAGGTTTTAGGATTGTTTGTTCTATTTTTAAGAAAAATGCCATTGGAATTTTGATAGAGATTGCATTGAATCTGTAGATCACTGAGGGTGGTATGGACATTTCAACAATATTAATTCTTCCAATCCATGAGCATGAAATATGTTTCCATATCTTTGTGACTTTTTCAGTTTCTTTCAGAAGTTCTTTATTTTGATGCAATCAAACCAATCCTCTTTTTCCTTATGGTTTGACTTTTTGAAATTTGGCCACGAAGTCTTTTCCCATTCTTTTTTTTTTTTTTTTAAAGATTTTATTTATTTATTTATTAGGAAAGAGAGAGAGTGAGAGAGAGCAGGTGAGAGTGAGAAGTGGATTCCCCATGGAGCTGGGAGCCCAATGTGGGACTCGATCCTGGGACTCCGGGATCATGACCTGAGCCGAAGGCAGTTGCTCAACCAACTGCGCCACCCAGGGGCCCTTCTTTTCCCATTCTTAAGTGTGATAGACAGAATAATGGTCCCAATTCATATGTTGAAGCCTCAATTCCCAGTGTGATATTTTTTGCAGAGGGAGTCTGTGGGAGGTAATTGGGTTTAGATGAGGTCATGAGAGTAGAGTACCTCATGGTACCATTAGTACCATTAGAAGGAGAGACCAGAGAGCTTGCTCTCTCTCTCTGCCATATGAGGGCACAGCCGGAAGGTTGCTTTTGGTAAGGAAGTGAGATCTCACCAGGAACTGAATTGGCCAGCAATTTGGTCTATTGTGCAAGCCACTCAATTCATGATATTTTGTTACAGCTGTCTGGGCAGACTAATACACTTCCTTTCTATGCAATTACATCTTTTTTTCTCTTGCCAAAAGTAGTAATAGTAGGTACGTTCACTTTATTTCTAAATTTACATGAAATATTTTAATTTTTTACCATTACCACAATGCTTGCTATATGTTTCTATTAGACACAAGTATCAAGTAACTGTATCAAGTTAAGGAAGATTCCTTTAATTCCTGTTTTGCTAAGGTTGTCAAATTTTATCTGCTGCTTTATCTGCATCTTTTAAGATGAGCATATGATTTTTCTTCTTTAAATATATTAATTTGTTAAATTATATCAATAGACATACTGTTCCAATCCTTTACCCGTGCATAAACATATTTGTACACATTTTTCTGTTTTGATAGACTTGGTTTCCTACTCTTTGGTTCAGGTGAGATTACTGGTTCTACGTTTATTAAAGAGATTATTCTGCAATTTTATTTTCTCATCTTCCTCCTGTTTGGCTTTGATGTCAAAGTTATAGTTATCTTGCAAAATGAGTTGGGAGAGTATTACCTCTTTCTCTATTTTCTAGGTTGAATAAGATAGGTATCAGCTATTCCCCGAAACTTGGTATAACTACTTTATAAAATTATCTGGACCCGTTATGAGAAGATTTGAAATGAATGATTCAATTTCTGTAATAGTTAAAGAAATGCTCTAACTTTCTGTTTCTTCTCAAGTTTCATAATTTATAACTTTTTTCTAGAAATGTATCTATTTTGTCTAAGTTTTCAAATTTATTGGCATTAAGTATTAACAATATTCTCTTATTAAATTTTAATCTATGTTGTAGCTGCAGCTATATCCCTCTTTAATTTCTAGCATTTATTGTGTATTCTTCCTCTATTTTTTCTTGATCAATTTCCCCATAGGCTTGGTTATTTTATTAATCTTTTTCCAAGAAAAATCTTTGGATTTGTTGATTCTCTGTACTACATATTTGTTTTTTATTTCATCTACCATTATCACTATGTTATTAGAGATTCTATGATAACTTAAAAATACCTAAAATTTATTGACAAATTGGTATTGGCCAGATACCGTACTGAAATGTTTGCATACATACCTATACATAATCTAATTTTGTCCTTGTGATGACCTCAGGAAGAAGATATTATCATTATATCTATTTTACAAATTAAGAAAGTCTGTGAAAGTCATAGAGCCACTCAATTGCAAAACTGGGATTCAAATCTAAGCCACATGTACTGTGTTATTCCTCTGTTTTCTTCAAAACAGAATTCAAAGAATAAAGACAATATTTAACTCCAGGGAATAAATTAGGAAGTGTTGAGATTTCAGGTATGGTATAAAGCCATAGAAAATTTTTGCTGTGTTTGGAGTTGAAAGCTACAGTCTGTTTGTGGCTGCCTCCTTCAGTAGTACTTCTCTGCTAACTGTAGTAGAATGAGAAAGCCTAATTATTGTCTGAGCCAAAAAATAGACACATAATGGAGTACTTCCTGCAAATTATAAAATTGTCTTGTAATGAATGATACTATATTTTTAAATGTCAGTTTTGAAATTGCTTGTTTAGAATCAGTTCTCAAATACTGCATCTAGTTCTCACACTTCTTGCATCTTAGGGAGCCCATAGGTAGATAGGAACATTATTATTCCCACCCTACAGATGCAAATTTCAGAAGTTAAATAATTTGCTCAAGGTTACATACATAGTGAGAGGCAGAATGATTCTCTAATGCAGGCTTTCTTATTCCCAGCTTGTTCATTCCTTTTTTTTTTTTTTAAACTCATGTGTTTATTAGAGAGAGAGAGAGCGCACATGTGCATGCATGTGTAAGCTGGAAAAAGGGACAAAAGAAGAGGGAGAGGATCTCAAGCAGACTGCCCACTAAGCACAGAACCCATGTGGGGCTCAACCCAGGACCCTGAGATCATGACCTGAGCCAAAATCAAGAGTTGGACACAAAACCAACTGAGCCACCCAGGTGCCTTTGTTCATTGCTTTTTTAAACTCATGTACCACATACATTTATTTAAGACCTACTATATGCAAAGTACAGTGTTGGGCACTACAGTATAATAGAACATTGGATAAATGAGAAATGACACATTCATAAAAATAATGATGATAAAATATTATAAGAGAGATTCAAGTAAAGTGTTTTGAGAAATTCAGAAGAGGGAGAGAATTAATTTTTGGTGGAAGGAAGAGGAGGATTCTGATATTTTTCTACTAAGCTCCAAATCAACCTTAAGAATTAACATCAAAAAACCAGACAGATTTTGGGAAAATTTGCAATATAGTATTACATTACATGCAATAGAATAAACATACCAGAATACCAAAGAAAATTCTGGAAAGAAATTAATAAAGTGGGTAGCTCAACATACTTTAATACTACCCTTAGCTGGAGTTAAGAAACTTTCCAGATTTGTATAGGCCCATAGTGAGACCACCACTCGTCACCAGACACTGCCCACTTCTCTCCTATCATAACCAAGACAAAAGCTGTAAATGCAATAGGTGACCCACATTTCCCTAAGAAACCATTGGCACTAATGCCAGTGTGATTCATTTACCTCAGAAGTCCAAGAACTGGGCCCCTGGGTGGCGCAGTTGGTTGAGCGACTGCCTTCAGCTCAGGTCATGATCCCGGAGTCCCGGGATCGAGTCCCACATCGGGCTCCCAGCTCCATGGGGAGTCCGCTTCTCACTCTGACCTTCTCCCTTCTCATGCTCTCTCTCACTCTCTCTCTTTCCTAATAAATAAATAAATAAATAAATAAATAAATAAA
>CM052797.1:31967866-31981698 GCA_028533885.1 Nasua narica | reverse complement strand
CTCATTCTCTCTATGAAACACTCGTAGTTAATAATCTATCGAAAACCTGATTCTGCCTTTTAGCTTATGGTCTTAAGAAAAATCAAGGACAGTAGATTCCAACTATTTTCCTTGAAGCCCACTCAAGTTGTATGTACTTTTACTTCACAGTGCCCATACTATGGACCTAAGAAATCATGATTGGCACCCTCCTTATTCTCATTGTTTTCCCAGATGTTTTCTTTTCAATCTTCTCTCAAACTCCAAATGTTTTGAAGCATATGCCATGAGACAAATCTACCTTCTCTTCCTTCTTACAATCTTGTTCCATGATCTTCCAGTCTTATAGCTCACTGAAGATTTCAGAACTTGGCTTAAAGTCTATCTCTGTCACTATTGCTGTCATCATTCTTGGTGACTTCAATAATTAGGTAGACAATCCATTCAACAACCAACCCCTTTACTTGAAATGATACCTTCCACCAATCCACCTCAGCTACTTACTCTCATAGCTAAACTCTAGACCTCATCATCACCTTTAACATCTCCACATCTAAATTTCAATCATTGAATTCTTCAACAATCACTCTAAGCTTTCCAATGCATTTAATCCTGGTACTCTAATAACATTTCTTTGATCCCACTGGGAACTCTAGTTCATTGCCCATACCTCTCTTTGCTTTATGTTGTACTTCTTTTCTTATTTCTATCCTCTTTAACTAGACCAACTTCCATGCTCCATCACTCCCTTGCATACAACCTCATTATGCTTTCCCTCTCTCTGTATGAGGCATCTGGCAAAACCACAGCTCTGGTTAAATGAAACTTTCTGTGTCCTCTTTTCCTGAATCTGAACAGAGTATGGCCAGGGGGGAAAGATCTATTACCATGCTGCATAAAGTCACTCTAAATGTACAACCTGAAATTTACAATCTAAATTTACAAAGCTGAAGCAAATCTGCACTGTTCAGCCAATCTTCTTCTGGTCTCTAGTCAATTTCCTTTCCCCCTCTTTTGAGAAGATTATTTCTCACCTTCTGTCTCTTCAAGTCTTATTCTCCCCTACTCTTTCATAACTGATGACTTCACTCTGTATTTATTTGTTTATTTATTTATGAGTAATAAGAACAATCAGAAGAGAAAAACGTATCTTCCAACACCAATGTATCACCTGCCTTCTTTCTCAGTAAATGGGATAAACTTCCTCATTCCCATCAAATGCTTGTGTACTGGACCTCATCTCTTGTAACCTACTTAAGAAGTCTAGTCTCCCTCTTCTCTCCTGAATCATCAGTTTTCCCCTTTCTACTGGATCATTTCTATCAACAAGCAGACATGGTGGAATATCTCTGGTTAAGGAGAAAATATCCTTCATCCTTCGGGGAGGGAAGAGAATGGATCTGATTGGTAAATAGAGGAGCTGGGCTCAGTTCCTTCTTACTCTCTTTCATTCTTGGGCTCCACCTGCCTAAAGAAAGCCCACATTTTATTCCTTTCTATAAAATTATAAGTTCCCCAATAGGCAAGGTCTACAGTTGTTCAGGGATGTCAGGATCAGGGCAGGTAAGTATGCTTAATTATCTGTAAAATATTATCAATCATACTTGGCTAACTGACTTAAATCCACCTAGTCCAACAGTAATGAAATAATATTTTGGTCTTTGCCTGTTTCCTATCTCTCATAGATTCAGAATTTGGGCAGAAATGAAGGGGAAGCTTTTGTTGGGGTCTTTCAAACCCCAACAGCTCCAATCTTAAAAACTATTCCTGATAGTCCCTGGAATTTGTTTTTCTCCATCTCCCCCTGATCATTAGAAATGCCCTCCATTAAAGCTGAACACCTGAAGGAACTTGTTCTAACTTTCTGTCAACTTGTCCTTACCTCCTCTTACTTTCTCAGACTTTCAGTCCTAACATACCACTAAAACAATTTTGTCAAGACTACTAGCAACTTATATCCTGCCAAGTCCAATGGACAATTCTCCACACTTGAATTACTCAACCTCTCAACCTTATTTGCCACAGCTGATCACTCTTTCATGAAATGCTGTTTTAAAATTTTCCTCTTGGCTTTTTTTTCCCCTCAGAAATCACTTAGGTAGGTTTTTTATCCTACTTAATTGGTTAGCTCACTGCCGAGTTCCCTTTCATTCTTCATTTCCCTTCTCCCACCATCCCATGATGACTTTCAAACTATTATTCCCTCATTGTTCTTAACCCTCCTGCATCCCATTTTCCCCACCATCAGCAAACGAGCTAGCATAGGCAATTGGTGACATCAGTAATGACCTTTTTTCCTGCCGTCCTTTCTTCTTCTTTCTTTCCTTCTTTCTTTCTTTCTTTCTTTCTTTCTTTCTTTCTTTCTTTCTTTCTTTTCTTTTCTTTTCTTTTCTTTTCTTTTCTTTTCTTTTCTTTTCTTTTCTTTCTTTCTTTTTTTCTCAGGAACTCTCCTTCATTCTCAATGGTGTCACATAAGACTCTTTTTCATTTAGCCCTAAGTGAAATCTGGTTTTCTTCTGAAGATGCCACTGTATTTTTAGCTCTTTTGCACACCCTGTGAACTTCAGCATGGAGAGGGATTCATAGCATTCTTTCACTTTGTCGCGGCTGCTTTCAGACCACTGCTTTCCCATTTTATGTAAAATATCCTCCTTTGAGGCTCACTCCTTCTGGCCTCACCCACTCTCATTATTACTCTTATCCTCCAAGTACCTCCTTCACGGTACCAAACTCTCTTTGACTGGTCTTCTTGCTACTTTTCCAGTTCACCAGATAAACTGCCTCAGAGCCTTTGCTAATGCTGTTCCCTTTTCCTGAATCACCTTTCACCCAGATTTCTACTTGGCTTTCAGTTACTTTCCATCTTCTCAGTGAGACCTTCTGACACCCATTTTTAAGTTATAAGCCTCCCAATTTAGCATTCCCTATCTCTTTTTTGTGCTTTATTTTTTTCAAAGGTCTTGTTTCATCTGACATGATAAATCTTTTTTCTTATTTATTTGTTTGTTGTCTGTTTCTCCCATTAGAATAAAAATATAAGCTCCATGAAAACAGGAACTTTTGTCCATATTATTTCTTTAAAATAGGCCTACCTCATGGTGAGCCCTTCTATATTTACGTAAATGAATAAGTGATTGAATCCTCTTTGTTGAATTCAACATACATCTAACTGGCCCATTCTCTGCTTTGCCTGGGTCTCCTGAACTCTGTGACTGTCCCCTGACTCAGCTTCAGCCACACCTGCCAACTTGTTCCACCTTAGAGTCCATGACCTCATATTCTCACAGTTCTCTCTGTCTTTAAATCTTTACCTCTCACCAAAAAAAATTTGACCCCCAAATTCAATTTTATTTTTTTATTATTTTTTTTAAGATTTTATGTATTTATTTGACAGAGAGATCACAAGTAGGCAGAGAGGCGGGCAGAGAGAGAGAGGGGGAAGCAGGCTCCCTGCTGAGCAGAGAGCCCGATGCGGGGCTCGATCTCAGGACCCTGAGATCATGACCTGAGCCAAAGGCAGAGGCTTTAACCCACTGAGCCACCCAGGCGCCCTCAAATTCAATTTTGAAAGTATATTTTAAGAAAATAATCTGAGAAAAAGAGAAAAGACATTTGTAAAAATGTCCATCTTAACCTTAATTTGAAACATATATATATATACACACATATATATGTATTATATATAGTCAACAACATGATTAGCTATATAGTTATTGACATGGGAAAGTATTATTTTAAGAAAGGTAAAAAAAAATCCCAGGTTATAACATTGTAGGTATGTTATTATTCCATTTTTATTGTCCATGAAATTATACATATTAAGTAGCATATACATACAAATCAGTTTACATAGAAGCAGGGTCTTAAAACTTAAATCTTTCCCACCCTTCTTCCCTATTGGATTCAGGTTGGTAGAAGAGGCCAAAGTAGGACTGGTGGCTGAGAGTTTTCTAAGTTTGGAAATAAGAACACAGATCAGAAAGGGAAAGATTGATAGGGCTGATTATATATTAACTTCTCTATGTTCATCTAGATAGCAGCTTCATATATATGTATATGTTGCTGAGAAAAATTTTCAGTAAAATATGACATGATTATATAAATATATCATTCAAATTAGATAAGAAAAGCACTAAGCCAAAAGTCAGTAACACATATGAATAGCCAATTTTTAAAGAGGAAACATAAATGGCAAAAATCATGAAAGAATATTCAAGCTCACTAGAAATCAAGTGTCAGCTAAAATTATAATAATGGTATCTCCCCATTAAATTAGAAAATTGGTAGACTGTATATGTAATTATGTAACATGTATATATGTATTTATGTGTGTAAGTATAAGCATGTATAGACATATATACCTGAATACACACACACATACACCCCCCCACACACACATATTCCCCACCTACTAGGTTTTAAAATTTTCATGAGGGATAAAACTACTTTCTGTGTGATTGATTACTTTTATCCTGAGCACTCAGCTCAGTGATTGTAACTTACTAAGTGTTTAATAAATATCTGTTGAATGTATAAATGCCAATGAAGTTATGGTGAAACGGATACACATTTTCGAAGTACATTTTCTGCTATTATGTCTTGCCAGTTTATAAAGCCATTTCAGAATTATTAGTATTTTACATCTTTTTAGCTTTGCCAGTTTCTAAATATAATCAAATGTGTATATTGAGACAGTCTTTAAAAAAATTTTAATTATTCTGATTATAGTTCATTTTTAATTTTTTTCTGTTCTTTAGCAACATAATCTACTTATTTTACATCATGTTTTAGTGCAACTTACAAGAAAAATAACATGCCAGAGAAAATTGCATTGTAAATGTAAAAATGTAAATCAAATAAAAATCCCATTGCGAGTCTCTGGTGAAGCTATCTCCAACATCGATTACAGGACAAAATATAGCCGAAACAACCACTGCCTTATTATGCAGACTATAAAATACACTTTTAAAAAACTGCAAAAGGTCAAGGTCTTTCTCTTTCTCTTTTTCAAATCAAGTTGAGTAAATAATAGTACATTAGAATGAAAAACTATTAAGATTAGTCTCCTTACCCTGGGATTGAAAACCATGGCATATTTACAACACACATAACTCTA
Source organism: Nasua narica (assembly GCA_028533885.1). NCBI lineage: Eukaryota > Metazoa > Chordata > Mammalia > Carnivora > Procyonidae > Nasua > Nasua narica. Next base: position 31,976,603 of record CM052797.1, on the reverse strand, counting down.
AAAGTACCAGTTTCTGTTTTAACATTGATACTTGAATTATTTTGGTTGAAAATATGCATAGACACATTGTAGTGCATTTGAGAATTGAAAGGCAGATCAGATCTTGGAAAGAGAAAGCTACAGAGTGGGCATTTGGGTATTGTGATCTAAGGAGCACCATTGGTGTCACAACCCAACAATAGAAATGCATGCCTTTGGGCAATTAAGTATCCACCTTTGAAATTCTATGAGAAAGCAAATCCAGATAAATACCCCCAAAATTTGGTTTCTTGGGCATTTTTGCCATCACAAGCTTTCCACTGACCTCTCTCTTCCTCCACAATAAGAAAGGTCCTTCCTAATTCCCAACAGCATTCAAGAACACTGGCTTTTCTGCCTATTGTTTCTGAAAAGCAGACTTGTGTAAAGGAGAGAAACACAGGACTAGGAAAACAGAGTTAAAATCCCAATTTTGCCATATGTAACCTCAGACCAATCACTAAATTATTCTATAGCTTAGACTGTCATTGACATATGGAATCTCAGATTACTCATCTATGTAATACAACTAATAGTATCAGTTCCAGCTGCCTCCCTCCCAAGGGTATTATAAAATTACATGGTGGTGATGTTAGCTCGAGTAGTATGTACATTATATTCTTCTTCTTCCTATACTTTTATTCACCCTTATCCATGGCATTTTAGATGTGACCTCAAAGGCAAGTTCTCCTCGACAAGCTAGCAATCAGTCATTTACCCTTGAGTTAAAAATAACATGGACATCCACTTTCTTCTTAAGAGTGTGTTGAGATCATAGCATGGAAGGACTGAAAGTTTTAATTCATAGGAGGCATAAAGAGAAGTAATTTAGAAATAGAAGGCATTGCCTGAAGTAAACTTAAAGGCTTTCCCTGGTTGGTTTTCTCTGTTCTCTTTATGCATCCCTCACCAACGTACTCAGTGATTCTCTAACTGATCTCTACAGCCTTGGCCCTCCCCTCAGCTTCGGACCTCAGCCCTTCTGACCATCTTGTAGGTTAGGTGCCGGCAGCTCAACAGCCCTCCATCTGAGCTCCTTGTTCCTGTGTGATTTCCTCCAGGCCCCAGTCTCAGTCCCTGTAAGAACCATTCTAGCCACTGCCAGTGCTGGAAACCCCCATTACCTTACCTTTCAATCCCTCTCGACACTCACTCAGGTCATGATTGTCCCCTGCTATTAATCCTTTCTAAACTGTCTTTCCAAACAGCCCCTCCTCCCTCTTCTCACCACTGCCACATTCTCATCATTCCTATTAACTCAACCAGATTTCTTTTCCTACCACTCATTTCCCATTCTACCATCACAATGCTCTTTCTTAAAACAAACAAACAAACAAACAAAAACAAAAAAGCAAAAAAACAAAACCACCCTTCTTCACTATGCATTCAGGAACGCACCACTATCTAGAAAGCCCAAACTTCTTCATATGGCCTTCAGAACACTCAGACCTTCCAGTTAGGCTTCCTCCTGGCTGCTCTGCCCCTCCTCCTGCCCTCAGGTGCACAGTGCTTTAACCTCCCTGGCTGCCTTCTGTCTTCCCAGAGTGCCTGGTACACTCCTAACCCCAGACTTTTGCTCCTGCTGTCTCCCAGGTCCATTTCTTCCCTGACTAAAATGTCATCTCTTTTGAAGAGACCCATCTGGACTCTTTACTGCCCAACCTTGGGCTCTGTTTCTTGGATGTGCAAACTTTGGTTCCCCTTACTTGTCCCACAGCATGTCTATTACCTTTATTCTAGGATTTACAGCCCGATACACTTGTTTATCTCTATAGAAGACTCTGGGCTCCCAATGACATGGGTTGCTTCTTATTCAGTTCCACATATCTAGTGATTGGCTAAAATGCTTGGATTATATTAGGTGCTCAATACATGTCTGAATGACAAATGAGGGAACAATGCATGAAGAGGTCTCTGGCATCCAAGCCAGACTAGGAATCCCGGGTGACATGGCTGGGATGCAGGAAGGAGACAGGAAGGAGAAGAAGAAGATACTGACGGTGAACTTCTGCTTTGAAATTCATAGAAGAAGCCAAGCCTAGATTCGGAGAGAAGGCATCAGCACGGCCCTCTCCCTTCCTTGACTCTCATGCAAAGTCCCCATGTGCAGGTGGTCTTCTCAGCAAGGCACACCCAACATTTGCCCCTCTACTAGATAATCATACCAGGAAGCTACAAACAGGAGTCCTGGGTAAAAAGTAGAGGAATCTCAACTTCTGTGTTCTCTCACTGTACCCACCCGTCTCCCAGGTAGGGCCTCGATCTCTTCAACTCCCTGTGGCTCCACGCCTCCAGGTGGCACACCAGCCGCCGGAGACAGCTCTCAGCCTCAAGCTCTGAGGAGTCATTCCTTAGTTGCAAAGGCTTGCCCGAACTTCTGCCCAGGCGCTGTCCCTGGGACAAATGTTCTTAATTCCCTTTGATTGACGCAGGGAGGTGACTGAGGGACCTGGTCAAGGAAGGAGAGCGCCAACAGTAAGTTCTCCTTTATGCCGGCAGGGAAGCCACGTTAGGGTTGAAGGCCAGTACCTCTCTGCTGGCAGCTCTAACTGACACTGGCCTCCTTCTGGGGTGGAGCACCCTGAAGACAGGGTCCATAAGACGCTCTCCAACAGGAATTACTTAAGTTGGAGAGCCGTTTTCTTTTCTCAAAAGTCGTGGCTTCAGTGTTTTCATCAGGAAAAATGGCTTCCGTTAGAGAAGGCCCCTGGAACTGTCTGGGAAAGGATGCCACATGGAGAATCGTCACACACCCAGTTTGCTCGGGGCCCCTTGTCCCCACTCACACACTGTAGGCTGTGACAGTAATTTATATGACTTCTGGGCCCTTCCCCTGGTGTTGCACAAGAAAGCCGCTCATCACTTTCTATGTGATGCTGGGCTTCAGAGTTTCAGAAAACTTCATAATCACTTCTCCTGTTCATTGTGCGTCTCCTATTGTTCAAAGATGCCCCCAAACCAAAGGAAGCCAAAGAAATATTGGCCACCAAAGGATCCTGGAGAAAAGTCAGAGCACGTGGGCCCAGCCTGCTTGCTTGGACTGATGGAGATTAGATTCACAAGGAGCCTGTCTCTGTCTTTCTCTCTTTTCTCTCTCCCTTCCTCTCTCTCTCTCTCTCTTTCTTTCCCTCTCTCTCTCTCTCCTTTCTCCTCTCTGGGTCAGACAATTGAGTCTTAGCACTGGCCTTTACGGGGATTATTTGTTCTTTTCTATAGGGTTTCAAGCCCAACCCTCAACTCCGGGCCAAATCCGAGCTCTTAGCAACCACTGGGGCCTTGTTAAACTGGTGCATGGTTCCTTGGATTACTTCCCAGGACCTTTTGAACACACTTCTCTCCCTGGGCCCCCTCAATCTCTCAAGTCCCTCTTCAATACTTTCTCTCCTCTTCTCTCTCTTGGCCACTCTTAAAGGCCAGCTGCTGACTTCCTGGCCACCCACCGCAGCTCATTTTCCTGGGTTTATCTCATCCTTTTCCTTGATTGGCTTTCTTTTAAGCATCTCTCTCCCTTCAGGGACTCACTACCCGAGTGTATCCGATTGCCATTTCCTCACTCTTTGTCCTCTGGCTTCAACTGTTGATGACACATTGTGTCTATTATCATGTCTAAAGACTTTTAAGTCAGTTGTGTTTGTCTACCAAGAGAATCAGTACATTTCCAAAGAATATAGAATTGGAAAAGATGGCAATTTTTATTACAATCTTTTTTTTTTTTGAAGTTTGCCTCATACTATTTAACCTTTTTCTGAGGTGGTTTAATAGGGCATGGGAATTATAATCCAGAAAAGTCTGTTTTCTATTATATACAGATACAATTTAATTTATGATTAGTAAATGTTAAATAGGAAAAACCATAGATTTCCTTACAATGCTCATAGTCCATAAGAAAAATTGATAAACTCCATAATGGAATATGGTTCTGATTTTATCTTGCATATATTATTTTTTATTTTATTATTCATGTTTGTTGTTTTATTGCCATCTTTTTAAAACTCAAGTTTTGTATTTCCTGGCTCCTTGTCTTGTCTCTGTCATTTCCTTCTCGGCAGATATGAAGGCTGAGAAGCCATTATCAGGGGATTGCATGACTTATGTAATATGTCCTATGGTTTTTGTGATGGGATAGGCACTAAAAATGGAAGAATAGTCTTAAAATTCCACAAGCTTTCTTTCCATATAAATTTATAATGAAGGAAGAGCAAAAGAAAGCCTCTTCTACAAAGAGAGCTGTGTACCCAGAGTTGCATCTAAGATGTTTCCTTAGAACTTAATATAGAGTATCACCTGCCTTTCGGTGAACTGTTTACAAAAAGCTTCCTCTTGAAGTAAACCTTAAAAGTGGTATTATGAAGATAAAGAAAAAATAGGAAACCAAGCATGGTTCAAGAGTGTGTGTCCTGGAGACATTCAGAGGGTGAGGAACTTGTGATGATTTAAAGCATCTATTTTTAAAAAGAAAACTAACTCATACCGATTACAAAAAGTATTGAGAGGAAAGAAAGAAAGAAAACGGGGAGCCTGGGTCGCTCATCGTGTAAGTAGCACACTCTTGATTTGGGCTCAGGTCATGATGTCAATATCATGAGATCGAGCCCCTGGTTGGGCTCCACGCGCAGTGAGGAGTCTGATTCTCTCCTTCTCCCTCTCCCTCTCCATCCACCACCCCCAGCACTCCTGCATTTTCTGTCTAAAATAAATAAATCTTCAAAGAAAAGAAAGAAAAATAATCATCTAGAACCTTCATTTCCCTAAAACCAGACAGAAATATGTCTTATTTTCATTTTAGATTTTGCTGTATTTTCTTCCTATCTTTTCTTCCTAAGGATAATTTTTTGCATCGTTGAAATACTATTTCTAGATGGTTTATACAGCTTATTAATCTGTTTTTAAAAACATTATATTATTAAACATTCCCCATATCTGTAACAGCTGCATAAAATTCTTCCATCAAATAACTACTCCTTCATTTATTCAATCACTGCACTCTCTGGAACACTTAACTTATTTCTAGTGCAGGATGATAAGCATCTTTGTGCATAAATCTTCACACAAAATTTCAAATTATTTTCATTAGGATAGATTCCTAAAGGTGTGTAAACTGAGCCAAAGGGCTGGAACATATGTAAGACTCTTGACATATTTTGACAAATTGCTTTTCCAGAGGGTGGTACCAATTTACACTCCCACCAGCGGTGTCTGAATGAATTTCACCTCACCAAGATTGAATAAGATAATTTTCAAAATCTTTGCTAATTGGATTAGTAAGAAATGGCATTCCTTTTTGACTTTACTTTGTATCACTTTATTTCTAGCGAAGTTAAAGGTTTTTTCATCCTTATCACTTAAAAAGAAAACAAGGTTTTTTTCTTTCTCTTTTACTTTTCTTGTTTTAGAAAATCATGTGCAAATTGAGAATCTTATTAACCTTTCTTATTGTTTTGTAAGTGTTGATAACGGTTTCAACAGATGAGGAAAAGGTCCTCCAAGTAGAAGTGGTAACTGTTCAGTAAACCTATGCTGCTAGACGTGGAGGCAATAGCATATAGATGCTTAAGAAATGCCCTTTTTGGGATGGAACTGAAGAATTCAAGGATTCAAGGATTCAATTTCTCCATGTGTCTTAGGTTCCCCAGAATCGGCCCAAGAGGATTCACGAGAAAGTGATTTATTAGGAAATGTTTCCAAGAAAATACAGCCAGAGCATCAGGAAAGTGGGCTTGGGACAGGAATGAGGTGAAGCTAGGGTGGGATATCAAGCAAAGTCAAATGGAAGGTAGCTATGTCAAGGGCTTTCAGGGTTGCCCTGGCATCACACCTCAGAGTCACGGACCAAGGGAGCTGGAGCATTTATTTATTTCTCCTCATCCAGGTGAGGAAAACTTGGAGAACTTGGGTTTTTCCAGGCACTGCATACTTTCCACGCTCCATGCCTGCAAGCCAAGTGGTTCCTGCAGTTCAAGGGCAGCCCCCTGATAAAGAGATGCAGGTTCTGGCTACTGGAGGTGGAGACACACTGAAAGCACTTGTGCACAGAATGTGAGAGGGTCTTGGGGGAGGAGGGGAGCGCTGGTGGCATCCCCAGTCCAGGCATCCTGAGACTAAATGTTCTGAATAATAGCTCCTGTGACCACCTTAGGCAAAGTTGGTCACTGCCAGTTCACTGCAAATGGACCCATGGTTTCATGGAATAGTGACTCCTACAAGGTGGAGAAGAACCAGTAAAGTAAAATCTTGTTCATATCTGTGTGTGTATATGTGTGTGTGTGTGTGTGTGTGTGTGTGTGTGTGTGTGTTGGAGGTGGGGGTAAGTTGAAAATGTAAAAAAAAAAAAATGGAAGAAGACTCTAAGGGAGGTGGAGGGAAAAATGATCATAAAGAAGCTGATCGGAAGGCAGCTGATTGGGTGATGGCTGAATCAGGGGGCAGGTGGAGGACCAGCATAGGAATCGGCACAGGCTTCCCCATGGTGGCCAGGTCAGGATTAGGAGTTCCTCCATAGGTGATATTTCTGTTGGGCTTTGAAAGAAAAGTATGGATGTTGACTTAAGAAATGAAATAATGCGGGGGTGCCTAGGTGGCTTAGTGGATTAAAGCCTCTGCCTTTGGCTCAGGTCATGATCTCAGGGTCCTGGGTTCGAGCCCCACATCGAACCCCGCATCTCTGCTCAGCAGGGAGCCTGCTTCCCCCTCTTCCTCTGCCTGCCTCTCTGCCTACTTGTGATCTCTCTCTCTCTCTGTCAAATAAATAAATAAAATCTTTAAAAAAATTTTTTAAATTAAAAAAAAGAAACCAAATAATGTGTATATTTGGAACATCCATGAAAAGATTTGAGTATTTTGAGCATTTGAATGCGAATATTTTGCTAGGTTTACTGTGAAACATAGATGCCGTTGTGTGACTTAGAAAACAGAAGTGAAAACCACAGAACCAGCTTCGGGTTGTTGCCACTGGTTAGGAAGATTGTAGTTTTTCTGCAGCGATTTCTGGAACTTGCTTTCCAGCTTCCTGGGTGTCAAGAAACAGTGGTGGTAGCAGCAGTTCTCTTCCTTCAACTCTCTGATGTGTGGGTATCACTTTTAGGTGCCTTTCTTGATGTCAAGGTGTCTAGAAACTGCTGTGGAAAAGGCTACAGCCCTGGGCTCCAGCCAGAGTGCTTCCAACAGCAGCCTTAGTCCTGCATTTTTTTTCAGAAATCATTCCCAAAGGCTCAGCCTGGAACCTGCCTCTTCTTCCTCCAGTGAATATGTAAGCATCCAATTACCTCAAGTAAATACCTCCTGATAAAAACACCTGGCATGGTTTGCTTTTTATGCTGAACATTGGCCAATCCAGGAATGTATACAAAATCTTTTTTTTTTTTCAATAATAAAAAGAGAAGTTGTTCCCTTCTTCTTTCCCTCCCTTTTCTCTCTTTCCTTTCTGCTCTTTCCCTTCAAATTCCTTCCCTTCCCAAACAATTCAGTCCAAAAGCCATTCTGTGGACAGAGCAAGATAAGCATTCATGGGGTAGGAGGAATCCTGGAAGGGCATGAGAGCCCGTGTGGAGGGAGGAGGGCACCCGAAGGGAAGGTGGTGGCATTGTTAGTTGGGTGTAGGCCATCAAAGCCACCACAAAATGAGGAGTGTGTTTGAGTAGGGAGATGCCACCAGAGCTTCCATGAAGTGAGGAAGGCATGCATGTGGGAGGTGGGTGGTGCCGAATGTCAGAACCTGAGAAGGGTGAGGATATTGTCTGTGTGTGTGTATGGCTGAGGTGAGAGGAACCAGGGCAGGGTGTTGGAGCCCAGACTGAGCAGAGCACCCACAAAGGCCAGCAGCATTGGCGGTATCCTGATGTGGGGTGATTGGGCATGGGACAGATGAGGAGGACATCTGTGTGAGTGTAGGTGGAGTGTGTCTGTGTGTGCATGTGGGGTGGGGGAGATGGCAGCCATGTATGCAGTTTCAGAGCCTGAATGGGATAAAGAGGGCATCTGTGCAGCAGGAGAGAATAAATCCAGCAGCCCCAGGATGTTGGATACGTACAGGGATATGGAGCAGAGAAGTAAATATTTTAAAGATGCTAGAAGCAAGATTTCTCACTGTCAGAGAAGGGAGTTACAAATCTGAAAAGGGACAAAACCAGAATGAATCTTACAGTGATAGGTTGGCCTTGGAGATATTGATCTGAAGTCATAGTTTTTAATAGATAGATCAGTCAATTGGTAGATATGGGCGTAAATGTCTGGGCAAGCATATATTCTCTAGCTCTATCCACAGAGAGAGTTTGGGAGCAGTGACACCCCAGTAGAAATAAACATATCAAACATCTAGATTTTTTTTAAATTTTTTATTAACATATAATGTATCATTTGCCCCAGGGTACATGTCTGTGAATCATCAGGCTTACACATTTCACAGCATTTGCCATAGCACATACCCTCTCACAATGTCCATATCCCTACCCCCCCACCTCCCAGCCACCATTAGTTTGTTTCGTGAGTTTAGGAGTCTCTTATGGTTTGTCTCCTTCCCCCATCCCATCTTATTTCATTTCTCTTCCCCACCCCCCAACCCCCTGCCCTGCCTCTCAAATTCTTCATATCAGAGCGATCATGTGATAATTGTCTTTCTCTGACTGACTTATTTCGCTTAGCGTAATACCCTCTAGTTTCATCCACGTCGTTGCAAATGGCAAGATTTTGTTTCTCTTGATGGCTGCATAGTATTCCATTGTAT
>CM052797.1:31878836-31967766 GCA_028533885.1 Nasua narica | reverse complement strand
CAACATCTGTCGTTCCCTGACTTGCTAATTTCAGCCATTCTGACTGGCGTGAGGTGGTATCTCACTGTGGTTTTGATTTGTATTTCTCTGATGCCGAGTGATGTTGAGCATTTTTTCATGTGTCTGTTGGCCATTTGAATGTCCTTTTTACTGAAATGTCTGTTCATATCTTCTGCCCATTTCTTGATTGGTTTGAGTGTTGAGTTTGAGAAGTTCTTTATAGACTTTGGATACTAACCCTTTATCTGATATGTCATTTGCGAATATCTTCTCCCATTCTGTCAGTTGTCTTTTGGTTTCAAACATCTAGATCTTGGTAACTAAATGCCTTCTCCACTCAAAAGGATCCCTGTAGAAGCCCCAGAGATGGGGCAGAGAAAAACGCAAGTAATTTTGCTTAGTGTTTAGTGGAATATTGTTTATTGTTTAGTGCCAGAAAGTAATGATGTGGGGGCATGTCAAAGGAACAGAAATTAGCTTGGGGAGCTCCCAGTGACCAAATCCAGGACAATATGAGCAGCAAAACAAATCATGATTTTAATGGATTATGAACCATTGAATAGAATCAGCATCCATTAGTCCATGTTGATACCAATAAGCAAATAAATAGGTTGAAAGTTTGATGAGGAATGGAACATTTATCAAGTTTCAAAGTGTCTCTACAAAATATTTATTAACTACAAAGAAGAAAAGGGTAATTTTACAGTGGAGAAGCTGGCAGATCCCACCTTAATCAACTGATCAAAGGCAGCATCATCAGTGATGAGACAAATTGATATTATGTGCCACCTGATAGGACACAGTAAAAAGAACACAGCATCCCTTCAGTGGCATTCCTGCAAAGATGCATAATTGAAAACTAATCTTGCAGAGTCATCTGACAACTATACATTGAGGGACAGTCTACAAAATCACTGATCTGTAATTAAAAAGTGTCCAGGTTATAAAAGATTGAAAAGCTCTTTCAAATTAAAGGACAACGAAAGAGCCATGATAACTAAATGCAACTTGTGATTTCAGACTGGTTTATTTTGCTATAAAGGACATTATTGTCACAGCAGGCGAGACTTAAATGGGTCTGAGAATAAAATGTGCATCAATGCTACTTTCCCTGTTTTGATGGTTGTAGCGAGTTATATAGGAGAAGGTCCTTGTTTGTAGGAATCCTACACCAAAGCATTCAGGAGTGATGGGGCATCATGTTAACAAGTTACTCGTCAGTGGTTGAGAAAAAAATGTTTCTGTACTGTTTTTGCAGTTTTTTTGTATGTTTGAGATTGTTTTACGCACATGCGCACACACGCGCACACGCACACACGCGCACACACACACACACACACACACACACCCAAAAGCTCCAGCTGTTTAGAGTATTATGATCTAGAATCTCAAAGAAAAAGTTCTGAGGAAGACATAGGACCAGAGAACTAAAGTGAAGAATTTCTTCATCCTTAGCTAGTGGCACTGAAGTAGCCAGAGCCACCATGGAGCTTCCATTTGGGGGTGGGGGCTCGTTAGGGAGTCTCTGGAATGATGAGACAGCACAGAACTGGACAGCAAGTGAGGCCTTGGTTACCGTTGGTCAGGCCCACTGAGTCAGACTGGTGGAGTTGTTTGTGACTGTCTTGATCACTAAACCAATTTCTCGTTATTGTCACTCATCATGTCCCAGTCCATTGGGGAACAGGCTCCCCTATCCTTGTTGCCTTGTCACCATTATCCAGGTGCAATGCAGGCCACACAAAATTCACTTACACTCTTGACACACGTCAGGCAATACAGGTGTCTGACCCTTGATGAGAATGAGCCTCCATCGCTCAGGACCTACCCTGAGAATTTTTTTGTCTTGTTCTAGTTCACATTGTCTTCATCCTCAAGGCTCTCCTCCTCTTGCCCTCCCTCCAGCCTGAAACTTTAGTCTCCTCCCTTGGGGTATTTCTGTTCCTGGTTGCTCTAGAAACACACCTGGTCATCAGGTGCTAGGCAAAGAATGGGGCTGCCCTTGGGTTCTCTAAGATGTGGGTAATGCTAACAGCTATCTTGGAGGGTTTCCATAAAGTAATATCTGTAAAACACTGATAGCAGGGCTTGGCAAATAGGTAGATGTTTGATGTGTGGGGAGAGAAGAGGGAAGAGGAGCAAGTGTTGACTGACCATGTGGCCAGTGAGGCAAGCTGCGGTGGTGTCGGAGGGATGAGCCTCCTAGTACTAGATGCTCTGAGCGAAACATCTAGACCATTCTAAGTGTCTACTGATGACTGTATTTGGTCTATAAGAAATTGCTGACTGATCGATAAATTAGACTTGCGGGCAATTTCGAGTTTTTATGGAAGAGCTGAAACAGGTCTGCTTCTACTGAAACTTCATGTTATGTGGAAACAGATGAATCAAAGGAAAGAAATCAAGTCAGATGGCTCGTTTTTGTTTCAAATACAAGATAGGTAGGGGTGTAAATATTTACTTAGAATGAGAAAAGAAATCACAACCGATGCCTGGAGCTCCGGCAAAGCAGGACCCTTTCTTCTGGGATTTTTCAGACAGTTTACTAGAAATGTTCACACAGAAATGGTACCTAGTGCCGTCTGCCTTCCCCTCGCCATCTGCAACACTTTACAATTCCCAGCATTCTCAGGGGCCTGTGCAAGAGAGGAGCCCTGAAGTGTCAACTTTATTAACCCCCTTCTAAATCTGCCACTAATCACAGGATGAAAATCCCAGATGAATGTGCAGTTATGGGACTACAGAACTCTATGTCTTTGTTCGTGGGGCTTCTGGAAATATTTTGTGGGAATGAAAAATCCCCTGGTGATAGCCACAGCATGGCTGAGCTCCAGTGGGCTACAACATTCAACTGGGGCTCCTGAAAACACTCCAGCAACGGATCTGTGAACGGGTTTCACTTGGCTGCTGTTTGCTTTTCCCATTTGTATTGTTGCCTGTGCCAGAGGTATGCACTTATTTTATTTTCCCAGTGTGGAGATTTATGATTCTCCCACCAAGAGGCTTGTTTCCCTCTAGCAGCATTCATTGAAGTAATAATAGTAATAATCCTCTGCATTTATAATACTATATACCTTTCAATGCAGTTTCATGTCGATTAGTTCGCTTGTACTCTTATTCTTGCCTCAGAAATAGCTATCAGCCCTCTATAGAATTTCTAATTTCATCCCCAAACTCCGTGATCCTTCCAGTTTGCTCTTTTAACAATGTTATATGTTGTTCAGTTCACAAGGTTCAATCTTAATTAAACCAAGTTCAGGATACAAGCGGAAATGACTAGCAGCGAGGGGCAGATTACTAACACTCTATGGCACATTCATTCTAAATTTAGATGATATTCTTAGAGTCTTCCAAATTGAATCAGAACCTTATAATTAATATTTCCTGTCCTTCCTCCCTGTGTGAAATTGTCAATCCCAGGGGCACGTCACAGTATTTGCAAGTATTTATTCTTTACAGATTGTACATTGCTATATATGAAGTGAAAATAGCAAGACAATACTTTTCATTTCTCCTGAAGAGACAATGCAAAAGTAAAATCCAAACGATAACTGCATAATTGCATATAAATATGCTGATCCTCCCTTCAAAGTCCCTAGTTTAAAAAAATCTTATTTTAAATTTAAAATATTTTGACGTGTATGAATCCAAATTCTATTATAGCAGTATGTGTGCATATGAACATACACGTATATGTGTAGAATTAAGAAATTTTAAAGCACCCTGCAATTTGATAGATAATCAATATGGAAGGTAACATTCCTTTTATTTGGCAGCAATATATAAATATGCATGAGGAAATAATATCAGATTAAAATTTATTAACCATTTGAAAACTTTCCAAGTTTTCTCCAACCAGGTTTAAAGATACTGAAGGAAAAAACTCAATTTCAAAAGAATTGAGGTTAAATGTCAGATGCCAGGAGCTCCATATTCTGCTCTGTGACAAATGTCTAAGGGACATGGGTACAGAGAGGGTGAAGGGAAGCGAATGCGGTGGGGGAGGAAAAGACACTGGCCATCTAGTCTGAAATTGGGCAATGCTGCTTAAAGCGTGTGTGAACGTACTCATGTGTGACCACAATAAAAGTGTGTTTTGTAGCTGATTTCACTGGGATAATGAAGTGCTCAGATGCACCCATCCCAAATTGCTAGTTGAAGGTGTCCTATATAATTGGCTTTAATAATAATATTGCATAATAGTAACCAAGAGAAGAATTTGGCTAACAGTGGTTTTTTTCTCTGTGAAAACCATGTTTTGGATGAACTAACAATAGCTGAAACTGTGATGAATCTAGGGCTCCAGCAGAAGCCAAAAGCTGACTCAATCCATTTGTAGTTAAATGATCTAATTCCTGGTCGATAGCAGGCAACATGAAGCCATAGTTAAATGAACCACATACCAGAATATCATACTTGGAGAGGTTTATGGTTGTCTGAGATGCGGATAGCCATCTCTTTGATTGGTGTGTCTCCAGCTATCTATGCACTGAAGATCTCTGCATATCTATCGTGGTCATTCGGTATCAGAGAGGGTGGCTGTGCCTTACAGAATTATGACCATCTGTAGCTCTCTCCATATGAGGTCAGGACACATCACCTGCTGGTTAACATCTTCCTAAAGAGCTCTTCGATGTCCTTGTAGACCAGGGTGGAAATGTAATCTTGAGCCTGGACCTCCTGCATCAGAACGGGCATTTCAACACAATTCCCAGGGGATTCAAAGGCACTTTCACATTCAGGAACTGTTGCTTTATATGGTCTGTTGCACCTTCCTTTGGGCTCTATCTTATAAATCTGTGTCACTGCAAAAGCCTCTAAACTGATCCTCCTGTCAGCACTCGCACTCCACATCATGCAGCCGCCATGTGCATTTCTAAGGCAAAACTCAGATGGTCCAGGAAGTGCGCTTCCAATCTCTGGAGGCCTTCCTGTGGCCCTTAGCACTAAGTCCTGACTTCTCAGCTCTTTCAGATCTACTCCTCATCTACAATTCCAGTTGTGCTTCTAACATCTCCATGGGATGTGAGTGTCATGTAGGCAGGGGATAGGGATAGCTATTCTAAATCAGAAGGTCATAGAAGACTTCTAGAGGAGGGGATGGTTAAATTGAGACCTAAGTGACAAGATCCCACTGGGCTAAAATCATGCCTCCTTGTTTTTGAACAATCCATTTCCCGTACCCGGAGGAATGTGATTACCTCACTCTGCTCCCTGCCTTAATTTTATGTTCATTTTTCCAGATTGAACTGAAATATTATTCCTTCATGAAGAGTCTTATCTGAACTGCTCTGATTCATGTTTGGTTTAGTTCCCTTGCTCCCAAATTGCCAATTGAAGGTGTCCTATATAATTGGCTTTAATAATAATAATGCATAATAGTAACCAAGATTGATTGGTGATTATGTGCCCCTTACATGTCAGGCTAAAATGACATTGTGCAGGTTTGATTCTCTGGAAGAGACACTGATACAGAGTTTGGGGACAACATATTCATTCAAGGTCAACATTTGTGAATGAAGATGGAAGAAGGAGATGGATAGAGGAAGACATTAAGCTATGACCCAGATCTCATAAGGCCTTGGCCAACCCAGTAGGATCTCTGAAGAGGACATGGCCCATCAGGGTGTCCAGTATTGGGCCAAAATGGCCAGGATTTTATAACCCTGTCTGATTCAATTACTGGATGTGGGTGCTCCAGAAACGGTATGACTTTGGGCAAGGCAGCTCTTTGCAGCCCAGCTGACCCTCTAGTAGCTGACAGCTAGAAGCAGATGGGAACCCATCGCCTGCAACTGGGCAGCAAATCTTTCCTGGAAGGGGAATCTAGGTACCTAAGGCCCTTACCATTTCATGTTGTTTTCTCTCTAAGTGGACTTTGAGCTCCTTGAAGGGAACAAAACCATTATGATTTTCCTTTTAATTTTAAAATATGGAACATAACACAGAGAATGGTCCATAATAAGTATTAAATATGTCAATGTTTCCTAAATGATTGACTTGCTTTTTTTTTTTAAATTTTTTTTAAGATTTTATTTATTTATTCATTAGAGAAAGAGAGGGAGAGTGAGAGAGAACATGAGAAGGGAGAAGGTCAGAGTGAGAAGCGGACTCCCCATGAAGCTGGGAGCCCGATGTGGGACTCGATCCCGGGTCTCCGGGATCATGACCTGAGCTGAAGGCAGTCGCGCAACCAACTGAGCCACCCAGGCGCCCCGATTGACTTGCTTTTTGAACACTGTCCCCTCTTACTGAGACCTAGCCTCACACTCTGTATATGACAGGGGGGATAATACATCTGTACTTTGTTAAGTTCTCTGAACACCTTCAGAGATTCCATACACTATTTATTCCACTTATTGACATTGACTTGCTTTCTCACTTTTTTTGTAGAGCTGTAGACATCCTTCCTAGTAATCAAGTCACAGGAAGCTAAGCTACAGGGAGCACAGTTTTGAAATTGGTGGTGAGGCTATTGACAATTTTGTTTCATCACATTAAATTAAAAATAATGAGGGTGAAGTTAATAAAACCGACCATGAATATGGCTATAGACTTGACCTCTAAGCAGATGTAGCCTCTGGAAAGGATAGCCCTGTGTGACCTTGACAGCCACCGCCTGCCCCATGTCACCACAACTTTTTGAGCTAACGCTGAACATTTTGCCCAAAGTGGGTTAACAGGTTCCTTCCTCAGGACCTTTAATTGGTGCCCTGAGAAACTGTTTCAGCAATGCCCTTCAGACTACTTAGGAAGAAGGATCACATTGTTTCCCTTAATTTTCAAAGAGCTATGGGCCAATAATGTTGTAAAATACAGTAAAAATGAATTACCAAAAAATCGAGTTGAAAGAAAGATATACCGTGGGACCATAAGACCCAAATTTTTATTATTAGATTCAGCCGATTTAAAATTACTTTTTAATAAATAAAAATAGGACAAACATAACCTATGGGGAAAAGAATTTTAAAAATTGTGCACATTATTCATTAGAAATACAAATATATGCAATTAATATAGAGTCATTATTATACTTGTAACTTCTAGGTGTTTCATAATCACAGCTAAACAAAAAGTTATGATTTTAATAGTAATTCTCCATTGTGCATACCTGTTTTTAATAAACACCATGTATATCAATATTTAAAGTTTTTAATGTTACCAGTGAGCCTACTTCTTGCTTGTTAACTAATCTAATCTAGGTTGCGTTGACGATGACAGTATTTTCAAAGGATCACATGTATCTAAACAGCTTCTGTGTTTTATTTTAATAGCACTCGTTAGAGAGAAATCAACCTTATAGAAGTAGGTTGATGGAAATGGAAGACGATATTTTAAAGCAATTTCCACAAGCTCAAGATATTAACTTTTATCCAAAATGAAGGAGATGATAATGTAGTTTTAGATTTTACCTTCAATTTGGTTCAGTAGCCAGTTCCCCAAACTTGAAACCATAAAGTTACAATTAAATATAAATTTGCTTTCAATGAATGAAATGAATTTTGGATTTTATACATTTTTGGGTTACAGTTGACAAAATAACCTTAAACTGTGACGTGTTGTAATATGGTACTGCTGCGTACAATGTGTGTCTCGGGCAACACTCAACCTCAGTTTACTAACACCCACAGCAGTCTCTCTCTTACTCAAAAAGGCAGGTGCACTCCTCATGCCCCAGATTGGAATGTGGGGCAAGATGAAATTGCTATGAAAGTTTCTAAACATTTATTCACAATTTCTGTACTTTTCCTTTTCTTTTAGAGAATGGTAAAAATCTTTCTGCAGATGGACCCAATTTGAGGGGTCCAGAATTAAGTAATGGAGGAAATAGGGACTGAAGTCATGTAGATTTGGGGTCAAGCAAAATCTTATGCAAGCTGAAGCTTTGGGGAAGTGGAGAAGCTTCTCGGTCTGCAAAGAGAAGAGGAGAGAAGTCAAAATCTATGGGGTTCATTTAGAGACAGAGAAGCTGCCTCAGTTCTCGACCCTCACTGTTTCGTCTTGGAAGAGGCTGCATCAATGAAATCAGCTGCTTGGCCTAACCTGTTTAGCATGGAGTTCTGTGTTGGGCACCAAAGGATCCTAGGCTGAGCTATTAGATGACAATACCTCCTGTCAAGAAAGCAGAGTTAGAGTGCATTTCTCAGCCTTTTCTATCCACAGCTGGCTGCCCAGGTTCATCTACAAGTGACCCAAGTGTAGACTGCCTCCAAAAGTCGAGGTTCTTGTTAGCCTGGAAATTTACTTCTCTTTCTTTTTTATAACAGTACCAGGGGATGGTGAGCTCTAAGCCTTAGTGTACACCTGCATTTGGGAATGTTCCGGTCCATTCTCAATGTTTTGGAGAGAGAAGCAAGAAGCTGTAAGGTTGATGGGTATCTAGAGAATGGGAGACCAATGGTCTTCTTCAGATTGTGTTACAAGGCTTGTGAGTATTTGCTGTGTGTTGTGTAAGAGAGGGATTTCCATGCCAGTGGCTCTGGCCGAGCCTGATGTCATTGACTAACAAGCATGACCAATGGCTGCTGGAAAAAAAAGATGATGAAAATGGTATTAGCTGGAATTTTCCCAGTGAAGGTCAAGCAAGATGAATCCACCTGGAATTGCCTGGATCAGGGAGATTGGGCTGCTCTTTGGCACAATGACTCTACATCTACAAAGAGTTTCTATAGACTTTTTGTTGTTGATGTTTGTGCTCACAGTTATAATTCTATTCACCTAGCTTTCACATATGTGGGTGTTTGGTTTTGCTGATGAGCATTTAAGATGATGTTTATATATTCTGGTTTTGCACAGATGTATCTAGGGATTTAAAGCATGGGGATTTCATTATGTTTCTCTTAATGACTAGATATTTATTGACTAGATTAATTAACACATTTTATATTCTTAGGCACAAATATCTCCATTGTCAATGATTTAGTAATTTCATGGGACACATCGGAGTCATTCATTAGGGTACATCATTACCTTTCTGGAACACAAAAATGATTCTAAACTGTTGTTGCTGGAAAACCGCACTAAATTAGAGACTTTGGGAGAAATCATGAATAGTTTATTTTTGTGTAACTAAATCTCAGTAACACACATGAAAGGCGATGATATTGGCTAACTTAAACGTCTTCCCCTCTGAACGTAATAGAACATGCTGTTGTATCTGTGTTTTAGGAAGCAAAAAGAAAACAGAAACCATTGGACCATAATTATGGGAATCAGCAAAAGAGAGTCCAGTTGAACTTAAAAACAGCTGATTTCAACTCATAGCCTGGTTTAATTCCCGTCTGAATTCATTACACACCAGATAGAGTCTCTGCATCTCATAAAAGTCTCAAATCCTTCCCTTGGAGAGCAGGAACCAATATCATTGCTGACCTATTGACTGACAGATACACGCCCCAGGCTGACCATAGTTCATTAAAAATAGTATGCATGTGTTTCTTTATGTCATCATTTTATTGAACCCCAAATGTTCATTGCGAGTTCCGAGGCTAGAAGGTTAAATTGCTGATATTGCAGAAGTTCCCTAACTTCTCTGGAAGTTATTCTCCATGACCTCAGGTTTGGCTCTTTGAGGTAAACCTCAGGCATGGGCATTTTTAGCACATTCTGCCTTTGAGAAGCAGCCTGTGAAAACTGATGCTCACAAAACATCACACTCCCAATTGCTCACTGCCACCCTCCACCTCATTTGTTGCCAATAGGCAGGTTTTAATGTGTCAGTTCACAAAGCTCTCAGGAAGCTGCTGTCACTTTTCATTTTTGTCACTGTGAAGTTAGTGGATGTGCTCAGTATCAGCTGCCCTTTGTGGGGTGGGGCGTGGGCTTTACGTAAGCTGGCGTGAGACATGTGGGTACACTGTCTCAGCAATTTGGGAAATTAAAAATGTACATTTATATATATCGGATGCGCTTTATACCCAAGGGCTCCCATTCTCCTGATTCTATCCTAGATCAGGGACTTGAATCTTTCTCCCAGTCAGCACCCCCACCACCTGTCCCTTTAGACTCAGTGGAAGCATGGGCATGGTGACACAGCATTGAAGAAAAAGGTGCTTTCTGCTCAAAGATGCACTAAGCATTTTGTAACCTCATTATGTAAATGCATTACCCTAATATACTGATTCTTCTCTTGTTCAACAGAGCCCTTAGACATGAGACAACCTACTACAAACTCAGAATATTCATCAGAATTCTTTTATCCATCTACTTATTAGGAAGGATTTTAGAGTTCCTACTATGTGCCTGAGGTACAAAGATCTAGCGTAGGCCATTTCAGAGATTCAGATCCAAGGCAAATTACGTTACGTTTTCTTACAATGATACCCTTCTCTCCCCAATATTTTTTTACTTAGGCAACATTAGGCTAAAGGTAACTTCTAATGTGAGATGAAAGAAGAGTAGCATAAAGATAACTTACAGACTGCAAAGCAAATACAAAGATGGGAAGGACTCATTCACATCACATCACCCAACGTGTGCTTTGGGTTTTATGGGGAGCAAAGGAAAGAATGTTCTACAATGACCGATAAAACTTGGGAGTGTTTGGCATCCATTGTGGGGCCTCCACCTCTTTCCCCACATGCACCATTTCTAAGTCACTCCCAGGTATTCAGCAGAGCTCCCCCAAAGAAAAGGCAAGGCAAGGAAGGTCAGCACATAATGTGTGTGGGGTGTCTCAGGTTGGCCTTGAAAGCAAGTGCAGTTCTTCTTAGATGACAAGAATAGGGAGGTTGTTCTTGTCCAGAGGGATCACAACACACAGGGCTCACAGAGTCACCAGGGTCTGAGGAGAGACCAGAAGTCAGATGGGCACAGGTGACAAGAAAGGCCAGGCTGGTAGTGCTGCCTTCGTCTTGTTTCTTCTGCCACTGGGTCCCCATGTTGTCATAGCTAGACCACTAATTCCCCCTTTTGTAGTCTCCATCTTCGTCCTGTTCTCTGCCAGTCCTGATGGGGACTGAGGTATGTCCACAACCACAGCTTCCTTCTCCACCAGGAGTTGCCCACCTAGATTTATGTCACTGTTACAGACCTGGCCCAGATCCTAACATTTATTCATGTTATCCACTCATCAGATCCAGTCCAGTTGGTACCCTTGGAGCAATCCCGGGGTTCACAGGCTCCAAGTTACAGCCTACTTCTTGCTTGGATCCCTGCTCTTCCTCCTATTTGGGGGCTCATGGCTCTGCCTCACTCTTGATGATCACTTCTTCTCCGTGGGGTGTGAGTTTTTACCCCGACCCCTGCCCAGTTGCTGAGATTTTAATTACCATACAGATGGTAATTAACTATCTTTGCAAGATGGTTATCTGTCTCTCCAGTGCTCTAGAGTTTGGGCCACTGTCCCTTGCCATTCTGATTGGGATCCCCAGTTGGTAACCAACTGCCATTTGAACCACAACTGAGATTGATGCTGGTTTAAACACCATTTAAAAGACTTGCTACTGTTCTTTACCTGTTCTTCCCAATCCAGCACTCAGCCCCTGGAGCTCCATTATTTCCTACCACTCATTCTGCCCTGGTGGTTCGTTATCTTGCTTCTTGGAGAATCTTCATACGTTGTACTTAAATGCAATTTAACCAATTAGCAAGCATATTTTGTACATGAGAACAATGCTGGTGTCCAATCTCAGCTAATCACCTGTGATGTTAAGATCTGATTTTCTATGTAACAATAATTATAACAGTAACAGTGAATGCTGGGATAATACAATATCTTAGATATGTACTCATTTGGTTCATTGAGTACCACTGCAATCTCCATCTCATAAGGAGGAAACCAAACCACAGAGAAGGTAACTAGTGTGCTCAAGGTTGCACAGCTAGTGAGCCTATGACTGAGTTTGAAATCTAGATATTCTGACCTGAGCCTACGTTCACCATGCTATGCTGCGTCTCTGATGCAGGAGGCCACTTTAGGTTCACAATATAATCAGTGGTCGACTTTTAGGATAGTTTTGGAACTGTTCACATAAAATATTTCTGTTAGAATTACTACTAACTGAAGCTAAATTAGGCTTGCACTCTGCATAACACACATAACACACAACAGCATACATGTAAACCCACACACACCATGACACAGACAAGTACTTAACCTCTCAGTTCACGAGTGATCAATTTGGGCAATAGTTTTGGAGCGAAAAACAAACACTATACAATATATATGAAGGGATTATCACAGAGCACGGCACATTGTTAACATTGGATAACATGTTATTAATTATTCTCAATGCATCATACATCTGTATTATGAATTAATGTGCAGTATCCCCATACTACTATCATAGAGAGAATAGCTTATAAAAAGATATGGGAGAAATGTTAAGTGCTCCCTTGTCTTTGGCTATCCCCCTAAAATGCTTTACATGACAATTTCTCTATGTGTAAAACGGATGCTGAAATTTTGTCTCTTTCAACATCACAAAAACGTTGAGAGGTAAAATAAAATAATCTGCAAATTAAAGCCCTTGAAATAGGCTATTTTAATAAAATACTAGAAGAGTTTCTTTAAAAGCAGGTTATATTTCATACTACTACCTCTAGGCACTCACTAGAAATATGCCATTTTGAAGTAGCTTTTATCAGCAAGAACTAGCATGTCCAATAAAGGGCATGGGATTATTCTTAAGTACATAAGAATGGAACCTCCTTCCCTCTCTCTCTCTCTCTCATCCGTGTATCTGTCCAGGTCCAGCTTCACGGTGGATTTGTACAATCATACAGGGCCTCCCACTTGAAAATCTCTCTGCTTGCTCTGCTGTCACTGTTTTGAAATGATTCATTTATGAACAAGGGACCCCGCATCTTCATTTGTCATGACCACCCACGAATTAGGTAGCCTTTATCTTCAGTCTGTGATGGGACCTATCTCATAATATAGAGTTGATTCACTTGGGGGGCAACTTCCCTGTGGGGCCTACTGACCCCCTACAGTGGGGCTCAAGCTAAACTCTGAACAGAGAAGAATTAATAGCACATTTCCAGTAAAGATTCACTATTACCAATTAGACACCCACATCCTGGCAAAGCAACTTAGTGAAAAACGAAGTGAGGTTCAATTCTGTGGATGGAGAGGAGAGGAGAGGGATCAGTGTCAGAAGTACCTGCCTCCATCAGGGAGGATGCCCGTGTCCAGGATCTTGGGTCCTAAGAGCATCTCCCATGTTCAGCAGTCCCGTGCTGGGACCTGTGGGGTGAGAGCTGAGGGCCTTGCAGGCTCCCCCTCTCCAAGTCCCTTGTCGTGGGCGGGACCACACACCCTCCTCCAGCCCACGCCCCTCGAACATGGAGTTGCACTAGACATTTCTTTTTTTTTAAGATTTTATTTATTTGACAGAGAGAGAAAGAGAGAGATCACAAGTAGGCAGAGAGGCAGGAAGAGAGAGGAGGAAGCAGGCTCCCCACTGAGCAGAGATCCCTATGCGGGGCTCGATCCCAGGACTCTGGGATCATGACCTGAGCCGAAGGCAGAGGCTTTAATCCACTGAGCCACCCAGGTGCCCCAGCACTAGACATTTCTTAAAACAACTTTACTGTGTAACACAAAACAAAAAGAAAAAGAAAAGCAAAAACAAAAACACAACGTTGTTGTAGTATAATTCACACACTATAAAATTCAAAGTTTACAAGTCGGAGCCTCTTTAATAAATTCAGAGTTGCACAATCATCACTATAGTCAATTTTTCAACTTCTCTGGAAGAAATCCCATACCCATTAGCAGCCGTTCTGCAGTCCTCCTCCACCCCCACACAGCCCCTGGCAACCACTAATCTACTCTCTGTCTCTATGGATTTGTCTGTGCTAGAGATTCATACAAATGGAATCATACAATATTTGTCCTTTAGTGTCTGGCCTACTTTACTTAGCATAATGTATTTAAGGTTCATCCTTTTCGCATCATCCATCAGTACTTCATTCCTTTTTATGGCTAAATAACCTTCCATTGTATGGATATACTGCATTTAATTTACCCATTCATCAGTTGATGGACATTTGAATGGTTTCCATTTGGGGCCAGTATGAATAATGCCGCTGAGAACATTCGTGCCCAAAGTTTTGTGTGGTCCTATGTTGTCATTTTTCTTGGGTATATACATAGAAGTGGAATTGCTGGTTCATATGGTAAAGCCAGTTATTTTTCTCCACCTCTACAAAAAGAAGATCCTGCTATCAATACCACTCAAACCAAACCAGACATTGGATATGAAAATCCCTAAGGCTCCAAATTAGATAGCAGTGAAATCTTTTATATTTAGATTCGAAGCTGGGAGTCAGATTTGCTGGAATAGCCATGGCATAAATGGCTTTATAATTAAGTAAACAAACCCAGGAATGGTAACATCTCTTTGCCCTCCGGCACAGAGTAGATAATCCAGGATTTTTGTTCTACCTCTGCCAAAAATTGCATTTGGCATCAACTCAGAATCATACTCTCTCTTGAGACACTTTGAGAGATCTGGCCTGGGAGATATTTATAGAAAATTTGCAGAAATAGTTGTAGAAAAAAAAAATTAACTGTGTCCCTGTGTATGTGACTAGGACAGTTTCAGGAGAGAGAGTTTTGGGAGGTGCCATTGCCCTTCAGACCTCCCCACCCAATTCAGATATTGAAACCTACAGCCTGGAGAGGTACTAGGAGGTGGGGGCGTGGGAGGTGATTAGTTCACGAAGGTGGAGCTCTCCTCAACGGGATTAGTGTTCTCATAAATGAGTCTCCAGAGAGCTAGCTTGCTCCTCTGCTGCCAGGTGAGGATACAAGATACTTGAGATGGAAAAGGGCCCTCACCCCATCACGTTGCACCCTTATCTTGGACTTGCAGCCTCCAGCACCGTGAGAAATAAATACCTGTTGTTTATAAGCCACCTAGGCCATAGCATTTATAGCAGCAAGAACTAATATTGGGGGGGGGGGAGTTTCATTTAAGGGAAGAAGTTAGGAAAAATAATCCGAAACACAGATTACCTGAATAGATTGGTAAAATGGGTGTTCCGATTCAGTAGACTTAAGGAAGAGACTTCAGTGCTCCATTCCTAGCACAGTCCTAGGCGATGTCATTGATGCTTGTCCGTTAAATCACAGGTTGAGTAAAAGGGACCCTGTGGCAACAGGAGGACATGCTAGTGACATGACTCCCTTGACTCTGCGTGATTCATGGATGCCAACTTGCTGCCCCAAATTTGACTCCCGTGTGGTTTTCTAGGTAGAATCAAGTGTAGTGGGGCCAAATATCCCACATCTAATCCACTGATGGGAGAGAGGGACGACACGGGCACCGGAAGCCCGGTCCTCCTCTTGCAGAATCAGCAAATCTCATGGGGTCTTTCAGTACCAGTAAGCTCAACAACTCGATTAAGTGGTAACGTATTTGAAAGTCGGTCAGTTTCCTGGTGCAGTGAAAGGCCAGGGTCAGACCAGGAATGAAGAATAATTGAAAATAAAACTCAAAATTGTACTGTTATCTCCTGAAAAATATGAAAAGGGGATTTAATTTAAAAGCTACAGAAAAAAAAAAAATTAAAATGCTACTTTCCCAACCATCCTCTCAGTGTTCTAGATGCAACACAATAGCTGGCAAGATCTTTGTTCTCGTATTTCTCATGACTCCAGGTCTCTCCCAGTCTTGCCCGTAGAGACTCTCTTTTTTCTTTCTCCATCCTTCCCTCTGAGCCAGGTTTTAGTCGGGTAGATCCCACTTCTCAGACTTTAAAGGGCATGGGGATCGCCTAGGATCTTGCTAAAACAGATAGGTCAGGAGTGGCCCAAGAATCTGCATTTCTAACAAGCGTCTAGGTGAGCTAACATGTGCCACACTCTGAGGGACAAGAATGTGGATTATCTTAGCCCCTCTGCTCCTTTAATCCCCCCTCTTAATTCTCCTCCTCCTTCAAATTAGTAGGTAACAAGTGCTGATTGAATAAACTAAGCAATTCTTAGTTTTATCACTTATAGTAGTGATGACAATGAA
The DNA here is from genome assembly GCA_028533885.1 of Nasua narica. Classification (NCBI taxonomy): domain Eukaryota; kingdom Metazoa; phylum Chordata; class Mammalia; order Carnivora; family Procyonidae; genus Nasua; species Nasua narica. Next base: position 31,951,798 of record CM052797.1, on the reverse strand, counting down.
GGTTCCTTTTCCAAGGTCGGATTGAAGATTACATTTAATAGTGTTACAGGGAAGACCTAGCCCATGTGCCTGACACTCAATAGACACTAAAGAAATATGCCTTTATTTTATCCCACTTTCCTAGGTTCCTTATGCAACTCTAGGCAGGCAAGTTTTGTTAAGCGCAAGGGGGCGAACAAACATTCATAATTGATATGAGCAGATATCCACAAGCCAGACTTCTCCCAATTAAAAAATGCGCTTTTTATTAAAACAGAAGCATGGACTATACAACGACTCATTGTGGGAAAATGTAATCATCCTGACTTAGAAACTGCATGAATTGGGGGTGACATCCTTTTGAATCCAGGCCATCTAAAATGAGATCAAGATTTTAGAGAAACCCAAAGGCAAGGGGCCTCGCCAATCTTTATTCCCCATCAAAGATTAAGCTATCAAAGACTAAGGTAAGAACAGTCAGATGCTACCCACACAACTTCTAGCCCTCTGCCTGAAGGTGGGTTCTTCAATTATCTGAGTGATTCTGAGCCCCGGGCTGACTTGGCTTTGTTCATGGTGGGCGGACAGAATGACAAATGGGGTGCCTGGCTCTGTGGAGTGGGGGTGGTCTACAGGCCTGAAGAACTTCCTTGCCAGGGAGATGTTCTGACCCCTATTTTATGCTTCCTCAAGGCAGAAAAACCAGAGACCTTGGTGACACCCAGTCGTGGGTCTAATTTCATCAGGGACACTGAGGATTGTGATTCTTATATTATCTGATAGAATACAAAAAGTCAAACTAGTGTAATTTCCAAACAAAGAGGGACTTTGAACAAGAAAGTTGCAGACATTACACATTCTCATTCCTCATCGCACTCTGCCGTCCATTTTCTGGGAAAGAGGCGTACAGATCATGGCGTAACTTGCTTAGAACAATAGACAATTGTCACAGTCTATTAATTCCATCTGCTACTGACGGGAAGGAAAAATGGTTACATGGTGAAGTCAGAGGGTCTCAGGAACAGAAGGAGACTTTCCTGAGGGTCTCCCGCAATACCGATGTATAAATGGAAGCGTGATGTAAAGAAGAGAACCAGAGCCATTCTTGGCCTCTGGGTTATCAAGGTCTCAGTACCATCATACTTTTTGTAATCTGAGGCCACTCTTTTATTTAAAAAAAAAAATATTTTTTCAGTTGAGAACTGTGCTTGGATCTGCAGTATTAATATGGATGATGGAAAAGCAGAGGAAAGCAGGGAGGGACTTTTGCTTGAGAGTGACATGATATTATCAAGCTAGTCCTAAACCAGAGAGAAGGATAATACCTAGATATTCTTAGGTTTTTTGATAACTCCTAAACCCCTCTGTTTTTTGCTGTAGAAAAAGTTCATATAATTTAGGAGTATTATTTAGATGATCTTACCTTACCTGGTTCATCTCATGAAGTAGCCCTGATTGGGAGTCAGGACTCCTGACTCAACTCTGTGCTCATGTGGTCTTAGGTAAGTAGGTTGAACACACCAGGCCTTTGCCCCTGAGAGAGAGAGAGATTAGCCTGTATTGGCATTTTCCAATGTGTACTGTGTGAAATAAGTGTTAGGCAAGAATAGGATTCATACGAAGCAGGTGAACATAGGGGAAGGGAAGGAAAAAAATAAAATAAGATAAAAACAGAGAAGGATGGGGCACCTGAGTGGCTCAGTCGTTAAGCGTCTGCCTTTGGCTCAGGTCACGATCCCAGGACCCCGAAATGGAGCCCCGCATCGGGATCCCTGCTCAGCGGGAAGCCTGCTTCTCCCTCTCCCACTCCCCTTGCTTGTATTATCTCTCTTGCTGTCTCTCTCTTTCCTGTGTCAAATACATAAATAAAATCTTTTTTTTTAAGATTTTATTTATTTATTTAACAGAGAGAGAGAGAGAGAGATCACACGTAGGCAGAGAGGCAGGCAGAGAGAGAGGGGGAAGCAGGCTCCCCGCTGAGCAGAGAGCCCGATGTGGGGCTTGATCCCAGGACCCTGAGATCATGACTGAGCCGAAGGCAGAGGCTTTAACTCACTGAGCCATTCAAGCGCCCCCATAAATAAAATCTTAAAAAAAAAAACCACAGAGAAGGAGGCAAAGCACAAGAGACTCTTAACTCTAGGAAATAAACAGAGGCTTGCTGGAGAGGAGGTGGAAGGGGGGATGGGGTAACTGGGTGATGGTCATTAAGGAAGGCACTTGATGTACTGAACACTGGGTGTTTATGCAAGTGATGAATCACGAAATTCTACTCCTGCCACTAATAATAGGGGGTACACAATGTAATACCCCTATGTTCATCACTTTATGTTACCTAACTTGAATTTAAATAAAAAATTTAAAGAAGTAGGATTCATTGATCTAATAAATATGGATAGGGTTAGTTTTCTTTGTTACAGGACTTCTGAGTCCTTGATATGCTAATATATACCAGAACGCTCCAAAAAGAGGCCAGAATATGCTGTTTCCTAAAAATATTTAATCACAGATCCCCTCTCCTTCGGCCCTCCCCCGTGTTAGTAGGATTTTTCTAGGAATTGCATGAGAAATGAACACGTTTTGGGAAATGATGATCCAAATAATTTCTGAATTTTAATTACCTCATAGTTATTTTGAAAGGATACTGGATTCTGCTTCTCACATTGCCAACCTAGAGAACATTGTCAGGAACTTCCCACATGCATTTAAAAAATTGCATTCCTCTTTGCTTTTTCATTGACATAATATGAATTTGATGTCAATCATGAAAGCATGAGCGAACCCAATACCTTCATGTAGTACATCTGAAGTGAAGTATTCACGCTCTTGGGATTGCTCTATTAATTCGTTGATCGGGGGAATGTTTATGTGATTTAAAAATTAGCTCCAAATGTACTTGAGCCAATGTTTTAGGCTGCCTTCAGAACACATCATATTGATCTTAAGCTGATTGCTCAAAAACTTCTTTTGAAAATGGTCCAGGAAAAGAGAATAGACTTTGTACCGGTTCATTCAAGTGGCATATGCAGAGTACACCGAAGTTCATTATAAACCAACATCTTAGTGGATTACAGAAGTGCAGAAGGGTCTACCAAGGGTAATTTCCAGAGAGAAATTATGAGCTATCAATGATCTTTAGAACTTGGGTATTTGTCCTTAGAGGGGGTATCATTGTCTATGCAGAAAGAAGTCCTAGTCACAAACAGGCTATTATAGTAATCCAAGCAGTGATGACTAACCATCTATTCATTTTAATTTCTTGGGTAATTGGTTCCATCTATTAGCAGTCAGCCACATATTTAAAAGACATTTCTCCATAAAAATCTTTCCTCTTGGGTGTGATGGTCAGCTAAGCCAGTAAGCATAGTGGATTTTGCCAGCATCTTATACCAGTGATTTCAGACACTCCAGGGACTGGCCATAAATATTTGCCCCAATAAGATCTACCCAGTTAGTCCTACTATTCTCTGACAAGAATAATTCCAGAATGGTGTACATTTTGCAATTAGGTTTCTTTTATTGTACAACCCAGATTTAGATCATTTACTCGGCTGTATTCATGGTATCGTCAGAACATTGCAGATATCAGTGTAAGATGCCATTTCAGAGAAATAGAGCAGCTGTATCTGTTTTACAGTTTGCAATAAAAGAAGTCCTTTCTGTGAAGAGAGCATGATACTGATTTTTACGTGCCTCTCACATTTCAAACTTGGATTTAGTTGGACTACAAAATATTTACATTTTTCACAACCACCAAGTTCCCGTTTTGACAGATTGAATACAAAGAGATTCCCAACTCTTATTCCGTTTTCAAAAATGTCCATTCTTCTGTATACAGCTGTCCAGTTTCCCCAGCACCATTTATTGAAGAGATGCTCTTCAACAGATGAATGGATAAAGAACAGATGATGGTGGTCCATATATACCAATGGAATATTACTCAGCCATCAGAAAGGATGAATACCCAACTTTTGCATCAACTTGGATAGGACTGGAGGAGATTGTGCTAAGTGAAATAAGTCAAGTGGAGAAAGGCAATTATCATATGGTTTCACTTATTTGTGAAACATAAGGAATAGCATGGAGGACATTAGGAGAAGGAAGGGAAAAATGAAGGGGGTGGGGAATCAGAGGAAGAGAGGAACCATGAGAGACTATGGACTCCGGGAAACAAACAGAGGGTTTTAGAGGGGAGGCAGGTAGGGGGATGGGTGAGCCTGGTGATGGGTATTATGGAGGGCATGTATTGCATGGAGCACTGAGTGTTATATGCAAACAATGAATCATGAAACACTACATCAAAATCTAATGATGTACTGTGTGGTGACTAACATAACAACAAAAAAAATGTCCACATCCCTCACCCTCTTCTTCCTACCACCATCTAATCATCTACATTTTGGAAAAACAATCCGAGGCTAAATCTGAGGCTAAATCTGAAGCTAAAATGTGCTATCATGTTATCATGGGAAAGAAGATTTAATTGATATCATTCCTGAAGGGATAACAAAAATCTGTTTCAAACTGACAAAAAGCAACACATTGTAGTCCTCTGTTGCTAAAATTATACCACATTCACCTGAAAGGTGTGTGATTCATGTAAAACTCACTTTATAGACTTAAATGCTTATCACCTGAGACCACCCTCTAAGATCATAAAACATAGTTAAAGGGAAAAAAAGAGGGTGGATTAATTATCTACAAGAATAGAGCAAGGGAATAAAATACTTTGTTTCATTCTTAAAGGTTCAAGTTTCATTTCAGTGAATTTAACAGGTTGTAAGAAATTATTTTTTGTTTTGAGTTTTAAGTTAATTATGAAGGATTTCAACCTCCCCAAATAATACAATAGCATTTACATATAAATAGTCAAAGGAAACTTATGTTACATTTTTCTATATTTTTTCTGGTCTGCCTTTTTAATAGAAATACCATGTTATAGATACCTTCAGGCATCTTCCCATTCTCCCCCTCCTGCCCTCCACAATAGCAGCTCCTGTCTTGAATTTGATATGCACTACTACAATGTGTATTGTGAAGTTTTCAGATACCTACTTTTGCTTTCTTACCTAAATGTTGTATTACTCTATGTCCTTCATATAAAACAACTTTATTGAGATATAATTCACATAACATGTAATTCATCCATTCAGAGTGTGCACTGTAATGACTTTTAGTGTATTTACAGATATTTACAACCGCCACCACAATTTTATATTTATTATATTTAGTCACCTCAGGAAGGAATCCTGTGCCCTTTAGCTATCAGCCCTATCATTCCATCAATCTTCCCCTGCCCTCAGTTGCAAGCGATCACTACCTATTCTAGCTATTCACTACCTATTTCCTAGCAATGGAACCATATAATACATGTTTTTTTGTGACTGGCTAATTTTACTCCAGATAACATTTTCAAGATTTGTCCTTGTTGTAATATTCCACTGTATGGACATACCGCAATTACCCATTCATCAGCTGATGGACATACGGGTCATTTCCCTCTTTTGGCTATTATGGACGATGCTGTTATAAACATTCGCACACATATTGTTTTGTGGACAGCCGTTCTCCTTTTTCTCAGGTGTATTTCTAGGACACGGTTTTGACACATGGAGATCGAGCTGATTGGGACTGCCATACAGTGCTATGTTGCATGAATAAACCTTGTTTTACTTCCCTCTTCTCTGGCTAATGGATAATTTGGTGATTTGTTCTCTTTGTCTTCTGCTTGCAGTGCTGCAGTGGTGTCCTTATATGTGCTCCCTTGTGCAGACTTAGGGACTCAAGAGAAGACCTCTATAGGTGGAGGATGGGCACCTCTGTAACCTTTCTAGATGTTGTCAAACAGTTCAACATTGAGGCAAACATGTTCACACTTATTGACAAGACATTCTTTTTTTTTGAGAGAGAGAACGAGAAAGAGAGAGAGGGAACAAGTGCAGGGGGGAGTGGAGGAGAGAATCTTAAAGCAGTCTCCATACTCAGTGCAGAGTCTGACATGGGGCTCAAGCCCACAACCCTGAGATCATGACCTGAGCCAAAATCAAGAGTCAGAAGTTCGACTGACTGAGCTACCCAGGGGCCCCAAGATAAACACTCCTATTTCTTCACATTTTCCCAAAATGCAATGTTTTCTGACAACTCTTTTTTTGCCAATGCCCTGAGGATAAATTGGTGTTTCATTAGTTTGCTTCAATGTGCATTTTTCCGTTATTAGCAAAGTTGAGCATATTCTTGTGTTTACTGGTTCTTCCCATTGGCTCTGCGGTGAATTGCCATTTTATAGATTTTTGTTTTCTACTAAGTTATAGTTTCTCTCTTGTTAATTTGTAAGATCCTTTTTAGATATTAGTTTTATATCTGTTAAAAAGAAATTGCAGATATATTCTGATCTAAAGTGTTTATCCAACTTTTTAAAAAGTTTTCTAAATTTTTATTTTTTTCTCCAGTTTTATTCAGATATAATTGACAAATCATCATTTAAGTAAGGTGTAGAATGTGATGATTTGACACACATAGTGCAAATAATCACCATGATAGGATTAGTTAGTATATCCATCACCTCACATCATTTCCATTTTATTTTGGTGGTGAGAACATTTAAGATCTACTCTCTTGGCAACTTGTTAACTATAGTCACCATGCTGTGCATTACATCCCCAGAATCTAGTCATCTGATAACTGAAAGTTTGTACCCTTTGACTGACATCTCCCTATTTCCCTCACCTCGCAGCCCCTGACAACCGTCATTCTGCTTTGTTTCTGAGTTCAGCTTTTCTAGGTTTCACATATGGGTGAGATCATTCATATTTGTTTTTCACTGTCTGACATATTTCACTCAGCCTAATGCCCTCAAAGGCCATCCATGCTGTCACAGTGTTTCCCAACTTTTTAAAAAATATTTATTTTTATTTATTTTAGGGAGAGCAAAGAGAAGGGCAGAGGGAGAGGGAGAAAGTCTTACGCTGAGTCCTGGCTGAGCGCAGATGGAGCCCAATGCGGGGCTTGATCTCAGGACTCTGAGCTAACAACATGAGCTAAAACCAAGAGTTGTAAAATACTTTTCATTACACACTGGTTTTAATTTTTAAGATCAAGTTTATCAGTTTTCCTTCATAACATATGTTTTGTCTTAGTTTAAAATTATTTCCTTTCACAATCTTACATTAGTCTCCTATACTTTTTTCTGAAATGCCAGGTTTTGCTTTTTTACATTTAAGTCTGTAATTCATTTGGAACTGTGTGTGTGTTGTAGTGAAATAAGTTAAAAATTCAGTTTCACCTTTTTTTTTTAAAGTTATCTATTTAGATATCTAATTGTCTTAACATCATATATTAAATAGACTGTTCTTTCCTCATTCGTGAAATGTCATTTTTGTCATACCCTGATATTGCATATATATGTGTGCCTGTGTGTGTGTGTGTACATATGGGGGAAAAGGAGGGAAGGGAGAGACTATTTCTGGGCTCTTTATTCTCTCTGATTATCTATCAGTATGATAAAACCACTTTATTTATTTTAACTTTATAGAAAGTCTTGTTATCTGAGAAGGTAAAACCTTCCTCTTTCCCCTCCTCTTCTTTATCTTCAAAATTATCTAGGCTATTCATGGTCTTTTGTTACCCCATATGTATTTTAGAATCATATCACAATTGTTAATGCACACTTGTTAAGTTCCAGAAAAAGCCTGCTGGTGTTTTCTTATAATTGTATGAATTAAGATTAATTTGGAGAAAATTGATTAACTTTAGACTTTGGTGAGATAAGAACACAATCTAACATTCCACGAGTAGCCATTAAAAAAAAGAAACAGAAAAAAATAGATATAGAACATGTAATTTCTAAACCAGTCCAAAGCAAAAGGAAATAGAGAAAACCCAATCTAGTCTACTATTGACATTTTCACACTCAGATAAACCATCTTGGAGGCATGGAGGGCCTGGACTTGTATGCGACACCTTCTCTCCAAAAGAGCAAACATTAAACGATATCAAAAAAACAAAAAAACCCCAGATCTGTTATAACCATATCAATATTAGCAAAAGGATGCAAGACACAAAGCCTTACCAAGACTGAAAAAGACCATAATTTTATGATAAAAGGAAATATTTACCAGGAGTAATGTATATGTTATATGTATCACTGATTTGTAATCCCAGCGCGAGATCAAAATATACAAAAGAAAATTGGCAGAATTACAAAGAGAAAATAACAAATAGACAATCATATATATCGTTTCCTTTTCAAATCCAGCTGTGCTTTTACTTAGTGCCTAGTGATTATCTTGGGGTATGCACGCACACACGCACACATATATCTTTAGTGTTTTTTGAGTATTCTTCTATTCTCTTCCACATTCTTATCCTGTCACTCTAGTTTCTGGCGCTTTAATCCTACTGTATCTGCTGACTCTTGCCCACGGTAGATTGACTCCTTGAGTATTTATAATGATTTTCTTTGTAGGCTCATCTTTAACAGACATGCTCTCCCTAGCCCCACCCCATCCTGGAAATCCCCATGTCTTGGGCTATGAGACCAGAGAGGTGCATTTGCTTCGGCCAAGTACCTCAGAAGTATCACCAGCTTTCAGACTATATTTTGTGAATTTCTTGGTGCAGGGGCTCTTGGAAATGGCCTGGTATGGATTTGGATGCCTGAACAACACAAGATATAGGTAGGGTAACCGATGGTCCTTGTTTGCCTAGAATGGAAGGGGTTTCGAGGATCCAGGACTTTCAGATTTAAAACCGAGACGGTCCCAGGAAATCTGTGATATATGATCATCCTAAGTAAAGGCCTGCTTTCAATTTCTTTCCCCCCGGGAGGAATGCTTTTCCCACCCAAATCTCAGGCAGAGCCAGATAAATTTCTAAGTCACCCCCCTAACAAGGATAGTATCTTCAAGTCCACCCTTCCAATGCAGTTGCCACCCTTGGAAGCTCCCAGCTTTATTCCAGAGTCTTGGTTCCTACTCCCTTCTCACCTGCTTCAGAGACCCTGTCTCCTGTTCCTGCACAGACATCCCAGCCCCACGTTGGCCCTTCTGATCCATTAGCTTGTGTGTCTTGTTTTAGCTCCACCTTAATTTCAGGCCATTGGGTGTTCCTCTTCTTCCTCGTGAGCTCACTGTGCGTTCAGACATTTTATTTTGTTATATTTTGCAGCCTTTTCTGTCTTTGTAGTTGGAGAATGGTCATGTTATCCTCATCTGCCATCTTGCCAAGACCAGAACTCCTCCCATAACACATTTTTACCACCCTGCCTGGCCCTGCACAACACAGCCTGTAACGTCCCTAAGTACAGAGAGTTCTAAATCATTTGAGTGGATAGGTTTGCCAAAGAACAGACATTGGATCATTTGTGTCTATTGGTAAGGGTTCTCCAAAGAAACAGAACCAACAGGCTATATATAAGAAGGGGTTTATTATAGGAATTGGCTCACACAATTATGGAGGCCCAGAAGTTCCACAATCTGCTGCCTATAATCTGGAGAACCAAGAAAGCCAGTGGTGTAATTCAGCCTAAGTCCAAAGGCCTGAGAATGGGGACCAATGGTGTTAAGTCCTGGTCAGAATCTGAAGGCCCAAGAGACTGTCCTAGAGCAAAATAACATGGGGGTCCCAGCTGAAGCTAAAAGAGCAAATTCACCCTTCCCCTGCCTTCTTGTTCTATTCAGGGCCTAGACAGATGAGATGCCGCCTACCCACATCAAAAGGGGCAATCTTTTTAACTCTACCAATTCAAATGCTAATGTCTTCTGGAAACACCCTCACAGACCTGAGGGTGAAATAATACTCTACCTGCTATCTGGGCATCCCTTAGCTCTGTCAAGTTGACATATAAAATTAACCATCACAGCATGATTCACCATTTCTATAAATTATTTCTAAAACTATGCTGTGCAGTAGAAAATATATTGTTTAGTAAAACGGATACAAGAAATTCTTATTTATGGCCTTGGTAGTCACAAGAAATCATGCAAACAGTTTGACCAGGGATGTATCAGCAAGGGGATTTTTTTAAAAAATCCCAATATTGATCAGTTCTCCAGCTCCTCGTGTATTTTGCCTCCCACCACTGGGACAATGACCTGTGGCTCAGTCAAAACTGGCCCATTTGGAACTGTTGGTTCAGGAAAAGGTAACCCACCTAGAAGGAAAGATGGATGCAAAGTGCACGTGGACCTTAATGGTATAGAAAAGTTCTTCTGCAAGATGCACATATCCTCACTAAAAATAACAGAGGCTCCCATTGCTACAGTAACCGGACTTATTCCGTGAACAGAAAGAACATATTGCTTTTCTAGAAATTGGAAGAAAGGAAAAAAAAATCTTGAAAATAAGATAATCTCATCAAAAGTAGGTCTCTGAGACTGCAAAGGTTTCAATGTGAAAAAAGATAAACCTAGAGAAATAAATAATAGGTACCATGTGTGTTGCTGTTCTAGTCTTGATCATTCTACATATCCTGAGATCTTGAAATTTTGAGCACTGGAGTCAGGTCATGTGAATAAGTAAGCATGTCTCACTTTTATCTCTACCTTTGGCAGACAGGGCTTTGCTCCTGAAAGATGTCATGGAAGGGTGGATAAATGGCATTCAGGAGGGTATTTGGCTTTTGAAGCCGAACCAGGTATGCTGGTTACATAATCAACAGCCATTTACTCTTCCCTGTTCACAAATCTAGAATTTCATTCAGGGTCCTATCTTTGCTCCAGGTGGCTGTGGTAAAAATCCCGAACATCTCGGTCAATCACTACAGTCCCATTTTCCTAGCCAGTAAGTGGGAAAGGGTAGGAAATGTGATTGAGTCATTGAGAACTAAAAGGAAATCTGGTGGGAATTTTTTTTTTTTTTTTTTTCTGGTGGGAATTTTTTAGCAAAGGAATCCTTCTTTAAAAAAAGACAAACAATAGTAAACAGTGCTCTCCCTTGACTGGACTTTGTTGTTTGCCAATAATGTTTGTAGTCTTGGAAGTCAGAGTTTGTCAAAGACAAGGCTGCTATGCTGACGTTGGAATAGTGGAAAGAAGAAGGAACCACGGTCTTGGTGTCCTTGAGTAGCTTTATGGAGCCCTCCTAGAGCCATCTGATGCTAGGACTTCTTGTTATATAAGGTTATAGTTGTCCTTACTGTTGAAGCCAGATGAGGTGGGATTTTCTGTTATTTATAACCCAAGTCGTTCTAATTGAGACAATAGCAATCTTCAAAGGTCTTGGCTTAATCACCACTCAAATGGCCCTCATAAGATTTGGAGGACAGGGGCAGAAAGGCTTTGAGAGGTCTTCTAACTTCCCAGACAGCCTAGTGTGGGGAGGGATGATAGATGCGAAAGAGAAGGCTGGAGGGTGTGACATCAAGGCTATTTCTAGCATTCTATCTGAGGTGTGAAAACTCCATTACCCATTTCAGCAGAACCTTCTAACTCTGCTGGAGGTACCCACTAACTGATCGTTCGATGTTCAGGCTTCTGTGGTTTAATTAGTAATGGGGTTCTTGCCTGCATCAAAAGTACAACGTTCTCCATTTTTTTTCTTTTCTCTTGTGGTACAAACACTGTCCAAGATGCTTGACACTGCAGGGAGGATAGAGGAATGTGGAAAATCTGTTTATTTGGCACCTTCACCCCCCTGGCAATGTCAGAATCTAAGAGGTTGCGCTGCTTGTTCTACAATTTGACAAGGGCGGGAGACTTCCTCCAACTTTTCCTGAGTGAATACAACAGTTCTAAGTGACTTATGCCTGCCAAATAAGAACCTGATCTTTCGTTTTGTTTTGCTTGCTTGTTTGTTATTTTCTCTTAAAACTGGAAACAGCTGATGGCCAAAGAGCTCAAGCTTCCAACTGTGAAGCTGTCGTGGACACACTGAGGCAGGTCCGGGGGGCTGCCTGAATTCCAGGGCAGCAGGCAAGAGGGCTACATGAGAATGAAGGTTGTGCTCCAGAATTTCCTTCGTAGGAAGGCTGTGCTCTAAAAGTCCATGCCAAAATAGAAAAATACCCCAAGACCAACAGAGATCCATCCTTCTTTCCTGTTACTCCCTCCAACCAGTTGTAACGACCACAGAAGATATGCCCCATTATCACAACTCTACTGCATCAAGTTTTGCAAAGACTGGAGAGGAAGGGTGGGGAGTAGGAGGTAGGGGGAGTGGAAGGAATATTCCAGAACTGAGCGATATGTATCAGATTGTGCCCAGGAATTATATACAGAGATTCAGAAAATGCTCCCTTAGTATCACTGCTGTCCCTAACTTGCCACTAGTGTTTGTATCTGCAGCAGGGCTGCTGAGTTCGAGATTCACTAGGTGCCTGGACAGGAGCAAGGAGGATGGGAGGGAGGCTAGTCTCTCACCCATTATGATTTTCTCCTGTTCATAATTGGGATGCACTCTGGTAGGGGAGGAAAGTTTGAAAAAGGGTTCAAGGGTCTCCGATTCTTTTTCCAGTTTCAGCTTTCTTTTATGGCAGCCTTAATCAACTGTCCTTTGTTCTAGTTACGACTTACAGGAGTCCAACCAAATAGTGGGGATTTAAAAATCCAACAAAAAGGTAATCACCCAGAAATCAGATTTAAATCTTCAGCGACGAAATTTGCTTCGTTAGAGAAATAAAAGTGTGGAGAAGCTTTTTTCTTCCAAGTCTACTAAACAGTTGTAGCTGGCACAAACAGGTTTGGGGCTGTTTGCATTGAGTGATCTAAAACCCACCTCGCATGTGGAAACAGGCTATATTTACTTTGATTTCAGAGCTCTCGCAATCACTCAGAAAACCGGAAACAATTCCTCACTCCGATTTGGAAGAATTGATGCTTTTCTTATTAATTGTCAAGGCTCAAAATAACACAAACTTGCTTTTGGTTGGATTCCCAAATACCAACCCCCCCGCCCCCCGGTCAGGAAAATGAGAAGACAAATTTGACATGGAAGCCCAGTGCAGGCAAAAATTACAATGCATGTCACACTGTCATCTTACAAAGTGACTTTTTAAAATAGAAAATAAATAAATAAAGCCAGAAAAACCCCATAGAGACATGTTAATGCCTCAACCTGGAACAATAAAGCTCCGTTAAAAACACTTGCCATTAGCCACCATCTGCTGTCAGCAATTGGGGGTAATCTTTATGTCCTCTTGACAGCTTTGCCTCATTCCTTAGCTCCTTGATGAAACAAAGCGGACAAAACATTTAGGGATGAGGATCCCTACCTTACCTAAGGATCCATTCTGCTGCTTTTCAGGGCTTTGAGCTTGGTGACCCATATTCAATACCCTGATCAGGGTTTTCAAAGCTATGTATCGAATTAGAGAAAATCTGCTAACTGTATTGCCTTCGCCACTCAAAATGCTCGGTGGGCTCACTCCCCCTGATATATTTTGGGATTTGGAAAAATAAGAGAACTCCGTTCTTACTCTGCTCTGATAAATGAGGAAAGCTGTGTGCAGCAACAAGATTCTCTTGATCAGAACGCTTCCAGTGCACCTGCATTTTTCTCCCATTTGAACGTGTGCTGGTAGACTATTTAGTAAATATAATTCTTGTTCGCACCAAAGGTAAACTTTATTTCCTCTTTCTAGAACTGTGGGCTAAGTCTTTAAAAATATCAGCAAGATCGATGTCGGAGTCACATGCTCCCTAACAATTTGGCAAAGAGCTCTTGTGCAGAGAGAGGTACAGAGCAAAGGAAAAAATGCTATTAATATTCTGAGTGCATTCAGACCCCTGTTTCCATCTTTCAGATGTAATCTTACTGTATAAAAGGAATATGACTAGAGCAGAGAATGCGGTGTAGGTAGAATGTGTGAATGACACACACTTGTTGTCCTTTACTCCCTATCGGTGTTTTCCCTATCCAGCTCTCTATGCTGGCACTAAGACGTAAAATGCACTTTGGTTTTTCTAGAATAGTCCTCCAGTTTTTGGACTACATGGGCTTCTTTGAGACAAAGTTCCTATGTTCTTCTGTGAACCTGCTGTTTACGGTAGAGGAAATGGACAGAGGGCATAGAAACAGTCATGGGATAGGTGATTTCTTCAATAGTCTTCAGTCCCAAGGGTAGGGTACCCTGATCCACTCCAATCATGCTTGTTATAGTCATGCCCTGTTACTTCCTTTTTGGCTTCATTTTTGCTCTATCCAGAGCACTCACAATCTATTGGGAAGAAGTTGCTCTAGACACATGAATTATTCAATCTCTTTTCTTTTTACTTCTCTTCTCTTCTCTTCTCTTCTCTTCTCTTCTCTTCTCTTCTCTCCTCTCCTCTCCTCTCCTCTCCTCTACTTTTCTCTCTTCTCTTCTCTTCTCCTCTCCTCTCTTCTCTTCTCTCCTCCTCTCTTCTCTTCTTTTCTCCCCTTCTTCTTTTTTCTTCTCTTTTAAATCTTGCATGTTGTGGACTTCATCCAGACCAAAAATGTCACCCTATACTTGTCTGCCGGTTGTCTAGAGGACTCCAGAAAACCAGTAGACTTTATTCTACTGTGAATGAGAACCAATGCTCTGGGAATTACTGTTATCTTGAAAGATTCCAGTAATAAGCATTTTGCATAGGTATGTGATTTATCCATCAGAACTTTCCTTTATCTACTTGTACCATGTGTGTTCTTTTATAGCAACATGGAGAAATTCCGGAATACCTTTGATAATGAGGGTTTACTGTAATCCCTGTGGTATATCTACTCGGTCTTATGGAGAATAAAAACGGTAGCTCTCCAATGTTTGGAATATTGCTCAAACTCCAAGAATGCTTAGTCTCAGTGCAAATCAATAATCATAACTCCAGAGAGAGAATATGATCAAGTTAATTTTTACCATTCAGTATGAAATACCCCACTTAATCAGAGGTTCACCTCTTGGTCAGCTGGCCTCATTTATGTCCAGACCAGTCACCATTTTCATTAACTTTATCAACATCATCGTCATCCAAAGACTTATTATAGGCCCTGTTATGAGCATTTTACATATATAAACTCAGTTTAATTGTATCAACAACTTCATTATCATTATCCTCATTTTATAAGTAAGGAAACTGAGGAAGAAAAAGGTTAAGTTACTTGCCCAAGGTCGCTCAGCTAATGTTGGAGGAGCCAGAATGTTGGCTCAGGACCCATGCTATTAAATGATGATATATTTATACATCCTTGCTGGCCCTGGCTTATCAGCCATCCCTAATTCAACCACATAGGCTAATTAAGGTGATAATGCTTCAATGTGTCCTATTGGCCTCTTGCAGTGGCAGTTAAATCTTTAATTGCTGGATCATGGGGGAAGTTCTGGAGTCCTTAGGAAAGAGCTGGGGCAGCCTCAAGAGCTATTTTTCAATTGGCAAGGAGGAAGTATTTCACTATGTTAATAACGGGTAGTTCCCAGTGACATGTGCAACCCTCTGAATATGTCTGCATATTCACAGTACTCAAATTCTGTTTACTTTTCCTTAATGGAAAGTCCTGTTTCCTCTAACCACAAATAAAGGTGCCAGTTATAACACCTCTTTTCCAATACATGCACACCATTTCAGTAATGTACCATTTGTACTATTTACTTAGGAGCAAACAATACCTACATGGGGTATCTTTGGAGCCTATATCTAAAATTAGTTTAGATATTAGTTCAGATGAAATTAGATCGATTGAGATTTGTTCAGACAGTGAAGTTTACATGTATAAGTAATTTTCGAAGATTATTATTAAAAAGGAAGAATATGTTCTAAGGACCAGACAGCATCACATTTTGCATTTAAAAAGTATAAGTCTAAGGGCACCTGGGTGGCTCAGTTGGTTAAGTGTCCGCGTTCAGCTCCGGTCATGGTCTCAGCATCCTGGGATGGAGCCCCACATCAGGCTTCCTGCTTAGTGGAGAGTCTACTTCTCCTTCCTCACTCATATTCTCTCTCTCACTCACTTTATCTCAAAGAAGTAAATAATATCTTTAAAAAAAAAAGTGTCAGTCTATTTAACAATCCTGTAGAGCCCAGGCATACTCTAAGTAGAGCCTAAGTGAAACAATGTAGGAATCAAATACAGAAATTATTTACAAAGAGTTCATTTAATGAAATTAGAATGAAAGAATGAATCAGGTATATACAGATGTAAAGCTGAAATTACCACCCAACATTTTAAACACTTGCACTGACTTAAGTGTGTTACTGAATGCAAATAATTCACCCTAAGGAGGAAACTAACTGCTTTAGGAGTGACTACAACAAAACTGAAAACAAATGTTGATCTCAAGCCCCATGTTGTAATCAACTTTTGAATACAAGATCCATAATTATACAAGCGGGAAAATTGACTTGCTCACCTAGATATAAACCCATGATGGCATCTCCTCTCCCCCAAACTGAGGGAGCCATTGTAACTTGGACAAAATGAAACACCTTCTTCTTTTTACGCCTTGTAAGTATCATTAGTCAGGAGTTCAAGGTCCTAACAGAACAAGAGTTTTTAAAAACCACCATGACTACCCAGGGCAGTAAAAGCCATATTTTCCATAGTTTTCCCTTCACCTGTCAAAAAAGATGCTTTGTGGAGATTCTATGAGGTCCTGCAGTAGACAGGATTCTGGTTAATTCCAAGGATCACACAGGAAATTCTTCTGGATATTCTTACAGTTCTGAGAAGACAACTTTGAGGAAGTAAGGAGGCAAATCTCACAGACATGCTACTTTGAGAAACTTCAGAGCCAGTCACCCTCACTGTTTTTAACTGTAATTAACAAGCTGAATGGGGAAGCTCGAAATTGCCTCCAAGTATTAAACTGCAGGGTAATGAAAGGTAGCCTTTCTCATTAAAATGGTCCCAAGAAAGTCTGTTTTTGTTTGTGTCCAGTTCTCCATGAAGCTGATAAGCAGCAGCAATTGTCAAAGATGCCAGATGGAAATAGGTTTGAACCAATTTGACATGGCTGCTCTTCTCACATGCCAAACCTTGACATTTTTCATGTTGTGCCTAAATTATATGCCCAGAAGGACTTAGGTCTTCTCTGATAGCCTTGTACCTTATACCAACTCTAAGTCTTAGAAGAAATAAGGAAAATTTACAGTGTTGAAAATGGCCCCTTTGTGACAATAGTATTGCTCAGCTCACTCTCTACTCCAGTTGAGGGCATTCCCTTAACCCCAAACATCCCGTCCTTCATAAACCACTCCTCCTCCTGAGGATGAGAATAAGGCCCACTCTGATACTATAATCCTGGTTATAAGCTGATGGAGTGGATTTACTATAACTAAAGGGTACCCAAGCTTCAGGTTAAGACTTACTTCCTGACTTTGAAAGACAAAAGTCATTCTGATTGGACATATTCCATTCTTGGGGACTATTTTCTTCTCTCTTTATTAGAACTGCAGTGTTTTAAGTGAGGACAACAATGAATAATGGCCAGGGATAAAGGTAGAATTGATGTGCAAGAAAAAGCTAGCCATCACTTCTGAAACTTCCATTGTCATTCCAAGGCAATTTGAAATAATTTCTATTCTAGGATAGGTGAGAAAACTCTTGCCATAATCCAGCCAATCTTAGGGGCTTTCTTTCCCTCATCCCCTAAAAATTTTCTAGTAAAAGAATCTGAGAAATCCTTCTGGTGGGATATTTGTACTGAATCAAGTCTTTATTATTTGTATTGATTCATGAATCTTTAAGAGGTTGTTCAGTTCAACTAGCTCATTCTACCGACGAAGAAGCTGGCCTCTAAGAGAGTGAGTGATTTACCTAAGATTCCAGTGTGAGAGCATGGAAAAGCTGGGATTCAGCATCAATTCTCAGGACCTGAGTTTATTATGACCCCATCCCTGCAATGCAATTCACCACTTAATAATAATCCAAGTTATAGTAGCAACTTCCAATCCACACTGATAAATAGAGATCTATGTCAGAGGAAGTAGAAGAATCCAGGGGGAAAAGGCTCAGTCTGACTTTGTTCTCTAAGTTCACATATATACTTTTTTCAAATAATTTACATTTATATACTGGGCACAATTTTACATTCAACAGGAGACAGAAGTAGAGTGTGTTTCCAACTTAAGGTTAACTCAGTGTTATAGTCATGATTAGAATTCTGTTGGTAAGGGAATTGAAAACATATGCTTAAAGTTAACAAAAAGATACTCATTGCTTCTTTCAGATGCCCCATGACTCAAGTCTATTCATGATCCAAGACTCTTCTGAGCCATAGACACAGCCATCATATGTCAAGAATAAAATCTGAAGGCTAATTTATTTTGCCAAGCAGTTCAATAGATTATTATCCCAATTAAAAAAATGTATAAATTAGATTTTATTCATGAGAACATCTTATGTAATTGGAAAATGTAGTGTTCAAACTTTGAATTAAGGTCAAATATACATGTAAAAAAGTGCATGTAAGATTTCAGTTTGATGAATAACCACAAACTGAACGCAGTTATATAAGCAAACATCTAGATGAAGAAACAGCACATCACTAGCATCCCCTTTGAAACCCTTTTCAGTCCCTAACAACCACACCCCCATCCCTATTAACCACTCTGCTTTCTTCTACCTGCTTGCGCTAGTATTTCCTGTTTTGTACATAAAAATGGAATGATGCAGTATGTATTTTGGGGTCATGTGAGTTCTTTTGCTCAATCTTGTGCATGTGAGGGTCGCCCACATTGTCACATTTATTTGTAATTGTTCATCTATCCTGCAACTATATCATATCTATTTAACCATTCTATGCTTGTTGGGTACTTGGATAGTTACCCTAAAGATTTTTTTATTGTGTTGAATTGTTTGCAAAAACATTAACTCAAAGGTAACGAACTCACCTTTTAGAAGTATGAGAGCTTTAGAAGCTCACACTAAGGAATTATTTTCCAAAATTTAGCGTATATTTTTCTCTGTGTGTATGCACTTTCGGATTTACTATCCTCCTGACCAACAGTTTCTATTGAGTCTTTCAGTGGTTAGAATGTGAGCCTGACTGTAAGGAGCCTTAACAATGCACGCTCCAGTCAAAATGAATGGCTGAATTATTGTGACATTAGTAGCAGGTAATTCATTTCCCATGTCATTGCTCTTTACCTTCAGCTGGTTAGTCAAGCCTTTTCAAAAACCCCAACTTGTTTGACCTGCTCCCAGTTATAGTCCATTTCAAGCTCTTCTGTATAAAATGCGGTCTTGTCAAAAGGGAAGACACCTGCT
Source organism: Nasua narica (assembly GCA_028533885.1). Lineage (NCBI taxonomy): Eukaryota > Metazoa > Chordata > Mammalia > Carnivora > Procyonidae > Nasua > Nasua narica. The sequence goes on along the minus strand of CM052797.1, from coordinate 31,932,664 downwards.
CCCAGCAGGAGGGTTACTCATCAGCTGCTAAGTCCTTTGTTACAGTGTCTAGCAACGAAATGATCTTTCCGTCTGGAATGTGTCTATCGCCATGACTGCCAGCCTTGGGTTGACTGCCAACCTCTGGTATAAGAAAGAGGCAGAGACACATGAAAGGAGGGTGCTGGGAAATGGATGTTGATGAGTTCCTGATATTGTGATTTTAAAGCTAATTTTCTCTGAAGGAGGACCCTTTTCTTTCTGTGTGTCCTCAGCTAAGTGTACATATTTCTAGGTCTGATTTCTTCTTTTGTGACCCCAATTCCAGCTCATTTACCTCTTCTTACCTATTTAAAATTTTATTTATTTATTTATTAAAGATTTTATTTATTTATTTGAAAGAGAGAGAGATCACAAGTAGGCAGAGAGGCAGGCAGAGAGAGAGGGCCAAGCAGGCTCCCCACTGAGCAGAGAGCCCAATGTGGGCTTCTGAGAAGATTGACTTTATTTCTATCTCCACTGGGTTGTGCTCAGAACTTAGACATAGACAGTTTTCAGGTGGTAGATTATTTTTAAGTCACACAATGGAAAATGTACACCAACATAAAGAGAGCATTTTAATTAAAAATTAAAAATATTTTTCAAGATTACTACTCTCCATTAAGACTCATTTATTTTTCCCCCAATACTTTTACTTTATTTTTTCAGTGTTACAAGATTAATTAATTGTTCATGCACCACACCCAGTGCTCCATGCAATACCTGCCCTCCTCAATACCCATGACCAGGCTTGCCCAACCCCCCACCCCTCCCCTCCAAAGCCCTCAGTTTGTTGCTCAGAGTCCACAGTCTCTCATGGTTCATCTCCCCCTCCGATTTCCCCCCATTCACCCTTCCAGAACTTCAAGATTTCAACTGGGAACTATTATTTGATGTAATTGTTTTGGATGGGATAAAGGACACCGAGTTTGATGCTTTAAAATAGGGTATTGAAGGGAAACAAAAGCAAAAATGAACTTTTAGGACTTCGTCAAGATAAAAAGCTTCTGCACAGCAAAGGAAACAGTCAACAAAACAAAGAGGCAACCCACAGAATGGGAGAAGATATTTGCAAATGACATTACCATGTCATTCTCAAACTCAACGCCCAAAAAAACATAATCAAGTCCAAAAATGGCCAGAAGACATGAGCAGACACTTATCCAAAGAAGACATACAAATGGCTAACAGACACATGAAAAAGTGTTCATCCTCATTAGCCATCAGGGAAATTCAAATCAAAACCACATTGATATAACACCTTTCAGCAGTTAGAATGGCAAAAATCGACAAGGCAAGAAAGAACAAATGTTGGAGAAGTTGTAGAGAAAGGGGAACTCTCTTACATTGTTGGTGAGAATGCAAATTGGTGAAGCCACTTTGGAAATCAGTGTGGAGATTCCTCAAAAAATTAAAAATAGAACTACTCTTTGACCCAGCAATTGCACTACTGGGTATTTACCCCAAAGATACAGATGTAGGGAAAAGAAGGGCCATATGTGCCCCAATGTTCATAGCATCAATGTCCACAGTAGCCAAAATGTGAAAAGAACCAAGATGCTTTTCAATAGATGAATGTATGAAGAAGATGTTGTCCATATACACGATGGAATATTACTTAGCCGTTAGAAAGGATGAATACCCAACTTTTGCATCAGCATAGATGGGACTAGAGGAAATTATGCTCAGTGAAATAAGTTAAACAGAGAAAGTCAATTATCATATGGTTTCACTTATTTATGGAACATAAGGAATAGCGTGGAGGACATTAGGAGAAGGAAGGGAAAAGTGAAGGGGGAGAAATCAGAGTGGGAGATGAACCACGAGAGACTATGGACTCCGGGAAACAAACTGAGGGTTTTAGAAGGAAGGGGGTTGGGGGATTGGTTAGCCTGGTGATGGGTATTAAGGAGGGCACAGGTTGCATGGAGCACTGGGTATTACACGCAAACAATGAATCAGGGAATACTACATCAAAAACTAATGATGTACTTACTATATGGTGACTAACATAACACAATAAAAATAAATAATTAATTTGAAAAATTTTTTAAAGGGTATTGAGAAAGGAAAACTTAACTATTTAAAGGCATTCTATAAATTGTAAAATATGGCACAAATGTAAAGTATTGTTATTTTAATTGACATCCAGGAATTAAATGTTTAAAAATTATCTAAATGTTCTTGGTCTCCAGATTGAGTGTAATCCTAAAAAAGCAGTGACCACCAAACTAAAAAAAAAAAAAAAAAACAAAAAAAAACCCTTCCCATGTAGAAGCTTGGTACTAATCTTTCACTCTGAATTTATTTCCTCAGAAGGTAAATAACCTCCCATGGGCTCCGTCTTTGTATCCTATTTAATTAAAACAACACTAATCACCTACTAATCTAGCTCATTCTTAACCAAGTATTGTATTCTAACAAGTCTGATTGTTGTTGTTTTTTTAATTTGGTTTTCCTCCTCCAGGGAGAAAAAAAAAAGATGAGAAAAGGTAGGTATTGGTTTAAGGTCAGCAAGGAGATTTATGTAAGAAAACTAAAGTACCGGGGGAATCAACTCCATTTAGCCATAAAGCATTTCCCCCTGCAAGCTCAGGAAGGATTCCAATTATTTACAAACAGATAACATTGTGCAGCTCCCCCAGTATTACAGATAAGTCACCAGAAAACAACTAGTTTGACAAAATTGCCCAGTAGCTCATTAACTGTACAGCTCTGCTAAATATCCACCATGGGCATCCCTCTGGAATTTGCTAAGGAGACCGAGGGTGGAATGATTTCCCCACCAGAATTCTGGAAGTCATACAATAAGAAGTAGGAAATGGCTTATATCACTGATGCACTAGTTCTGTCAGTTAAAGGTCTTGTTTTCGTGTGTGTGTTTGTGTGTGTGTGTGTGATTGAGAGAGAGGGAAAGAGAGGTTGTGATAGAGAAAGAAAGAAATAGATGGTAAATATCCAGTAAGAGTAGCAGAATGTTCTGGACCTTCCAACTGTGAATGAATGTTTTATTACAGTCTGTCTAGGAGTAGGTCAGCTTAGTGATCACTAGAGAAAGGTGTCTCTTCTGGTTTTTGAGATTGAAAAGTTGTTTTCTTCATCTTAACGTAGATACATTCCTATTGTTCTATGGCACAGTTGGGAAGGAATTCAGCCATACTAAGCCTGAGACTCTGAGACAAAATAAATGAGTCTAGGGGTGCCTGGGTGGCTCAGTCACTAAGTCTCTGCCTTCAGCTCAGGTCATGATCTCAGGGTCCTGGGATGGGGCCCTACGTCTGGTTCCCTGCTCAGGGGGGAGTCTGCTTCTCCCTCTGGTACTCCCCCTGCTTGTGTTCCCTCTTTCACTGTCTCTCTCTCTCTCTGTCAAATAAATAAATAACATCTTAAAATAAACTAAGTAACTCTAGTTTAGCGATGAATGTTTAAAATCCTACCAAGCAACATTTTTGAAAGTTTTTTATATTCTGCTCCTCTGTGATGCCTTCTCTACAGACATTGAGAGACAACCAGGTCACTTCTATGTTGAGGGTGGGTGGGGGCAGAGTTGGGGGGGCTCTTGGTGAATGATAAAGATAAAGCTCAAAATAAAAATTACAAAAACTGATATAATTTAAAGATTTGCATTTAAGATATCAGCGATTTGAATAACGAAAATACAGTTTAATACAATTGTGTTGTTTTGAGCATAATTAGAGGATTTATTTTAAAATTTAAATTATGGTCACCTACAAGTAGTTTAATCTGGTAATGGAACAAAAGCTTAAAATTATTGGATAAGGTCATCTTCCAATCCTGTTAGTTCATCTCTGTAATTACATATATAAATAAAGTCGTTTGGCGATAATGTCTTAAATCTAAATTCCCAGCAGCCTTGGTAACGGGGGCCCCCATCCACAAGGACCTCTGCTGCTTTCACACCCCTGATAGGCAATCACCTGACTTCATTTCTACCTGTTCATGATGCTGAGTAAGGTCTAAGTGTGGGAAGTGATTTGAGGAAAGAGATGATTCTTACCAGTGGTTCTCAAAGGCAAGTCTCTGAACTGTCACTTGCTTCAGAATAATCTGGGATTCCCATTAGAAATACAGATTCTGGTTTGGTGGTTCAGTTGGTTGAGCAGTGACTCTTGATTTCAGCTCAGGTCATAATCTTTGGGTCCTGGGATCGAGCCCCATGTCAGGCTCTCTGGTCAGTAGGGAATCTACTTTTCTCCTTTTTCCTCTGCCCCTCCCTCTGCTCTCTCTCTCAAATAAATAAATAAATCTTAAAAAAAAAAAAAATTCAGATTCTTGGCTCCACTTGAGAACTTCTAAGTCAGCATCCTTGGGGTGAGTCTCAGAAATTTGCATTTATTACAATGCCTATGTGATTTCTGGAGCACAGAAATGTTTGAAAACCACTGAGCTATGGGTTGGGATTAAGGGTAATGAAGGCTGATTTCAGATGTGACTACAGTTGCTACCCACAGTCTGTGGAAATCCTACCTTATAATGGCCATACTTTACTTACCTTCTATCCTTGGGATCATCTGAACTGTTCACTGGGTTGGGAACGACTAGGGACATTTTGAACAGGCCAATCTCAAAACCCAATTTCTTTTTTTTTAAACCAACCTGGTCTTCTTCTTATGATGAAACACGTGAAGCAGACATTCTGGGCCCAAGAAGCTCTTTTAGTTTCCTCACTGTTGGAGTCTTGAGCCACTCTTTTGAAGGAAATAAGCCTCTCTCCTCCAGAAAATGCTCCAGAGAACTATAAAAAATACTTACACACCACCACACTTGGCAGGAATTTATCCTGGGGCCAGAGCCCACCAGGGCCATGAAGGCAGGGTAGCAGAGCAGGGCTGTGCCACACGAGCGGCCTCCCTCTACCCACTGCCTCAGCCTCAACTCCAAAAATACATAGGCTACAATCCTTCTCCAGGAGTGAGATGGAAGTTCAGAGATTCATGGCCCATGGGAATATGCTGTTCCTAAGAATCCTAAGAACCTGAACATAGGTCAGCCGTCCTGCACCATCCATGTCCAAGGTATATTTTTCTTGGATAGAGAAAGAGTATGTTCAGCAGGTGAAAAAAATGCCTGGCCCCTCCCATGGAAAAGGACTTGGAAAGAGTCCAAAGAACAGAACTGGACAAGTCCTGGAAACTGTTTACAAGGAAGTGAGTCCTTGCGTGGCATCACAGATCTCGCTGTTCTATGAACATAACCACAGGGCTGAGTGTGCTGGCCACAAACTAATTCCGTTAAGTTGGGTGCTGAGGTGGCCATCCTGGCTTGGGATGGTCTTGGCTAAAATATATCCCTGAATGAGAAGAAAGAGGTGAAAGCTAAAGATAAACTATAAAGCAGGACATGTGTTAGTTGATACTCTTATTAACAGCGATCAGCAAATTACTAGGTGATGTCACTTGCTAATTAATCATCTCGTTTGATGGAAGGATTCTACCTGCTTTGGCTCTGTTACCATGTCAAAACAAAGCTTTTTGAACCTATTAGAGTTATATATTGTGCTGGCACTTGTTTTGATTCTGAATGTTACATTTCATATTATAAAGGGAGATGTGGGATACTGCTGAGAAGTCTTATTTATTTCTCCCATCCCTTCCTCACCACTGAAAGCCTTCAAAGCCCACCGAGCAAAAATGTCACCTTTATGGAGTCTTCTGACAGTCCTCTTTCCATCCAAAATTAAAAGCTCATTTCTCTGCATTCTGGAAACTTGTAATTTGTACCTCCTTTTAGCATTTCTGTCCCTCTGCCTTATATGATAGCTGTTTTATGCCATCCTCTCACTAGATAATGGTCTCTGGGAGGACAGGGGCCGTGCCATCTCTGGTTCCCCATAAGCTAACACCAGGGTTTGCAAATAGTAGGCATTCACAAAACATCCACTTAATTCAAGTTCTACAACAGAAGTCACAGACTGGCCAGCTGCAGGCCAGAAATATCTACATTTTCAACATAATTGCCTGTTGGACTTCAGGCATTCCCCATGGCTATAAGCACCTTGGAGAGAGGGGCAGCTGACCCTTTAGAGGGGACATACTCCCTCCAGTTTCTCATAATTGGAAATTGGATGGAAATTTTCCGTCATTTTTATCACCTGCCTTCCTCCATAGACACCCTTCTCACAGAGATACCATTCCCATACCTTATTCGACGTTGGTCAGGACTAAATGCCTCCAAGAATGGGTGCATGACTATACTTATGGTGGACTCAGTTCAGAACCAAAGACTATGTTTGCCTGAATAGATCATTTAGAGGTGAGCTGGTTATCAACTAGTTTGCTATGCTCAATGATCTAGTTTAGTTTTTATGGGGGCAGAATGTGATCTGATCATATTTTGGTTAATTGTTTAAGGACTAGTGGCTTGAAGACTTCAGCCTGAAGTCAGTACGGATAAATTAATGTAAACATTAACACTTCATTCTTACTGGTCTGAGTTTCCAGTAGGGTGATACTTCACAGTCTCCCTCCTTGATTACTCCTAGGAATTCACTCAGGGGCTTAGAGGTTGACAAGATTTTCTCTACCTGAGGTCTCTATCTCCCCACTTCCCACATTTCCTTAACTTGCTCTGATCTCTGATCCCATCATGCTAGAGATAGTTCTGATACTGGCTTCCATGTCACCATGGGATATTTTTCAGGGCTCTTTGTATCCAATTCCTTGACAATTCTTTTATAATTGACCATGCTCCATTTTTCCTGAAGGACTTTTATCTTTTGGTCACTATGATATCACACTTTTCATGTATTCCTCTTGGCCATCTGGTTTTCTCTTTGTCCAAAGCTTCTTTTTGCATATTTCCCTTCACCTGGTGATTAATATTAGAGTTCTTCAAGGCTGAACCCTGCTCTTTTCTTCTTTTCTCATCATTCTATATATTCTTCCTAAGAAACATACTCATGTCCTTTGATTACTATTCATATGCCAGTGATATAAAAATATATTTATAACATGTATCTTTTCTTTGGGCTCTAGACCATGTAGTCCACTATCTGTCTGGCATCTTCAGTTGGTTGTCTCAAGGGCATCCCAAGTTTAGTTAATCCCAAAACAAATTCACGCCACCTCCCAAACTAATTCTTTCAGGGTTGTCTAGCTAGAAAACATCACAAACTGTCCAGATGTGAGAAAACTGGAAACCATCTGCCTCACCTACCTCCCCACCATATGGTTTCCATCACCAAGCCTGATATTCTATCTCCTAAATGCCTTGAAGCTGGCCCCTTGTCTCCAGCTATGTCATCCTATACTGGTCCCAGCTATATCACCTATTACCTAAACAATTAGTGAGTCAACTGGTTTCTTCCATTTTACTCCTGCCTGGAATAATCCAAATGCAATGTGACTATGCTTTCAGTGGCTTTCCCTTGTTCTTAAAGACCAGAGTCCCTGAAAAGGCAGTACAAGATCTGGCCTCCACTTACTTCCTTAGGCTCACTCATCAATACCCTGCCAGCATTCTCTGTGAGCCAACCGTATTGGACCTCTTCACATTACATAGTTTTTTTTTTTCTGTCTACATACCTCTCTATTCCCAAATTGCCCCTCTTCAGCTAATATTCCTATTTCTTTGTTAGATGTCAACGGAAACATCACTTCTCCAGAAAGTCTTTCTTGATCTCCTTTAGAGTGTCCTCTTTATAATGGAACTAATTATAGTCTGTAATTATAAATTCATTTTGTGACACATTTAATGTGTCTTTCCCACACTATGGTTTTGTTCATTGTCCCCCTAGGACTATCTTTAGCTCTTACATAATGCAGGGGACAAATTTTATATATATATATATATATATATATATATTTTAGGGGGTAAAAGGTGTTACCAAATTAGTGATCAGAAATATCAGAGCCCTAATTCCAGCCCAGCCAAACACCCTGTTATACTTCATCATGTCACTCCCCATTTCAAAGCAACGCCATATGTAAATTGTCTGCAGAACAAAATTAATAGAAATGCTTTAATTGAGAATAAGAACAGATTTCTGTCTATGGAGCTCCATACATCTCTACTCACACCCTAAATTTAAAATTCTTTTGTAGTTTCAAAAAGTAAAGTGTCAGAGATGGACAGCTAATGTTAGAATATTTAAATTACTTCAGTAAAACCATTAAAAAGAATCTGGGAACAATATTTTGATTGATGCAGCACAGCAAATAAATTGCACTGATATGCCTCTAAATTGCTACTATCATGATCTTTAGCAATTGTATAGTGTAAATCATTACTCAATCAAGCACTCAATATACCACGTGAGCTCTAAGAAAAATAGGCTAGATATGATAATTAAGTGAAAGTGTGATCGTTACATGAAAATGAACATGAGGCTTGTATCAATTTTGTGGTTGGTACAGTCATCTTGGTCCTCATATACTGTACTAACAATTATTCCATTACGTTAAGATCCCCTGTAAAGCTTTAATACACACTTGAACTCGGGTTAAATTTCTACATAGGAAACATAAAGAATATTATGACTTGGGTTGAGATTTAAAACAATAAAAACCCACAGAGCTACTGATTTCACATTTCCAATCACCATTTTCCCAATTGCAAATACCCTGAATTGGTTGCTAGGGACTGGAAGAACTATCTTGATGGGATTTTTCTGAGAGTATTGTTGGGCAGACATCAGGAAAAGACAGACATAAATGAGAAGCCAGAGATCATAGAAAATATTTATAAGTCAAAGAGCTGTATTCTCTAGGCTCTGAAATATTTTTTAAGGCAAACATATTAATAATCAAAGACAAGTGTCTCCCAAGGAGTTTGACTGCCAGTTTCTTCAGGTTGTTCTATTTGGTGTCAGAAATATCAGTTTTCAGTGACACCAATCTTTCTGAATGTAAAGCGGAGAATGTCATATGCTCTGTACACTTGGTGCCCTTCATCTGGCTAGTTCTCAAATCAGGGGAGACCTTCAGTGAGCACACGGTGAAGAGATGGTCTTCGGTGAGAGCAGAATGCGATGTGAGTCACCTTTTCAGCAGGCGTTCTGACTAGACTCTGGAGTTGGTTTTTGTTTGAAAGCTGATCAATCGCTGACCTCCCGTGTGACGTCAAACAGCGATAGTGCTGCACTTCTGAGCATCGGGGATCATTCAGAAATCGAATCTTCTAACACAATCAATGACCGCCATTTATCTTCCAAAGGCACATTTGACTAATCAGATTCTCTCATTTTCCTCTATTCTGACTTTCAGCCCTGCTTCCTATTAGAGGAGAAACACAGAACTCTCTTTTCAACTGCTTTCCATACAATTAACATCAAAGCGAAATAAGTGACTCACAGTCACAGATAAAAAATTAGCCAATTATATACTGAAACTGGGACAAACAATTATGTCAATAAAATCGACTGGCACAAGAAACCAGACCCATAAAACCAGGGCATTTGGCAGAATCTCACTCTCCTTCCAGTCTGTCACCCACTACCACCCTGGACAAATGGACAATGGATGCTGGAGACTGGGGGAAAAAAAAAGGTCATGACGCTGGTAAGGGAGCCATTTAGGGCCAATTTATCCAGCAGGATTGGATGAGTCTGGAATGGACAAAAAGCACTTTCCCTTCCCCTAAGCAAACCTTTACATAAAGACATCAACTAAGCAGCCCTTAGGACAGATGAATGTTATTTTTCAGACATAATTATTTTTTTCCTGGCATATGATTTAGAGGGGGAAAAGAGCCATCAGTTTAAAAATTTAAATACTTAAATCTTTGAACACTATTTTCCAGACAGTAAGAATGAATGGCTTGATTCAAGGTCATGCCTCCATGCAATGAAACAACCAGCCGGAAGCATCACCGAGCCAGCTAACGCGCCATCTTAATGGGACATTATTCTCTGAGTGGTCAGGGCACATGAGGCACATCCATCTGGATTGAGTAGACAGCCCACAGTGATCCAAAGTGACGGGTTCTATTGCTTCATGGTCTTTTCGTTCCAGTTGATTAGACCCAGCTTCAATTTTGACTAGTTTACAGACGGAGATGCTCAATGCATTCCGATTTGCGGTGATATTATGGAAGGGCTAGAAACTGAGCTCTCATTGGTTATCCGGAGTCTGTGTAGGACAGATAATAAGCTAGGAGCTCCATCATCCCCAGTGTCTGAATCCCTCCCCAGGAGAAAGTTAGGTGCTTGGAGAGGCTTGTTAACTATTTAAGGCCATTCAGAATACATTTAATGCATTATTGCTACAGTAATGCACTCTTACCCTTGCAAGGGAGCAGCGTGGCCATTTCCATGGGAGATGGAGAAGTATCAGTTGAGCTTGCCCTCTGACATCCTCCTAACATCTCTAGCCATGCCATTTCCAAGGGGAGTAGCTCCATACATTATCATCAACAGTGGGGCAGGGGAGGGAGCCTGCACTTAACTAAGACATAAATCTGCACTCTTCTAATTACAGTATTTTTTAAAGTCCCAAATGCCGAGAGTAAATTTCTAATGACCAAAAAAAGAGTTTGGACATCATATCTGAAAGCATCGCTTGCTTTTTTGCTTGTCATTGGGTTTATTTCTTTTAAGACCAGAATTGCATTGGCAGTCAAATGCCCTTATCCATTTGAGGAAGAGAGATGTGGAAGTGGGAGCATGCCCCCTGTCCTGTGTCCCTTCAGATCAGACACAATATCTCCTTGCCCAGTGTCCAGAGAGCCAGCCCTGGAACATGAACACGGGGAATGGAGGATACCCAGCCAGGGTTGGCACAGTGCCCCCTGCTGCCGACAGGACACGAGGAAATGAGGCATGCCTTGAGAGGTCCATGTGAAGGTCCGATGACCAGGCAGAGTGGCGGGCATTGGAGTTGGACAGAAAAGTCTTTGACATTTTAATTGTCATGTTATGTAATAGATTTCTGACCCCATTCATAAACCATCAAGCTTCAGACTCAGACTTCACTATTCTTCAAAGACAACGGGCTTCTATTGCATGAGTGGAAAAAGAAAATCCCAAGATCAGCTAACTCAAAATCCTCAGCAATCTTCTTTTCAGTGTTTTCCTCCTCACCACTGACCTCCAAGCTAAAGTCCATTGTGACTTGACAGAACTCTCCAGCCTGTAAGTGATTTCGAGAACTAAAAGCCAAGCAGCCGGGAGGAGGGGTCATCCTTTTCAGACGGGCTCCCTGGGCTGACAAGGGGTCTCATGGAGTCTTTTTGTCCTCCCCATGCCGAACCTGGATAGCAGTAAACAAGTAGCTATGGCTGAATTTCTCTCTAGCATGTAGACAAGGGAGTCTCGCAGTGCCAGATTGAATAGGAGGAAGAGCAACCTGGACACACAGCCTGGGATGGGGCTCCTAGCATGAAAATACTCAGATTTGAAGTTTCCCAGCAGCACTTTCTGTGAACATTGACCGAGCATACCTAAGTGCATGTGGAGGGGAGAAAGGGTGCCTAGAGGAATGCTTTTTGATAGTCTATTGACACTTGTAATAAATTACTGGACTCCTTTTAGGGGGTTTCAGCTTTATGGGAAAGTAGGTGGTGAATATAGAGAATTCCCATGTACTCCCTCACCTTCCCCCACATTTTTCCTTATTATGACCCCCTTGCATGAGTGGGGTATATTTGGCCACACCAGTGAGCCAATACTGACACTCAGGTATGAATTCCAGCCCGTAGTTTACATGAGGACTCACTCTTGGTGTTGTACATTCTGTGGGTTTGGACAAGGGTCTACAGACATGTATCCTCCACTGAAGTTTCATACAGAATAGTTTCATTTCCCTAAAAATCTCCTGTGCCCTGCCTCTTCATCCCTCCCTCCCTCCCCTAAGCCCCTGGCAGCCACTGATCTTTTTACTGTCTCCATAGTTTTGCCTTTTCCTGCATGGGATGTAATTGGAATCATACAGAATGTATGCAGCCTTTTCAGATTGGCTTCTTTCACTTAGGAATATGCATCTAAGTCTCCTTTATGTGTCTTCGTGGCTTGAGACCTCATTTCTTTTTATGGCTGAATAATATTCCACTGTCTGGATGAGCCACAGTTTGTTTACCCGTTCACCCTGTGGAGGACATCTGGGCCACCTCCAAGTTTTGGCCACTATGAATAAAGCTGCTGTAAACATCCCTACACAGGTTTTTGCATCAACGCAAGTTTTCTGCCTCTCTGTTTTTCAGTATGGAACTTTGCGAATCGGGGCTAGATCATCTCTGCTGGTGTTCACGTACTTCATAGACCAAGGAGGAAATACACCCCAGATGTAGCACACGGCTGGACCACTGTAGCTGCTCAGTAAGTACTGGTGAATCAAACCACTGAATGACCTAATAAAGAGGCTCCCTCGGGGTGTTATAGGCTGAGTTTTGTCCCCTCAGAATTCATATGTTCAAGCCTTAACACCCAGTGTTATTGTGTTGGGAGACAGGGTCTCTAAGGACATGATTAAAGTTAAATGAGGTCAGAAAGGTGGGTCCTAATCTGATAGGACTGGTGTCCTTATAAGAAGAGGGAAAGACACCAGAGCTCTCTTGCTCTTTTCACACACACACACAGAGGAAAGACCTCAAGAGGACCGAGTGAGCAGGTAACTGTCTGCACTGCAGGAAGAGCGCTGTCACCAGAAGCCAACCCTAGCCCCGCCATCTTGGACTTCCAGCTTCTTCCAGCAGACTAACAGACTGGTCTCTCTTCCATGCCGTCCTTGTGGGAGGTGAAAATAAGGGGACAGAGAGGAAGTTTTGTCTATTCTGCACACCCCTATGGGTTTGCATAGGTGAGAGCTCATTTATCCCTAGGCTGTGTTGTGACCTTTGGTTCCGGAGGCACAGAAAGGAGCTCTACTAATGCATCTCTGATTATTTCCTTGGAATTAACCCTAGGTGTAGGAGTACAGGTTGAATTTCTGGGTTAAAGGATATATTCAGCTTTAAAAATTATTAGATGTGTTGTCCAGTAACCAACTACACCTATTTACATTTCTACTACGAGTTTTTTTAAAGCATTCATTTTACCACATTTACCAATGTTGCCTATTAGTACTATAAAAGACAAAAGTAAAACAAACCTTGTTACCTTCATAAGCAAAGCACATCTGACAGCTTTTTGAAATTTTTATTTATTTGGAAATTACTGAGGTAGAGTATTTTTATATTTTTGTGGTCATCTGCATTTCTTCTGTGACTTGCAATTCCTACCTTTTGCTCCTCTTTCTGTGTGCTCCTGTTTTTCTTATTAAGTTGTTAGAAATCTTTATTTATTGAGAAGACTGATACTATCAGCCAAATTGCACATTTTTCCCCACGACTTTCTTTTTTTTTTATAAATTTGCTTTTTTTTTTAAAAGATTTTATTTATTTATTTGAGAGACAGAGAAAGTGAGAGAGAGCATGAGAGGAGAGAAGGTTAGAGGAAGAAGCAGACTCCCCATGGAGCGGAGAGCCTGATGTGGGACTCAATCTTGGAACTCAAGAATTATGACCTGAGCCGAAGGCAGTTGCTCAACCAACTGAGCCACCCAGGCACCCCCCACGACTTTCTTTTGACATTTAATTTTGTGTAGGTATTTTGATGCGTGGTTCTTTTTAATTTTTCTGTTACTACAATATATTGATCTATTTGGTTACTGCCTTTAGCAGTTCAGAAATCCTCATCCATAGCAAGGTTAAACATATTTTTTTCCCTATATTTTCATCCAGTATTTTGTTGTTTTGATTTTTGCAATTAAATGTTTCATCATCCTGGAAATTCTCTGTTGTACAAAGTGTGCAAGAGAAATTTCCTCCTGACTCTTTTCAAAGAAGTGTGAACCAACCTCCTTCTCTGTCTCTGTTGTTTTACTCTATTTCTCACTGACTTGAAAAAATCTGAACTGAATCTGAAGATCTCCCATCAACAGAGGTCATGAAAAGAGAGCTGGGGAGACAGGGAAGAGAGAAAAAGGGACATCAAGGGGAAATTCTTGGTTTAAAAAGCCAAGTAGAAAAGTCACTTTGGTTTCTCCATCTTCTAAATGAGCAGGCTGGACAGGATAATCTGTGGAGCTCCATTCCAGCCCAGTTTTAAAGGATTTGAGGATTTGGAGAGCAAACCACATCTCTCATCCCGTCTTTCTCAAAGAAACTAGTGCACTCTAAGCTGAAATGACTTTTAAGCTCAAGAAATACTGCAACCCGAAAGGATCTTTGAGAACTTTTAACCTCAATCGAATCATTTTGCTGATAAGGACGGAATCTGGGGGAGGTTAATGGATCTGCTCCAGGTCCCCCAGATGGTCAGTTGCAGGGAGGCTGGGGCCGGAGCCCCCAGATCTGCATGCCGCACCCCCCTTCCCAAGTCTCCGGTGATCTCTTCACTTCCTCTTGCCTTCCTTGTCTTGTTACAGCTTTCAGGATGAAATTCATTGCACTCTAATCATGATTGCTCCCATGGATGGGGCACTGTTTGACAGTGAAAGCTGAGAAAGAGGGTGACTTGCAGCAGGAAAAATGTAATGGAGAGAGTCTCTCTCTTAGGAAATTTACCACCTAAGGCCACTGTATGCTTTAGTCCCCCTCAGGCACTTTAAAATATTTTCCCCCAGGAGCCCAGGGATCTTTTCCATTCTCTGAGAAGCTGACTGCAACCAAAGCAACAGCCTCTTCCATTTTTGCCTAAAAGCAATGAAATGATTACCTATATCCTTAATTTAAATTCTCACTGACAGCTCAGACACTATTGCGGCTGGAGGGGCAAGCTGACCTTCACATCTATTGTCAGTGTAGAGACAGAGGGGAATTTTATTGACCAGAGAGGATAATATGCATTAGGGAAGCCGAGCAAGGATGCTCTGACCTATTGGAATATAGCGCAAGGTCAAAGGGCACGGGATCGGAGCTGCGTGGCATCGTTAGCGTAAATGCCAGTCGTGTCCCTTTGTGTGCTCTGCTGCGCCACTCGCCTGTCTGTACCTTGGGGACTGGTGAGAGAGTCTCTTTCAGCTGCTCTTTGCTTATCTATGGCATTGAGAAGAGCTGCTCCCAGCCCCCTGGGGCTGCCTCTTGAAAAAAAAAAAAAGGGAAAACAACGGATTGCAACATTGCAAATCCCAGAAATTCCATCTGCATATTTTCAGAGCCTCTGGTACACTGGGTCACTCCTTAGGGGGACGGATTACTGTATTTGCCTTTAGAAATGAACACTCAGAAATCACTCAAGGGAATGCCCGATGAACGATTCCTTTTTCTTCCCCCCCGCCCCCCCCGCACCCCCGCCCGCTCCCCTGGCTAAGTGTCTCTGAAAAGCGCCTCTCCGGGGACACTTGTTCATGGTATTATCAAACTCCAGTAATTCAGGGGACTTGTGGATATTTTTGTTGTGTACTTCTTTTCACACTTTCCATGTATAGGAAGAAAGGGGGAGGCTCCGGGGCCCATGAGGGGTTCATCAGATGTTCTTAGGAGCTGCCGAGCACTATTGTGGGCATACGACTCTGCTCTGAGTGGCAGGCACAGGCCTTTGTGTCTGATTGACGTTTTCTCATTATGTAGGTATTATTAGTGTTCCCATTTGACAAATGAAAAAACTACGGCGCAAAAACTTAAGTAATTTCTCATGGTGATACAGAGAGCAAGTATAGAAAGTGTGATGCAAACCCAGGCATGTTGGCCCTAAAGCTCATGCCCTAAACCACTGCCCTTTTCACCAAGACTCTCTCTCTATAGCAGAAGCTCTCGATGCCCCACCCAGAACCCCTTTAGCAGCCAGTACAGTACCCATTAACTACTGTCCACGTTGACCGTTCCCACTTCATGGCCTTCTCAATGCCCAGGAGGTTGTCACCCCTTCCCTACCTCTTCAGTTCCAGGAGTAGCTCATAGAACTAACTAACCAGCTTGGGAGTACAAGAGGGCCCCTTGTCCCAAGTTATGATCAACTGTCACATACAATGCCTCCTCCAGAGATATGGGTAGCGTCCGGTCTCGGATGAGACAACATCCGTGCTCATCTTTATTTCTTTGTCCTAATCTCCTTTCCTCGCTACCTACCCACCTTTTTTTGAGAGCAACTCCTTAATAAATAACTTGGAAAAGGATCCCCTTCTCAGACTCTTCTTCTAGCCAGTCCAATCTCAGACACTTACCATCATGCTTCTCTATGCCCCTCTGTCTTGCTTCCATCTTCAGACTGATTCTTTTCCATGTGGCGTCGAAATGAGCCCGGTAGCTCAGGGCTTACGTGGTTCCCTAGAGGGAGAGAGCTCCCCATTCTCTCTTAGCATTTTAAGAGTCCCTGAAGATTGGTTCTCGTGGACCGGTCGGGGTAACATGCCAGTGTGTTGGGTTGAAGCGGGGTCCTGTGACTGACAGCTAAACAAGAAGAGAAGCAATACGTGTAAAGAAGAGTCGTCAGACATGCCAGAAGGAATAGGTCAGGGGCCATAGAGAGTGGCATCGTGACCCAGGATTGCTTTTAACCCTTGCTGACATGTGACAGTCATCACAGGATAGAAAGAACTTGCATTCACACATCCTGCCAGGCTGACGTTAGGGAAATGGTCGCGATGGTTCAATTGTTTCTTTCTCACTAAGCATGGAGCCAGGGATTTCTGGGTGGGGACTGACAGGAAGAAAAGGAAAGAGGCGGAGACCTTGGAGAGACAAGTCCCCCAGGTGTAATCCAGGTTTGGGTCTGCCTGGGCAAAAAGTCAACCGGGTGAACGACAGTAAAAATGTTTTACATCATTCTATGGACTTCACGTATATTCGTGATCGGTCGTTGAGTGAAAGTTTTCTTTCTTATAATAAGTAATGGTTTTGAGTTTTTAGACATTACAGGGACTCATTGATTCTCCCAACAAGCCTAAGGTAGGTGTTACCAGTCCCAAGTACAGATGAGGAGAAAGAGCCTTCTCAATATCACAGCAGATCTGTGGCCAAACTCAGATGCCGGCTTCCTATATTTTGGCTCTCCATGAGTTAGCAGATGGTGGCTTTGTATTTGTTAGGCAGAGGCTGAGGAGCTTATAAGCCAAAGGTGCCAGAGGACAGTTTAAATCATAAACAAAAATTTAGGGTCAAAATTCTCCCCTCCCCCCTTCTGGTGAGTCAACCTGGGACATATTGTCGACTACCGGCCACTGGTTGCTCCTGAACTAAAACACAGGTGGTAGGCACTGTGGTTATATTTTGGGCTGCTTGGGACTCAGCATGGAGCCAGAACAAGAGCTTAGCTGGCTTCAGACAGCAAAGAACCTCCCCCCGACTAGGGAGGCTCACACAGTTAGGGAAGGTTTTCAGGAAAGCATAGAGGAAGGTCTAGAGGAAGATGGTACGCTGGAACCAAGATAATATAGACCCTCAGGTGTGACACAGAAATAGAATCAGAGGGCGAATGCCGATACAAAGGTGCAGCAGTGGGCTCCAGGGGAGACAGGGGCATTATGGAAAACCATGACCAGGTGGCGAACAATCAGGGCTCTGAGATCTGGAACCAGAATTTTAATTCACCAGAGGCTTGGAGGGCAAGTTCCTCACTTGCTGGAACTGAAGCTCAAGTTTTTAAGTTTGCTCTTCTTGCTATAAATGTGTCCTGACCAGTGCAGGGAACATGGGACTCTGATCTCCCTGAGGAGGAATGCTGTTTCTAAGTCTTTGAGGTAGGAATGCCTCAGAAGAACCCGAAGATGGCCCTATCTGTAGTTAAGGATGTCCCCAGGCATCAGTTGGTATGGGTTAATGTGCATAAGGTCTTTTTTAAGAGAACGGAGAGATTAGTGGAGTGAAGGCATCTGTCCCCCTTCCCAGCCCTATAGTTCCTACAGGTAGATGAAGCACAGGCTGTGGGAAACGCTTTCATGAGGATTTCGTGAGGAAGGGAGAAACGATGGCAGCACAGCCCCATTCTGAGGCCTGTGGGGCTTCTCAGTTCTCATCCAGAAAATAAGAGAGCACCCAGGACAGGACAGCGTTGACCCACGCAGGGATCAGAGGTGGCAGGGCCCCTGGAGGAGATGGTGGATACTCACAGGCACTGGGAATGTACAGTGCCCAAGACTGGTCTTCAATAGAAGCTCGGGAAGAGGCCAGTAAAAGGCACCTGAGCCTCCTCTGGAGACTCCAGGAGGATTTGGTAAGGGTTAAGGGCCTGTGTATACAGGCAGGTGCAGGAGCAGGGGAATCGGTTTATTCAAGTTAATACAATTTCATCTGAATTCATAGCTGATGAGGCCTCCGGACATACTAATTAATACTACCAAGCGATATGTCACCTTAAAAGTTAATGGCATAACACAACCCCTGTATTTTGCTTACATACTCCATGGGTCAGAATTGCAGAGAGGGTGCAGCAGAGACACGATGTCTGGGGCCTCAGCTGGGAAAATCCAAAGGCTGACAGTGACTTGACAGCTGGGGGCTGAAATCATCTGGAAGTGTCTTCACTCATATGTCTGAATGTTGATGTTGGTTGTCATTAAGAACAAGAAGACCCAGGATGATCAGCCATCTGCAGAACACGTAGATGGATGGCAAAGTATGCCAAAAGGGACCCACAGATCTCAGTCATGGCGGGCACCATGTGCGCGGGTGGGTTGATAGGACGCATGATCAAATCCAGACTCAAAAGGGTCTTGACATGCCACACCCACATGCCAAAACCCTGCAAATGAGCTTTCTTCCTCCTCTTTCTGGGGCTCCCACTTTTCTCAGGTCCAATTCATGGTGGCCTCCAAGTCAGGCAGGACAGGGTCTGAATGCCTGATTATTCCTGAATGCTCTGGGAAATACCTACAAGTATGTCACTAGATCAAAGTATATTATGACTGGAAGGAATCTTGGCAACTATCTAAATTAGTAATTTTTAACTTTTAAAAGGCTATCTTAACATGTTTTTCCCAAAGATAACATAAGTTCCAAAAACAAAGAAGGAAAGAAAGAAAGAAAGAAAGAAAGAAAGAAAGAAAGAAGAAAGAAAGAAAAAAGGAAGAAAGAAAACAAGGTTCAAGCCCAATGTTTAGAGCAGATGAAAGGACAGCTGCTTTGATGAAGCAAGAGTGGGAGTGCCCCTTTGTCTACACACTCAACTTCCCACTGGACACCTGTGTGCAACCCCGGGGCTCTTTTCGAGAAGGAGGGCATTAAATTTCAGGAAAAGGAAATGACTTATCCAAGGT
Organism: Nasua narica; assembly: GCA_028533885.1. Lineage (NCBI taxonomy): Eukaryota > Metazoa > Chordata > Mammalia > Carnivora > Procyonidae > Nasua > Nasua narica. Next base: position 31,913,519 of record CM052797.1, on the reverse strand, counting down.
TACCCAGCTCATTTTTGATGGAGGTAGGAATGGAAACTAGGATTTTGACTCTCAGGTCAGGGCTATTCTATTTTTTAATGTTTTTCATTTCGGTTACATAAATAACACAGTCATTGTAGAAAAATCTGAAAAATACCTACACATACAAGAAAATAAAAATTACTTTTAATCCCACGACTGAGGAATAAACACTTTCATCATTTTAATGTTTTTCATCCCAGTCTTTTTCCGTTGTGTATATATACATGGTAACCTAATATAAACATTGTTTTACGGCCTGGTTTTTTTCTCTTTATAATTTCATGCCGAGATTTCCCATGTCATTAATTTTTTATAACATCATTTTAATGGCTGCACATAAAGAGGTAGCATGATCTATTTAATGGATCTCCTGTTATAAGATTTTTGCCTATTTATGCTCATTCTTCTCTTTTGCAACATGAAAATAAATCGTGGTAAATATCTTTGCAGACATTTCTTCATGCACATCTGGGTTAATTTGATTTTAATATATTCCTAGGAGTACGTCCTTGGGTGAAAATCTACACACGTTTTTTAAGGTCTTTTGATACCTTCTGCCAAATTGACTAGGGTTCCTCCTCTATAACACCACCTCTTCCTAGAAGACCACTCTGCATTGCACAGTATAGGTTTTCCCCCTTGGGGGGAGTGGGACAGTTATTGTTTTGAGTTCTCTTTATAAGAAAGAACTATAGCAACATTGACCTTGAAAGAACTTCAGAAGATGAATGGACTTCTCTCTCCTTACTCTAATACAATTTAATCTGAGAGTGAGTGAACTGAGGAGAAAAATAATGACAGGAAATCTCAAAATGCTACCACTCTACGGTCATTTATAAAAGTAAAATGACTAACTTATAAAGAAAGACGTCTCAAGATTCCTTGCATTAGCTTCAGCTTGGATTTAGGGATATCTGGTTATGCTAGGAGGAAGGGTGGAGAGTGCCTGCCAGGGGTATCCTCATAAAAGGAGCCTAAGGAGATGGTTGATTCAAGGATGTTGGAAGGAATGGAAACTTCTGAATACAAGGATGACCATCTCCAGGCCTATACTAGTTTCTTGTAATCACTGTAGGAAATTACCATAACTCAGGGACTCAAAAGGACAATGGGCTCTGAATTTCTAGAGGCCCAAACCACTGAGCCTCATGGAGCTAAAAGCCAGAGGAAGGCAAGGACGGTTCCTTCTAGGGGCTTTAGGGAAAAATCTATTCCTTGCCTCTTCCAGCTTTTGGTGGCTGTTGGTATTCCTCAGTCTGTGGCCACATCACTCTGGTGTCTGCTTCGTCACACCACTTTCCCTTCTTCTGTAACCAAATCTCCCTCTGACCCTCTAATAAAGACATACATAATTACATTTAGGGCCCTCCAGAATAATCCAGAATACTCCCTCCATCTCAAAATCCTGAACTTAATCATATCCACAAAGTCTCTTTTGCCATTCAAGACAACATTCACTGGGGCCACGGACTGGGGCCTGTGTATCCCTGGGGGCCATTATTTGGCCTACCACAAGGCCCACCTGCAAAGAACTCACACGTAAATCGTAGGTCAAGGAAGCTATGATAGGATTGCTAAGGGGGAAATTACCCTGAAAAAGCGAAGCCATTTCATCCAAGTTGAGCTGGTGGTAGACTTGCAGGAGCGAAAGGGAGGCAGCAGCACGTCCTCCGTGTGTCATCACTGGAGTCACTCACGCACATAAGATAAGCACCGATGGCTCTAATACCAGTGCTGTCAGGCTCAGACGCGGAACCTGAGCTTGGAACACAGTAGTAGAACCATGTGCATTTCCTTTTCTTGGTTATTACCACAGAAATCCAGAGCAGAAAAGACAAGAATTTTTGGAAATGTAGCCACAAGGACTAATATTCAGAGGCTGCATAGGTTACAGCTAGAAGAACCATCAGGGGAGTCGAAGGGGGACAAATTTCCCATGGAATAAGCATGGTGACTTTGAGCCAGTAACACCCTGTGTTGAGCTTCTCTTAACCATTCGTGTCTGCAGACGGGTGGACCTGGGAAACGGGGGTTCGACACGCACGTCAGAGCGCATGCGTCTGTGGAGAAGGAACTACAGAGTCTTGCTAAATAGGAGTGTGGTGATGCCACAGGGGAGCGCCACCAGGAGGAAATGCCGAGTCTTAGGTCCCAGCCCAGACCTGCCGAATCAGAACCCGTGTTTCCAAGACCTCCAGATGACTCATCTGCACCGTCGATTTGGAGAAGCACTGACTACTCAGAAAGGAGAACGGATGCTGAGCAGTGACAACAGGTGACTGTTACACAAATTTCCCCGTGATGGTGTTAAATTGATTCTGACAGCATTTTCCACGGCGGAGATCACTAATGAGTTGAGCATATCAGTTTGAATGTTTTCAGTGACAGATAAGGAAACTCCAATTCAACAGGCTTAAAGAATAGGGAAAAAAATTATTATCTTACATAAGAAAATGAAAGTAAAGTAGTTCTTGGGCTTGTTAATTCTTTTTAAAACGTTCCCATGAAGGGGTGCCTACGGGGCTCAGTCAGTTAAGCGTCTGCCTTCGGCTCAGCTCATGATCCCAGGATCCTGGGATCCAGCCCTGTGTCCGGCTCCCTGCTCAGCAGGAAGTCTACTTCTCCCTCTCTCTCTCTATCTCTAACCCCCAGTTTGTGACCTCTCTCTCTCTCAAATAAATAAATAAAATCCTTAAAAAAAAAACCAAACAGTAACAACAAACCCTTCCCACGAGGACATATGCTTTTCCTGTATATTTCATTGACCAGAACTGGCCTCCGTCCCCACCTCTAGAGGAAAATGGGATTTCCTTCCCTGGCTTGGGCCGTTCAGGATGTGTCCTTGACTCATGAGAGGAAGGAGTAGATGCCAAAACCAAATAGGCTCCCTGTCAACCAGGAGGAAGGGCTGTTAATACCCAGGGATCAACTTTAGCGTCTTTGGTATATTTGTGGAACTTCCTAAGATTGCTACTATTTTTGCCAGTACATAGGTCAGTATGCTCCATTTCCTTTTAATCAGCCGTTATTTTAAAGCACTACCTTGAAATAATTAACTTTATTTGTTTACATATCTTTTTTATCCCCCAACAAAGCAAAGACAATTTTTAATAAGAAAAGGGAAATAGAGCAAGAACAGCAGGAAAGAATTTTCATATTCAGACTTCTGATTGAGTGTGACAAAAGGCAAAATAAATAAAAAGGGCACTTGACAGAATCCTTTAGAAGAAGCCGTCTTATTTGTTTTGTGTTTGGGCAGCACAGCTTCCTTTTCCAAGGCCTGCAGCTGGGGGTCAGACTGTATTGAGCAGGATCACCAGAATTTTTGACATTGTGCTACTCAGACCCTGGGGTACGCATTTAAATGGTCATACTCCGTCTGCCTCCCAATGACCTTCTTCGGCACCGAAAGAAAAAGAGAGCTTGTGGTTGGCGTAAAAGAGTAAAAGCGAACACACTTGTGAGAGTCACACAAGAAAGTCGGAGGGTTTTTTCACACCCGGGCTTGTTTTCCTTCATTAAGGCGAAATACCAAAGTCGTTCTCAGTTTCCTAAGAACGAGGCCCAGCGCTGGCGTGGATTAGAAGATAGCTAATTATGCCCAGTGCTGTGTCAATCCTCTCTTGAGCACATGAGTGTTTGTTAGGCAAGGGTGGACAATCCTGAGCCCCCCAGGGGCCGCAGTCACTGAAAGGATGCCCTCTCTTCAGGGCTCTGTTTAATAAGGGGCTCTCCAGCCGCCTCGGCCCCCTGCCTTGTGGCCCACCAGTCTGCTGTGGCAGGGGACAGTGGGTTGTTTTACACTGGCTTTATTTAGTGGCTGAATGGATGGTTTCCTCATGATTTCTTTTGTTCCCGATTTATTAGTGATCTCCCTGTGCAGAGGAGATTTGGACCAGGGTGGATGCTGGAAGGAGGTTGTGTTGCAAATTTCACAGGCTTCATTCAGAATGGTCTGGCTGGCATTTCATCAGTCTCCAGTAGGTTTTACACTTAAAGCCCGGTTGTTTTGGATGATTCTTCTTGGGTTTTACAACAGGAAAAGCGTTTATCATAAGTGAGGGTCCTGGAGCTGCCAAGCCCCTTATATGCAGTCGTAGCTCATTTAATGCTTTCAATCACCTTCTGCAAAGTGCAGCATTATTGTCATTTAAAATATAAGCAACTGGGCTCAGAGAGGTTGTGACTTGCTCGTAGTAATACAGCAAGTAGGTGGGAGAACCCTAGTTAAAATTCAGCTTTAATTTACACCGAAGCCTGGGCTTTTGACTGGCCCAGGCTCCACCCTGTTTCTTGGACTATGTTTGCAGTCTCCTAAGGAAGGCAAGCATTGGAGGGAGCCAAACCCAGGCACAGAAGCAGAATGTTTGGAAACCACAGGCTTACAGACTGTCCTGCAGGGGTCTGTCCCAGCAGCAAACCAAGAAACACAGACTTCACTTCTATGCTCAAAAGCTTACAGCCCTCACGCTATCATTTGGGGCGGGCTCCTGCTCCTCTGGGATGGAGACGTCTATTGATTCATCTCCGTCTTCCCTGAGCCTAATAGTACCTAACAGGTGTGCAAAAAGCACCAGCTGCATTGGAATGGGTGGGAGGGAGGGAGGGGGAGCAGTGGGGCTCACAGCAAAGGAGTAGGTCCCACTGTTTTCTTTCTTTTTAAAAAACATTGCCACAGCTTACTCTTTTTTTAGCTTGAACCTCAAATTGCAAGTTTTTGCTGTGTGACTGGGCAAAGTACTAAACATCTCCGATTTTTCCAAATCGCAATATTGACCGTGCAGTTTTCTTGAGGCAATTAAATAAAATGGGATGAGGACTATAAAGACTTTAGCTCAGTCTCTGGATGCGGCGAGCTTTTGATAAATGGTGGCTATCATTATCATCACCATCGTGGCATTTTGCCAATGTCGGGAACAGTAATTTCACCTGGCTCCAGGGGTCCCCAACTCACCAGGTTTGATGTCTTGCCGCTGACAAAATCCAAAGGTGGTGTTGAAACAAGGAAGAGATTTGTTTCTGTGAGTCTGACGCTGGGAAGACAGTGGACTCACATCTCAAAGACTGTCTCCAAAATGTTTTAAATTCTTCTAGGGTCTCATAAGGAAACCATGGGACAAAGGTAGCTGGGTATGTGCAGGTGGGCAGGAAAGGTCAGGTGTATCATTGCCTTGGGGTCAATCTCCAGGATCTTGCCAGTGACAGGGCGGTCCCTATTGCTTGAGGGGATAGTTTCTGCTCCTGCCACGGGATGCTTTGCCCACAGGGTCCTTTGCCTGAGTTAAAGAGAGAAGCTGGAAAGAGCAACTTAATCCATTAGGAAGTATAGACCGAGGTCAAAACGGAGGTAGTTGAAGGCGCTTTCAGTAGGAATCTGGGTCTGTTTTCTTAAGGCAAGAACATTTGTGTTTCATGGCTCCCAAGAAAAGTGTCACTTGACCACATTGCTCTGCAGGGAGTGGGCCTGGAATTCTGACCACGGTGGAAAGGGTTTCTGTGGATTTCTATTTTCCACACCACTTGCCTCTTTCCCAGCTCTGTTCCCTGGGGGTTGACTGCTCTCACACTCCTGACCTCCTAGAGCCCTATCATTTCACGAAACAAACATCGGAATATTCCCCTTCCAGGTAATACAGAGCCTAACTAGTGTTTTCCCCAATGAGTATTTTAAAACTAGAGATTTGTATGGCTCATTCAGAACCATTTTACCAGAAGAGGCAGCCGCAGGGAAAATGACTTGAAAGGACACATGAAAGACGGACTCAGCCTGTCTTCGTGGTAACAGAAATATTGCTATTATTAATATCATGCACTTAGAGAGTGCTGCTTTCCCAAGGAGCTCCAAGCATTGCACATAAATTATCTTATTTTGCCTTGCCACACGCAAGAGAGGTAAAAGACAGGAATAGGCAAGCTTCAGTAAAAAAAACACTGTTTACTGAAGTACATTTGGATTGAACTGGAACCAGGTTGAATCATCCCAATCCAGTAAGAAGAAAGCTAATGGGTCATATTCCCAGGAGCACCTGACTTCCTGCTGGAGGCCAGAGGAGGTGGGAGGTCCCTTTGAGTGAAACACCTGTACCCACACCTTGGGAGAGAGAGTTCACGGAGTTTCTGGGCCACTCAGCAGCCTTCAAAACCCACAGCTGACTGGGGGGCCTCCCTGCCCCCTGAACTGTGCAGCCTGCTGGATAAGTGGCTGGGTCCGGTGCCTGCCCCTAGGCATTTTGTTGATCCTGGTTTCCGATGTTCTCCATGGGTGTTTGTGGAATTCTGCAGGTAGAGTCAAGAGGCTCTTCCTCTTGCCACAAGGCTCTTCCTCCGGAGGATATTGAATGCATTTGGGATTCAGTTGCAGAAGTTGCTCTGGATTGGACTCTTTTATTGCCCTAGTGACATGAGATTGTCCAGAGTGTTGTACATCTAAGAAGCTATCTGGGAGTTCTGGGATTCATTTCGTGCTCTACTCCCTCAGCCTTGGTTCTCCTGTGGAGCGTGTCATACTTGAGTCCATCCTAACTTAAATTTGACTTAATAAAGAACTAGCAATGAAGGGCTACATTGAGATAGATATTATGCTGTACCCAAACTAGAGCCTGGAGGAGGCACCATTCCCATCTCCGTAGGTGACAGGAATGTCGGCTGAAGTTGGAGGCATTTGGGGATGAGGAGAACCACTCAGAAGACTCCCTCAGAACTGCATGGCACTCAAGACCTCTTTAGATGTCAGATTCTGACAGACCAGAATCTGAAGTCCCGGATCTGCATGTACTTACCCATATGTTGTTGGTAAGTTCTTTTAAATTTCTGAGTCTTAATTTCCTCACCTATAAAATGAGAACCATGACCATATATCAAGGGGGTGGTTAGAGAGGCACAAAACAGGCTCTATCTCCTGAAGGGGAGCTCGGGGTAAGACTGTGGGACACTTTGCCTCCCTGTTTTGCTTTCAGGCACAGGTAACTTAGGGCCATTGGTGTTTTCAAGAAACGGTAAAATCCCTTAGGAAAACTCTAAGGAATTACTGGCATTTCATAACTATTATGAGAACATGTGTTCATCCGTTTATTCAGTCAGCGAGAGAACAAATATTTCATAAGCCTTGGGCACCGGGCTAAAACTCCAGACACCATGATGGAAAAGGACACAATCCCAGCCCTCGGTGAGTGGCGGCTATTGCGTTTGGCCCATTTCTTCCCCTAGTTGGTGATGTGAGAACTCCAGGTGGCCTAAGTAGAGTTGCTGTCTGCAGGGCAGTGAAAGGAAACGGCAAACACCCTCTGAGTAGACACAGACCCGGGATTCAGCAGCTCTAGCCACACCAATTACAGCATTTTCTGTCAGGGCTGACCTTTGAGGAGATTGCCTCAATTATAAAAGGTCAACATCTCCTGGTTCTGGCACAAGCAAGTCCTGAGCAAGGTGGTAAATTATAGCCAAAATTACGCCATAGAGGTCCCCTGTTTTTGCTATTCAGCAGTGACCCAAGGCTATCAGACACCTTTGTAACATCGCGGTTAAATAGTTCTAACACGCAAGGTGTGTGCTGGCAAATTAGCACTTACATCTTAATACAAGTAAGTTGCATGGGCTTTTTTATTAGCAACTCACAGTGTGTTTTCATAGCTAGTTAGTGGTTACTCCTAAATGAATCAGTTCCAAAGGTCACGTACTTCTCCATATACTTAACGAAAGTTAAGATGTATTAGTTAGAGCAATATTAGGTAGCTTTTAGAGAACTCATTCCTCCAGGTAGGAGGGAAACTGGGCAAGGGTATTTCATATCAAGTGCCTGTTTTTTATCTTGCTGCCTTCACACAAACTCCAAGAGGAGAAATTACATTCCCTGGCATTGCCTGTCAGGATAATAGCGACTCTTGACCTAGATGCAATTTTCTACTATGAAGGTCCATCGTCCTGGACTACAAGACTCTATCTCCCAGAGCCCAGAGTAGAAGACAGAACGGGCAGAATATTCTCTTCAGAAGGACAAGACAAAGGACAAGGGTTCATAGAGAACAGTGATCTGGGTCAGACCCTCAGCAATTCTGTGGAATTGGCTTCCCACCTGCATAGTCTCTTCTGTGAACCAAATCCAGCCCTGTGTTCACACCAATTCCAGAAAGATGTCCTTTGTGTCACTGGACCAGAGAACTGACTTATTCTTGGGCCAGAGGTACAGAATCAGACTGGGAACTAATTTTGAAGCACATTTTACATAGCCTAGATTTCCTTGTCAGGGAAGGTCTAAAATTTCTAACTCTTGTGCTCCAGACATTTAGTTTGTTTTTTAGCCTTGGTTATCAGAAGATCTTTTGATAACATGCTCTATCAGACTTCTTTGCTCATTTTTCTCAGAGTAATGCTGGTAGCGCCTTTCTGACATAGTCAAATATTTGTGTTGCCTGTGGGTTAGTGTTCACACTTAGACTTTACAGAGCATAGAAAAGAGCTCTTAACTTTTAGGGCACAAGGTCAGTGAATGGGCTGGAATCCCTATAATTATATGCCAGCAATTTTGGATACGTATATTCTTCTAGGGGAAAGAACTGATGTTCTCAATCAGATTCTCAAAGCAGTCAGTGACCTAGAGCATATTAAAAACCACTGATCTAGACAAAATTTTCTTAACTTTGGTCGCTGACAGGTGACTGATAGAGATTAGAGTTCAATTATAATGAGAGATTATAATTAGAGAGAGATACAGAGAGAGACAGAGAGTGAGAGAGAGAGTAAGAGATCTGTCAGCAGTAAGAGGTTATTCTCACTTTGCAATGTAAGTATTATAATCATGGGCCTGGCTCAAATGGAATAAATTTTGATTTTTGTGTCTGTGCTCTGGCTTCATGAGACTTCATCCCTTCATTCTGTGTTGAGTTTCTTATGAAAAGATTTGTCCAGAGAAGCACCCCACTTTAATCACATGTACATTGTAATTTTACAGACTTCTCATGGGAGCAAATGAGAAAGTCTTGTAAATTTAAATTGTGTTGTATTCTGGCAAGATATGGTTTTACTGTCACTGTATCAGAGGAACAACATTGCTGTTACCCAATCTTTTGTGTAACTAGTAACTAGACAGCTAAAAAGGACAAACGAAATGAGAACACCAGGACCGAAATAATCCATCAAAAACTATGGAGAAAAGAAGTAACTCATAAAATGAAAGAGAATAGCTTAAGACTGTCCTAGATAGTAAATTCAGGGAGATTAGAAAGTATATTTTAAAAAGATTTGAAAGCTATGAAAAAGAAACAGTCAGAGAACAAAAAGAAAGAGAAAGTTCCTCCTAATTAAAACACATTGCCAAGAGTAAAGAAAAAAATCAATCAAAAGATTTAGTCTAAGAAATTTCTCAGAAAAGAGAGAAAAAAGAGGGGGAAAATGCAAGGAAAGGTAAGAGACATAGGGAAAGGAAATGTCCAGAGAATTCATACTGACTCAAAAAGCTCCCTAGAAAGAAAGAATTGAAAAAAAAAAATAAGAAAATAGATTTTCCCAGAGTCAAAATACTGTGTCGGAAGATTGAAGTGTAAGGACACCAAGTGCTGACTCCAAGTCATGGAAAGACATCCTTAACTAGATAGAGCCTTGTGAATTCAGAACACCACGGATAAAAAGTAGACCCCTAAACCTTTCAGAATTTTTGTTGAACATACAAAAAACAAAAAAGAATAGGACTGACATTACCCTTCTCAAAAAACAACTTTGTATGCAAGAAGACAATGAAGAAGTAACTTCAAAGTATTGAGGGAAATAATGTTCAACCTAGAATTTTATGCCCACTCAAGTGGGAAGTCTAAATAGAAACCTTTTCAGATATCAAAGACTCAGAAAATTGGGATGACTCTGAGGCACAGTTGGTTAAGCATCCGGCTCTTGATTTCAGCTCAGGTCATGACCTCAGGGCTGTGAGATCAAGCCCCATGTCAGACTCTGTGCTCAGTGTGGAGTCTGCTTGGTATTTTCTCTCCCTCTCCTTCTGACCCTCCTGCTTATGCTCTCTCTCTCTCTCTTTCAAATAAATAAATATTAAAAAACAAAAAACCAAAAATACCCCAAAAACCTGTATGTCTTATGACTGGCAAGTTTGAAGTGTCAGATTGGGAAAGTGGAGGCTAACCAGCACCCAGAGAGTTCCCCAAATTAGATCACAGCTTATTTGAGTGGAACACCACTTCTACCTCCACAGTGGATGGAAAACATGGCTGGTCTCACTGCCGCTGCTGGCCGTGGACACTGGATTCTCTCTGTCTTGGAATCCACAGAAACTCAGTACCCTGCCACTGTCACGAACACCACCATGCCATCCAGAACAAATTCTCCATGCTCCCCGTTTCTTTGAGTCACTAGCTTTTAATTCAGTCTTGAATAGGGAGATCTGATAGGTAAATCTTAGGTAACTTGCCCATGTAGAGGAGATTAGAGAAATGGGTTGTAGGCATTTTGAGTTTCCCATAGTGGAATTTGGGCTTTGACTCTCAGAGACTCAGCTGATAGAAAATTCCTCGTACATAAAGAGAGGGTTTAGATTCTGAGTAAAAAATTTCATAAGATAATTTGGACACACTTGGCGATATCTTAAAGGCCAACATGCAAACTAAAATAAAAAATAAAATTGGGAGCTCCAAGAAAACAAACAAACAAAAGCAAAGGAACGTAATGTTCCCATTGTGGAGCAAAGTAGAATGTTTGATTTTATGTCATTGATTGAGTATAATGGAAAAAAGCACTTTTAACTTTGATGCCAGAAATTTTCCTACCCATGACTCCGGGATCAGGAGGTGAGATCTGTGAAGAAAAAATGTAATCCTGGCATGCTGTTTAACACAGCAAGGAACAAAATCTACACAATCAAAATAATGTTAATGGGTTTTCCTTGTGGTGTTCGATGTTTGCTATCAATTTGTGAACAAAGTACACTTGCTTGAGGTTGCAGCACAAAATGCAAACGTAAGTGACCCTGGAAATGCCAATGTGTGGGTGACTGAGAGAAGGACGTAGAGAGAAAAGGTAGGACACAAATATCCTCACCTGACAAGTACGGTGTCAAGAAATACACTGAAATTCAGTGGGACAAGAAATAGGAGAGCATTCAAAGCTACTCCAAGAAACACTAGAAATTTTTTAAAACAAATTTAACTATCAAACATTGGGAACAGAAGAGAAGGGGGCAGCATACGTGACTCAGATCTGCATCTTTCATATTCGGAAGTCAGTAGAAAAATTTCTCGGTTTTACAAATAGAGACATAGTGTGACGACCTATCTCTAGGGGTATGATGATTTCAGGATGACTAAAAATGGACGAGATTTGAGATTGCTGTTGGGGAGCGAGGCTGGAAGAAAGAGATCTGAGACAAGGAGTCTTGTTCTCTATCATTATCTCTTGAGTTGTTATTATATGTAACTTGGATAAACATTAAATTAAAAGTAAATAAATAAGCATCTTTGGTGGAAAAACAACCAAAATGACATTCGTTTATTTCCTTTGTTTCTTGAGTAGAAGAAAAACATGATACTAAAAACAGATCAGAAATCAGGATTAAGTAAAAAATAGCTTATGATATTTCCCCTTCTTTATTTTTGCCATGTACACAATTAAAGAGCAGGGGGTTATATTAATTTTACTGAAAATTATTCCTATAAAGATACTGAAGAAGCATTTTATATGTGTAATATATGTGAACTTGTGGAATATGAAACAAATAAGTTTTTAAATTCCTTTTGGCAAGTATAGATTTGCATGGAGTGATTTTCCTTTTCTTTCTCTTTCTTTCTTGCTTTCTTGCTTTCTTGCTTTCTTGCTTTCTTTCCATGTTGTTATCTTCTGAATTTTAATTTTAGAAGACACCAGCAAAGATTGGCAAATGAAAACTAACTTTACTTTGACAGAAGTTGATGAATTCCATAATTAATTCTTGTCTGTAGATCAATGAATTACATAAATGGCAGATCAACCTTGACAAGATGGAACAAATACAATCATTAGTGAAATCCTAACAATGCAGAACAATTGACTGTGAATTTAGGTCAGTGTGTCTGCCTTGAAACACTTCTCCTTGGTAATATTTCATAGTCGATGAGTCCTTATTGTGTGCTTGACATCTTTTTTATAATTGTTTGCAGACGATTTTAAATAGTGTCTGTTTATTTTAAAAAATATTTACTTAAGAGATGTGAATCTGTAGAACATGGAGAGCAGAGTTAACTTGAGGTTTTAACACAGTGTAGGAAATAGAGCAGTATAGGTATTCTGAGATTCTAGAATAATACGTCTAGAACATGAAGTGGATGGTAGGGCATGTAGGGAGGGGAACTGGTCTGCTGAAAGTAAGGGAGTGGGGCAGCATTCTCTCTCTCCAGAAGACATGAAAATCTGGACTTGGGTTATCTTACTGAAGAATTTGAGAAAGGACAAAAGCAGAGAGGAACCTAAGTGATGGGGCACCTTTCCAATAGAAACGTCGGATTTGGCAGGCAATGGGTCCATAGAGGGGAACTATGGGATGGTGCCCATCTTTTTTCATCATTAAAAGTCTTCCATCACCTTCCATCTGATTGGGGTTTTATGCTGCTTCCTTCTTGCCATGGAACATTCTTTGTGGCTCTAAGAAAGACATGACAGGCTTAGTCATATTTGGTTTTCTGGGAGGTTAGTGGACCTGCTGTTTTCACTGGGTCTCCCTTGTGCACAACAGAGTGGTGATTAGGAAGCCCTCCAAGTATGACAGGCAGCCATTTACTCTTCTTACCAACCAGAAAACACAAAATGATCTCGTTTTTATAAGCTTCCCAGGAGGCTTGTGCTCATGAATAAGATGCTCTCTAGTGTTTTCACTTCTACCTAATAGTGCCTCTTCAGTGTTATATTCAGAATTCTTAATCATTTTTATAAACAGTTGAGAAATAGGTCTTGAAGGTAAATACAAAGCTCACTGGAGGGTCTCATTGCTGCCAGGTTTAATCCAGTTACAGCCAGAGGAGCAAACGTTCCCTTGGTCATAAAGTTAGGCAGTCATCTCGGAAACACAGGCTTGATGCAGAAATTACTCATCCCACCTGTGAGGAGGGCCTTGACTATGACTAGCCACTTTTCACGTACACTTGACCTCCACCGTCCCCGACACCTTTTCATCATAGTGGGTGCAATGTGCTAAGAACTGAGTTTTTGGACTTTCTAAATGTAACTCTTGACCTTTCTTCTCTTCACTGATCCTTCATCTGCCCTCTTCCACTCAGTGGATGTATCTTTAGCTTTCCAAGTGCTGAAGCCAGAGACCAGTGAGCACTTCTTCTTCTTCTTCTTCTTCTTTTTTTTTTTTTTTTAAGATTTTATTTATTTATTTGACAGAGAGAGAGAGAGAGATCACAAGTAGGCAGAGAGGCAAGCAGAGAGGAGGCTCTCTCCCTGCTGAGCAGAGAGCCTGATGTGGGGCTCCATCCCAGGACCCTGAGATCATGACCTGAGCCAAAGGCAGAGGCTTTAACCCACTGAACCACCCAGGCGCCCCCAGTGAGCACTTCTTGTCTCTATATTTTTATCACATACTCCATCCAATCTGTTCCAAGTTCTACAGACTTTATTTTGAGTTCATCTACTCTGTACATCCCCATTCCCTCAAATCTCAACACCCACCCACTTTCTTTCTTGGACAGCAATAATCTTACTGGTCTCTCTGATTCCTTCTTGGACCTTTGCAATCCATTCTGCACATGGCTGTGAGAATGATCTTGAAAAAACAAAACCCATAGATTTTACCATGTCACTATAGAGCTTAAGGTCCAAATTTCTTAACGTATTTTTACAGGGCTTTTTTTTTTTTTAAAGATTTTGTTTATTTATTTGAGAGACAGAGAAAGTGAGAGAGAGCATGAGAGGACAGAAGGTCAGAGGAAGAAGCAGACTCCCCGTGGAGCTGGGAGCCCGATGTGGGACTCGATCCTGGAACTCAAGGATCATGACCCGAGCCGAAGGCAGTCGCTCAACCAACTGAGCCACCCAGGCGCCCCTTTACAGGGCTTTTTGACGTGGCCCCTGATTCCTTCTCCAGTCTCCCTTCTCCTCCTGATTCTCACACTCCAGTTAACCCTGGCCTTCTTCCAATTAATTGAATGTGGCCAAGTGCTTTCTCATGGTGAGGCCTTACACTGCTGAAAAGTTCCTTCCTCTGTTTCCACCTGAATGGCTCCTTCCTACTTTCCGGATCTTCCCTTTAACTCCACTTCTTAAAAATCCTCCCTATGCTTCCCTCTATAAACTCACACATGTGGCTAACACTGTATTTTTATAGGACAGCACAGCTCTTGGGGTGTGATGAATCCAAGGCTAGCCTAGCTCCCACGTTATCTTTGCCTGCTTCTGCCTTTCCCCAATCCTACCAGCCCAAGGCCTTTTCTTTCTGCATTTTTCAGCATCTCTTGTCTTTGTCCTCACTAATGTCTAACCAAATCTCAAATTTTCATATGGCTCCTCAGTTGAATACTCAGTTCTTAGAACTACACATTTGAGGACTCTAACAATGCACAAATTGGCCCTAGACATACTAAGCTCCATTTGCCAAAACACACAACAAATTTTTTTTTGTAGCTGTGACATGCCAGGTACTGTGCTAAGTACTGGGAGTAGAAAAGTGAACGAGGTGGAGTCCCCTCCTGCGTGGAGCTCATACTTAATGAGGGGGACAGATATTAAGCAAATACATAACCACACATACAGACCCATCCATGCACACATGCATGTATAGTAACACACTGATATTGTGTTAAGTTGTTGTAAATTCTCCTGTGAAAGTTTCATGACTGAAGGATCTATGATTTTACATTCTCTAATAACTAGATCTAAAAAGGTGGGGGGAAAAAACCCTAGTGAAGTTCATTTTAACAAAAATATTTGTCTTTTATTTATCCATATCTAAAATATTACTTCTCAACATGTAACCGATATAGAAAATTAATATTTTCCCCGTTATGTATGAGTCTTCAAACTCTGCTGTGTACTTTACCACACAGTGTGTCTCAATTCAGACCAGCCATAGTTCAAGTACTCAATGGTCACCTATGGCCAATGGCTACCCAATCGGACAGGGAAGCCATACAGATTCTCAGAGGCTTAATGGTGCTCATCATGAACTTACCCTAATTTTCCCACAAAGGCATATTATCTCTCAGGTAGGACATGACTTGACTCGTTGAGTGGCGCGCTCCTGACAACTTTAATTCCACTCAAGACTAAGGTGGTCGGTAAAGCCAACACATAAAAGAGGACGTTTTTGTGTGGCTCCAGTAGGCAGAACTAGAACTGAATTTCAAACAAGCAGATTGAATTAAAAACTTTTAAACAATAAGAACTTTCAGGAAACAAATGAGTTGCCTTGTCTTGTACTTCTTGTCACGGGAAGAGCCGAGTAGAAGCTGATGCCCACTTCGGCTAGGATTCAATAATTCAGTGAGGGCTTCTATCAGATGATCTCTGAAGCTCCTTTGAATCATGAGATTCTGTAATTGAGTTAAACTCGAGACATCCTTCCAACAAAGCATGGTGTTTTTTTTCTCTTTTGACCTTTATTTAGAAAGCATTAGAAAATGCCTTTGAAAGCATTTTATTTTCAGAAGAAACAAGTTTTCATCTATAGCTACAAATACAGACAGAATTTAAGAATTTAGGCAACGATTCAAACAATTTTAGAGGAAAAAATGATGAAAATATTCTTGGGGGGAGTGAAGAAGAAATTATCTCTTTAACTGCTTGTTTCTTGACTAGAAACAAGGCCAGATAACTATTTGTTAGTATAAATTAGGCCTAGTGACTTTTCACCCTCTGTAGCATGTTGGACTCATTTATAATATTTTTTTAAGATTTACTTATTTATTTGAGACAGAGAAAGAGAGAACATGCACGAGTAGGGGGAGACAGAGAGAAGCAAACTCCCTGCTGAGCACAGAACCCCAGTGATGGGCTCTATCTCACACCCCAGAGACTACAACCTGAGCTGAAATCAGGAACTTGGAAACTCAACTGACTGAACCAGCCAGGCGCTCCTCATCTATAATCTTACTTGACTGAATGATGTATGTTAGTGATGGTAGCTCATTTTTTTAAATGAAATTGTAACTGTACATTATGTATAAAATTACAACTTGTAAATAGACAGATTTTCTATAGTGCGGAACTCAGTGGGCCTGGGAAATGCTGACATTGGTAGTCACTTCTGCATAAATATTCAGTCAATACATTTACTTCCTGTTTATTGCCAAGAATGGCCTTCATGAGGTCTGGGCCTACTTGGTGCTGAACACTCACCTCCATTAATGCTGGGAACACAGAGCTCTGCTTAGCCAGACAGCTAGGGATTCTCCCTGCTTTTAACCTGGGAGACAAAAATTAACAGTTTTAAAAAACAAAAGTATATAGGGGTGCCTGGATGGCTCAGTCGGTTAAGCATCTGACTCTTGGTTTTGGCTCAGGTCATGATCTCATGGGTCGTGAGATCAAGCCTTGCAACAGGCTCTGGGCTCAGCTTGGGGAGTCTGCTTGAGATTCTCTCTCTCTCTGCTCTTCGTCCCACTCAGGCACATAGGCATGCAAATTCTCTCTCCCTAATAAATAAATCTTTAAAAACATATAAAGTTGGTTACTGGAAGGGGGATAGGTGAAATTCATAATGGGGATTAAGGAGTGCACTACTGTGATGAACACCGAGTGATATATGGAATTGTGGAATCGCTATATGGTACACCTGGAACTAATATCATACTACATGTTAAACTAAAAAAAAAAAAAATAGATAAAAGCATAGAAAGAAAGTTGATAATATGGAGAAGGGATAATGCTTTTTGCAGTAATAAACACTCATTTTTATTTGTTTTTTAAATGACTAAGGTTCAAGTTGTTTCTAGAAATCTGCAAATTTTCCTTAAATTTGGTATTTGTGTTATGATTATTTTCAATGTGTAAATGCTTTCTATATTTGTGGATCTTCTCTTGTTAACTCTGTGTACTCCAATCTATCCTCCATGTGCTCTGCACCCCTCATTCGTGCCCTGCCTCCTTCCCTGTAGGCACGCATTGCCCTCACACATGCCTGCTGACCTCACGTGTGCACCTGTGTGTGCATGTGCACACATACACACACACACACACACACACACAGAGCGATAGAGAGGTCCACTCTTTTTTCTTTTCTTAAAAAAAATATTTTATTTATCCATTTGATGAGACAGAGAGCACAGAGGGAGAGTGAGAGGGAGAAGCAGGCTTCCCACTGAGCTGGGAGCCCCATGCGAGACTCAATCCCAGGACCCCAGGATCATGACCTGAGCCAAAGGCAGATGTTTAACCGACTAAGCCACCCCAGCACCCCGAGAAATCCACTCTTTTAAGGCTGCAAACTTCTTCTCTATGTTCTTAGGTGAGGCAACAGAGTGCCTTTAGAACTCGTTATCTCTTCTTGGGCTCTTTCTGTCCTATCCATTACCAGATTCCTATGAAAGTAAGTCAAAGCCATTAGTTTTATGCTCAAAGAATACTTGAGGCCATAGAAGAATGTACAGAGTGCTAAATGGTATCCTTGTCTTATTTCGAGAGGATTTCACTCGGGGGGGTGGGAATGAAAAGATGGAGGGCTCTTTCCTTTTTTAACATTACTGTTTAATTAACTCACCTATTCATTCACTCATTTAGTAAACGTTATTTCTGAACTCATGCTTCACACCAGCCCATTCCATACCTACTTAGTTCACAAGTAAGCAGAGGGATGCATTCATCAAAACCCTGACTTTACTATCACGTGACAGATCAGGTAACGGACAAGTGTGTGAGCCATCATGCCGCGGGCATGCCGGGGAGGGAGGGACAAGCTCTGCCCACCTCCCAGAAGAGATGGTATTTGGGCCAGGCCTTCAAGAATGCTGTGCACTTCTGGCACTTGGCACACGGTGGGGGGCAGCAGCCCAGGCACAAAGCAGGGAAAGCACCGAGCATGTGTGGGGAGCAACAGGTGGTGCGAAGTGACTGGCTAGTTGGGAGTCAAGGCCGCAAAGCCAAGAGTAGGCAGGTTGTAAAGAGCCTAAGGGCTAGCAGTGCTCTGGGGACTTTCATCTGTCTCTCTTGAGCTTTCAAATGTTTTTAATTCCAGGTCTAAAGTTTTGGAGACTGGAGAGTCTTCCAAAATGCTAGACGGGAAAATATGAAAAACAGTCAGGCTACATTTTGGTGGTGGTGGCGGCAGGCAGGGGTGGCTTCTTCCTCCTCCACGAGCTCCTTCTCCCTCTATTAAATAGCAAGAATGCATCTTTCTGTGATTATTTTGCAAACAACAGTGCATAGAATGCCTAGACGTGGGGAGGCACAGGGAAATTTGGGTACCACTCTGTACCAGTTTTCTATTCAAAAACAAAATGCCGTTATCTCATGGACATAAAATGTTAATGAGCTGTGTCTCTGTGCCCATTGGGAGCCACCCATGGGCAAGCTCTTCTGTGGAGTGCGCTAGAGATTGCTGAGTAGAATGTCAGAATTCAAGTGACCTCAAAGCCCCATTGTGACCGAATGGCCCTTAGCATGAATGGGCATGTTCACACTCCGGCCTGTGACCACAGAAAAAGGAGCTGATCCACCATCCCCAGACGATTATGTAGTCTCTGCAAACCAGACTACTCAGCGGCGTGTTTTCTCCTGAACTGAAGCTGTAGATCCCATGGGAGAGCAGAAAAATCAAATGCGAAACCTAGGCCCTGCCCTGGTTGTAATATCTGAAAAGCCACTGCGATGGAAAATGACTGATGAATCTTGTTGACTCTGGCGAGCTGGTCCTCGGATCTTGAGAGCCAAGACCACATTAGTATGCCAGTCAGACTAGACTAATCAGAGTAGCCGAGTTATTTCGTGCATACAGACACAGCCTGAATTCCAACAGCAAACAGTATCTTGACCTGACTTGGGATAAGGCACTTCCTTGTATATAGGGTTAATTCTGAACCCTTGTTACTGAACCTAAGCACCCTACTCCTTCAGCCTTTGAAGCACCAGGTAGCAAGCATCCAGACTTGCCAGCTCACAGCTACAAACATTTTTCTGAGCTCACATAAGGCCATCTCAGGATCACCTTCATGCATTTCAGAAAGGGATGTAAGAGATCAATGAATTGAATTTTGGCAAAGTTAAGCCTCTTATACTTAATTGCTCCAAGATCTCCAAAATTCATCTCAACTTTTGTCGATCTGTATCTATCCTCAGATCTCCCATTATTGGTCCCTACCCCAACCCGTCCACTCATCCAGCCACAAAGTTTGTTACTTTCTGTTTGCTCCATCTAGTCTCCCTTTTCTTAAAAAGTCAGCCTCTTTTTCTCTTACCTAAATGCTTATTCCTGTAGCTCTTGTGGCTACAAGAGCTGCCTTGTTTTCCGTATGATCTAGAACTCATGCCCCCACAATCTTGAGAAACCACAAGAAACTCCCCTCCTTTCCTTTTCACTGTAGTAAATAGAGCTTACAATTTAAAGAAGAAATCGGTGAAGTAAACAAGCATACCAGGAAGGCATGGAGAAGTAAGTGCCCAGCACAGCTGCATCCCTGTGCTTTGGGAACCCTAAGGAAAATGGGACTTTGACTGGAGATGAGAGACCCCCGCAGAGGCTGCATTTGAACCCTGCCTTGCTGAATGTGAATAATCTTTGATTTCTGATTGTTTTCAGTACTTGACATACCTTGTACTGCAGCATTTAATTAACACAATGCATTTAACAAAACATAAGGTGACAGTCTTTTAAAATACATGGTTTGCTTCATGCCCAGTTTTGTCACCCGTGGGTGGATCTGGCACCAGGTGGATCCCCTGGCAGAGAGTAAACCCCCTTGGTCAGCCCTGTCATCATCGGCTCTTTGGTTCCCCGGGGACACGGCACACGCTCAGTTAACTCTGGCTGGGTCATGACGGGTATTGACAGATTTGGTTACTTCAAACAACGTGACGTTAAGAACCCAAGACCTCCTTCAAAACAGGGCCTGTTGTTTAGAATCATAATGCTTGCATGATGTATTTCGAAATCCTACCGCCCTCTTTAAAGCTGCAGCTCCGCCAGAGACTGCCTACTGCCCCCAAAGGACTCCCTGTAGAGGCCTCTTTCGAGACACTGAGATCTTAGAACCTAAATTTAGAACCAAAGTAACCTGATGTTGGTGACCGCATGTCAACGTTGTCCAAGCACAGCTAACTCTGCCCTGTGGTGTGATGTGAAAGAAGGGGAGGAGCCTTCAGAGCACATGGGCAAAGCCCACGTGGGAAATCTGGGCCATCCCGGCTGCCTCCAATTCCAGACCAGAGCAAAACCTTATCACAGAAGCATTTTTCTTTATTCCGTGAACTTGGTGTTCAGTCGATGCTTGTTCTATCACATGGTAAACTGTTCATGGACTCAGGGAATTCTGGCTCCTTGACGGCTAATGGTTCCCAGGAGTTGTTACAACCAATCTTCTGCCTGCTAGAATTGTTGGAAAGGACGAATGAATCATTCACGGGCAATCCCAAACATTGGGACTCTGTACTGTAGTCACCTCCCTCTGATATGGGAGCTACATGAGTTTCAAACTGGATGCGGTATTCTTCTAGGTGGCTCCTTGCCTGGGTCACCTCCCTTTCCCTTTAGAAGTCAGCAAAGCCAGATGGTGGCTTATCAGACATCAGCAGATGAGGATTCCTTCTGCCTCTCCCCCTTGTACAATGAAACAGAATGGGGGGCTGGCCACTTGAATGTTTCCTCATCGTGTTTTCAAGATTTCAGTTATCACTGTCACACAGCAATGCCCTTTGGATCAGGGAAGCTCACTGTCTAAGGACTTGATTTTTTGGACAGCTAGCTTGTGTTCAAAAGGATGTTTCTCAAGCATGGCACTAAGCAGTTTTAGGAAACGCTGATACAACTGTAGCAATTTTCCCCAATTTGTTCCTGACAAAGAACTCTCTTCAAAATTGAGTTGGCTTCTTTTCTTTTGTTCAAAAATTCTGGTAAACACAATTAGCCTCATTAACCTCAGTTTCTGTTTCATAACTGAAAATTAGCCTACAATCATTGGTTTGCTGGAAAGTACAGTTGTAATTAGTCTTTAACTGACTGATATGAAAAATCTGCCTCTTCTTTAATTTCTTTGACATCGCAGTGCATTTGAAAACATGTCTGAACTCTCTCACACTGGCATTGGAGATGGGAATAAAAATAAATCAGGGATTTAAATCAAGAACCTCAAGCTGAGACGTGAAAACCGATATTCTCGCACATGGAAATTGGAGACGAGGAAGCATTTGTCAAGGAGATGACGAGAAGGTGGATCCTATAAAGTCAATTCCCAATACCGCTTCTAGTATTCGAGAGAAGGTTGCTAGTGTGCTGATGAATTTGTCATCCATGGGCAAAGTCAGATGATTATTGGCAAAAAAAAGATTGGGGGGAAAAGTTGTTGCTCCCTTGGCCCAAGTGAAGAATCACTATCCCAGCTCTTGAAAACTATAACGTTGACCAGCTCTACAAGGCCCCCTTTTTTTGTGGGCAAAAGAGGAAGTGACATTTCATGAACAGTCTTGCCATTTGTTCCTTTTTCAGCCAGCCCCCGAAGGCTGGACTTGCAGGCTTTGGGATCAGACAGCTGGGATTACGAGTTTCATCGAGAAGCCCGATGGCCATCATCCATCCAGTGGACAGGAACATAAAGAAAGTGTCTAGTGAAGAAAGGATGAGGATATTCATTTCCTTTTGGTCAACCCACAATCTGCTGAGATAAAGGGAAAGTAATTTGAAGTAGGCTAAGCAGGTCTCTGGGCCTGAGTTTAACAGGGTGTGATCCAAGGAGCCCGACTGGGACGGACATCCATTTGGTGGAGCCCATCAAGCCGGGTCAGTCACCGAGGTGGCAAATCAAACACATATCCCGATGTGCACCCTTCTGGGTTGCTGGCTTTGGGGAGGGCATAATGGAGATGAATGTGTCAGTGCTCAGAAATCTCAGGCCACTGGAACCTCATGTGCATGTGTGTTGAGTGGGGGTAGATGGTGTAAGGCACATCCTTAGACTACAGGGTGGATGACTCCAAATGAAGCCCGTTGGGGAGAGGTGTCCTGAAACGGAAGACTGGAGAGCTATGACATCTTTTCCTTTATTGGCTCCATTGTCCTTTGGGGGAATAAGGAGTTTGGAGGTTATAATCCCTAAGACCCATCTAGCGCTTGGACCCTTTGAGTGGACACCAGGCAAAGTCATGATCTCCAGCTTGCACGAACAAGTACTGGATCCTTTAACATAGACTGAATTCTTTTCTTTGTCCCTTCACCTGCTCCCTAAACGCCTTTGTTCTCTTAACTCCCACTAAGTGTTCTTACTTCCTGAGTTGTTTCTCTGCAGACTTGACAGTGCCCCCTGGCAGACACATGCTCAAGGACTCTGAATTGTCTCCCTGTCCATGTGGACTCTGGCTGGAGGGCTGTGAAATGGAGCCGAGCTGTTCTGCCTCAGTGCCCAAACTGCAAATGAGAAATCTTATAATTCAAATTGAAGTTCTCCCGTGTCACTCCCCGCACTTCTTATCAAGCCCCGTAATACTGAAATAAAATAGTCACTAAGTCAGGAAATAATCCAGGGTAGTAAAGTAGCTTTTATTAGGCACCTAAGGCATCAGATGCCAATAAAGTAATGAGAGAGGAAATTAATATTATTTTCTCTGTGCTTGTAGGAAAAGGCGGTAGGTGACACTTGGCTGAGTGAATATATTTCTGAAACATCTTCCTTATTCTCTTCAGCTTGTTTATGCAAGGGTCTCTGTCTGTGCGATAAGCAGGTTCAAATGGTCATGTGGTTGGGCAAGCTAACTGGATCTAATTACTGGGAGCTCCCTGATAGAAGTGTCTGAGTTGAGAAATCTGTTTGAAGAATTCCCAGGAATATACTATTCCTGGGACCACTGTATTCCAAAGAATGACACTGAGACTCTTACTTGCAGAGACACATTTTTGCTTAGCTGTTCCCCACCCTATTCTACCTTCTCTGGCCTCACAGCCATATGCTTTTCCATTTCATTTTCTATTCATTTCAAACAAGCACCACACGTCCCACAGAAAGAGGAAGATTAGGGGTGGTTATTTTGACAAGACACTCAGGAATAGGCCCCTCCCTCTTCCTCTGGCATTCATTTCTCGCATGTTTCTTTTGGGTAATTAAACACAGAAAGGTCACCTAACATCCTGGCAAGTACAGGAAGTGGGAGGGGGGAACATAAAGTAAAAGCAAACAATCAATATGAGAAAGTCAACACTGCATTTTTGTTTTTCTTCTAGTTTCTCTAGAAAGGGATTAGTTATGTATTGATTATTCATATGCCACCTACCTCCCCAAAGATTTTTGAGGCAGTCCAATGTGAGAGCATCTCAGTAACACCTGCATGCTTCTAAATTTAATTTCTTGGCAAAATAACAACAAGCCAATACAAAAATATGATTTGTGTGCTTCTAAGTTGCAACGAAATAAAAAATTGGTCTCGGGGAAAACATCTGTATTCACTTGTTCCAGCTCTTGGTTCCACCATCCAGTCATATTATCTTCATTTCAAGAAAGCATTTGCTTCTCTACCTTGCTCACATGCATGTGTCAAAACAAGTGCAGCTACAAGATTTGAAACTTTCTGTTTCTTGCACCTTCTTGGCCCCACCCAGCAAAGAGTGCAAACTATATCCCGCAGCCCCCAGCATCTGAGGGGGCTTATGTCAGAATGAACCCTCTTTCAACAGAGCTACGTCTGTAGAGGATCGCCATCCCCTACGGATGAGTTCCTATAGTTGATATTACGAGAGTGGTCATATTGAAATTCTGAGCCCTTTTCATTAAACTGGGTTATTGCTATTCTGTGAACATATCATGGGCTTTCTCATTCCGTGGTTTTCTTTGTGCCGTTTCTTTGGCTTGAAGTCCTCCCTATTTACACTGCCTGTCACAATCCTCTTCATTCTTCATGGTTTTGTTGAAAGACTACTACCTCATGAAGTCTTTGGTATCAATTGTCATGGTAAAGCTGAGGAGCAAACACATCATCCAGCTGTGGTAGCAAACTCCACTAAACACCGATTGATCCCCATAAGTCTACAGGTCAACTGCATGGTACTTAGGGTCTCAGGTGGGTTCACCCATATAACTACGGGTTACAGCTGTGTGATGACAGAAATTTCTGTTAGTCTTGGCTGGTATCTCTCTCACATGTGAGGTGGTTGGCTGGCTGTTGGGTGACCTAGGATTGCCTTAGCTGGGACAACTGTGCTCTCCTCCACATGGTCTATCATTGTCCAGAAGGTTCGGTTGGGCTCAGTCTCATAATGGTGACAGGGTCTGAGGGACAGAGGCAGTGTGCAAAGTACCCTACCCTGAAGCTTAGGCTCAGAACTGGCACACTGTCATTTCTGCTACTTTCTGTTGGTCAAGGCCAGTCACAAGGCCAACTCCATTTGAAGGGGCAGGGAAGGAGACCCTATCCCTTATGGCAGGAATGGCAAAATCACATTATAATGGGCATGGAGAGAGCGAATGAAAGATTGGACATTTTTTTTCAGTCAATCGACCACAGCTTTTCTGATCACCTGGCTTGAAATGGTTTTTTTTATTTCTTTTTATTTTCTTTTTTATTCTTTTTTAAATTTCTTTTTTATTTCTTTTCATTTTTTTCTTTTTTCGTTTTCAACCTTTCTATTGTTTTGATAGTAATTTAAAAACAGAATATTATTTGGTCACTTGCTTTGACTTCCCTTATGACCCTTAAAGGCAAAAGCCATGTCATTCATTCTTTGGGCCTCACATTGCTTAGTTCAGTGACTTGCCCCTCTTAAGTGCTATGCATATATTTAAACATAAAGAGAGCCTGTAAATAAAGCAAGATAGAAAACATAAGCACACAAAATTTTCAATCTGGAGTGACCTCAAAAGTTCATTCCACCATTCTGTCTGGTTGTAGTATGTAAGCTGCACTAAATAGAAAACTGATTTAAAAAAATAGTCCAACTAATCTTGTAACACTGAAAAGATAAACATATTTGGAAAAAAAAAAAGTCCCCAAATGTAGAGAAGTCCCTCACCTAATCAATGCCTATTGCAAACATCTGTGTACCCTAACACTCCTGCTTTATGCTTCCTGCTTCCTAGCAGAGAAGAAGGGCTATTTTTCCATTTTCATCCTAGCCTTCACTGTCTGCCTTCTTCTTCTCACTATGATCCAGCTACATACTTCAGTGGTGAAAATGACATCCACTCAGCATTCCAAGTGGGAAACAGAGCCTGGGTGTCAAGAACAGTGCTTTGCACATGATAGGTGCTCAATAACTGCTGTAGATGCAGGAGGTTCTATTATAGGATCCTGCAGGGAATTCTGGCTTCTCTGATGTCTTCTCGACTTCCTTCCTGAAATACGGCTCCCAAGGGAGTCGGTCTACCTCAGACCTTGAGAGCGCACTTAGTTTCCATCTACGTGAATCTTCCCTCCAGTCTTTTGGCCAGAGTTCGCTTTTCAGAAGACAAAGCCAATCCACTTGGAGTTGAGGGGGGAGGTGGCAAGGAGTCAACTCTGCTCTGAAGAGAAAGAGAAGATTGAGTTCTATATTGATTCATTCATCTTGACTGCTCTCCACTCTACAGAATGGAATTCAATTAATATTTCAGGTTTTTAATGAAACTTGTTCTCACCATGACTTTTCCTGTCACCATTGATTTGAGTCCTAGGTTGGTAGACCTGAGTATTAAAGGTCTTTTATAATCACTATATACCTTCATAGTTTTTCTGTTTTGGTTTGCTTCCTCAGCCAAATCACTGACAAATAATAGCTGTTTTTTCTTTCACTTTGGGAACAGTTTCTAAAGAAAGCCTTTTTAGATCTATAATCTATATTTTAAATCTATAAATTATAATCTATAATCTATAATTTAATCTATAATCTGTACTTTAAATCTATAAATCTATAATTTAATCTATAGATCTTTATTGTTGGTTATGGGTTAGGATGTTTAACCTCAGCTTCTAATACAGTCTATCTTTCAGATTCTCTCTGACTCATTTTCTTTGAATCTGTCCCTGTGATGGTTAATTGTATGTGTCAAATTGACTGGATTCCAGGGCGCCCAGATACTTGGCTGAAGATTATTTCTGTGTCTGTGAGTGTGTTTCCAGATGAGATTAGCATTTGAATCTGTAGGCTGAGGAAAGTAGATTGTCCTCCTCAGGGCTGGTAGGCATTATCCTCAGGGCTGGTAGGAACACAAAGTGGAGGAAGGCAGAATTCACTCTATCTGATCAACTGCTTGAGGTCAAACTTTAGTCTTTTGTTCTCACACTGGGTCTTACACCATGGGTGTTCCTGCTTCTCTGGCCTTTGTGCTCAGATTGGAATTTACACCACAACTTTCCTATGTCCATGAGTTGCAGACGGCAAGTTGCGGGACTTCCCAGCCTCCACAGCTGTGTGAGCTAATTCCTTACAATAAATCTCTTTATACATCCAATTGGTTCTGTTTCTCTGAAGAATCTTGACTAATGCAGTCCCTTGTAATATGACTATAGCTTTAGGACTTCAGGACAACGTGATATCTGGTCCCCTTTGGCCATTTATCCTCAACTGCGGGCATTTCTCAATCAACAGAGGTCAACAGTAGTAATTAAATTGATAGACCCATCTGCCTTTTTACCTTTCAGGATGGTCTACTATTCTTTATGACTTTTAAGATTCTATCTTTTCTGATTTCCTTGAAATTTAGTCTTTCCTATCAGAAGAGTACAGCTTTCCACTTTTGCCTTTCAAAAAAAAAAAAAAAAACATCTTTCTCTCCAAAATCATTTATTTTCTTTTCCATAGTCAAGGTCTATTTGAAATTTTATATAGTACTCTCTTAAGACAGGCTAGAATTGGTTACCAGACCTGCAATTTAGAGTGATAAATCACTGGCTAAAATCTTCACAGTGGTTTGTCTCAAAATGTTTTAAAATGAAATTTCAAAGGTGACTTTAATGTAACTTTTTACTCCATAATTATTTATTCCTGATATTCTCCCAGAGATTTCACATAGTAATAGACTTGTCTTTTCTTTGTTTGTCTTTATCCTTCGAGAGAAACTTTATTCTTCAGTTAGTTAAAACAACATTTTCTAAGCAACTGCTAGATAACAGCACTTTGTATTGTTATTGTATTGCGGACAGAGGTTCCGAACATGAATGCCCTCAGGGTGTGCAAGGAATATTTTGTGTGTCTTCCCACCAGGAGCCTAACTAGTAAGGTTGGGTAAGCCTTTCCTTCTCTCCTCTTGCTCCCTCTAATTCCAGAATGATGTTTCGAACACTTGATAATCATCTAGTTAGTAAGTAAGATATTGAACGGGTTTCTTTCCTGTGAGGATGCCATTTTAAAAGGAAATATCTCTGTTTTGGTGGGTTTTTTGTTGTTGTTGTTTTGTTTTGTTTCTCTTTCTCTCTGCCACTTTTGAATACTAGGTTCTGGTCATTCTAAATCTTATGTCTAATCACATCCCAAGTAGTATAATCTTTATACCATCAACGATTTATGCTTCCTTCTTTTTTTGGTTGTACTTTTTCCTCTCCTAGAATGTATTTCTGTCTCCTATCTGCCAGTCTTCCCATGAATGCTCAGGCACAAAATTTCTTTCAATTTTCTGTAATCTCAGTTTCTAACACCAATAAATAATCCACCTATCACTTTGAGGACTTGCTGACCTTTTGCTTCTTATCAACTTGACATATTTTTTTATTTTTTGTCTTTAGTTTTTACGTATTTTTGCTTCAGTTCGCTGGGGTGGCTTCTTTGCATCCAGCTCTGCACCCTGGGTACCTAATTTTGGCTTTTCAGACCCTCGCTTTCCTTTCTTCTCCTTTGCAGAGGCTCCTCCACTCCCAGACTCTTGTTCCCATGATTCCTGCTCCTGCCTTTCTCATCAGGAGTCTGCTGTCTGCTTCGCTGCTTGGGTCACAGTTTGTCTTGGCGTCTATTCATTTACCCCGTGCCCTTGCCCTTCTCCTTCTTTTGGCTATGCTCACTAAATTTCCCTTACCAAACTGTGCAAAGGAGAATTTCCAGAATGTGGCAAGCCTCTTTACCTACCCCACCCCACGTACGAAATAATCCAAAATAATTTAAAAATATGTCTTTGACTCCTTTGCTCTAATATTTGTATTTGTTGACTGTATGTGCTATTGCTACAAATAGTTACTGGGCAATTGTCTTTGAGAATAGATGGGAATATAAGACACCCAGTTCAGGGCTGTGAAGAGGATAATTTCTGTTCTGATCAAAATGGGTTGTTAAGCTGTACAAACAAGAATCTCCCAAATCTCAGCGGTTTAACACAACCAAAGCTTAGTTCTTGTTGATGCAATATGCTCAAAGCAGGTAGACAGATGGAGATCTCAGAGGCCTAGACTGGTAGAGGCTTTATTCCTAAATGTGTTCCCGTGATTTCCATAGTTGTGGGAAGAGACTGCAATTAATTGCACTCTGGCTTTTAAAGTGTCTACCAAGACATGACACATATCATTTCTGCTCATGTTTCACTGACCAAAGCAAATCACATGACCATTCTTCCCAGGAGATGGGGAATTCCTACCATATGTGTTGAAAGAGGAGAGTATGAGATATTTGGAGAAGAGCACTAATGACTCCCAGAGTGTCCATGGACAAGGGACATCAAAGCCAGTGCTCTGACTTTGGCTCTGCCATTTACTACCAGTCTCACCTTGTATTGTTTCCATTTCTTCATCTGCAAGGAAAGAAAACCTAGCCCATGTGGTTTTGACAACAAAAATACTAAAAGTGCTTGACAAAATGTAAATACTCTAAGATGCATGCGAGCATCACGATTTCTCTAATAATAATGTCCCCAAACGGCAGATAATCTCCCTGGGAGCTTCCATATTCCAGGTGCTGAAGAGGATAACCTGATCTAATTATGAAAGTAATAGGTACTCAGTGTTGATCATTTGCCCAACACGAAAACACATAAATAAGAAAATACAAATACCCATTATTTCAAAACAGAACGTTGTTTACCTTCCGGTATTCATCTTTCCAGTTTTTTCCTGTGCATAGTTTAAGTAGTTGAAATAACGCACAATATTTGGTATTATTATATCTGTGTGCATTTATTTTCAAGTTATAATTTGAACCTATATGCAATATTTTTCTGTATTTTTACTTAATCTTAAACTTTAAACTTTTTTCTCATATAATTACAAATTTCTTTTAAATAGTGTTTTTCAAAGCCCATATAATAGTTCATAATTAATTAAGCATTTGTCTATCGTTGAGCTTTGAGACTGTTTTCACGTACATGATATTCATGGTTATTTAACTCTGCCGAAGATGGAAGAATTCCTTGCTTCCACACTGTACCTGTTGTGTCCTCAGATTCCTCCCTCATCCCCCTTCGCTCTGCCCCACATTCCAGGCCCCAGGGTCAGTTGGCTGCTGGCTGAATTCACCTCGTGGAAGACACTAACAGAAGATGGCAGGATAAGGGTAAGAGAGATGTGTAGCTCTTTCTTCCCTTCCTCTCTGCCTTGGATGGTGTCTCTGGCAATAGCGATGCCTCCTCTTTGGCTCCAGCTCTTACCAGATAGAACCCCAGGGACATGACCTGACTCCTAGGCTCGGGTGACACGCCCTCCTCCCTTTGTCTCTCTTGCCTGGGTCTGATACTGGCCTCCTGGTGTTGCAAGTCTCTCATTATCTCCTGATGGGTACTCGGCTGCTCCTTCACTTGGGTTACCAATTCCCCACATCGAATTCTCTCCGAGGAATGGCTGCATAGGAGAACCACTGGGGCCTGAAATGGAGAAGAGTTTCCTCTAGGATGGAAGGAGTGAAGGAAATTGATCAAGGGATGGATATTTATGGGCACTGGTGATGTTTTATTTTTCTAAATTTTTAAGATTTATTTATTTGAGAGAGAGAGAGCAAGCACCGGGGGAGGGGAGAGGGAGAGAGAACCTCAAGTGGACTCCCCGCTGACCATGAAGCCCGATGCCCCTGAGATCATGACCTGAGCCGAAATCAAGAGGTGCACGCTTAACTGACTGAGCCACCCAGGCGCCCTGGTGATGTTTTATTAGATAGACTTGACGGTGAGTATAAGTGCCTTCGTTTTATTATTATCACTTGAACTAAATTAAATATGTATGCTTGCATATGTGATATAGTTAGTAGAATAAATAAAGCATACATATAAAACACATATATTTAATATATAAAATACATAATATGTAAAATGGAAATACTTCTAAATCTGTTTATAATTGGCTGAAGCTTAATTTTGGAAGAATAAGGATTTTAAAATGTGTTTCCTTTACTCCATTTCTTAAAGAAGTTTTTTTTTTTTTTTAAGATTTTATTTATTTATTTGACAGAGAGAGAGAGAGAGAATGAGAGAGAGAGATCACAAGTAGGCAGAGAGGCAGGTGGAGAGAGAGGGGAAACCAGGCTCCCCGCCGAGCAGAGAGCCCGATGTGGGGCTCGATCCCAGGACCCTGAGATCATGACCTGAGCCAAAGGCAGAGGCTTTAACCCACTGAGCCACCCAGGCACCCCCCTTTACTCCATTTCTGCTACAGAAAACCATGCACAGCTGCAAATACCCAGGTTTTTCTGCTCTAAAATGAAAATGCTGTATAGAATGATTGCTGTGAAAAGTCTTCTGCTAACTGCTGTGGTAGGAAGTTACTGTAAATTCTTGATGAAAAGAAAGTCATCTGTGAGACTCTATCTTATGACTCAGAGGTCCTGATTCCATGGCCATTTCCTGTGTGACAATATCAAGCTGTGGATGAAATGTGCTCACTTATCATCTCACTGGGCTTTTGCTATTTAACGTTAAATTCCTACTCCAAGTGGACGTATCCAGGGGTCACTCCATCAGTCACTCCCTGTTGGCTGCTAGGCTGCACCCTTGTCTATAGTCTAAGTGTCCATCCTCCAACCTCGCATCCAGTCATTTTCAGGAAGAAGGTGATTCTTGATGTTCCCCAAAAATGGGAATATCGGGAGAGCCTCTGCTTCCATAACAATTTGCCGGGACAGTGGGTTCCTCGTTTGAAGTACTGTTTTGTTTTGTTTGTTTTGTTTTTTTAACTCCTGCACACACATATCTGCACTTTAATTTGTATCAGCCACAATTTGGAAGTCAGGTCAGGTTCTGTTGTTAGTCGTGGCCACTGACTCTCCAATTTTTGTAGCCAGATGTCCCTCAAAACATGGCATCTTTCCAATGTCCCTGGGAACGGCCCTCCCCCAAGGATTTACCTCTCACCACTTGTTTTCTTGTGACATTTGCAGTGATATGCTGAAGGGAATCATAATAGTTAGTGAGAGCTGATTGTCAAATACACAGGAATTTTGCAAGCCACTTGTTAAACCATTGCTAGCATGTCATAAATCATGGTGGGAGCATTAACACCATGGAAATTGGCAAATAAATCAGGGGTACCTCTCCCCCCACCCCCAAGAAAACCAGTTCACTGGCACACCACCACACTTGGGTAATTAAAGTGAAAATAATGAAAATAAAGACATATTTTGTAAACATGGATAATCAGGAAATTTTTATTATGGAGGATACTTAGAAGATGTTCTCTAAAAAGTTTCAGGAAAAAACCACCCAAATAGATAAATCAAGATTTTCTAAAGGAAATAAAAAATGCTAAACATAAAAGAGTTGATAAACTGAAATTTACCAAAAATTTAAAAATTATTTTGAAATGCTGTTAAGAAAAGATAAAGGTGAGCTGCAGACTAGAGAGTATATTTACAATATGTCAAAGAGCTTGTATCTAGAATATATATATATAAAAACTTCTGTAAATACACGTAATAAAAAGACAATTCGATAATGAAGTGGGGAAAATATTTGAATAGATACTTCTCAAAAGAAAGATGTAATGGCCAATAATCACGTGAAAGAAAGGCTCAACATCCTTATCATTAGAGAAATGAAAAATAAAGCTGCAATAAATGCCATTTCACATCAACTAGAATGGCTTAAGTCAAATAGTATGTCTAGAATATGGAACAACCAGAGTTCTCAGACTTTTGGTGGAAATGAAAAATGTACCACTTTGGAAAACTATTTGGCAGTTCCTTAGAATGTTAAACATACACCTACCCTTTGATTTTGCCATTCTACTCCCACTCAAGAGAAGTGAAAACATACCCACAAAAAAACTTGCATAACAATCTCCAGCAGCTCTATTCACAATAACCCCAACCTGGAAGCTACCCAGATACTCAGCAACAGGAGAAGGAATCTACAAATTGTGGTACATTTATATAATGGAATACAACTCAGCAATAAAAATTAACAGATTATTTATACATGTAACAACATGAGTGAGTATTCAAAACTTGTCGAGTAAAAGAATGGGACACCACAGACTATGTACTGTGTGTTTCCATGGATATGAAGTTCAAGAACAGACAAAACTAATCTTTGAAATCGGAGTAGTGGTGGTTACCATGCAGGGCATAGAAATGGTTGGGAATAACTAGAAAGGACACAAGGCAGCTGTCTGGGATGATGGAGGTATTCTATGCTTTGATTAAGGAAGTGGTTATACAGGTATATGGATTTATCAGAACTCATTATCCGCATGTTAATTCAACCCAATACAAAGAAGAAGAATAGAAAAAAAAAAATATGCTCCCAATATAGCAACTTAAAGAACACAACCAAAATGAGACTTTCATCAACTCTCGGGACAATGAAGTAACATTTTCTCTGGTTCTACTGATGGAAAATATAGATCATGAGATGATATCACACAGAGTATCAGACCATAAGACAAAAAGAGCAGAGAGCAGAAAGCAATTTAACCTTATACCATTACACATTTAGCATGATATTACACAAAAACTTTCCACCAATCATTTTATTTCAGCTTAATGGTACCTTAGGAGTAGTAGTTTCATTCCTGGCCTTTAAAAAAAAAATAGTTCGGCCCGTTTACTCATATTGGTGGAAATAATAAATCTAATAAATCATCGCAGCCTCCCACACTCCTTGGCTGGCACTAAGTTGCTGACTGACGGTGCAGCCGCCAGGCTTGGCGGGCCCTGCCCCCACCGGGCCTGCTAAGGGCTGGGCAGCCGCAGGGATCTGAGGAAGAGACTGGAGGAGAGGAATCAGGGAGTTGAGGAAGTCAGCCTAGAAATTACATGACGGCAGAGGCAGTCAATCAGCATTTTTGAAACTAGACCTGGTTAGTCCTCCCTGCCACGCTTGGCACTGTGGCCACTACCGTGCTCAGAGAACGAGGGGGTTTCTAGGAGGAGCCCTCAAGGGTCATGGGAGGCAGTCTCCTTCCATCCTAGACATCCAGGTTAGCTTTGGTTTTACAATTAGAGGAAGATGGCTCCAGCCCATCCGCCATCTTGACTGCCACACTTTCAGTGTCCTCTTGGACACTTCTGAGAGTTCCTCCATACACCTACCCTTTGATTTTGCCATTCTACTCCCACTCAAGAGAAGTGAAAACATATGTCATGGTGTCACCTGTGAGCAGGCCCTCCAAAGCTGGCTCACTTTCTCAGTCCCTTTTGGCCTCTGGGGTCTGGGGACCCGTGAGCACAGCTCACCGAAGTCACAGACACCACATTCCTGTCACCAGTGAGAGACTAAACTTAATGACTCACCAAGCTCTCTAGAAGGCCTGAGGAAATGTGGAGAGGGCTGGTGCACAGCCTGGAGACAGACTGATACTGGCTGTGGAACATCAGAGTCGCTGAGCTCTCTGCATTGGGCTCCCCATCATGGGAACTCCTTTCATGGGAGCTCTTTCCTCAGGCCTGACTTCCTCACCTTACGGCTGGGTCCCATGTTCACCTTCTTAAATCCCCTCGACTCCACCCTGCTCCTGAGGCTGGGATTGACGAAATGAAAACCTCATCTCACACGAAAGCAAGCTCCCAGTCTCATCACTGCCTTACTGTGCACAATAGTTTACGTTCTTTCGTCTGGACAACCCCATTCCGTGCCCTTGTCTCCCTAACAAAAACCCCTTAAATAAAAGAATAGTGCCTGTCTGTCCTCACTCATGATTTCCACACACATGGAAACCCCCTACCCATTAGGCTGAAAAACTGCCTTCAGTTTCACAAAACAGTATTTGTCTTGCCTTTAGCTCTATTATTTTAAACTTTGAATTGGTTTTCCTAATGCTGGTGCCATTCGGGCTAGATGTTTGTGGAAGCCCGGATCCTACTGATAGATATGTACCATTGCCATTTTATTGCTTATTTTATAGTGGTTTTTGCAGTTCTCTCTTTCTTTCTTCTCTCACTCCCTTCTCTCATGGTTAGCTGGCTTTCTTTAGTGATATACTCGGATACTTTTCTCTTTACTTTTTGTGTATCTATTACTGGTTTTTGATTTGTGGTTACCATTTGGTTTGTCTAAGAAGCTCAGCATTCTGTAGAACACAGGAGAAGGCAGGGCTAGATGGACGGGGGCAAGAATACAGCTAATCTGTGCCCTGCCTGCATGTCTTCCTGCCTGGCTGTGGAGTCACTTAATTTCTCAGTGATTAGATGAGCTAGTGTCTGGCTCGGTCACTTAGGGCCCTTCCTCCAGGCCATAGAGTCCCTTG
>CM052797.1:31855723-31878336 GCA_028533885.1 Nasua narica | reverse complement strand
TCTTTCTTTCTTTCTTTCTTTCTTTCTTTCTTTCTTTCTTTCTTTCTTTCTTTCTTTCTTTTTCTTTCTTTTTTTAATTTTAAATAAGTAGCACCGGGAATTGCAGACATCCAGCTGAGCTTGGGGCAACTTTAAAAGCCCACCACCAGATCCCCACCAAGATAAGCAGCCCCCACACTGAGACGGTCCACCATCAACTAGGAGAGTTGACTGAAGCTGAAGATAGGAAAGGGGAGAGATGCTTTTACAAAAATGACATAATTTGGCTCTCTGAGAAAAGGAAAGGCAAAATGCAGTTTGTGTTCCTTCTTCTCTCCCTTGCTTGCTACCCTGGGCGGATGCATTAATAGGCTTAGTGCTTATTAAGGTGAAATCAAAATGAAAGAAAGGCAGAGAAACTGCATGAACAATGTTCCTAGAGACCTAAAGTTTGAGAGTTTCCAGCTGGCTCATTTGCTTCAAGAAAGGCACTTTGGGGAGTGCCAGGGCCTCTTTCTGCCTTCATTTAGCTTCAAAAGGAAGGAGGAAGGAAGAAGTCGATAGCTGATATAGAGGGTGTGATCCAAAATGATGGAAACTCTGTCAGGTTTTCACTTCAGCAAATATTTATTGAATATTATGTGCCCAGCACTGTGCTTGATGTGAGAAATATTAAAAAGGACTTAATCATAGCTTCCCCTCCCCACATCTTTATCATTTAATCTCTCCGAGGATGAAGCAGAGCTCATCGTTGGGAAAGAAGGCCTTCCACTTCCCGGGTTGCTGAGACAGCGTTGGATGATTCCAGTGGATCAGATGGCTGGCAACGGTTAAAATGTCCTGTTTTGGGTCATTTCTGAGTCTCTGCAGTGTGGTTGCTGTGGTGATTTTAGGATCAACTCACCCACTCTAATTTGGGAGTTGTTTATCTTTGCCTTTTTCCCCTGACATCCTGAATCTGAACTGTTTGCACCACACTGACATCACTGATGTGAAACACTAACCGAATTTCTTGCCCCTATTCGACCTCAGTTTCTCCATCTGCGTAGTTACAGAATCATCTGGTCCTAAGTCACTCGGCGTCTTGGCAGAGGCTCAGTGCATTTGAAAGCCAGTAGGTGCTTGTTTCAAGTCCTTATTTCAAGTCCTTATGGTTCAGTCCTCCCTGTCTGTCAGTTAAGTGTATCTCCTTAGTATCTCTGTGTCTTATGTCTATAAAGATGGCTTATTGGAGAAAAAAAAAAGATCCCTGGAAATACTCACCAGCATAATAGTCTCTTTTCCAGTAATTTGGCATTGTTTTCTTTTTAATGATTACAAAGACTTGAGGAATAGTGTGCATTTAAATTCAGGTTCAGGACAGACTGACATTGTAAAGATCTGCTAGAATTCTTCCTTTGAAAAAGAATCTGGCTAGGTGGGTATTATAAGCAGCTGGAGGTGGCCAAGTTATCTTCATTGGCTTTTTAAAGCCTAGCAGTGTGTGTGTGTGTGTGTGTTTGAATGGAAATGAAAGTAGACATTTTTGCAGAAATTAAGCAATTACTATTTGCTGATAGAATGTCAATTCATAATTGACCCTTCGATAGCATCAAAGCAGATCACTTGGAAATTAAAAAAAAAAATACTCCACTGAGCAAGCAGCTGTATTTGTTTAGGTAGAGCACCCAGGAGTTACCTAACCCTGCAGCTAACCCAGACTGCAAAGAGAGGGTGCCTCACGTGCCTATCAGCCCGAGGAGGGACTCGGAAACCTCTATCACCTACGGCCAATGGGTTCTGACAGCAAAGTGAATCACTTCTGGGCAAGACAATGACTTGTTTACTTTTCACTGAATTGAAAATTGAAGATATTTCATAATAGGATCTGGGAAAATTTGCCAGATGTTTCATTCCACTGTGTTCTTCTGGCCGGTCTACAAGATATAATGCTGAGAAAGGCTTATAAATCAAGGTAGGTATGAAAAGCTTAGGGACAAAATTCATAAAAACTTGAACTGCGGGAGGACACCTTTTCCCTAGCTGCTAGAATATAAGATTTCCTTACCTTTTTTTGGTGCTTCACAGACAAGCTAATATAAACTATAGATCTTAGTTTTACTTGTTTCTCTCTCCTCTTTTCCTCCTTCCCTTCTGTTCCAATTTTGCCAATCCGAGGGTCTCTAAACCCAGAATAGGGAAGTACATCTTCTAAACTACTTGAAGGATGATCACACAAATAAATAACCACAGCTCTGGATATAGCTTCAATGTGAGGGCTTTTTCACCTGGCCCAAGAATAAGTACACTGGAACAAATTCTGATGTTTTAAATAACTGATTCATTTTGCCAAGAACTAACACCAAAGGGAAAGCTATTGGCTCATTTCCCTTTTCTTCCTCTTCAGACTTTTGAGGTGCTAATGAACTGTGGCATTAACTCAAGGAACACTGGGACAGACTTTATAATGGTCATCTGTTAGTTTGAACACAGTCCGTGTCATAGCGACCGTAATTGCAATTGTTGGAGATATCTATTACTGTATAAACAAATCATCCTAAAACCGAATGGCTCAAAACTATGAACATATTGTCTCAAATTTCTGCTGGTCAGAAATTTGGTAGTAGCTTAGCTGAGTGGTCTAGATCAGGATCTCTTGTGAGGCTACAGGAGGCTGACTGGGGCTATAGGCCATGAAGGTTTGACCGGAGCTGGTGGATCTGTTTCCAAGATGGCGCACGCACATTGCTGCTGACAGAAGGTTCAGTTCTTAACAGTATGGATCTCTCCACAGGTTGCCTGAGGGTTTTCATGGCATGGCAGCTGGCTGCCCTCAGAATAAATGTTCCAAGTGAGAGAGTGAAAAAGAACAAACATAAAGCCACGGGACCTGCTATGGTCTACTCTCCAAAGTCCCACTGTGTGCTTTATTCTATTTGTTGGAAACCACTAAGTTCAAGTCATACTCAAGGGGAGGAGGATTAGTCTCCAACTCTGAAAGGGAGGTGCATCAATGAATTTGTGGACATATCTTAAAACCATCTCACTGATTGAACAGAATTTTTAATTTGTGCAGTCGATAGGGAGATATCAATAAACACGATGCAAAAAAAAAAAAAAGAGAGAAAGAGAAAGGAAAAACAAAAACACAACTCTATTCATGTCCTCTTTACTCTCCTCCCCCAACTTCTATCCCAAGCTCCACCCCCACCCCTTCAATTGCCGATCTTAAAATTGCTGAGATCTTACAACATGGAGATCACTCAACTTCTTAGGGAAAAGAACCCAATAGAGGCAGAGACCCAGGTACCCCTAAAGTCCGGAGTCATACGGAAGCCAAAACTATGAAATCAGAGGACAAAGGTGAAGCAATAATGTAAGGAGGAGAGAAATTCTGACAGATGTGATCCTTTTTACCTGCTGTCTCCCAGAGTTCCGAGAGGTGTTGCTAAGGCCTCCCAGAGGATCCCCTCTTCTAATGATGGGCGCAGGCACTCTCACCTGCGTGGGGCCACCGTGTCTGGTTTCTCCCTCACCCCTCCTCTGGTAGCTCCTGTGAACTTCCGGGGCCCGGTACTTCCGGCCTGCCCTGCGCGATAATCACAGCACTAAATCACTCTCTGCCCATTATTATCCAGAGTTTGCCCATGGACATCTTTATATCCCATCAGGAAGTCTGTTCTGATCAGCCGTGCACTGACTTCCTTTCATACAACAAGCAAGAAAAGTGGCTTCAGGGACTAGCCGCTCCCAGGGCACAGTCAGTCCTAATGGCCTTATCACTCCGCTACCTGCTCCTCCTTCCCAAAGGGAACACCAGTTAGTGTATGTGAGCCAGAGAGTCTGGCTGAGCCATCCTATTACTGTTTTATATAAAGCACTTACTGAATTCCTAGAGGGAAGAGGAGTCTCCAAGGGGGATTTGTCTCATTAAACTGCTGCCTGCTTTCCAAGCAGTCAGAGAGGATCTAAAAGGTGATGAGCGGGGAGGCAAGACCTTTGCGGGTCTTGGTGATGTTAATGCACTAACCTCTGGGCCTGTGGGCGGTGTCAAGGGGGAATAACCTCAGAGGAGAAAACGAGAAATGTGCTTTCCTCCTTTGTCCCATTTAATGGAGTTGAAGAAGAAACAAAGACATTTTTATAGAGTGATAAAAATATGCCCAGTATCAAAGCTTCTAGGTTCCTGTACCTAAAAACGCTTTATGATTTATTCTTTTCTTTCTTTCTTTCTTCCTTTCTTTTCCATAAAGAAAGTTCTCCTTCTGTCTCTGCCCTATAGAATTCTCTACTTAGCCTTAGATAGATAAAGAAAATGGCTCTGAAGATGTGGTCTTTTAAAAGCTTGGATAAGAAAGAACAGAAATTTCTTTAAAAGGCCTCTGGCCATGATGTCTTTTAACTCCAGTTTATAGCAACCATTCACAGGAACCCTCTGGAAAAATGGCTTTTTGCTAAGAAAGCACCACAGAAAACAAGCCAACTCCCAGGTTGACAGGATAGAGTCTGCAGAGAACTTGGGGATTGCATTTGCAAAGGTTTCCAGAGAAGATTGATGCCCCTGGATGCAA
This sequence comes from Nasua narica, assembly GCA_028533885.1. Classification (NCBI taxonomy): domain Eukaryota; kingdom Metazoa; phylum Chordata; class Mammalia; order Carnivora; family Procyonidae; genus Nasua; species Nasua narica. Next base: position 31,873,807 of record CM052797.1, on the reverse strand, counting down.
TGGACTCTGGGTGCCAGATCATTAGGGACTTCTTTCTACTGCTGAAGCTAAGACTGGAGGAAGAGGAGAAGGAAGCCCTTCGGGACAGGAAAGGACAATTGGGACTTGATTTCTGAACACTGTTCTGCCCCAACAGGGGGCTGGGAAGCTTTCATTTGTCCCCCCTTCTTAGCTCTTCAACACAAAATGGGGGTGTCCAGTTCTCTGCCCTATTCTATGGGGGGGGGTTACTTTCCTTTCCCAGGATGTAATTGTTTTCTTTGGTAACAGTACCAAGAGCCAGTCATTAGGGCTGAAAGAAAACACTCTTCTTTTTTTTTTCAGATTTTATTTATTTATTTGACACAGAGAGAGAGATCATAAGCAGGCAGAGAGGCAGAGAGAGAGAGAGGGGAAGCAGGCTCACCCCCCGAGCAGAGAACCCGATGTGGGGCTTGATCTCAGGACCCTGAGACCATGACCTGAGCCGAAGGCAGAGGCTTAACCCACTGAGCCACCCAGGCGCCCCTGAAAGCAAACGCTCTAATATTCCTTTAGGACATTTGGTAGAACTCTTTCCTTCAACCCCTTTGAAACGAGCCGTGGCCACCTGACTTGCTTTGCTCATTTAAATTTGGGTGGGAATAATTGTGCCACTTGCTGTTGAAGCTTTAAGAGTTACTAAACCACCTCTCCTCTTACCTGCCCCAGTGACCGGCAGTGGTCTGGTGATGGCTGCTTCCATAGTGAGGAAAACTTCCACCAGAGTCCCTACCAGTCCTTGATGGGCACCCAGAGACAGTAAGAAACAAGCTTTTACCGTTATAAGCCACTAAGATAATTGGCTTGTTATTGTAGCTTGGCCTAGTCTGTTCCATCTGACTCTCAGAATCCCCTCTGGGAAGAGGGGGGGCTTCTAGCTGCCAACAGAAAGAATCTACGTTCCTACTTCGTAGGAACATCTCTATAGAGATTGTTTGAAAAATATCCTTCTCACCTCCAGTCCAGGAAATACAGTCATATTATTTAGGCCACAGGAAAGACCCAAGTTTTCATAAAAATTTAGCTGTATATAGTTTCACAATGGAAACAGAATTAACCTTTTTTTTTCTATTGCTTTGTTAAAGTTTACTATTAAATTAATCTGTGCTTCTTTCCAGGCCCGTGTGCAACTTACAGCCCCTGCAGGATGTGAAGGTATGCTATTCCCCTTCTTATCTGAATGCATCTTATCCCTTGAACAGAATTGGGGTGGAAGAGCATGAGCCTATCTTGCTTCAACGGCAGTAAACCCTGGCAGCGTCCTTGTCTAGGGCATAAATATTTTCTTAATGAACTTTTACATCTGTCTCTACAGGAGACTTTGGGAAAGATCTTCTTTAGGACACTTAAGTCAACAAAGTGTTGTAAGCCACTACCTATTGAATTGTATTCTCTTCAAATGGCAAGTAAGGATTGTGTGTAAAAGTCTGTATAGTGAGGTTCGGTATCCAAGAGCTCACGTCACAAGATCACAAGGATGGCTGTTTTACAAATAGGGAAACCCCTTGGACATGTGGGGAACTGTTGGCCTGGGCTCCCTAGGACAGAGCTTCAGGCAGGGTTTAAATGCTGACACTTCACCAGGGGGGATACGATTCCACGGCCCAGGGAGTCAGGCAAGGGAAGCAGGCAGAACAAGTCAAAGGTGGTGCTTTTTGAGCAGGCTGTGGCTGCACAAGAAAACACAGCTGTTTGTTACAAAGGCTCAGGGGATGTCACGAGGAGCACCCTCAGAACCACCTGTCGGGGGTGGATGCAGGCGCAGAGTTTTCCTGTTGGCTTCTTTCTGCCTCCTGCCTCTTATTAGTCAGGTATTGGCTTACTGGGTGTTAATCCCACCGACCTCACCCCCTACGCACGCACGCACGCACGCACGCACCAGGTTACATTAGCCCTTCTGATAGGCTCAAACGCCGCCTCACGCCCTGGGGCTTAATCCCTGCCCCAGAAGGAAGAGGGCCTGAACCTCTGAGGATCCTATAAAGTCTGTATAGGGCACCTGAGCTGCTGCGAGTGGCGAGAGAAAACAGGGTGGGAACAGCCGGGGCTCTCCCCTGAGCGAAAGCCAAGACCTCGGGACACGACCGGCAGAACCATCTGGAGAGGAGCAGAAAGTGAGTCCAATATAGGTACTTGCTATTTAATTGAAAGAAGTATATGTCTACATGGAGACAATGGTGAGAGAGTCCTTGAAATGTTATTATATGTGGACAAGTAAATGCCTGTAATTATAAAGACGGCTGACAACCTGTTTCGGAGGGCAGTGGAGCTTTTCGTGGGAAAGCAGCTGGGATGAGGTTTAATGTGAAGGTATCACGAGCTGTTTCAGAAGGAGGACACCTTGAATGCCCAGAATGTTGAAGCCTCTGTGAGGGCGAGATGTGAATCCGTTGTGCGGGGTGGGGGGGGGGGGGGTGTCGGTCAGTCCTCAGGGTATTGCAACCAAGCAGGGTTTGCTAGCATATAGGCCTGCACGTACTCAAAAAACAAACAAAACCAGGATCACCTGCGTGGCTCAGTCGGTTAAGCCTCTGACTCTTGATTTCAGCTCAGGTCATGACCTCAGGATCCTGAGATTGAGCTCAAGTCAGGCTCCATGCTGGGGATGGAACCTGATTAAAATTTTCTCCTTCTCGCTCTGCTCCTCTCCCTTCATATGCTCGTTTTTGCACATGCGCACCCTCGCTCTCTCTCTCTCTCTAAAATAAATAATAAAAACAAAACAAAAAACCAAAACTGAGGCATTAGGTTACTGGTGACTGAAATAATTTGAATAGTAGATTATGCTTACATGGTACCTGAATCATCCAAATAGCCAAACAGTGGGTGTCGTATACACCAATGAATATGCTTTCTTAGAGTGCTTTCCAAGATGCAAGATGATCTGGAAGTAAAGGTTTATATGGTCATGTGTGTTTGGTCGCTACATGCATGGCCTTATCTTGGAACACTTAAGTAGCACAAGGCTCCAAGATGCCTTATTGTAAAGCAGCCTGCCAACATAGCATTCATTTCCCCAACTGATTTCATCATAGGCCACTCCTTTCTGCATAGCAAGTATGCAGAAACTTGCATACTTGCAAGTATCCAACTTCCAAGGAACTGGAAATCCTTAGAGAACACTTAGGCAAGCTCTCGACTATTAAGAAAGGCCATGTAATTTGGTAGAAATTCAGGCAGCTAAGAGCCTGAGAGCTCTAGGACCACTGCTGACATTAAAGTTCTGTGACTTTAAAATCAAGTCACATAACCATGCTTTTCCTCTGTTTCTTTGCTTTCCAAATAGAGGTGCCTTACAAGGTAACAAGTAGTTGCAAGTGAGCAGGTTACAAGACCCAGGAAGACCTGATGGAGGAAGGGATATGAAGGCATTTTGGAAAATTAAAAGGAAAGAAAAAAACAAGTGAACTGTCTGCTTTTCAAATGAATGTTTGAATGGCCCAGGATTGATTCAATAAGCACCCCCTTTATACGGATGAGCTCTGAGCAGCCTTTGCCTTTCTCAATAGGCTTTCATGCAGTTTCATGAATGCTGAGAGGCACGAAGCGAGTGGTTGCCGGGGTGAAATGAGAAAGCTCTCCTCCCAGCTTCCACCAAAAAGTAGGTGCTTAGATCATGGTGTCCAAAACCAGGTCTTTGAAAGCACTAACTGCTGAGTAAATATCACTAAAATGCGGGCTTAGCTTCTATGCTCTGGAGGCAGAAAGTGCATAATAGCCTTCAGGGTCCTCCCTATCCATATATCTCTTCTGCATGTTCCTTCTGGGTGGAAATGGAAAGAGTGTGAGTCATCAGCTCTGAAAATGGCTGAACATGAAGGGACTTTCGTTCAGGCTCACCTTCTCCCTCTCTCCTCTTGCCAGAGGAATAAACTGAGACCCAAGAGCTACACAGACTTATCCTCTGTTCAGAGGAGTGCTGCTCATGGTCCTGGACCCAGTTGCCCTTCCTTCTAAGCCAGTAGTCCTCCGCTACAGCACGTGGCCCCATTTTCTCCTCCCCAGTGATCTGAAAACATTACCACCAAAGACCCACTAGCCCCTTAAATATAAATGAACCACAGAGGAAATTTGTTAGGATTACATAGAACCTCCAAAGAGCAGCCGTGCAGCCAAGCAGTCTGTCTACCAGTTACAATGGCTTTTCTAGAAGGGAGCTATATGGAATAACAGATTGAGGAGAGACGAGCTGAATTGGGCTGGGTTCCTCGGAAGCAGAGCCTGGCACAGGATAGGGCAGGGGAAGAAACCTAGCAAGGATGTGGTCTTGGGTAAGGCCTCACCTTGGTCTCATTCGTGGGAGAAAAGTTGTGGAACACATGCTATATAGAACACATGTCTCTTTTCAGGCTGGGAGGTCACCTTTCTCTAGCCCACGTACATCGAGTATTGGCTGTAGGCCTCTGGGGAGGGAGTTTATCTTCCCAGGAGAGACAGCTTCTGTCCTCTGAGGGTGGTTCTCTGGGAAGGGGGCAGCTGTGTGTCATTAGCGGCCTCCTCTCACAGCAGGTGGGGCCCCGGCATTGGCTGGTTAAAGGGATCTGGGCCCGGCGCCCACAGCATCTGCCACAGGAGCGGAGAGTGAGTACAGGAAAGGGAAAAGGTTTAATAGTGGGCAAAGAGAAAAAGTCAGGTTTAATGTCATTCCCTTGTCTATCCTGATGGGTTCAGACCCATCAGGATAGACTAGGCAACCAAGTGAAACCATCAGAGGACTATGTTTGTCTTTGCTGTGGTCTTGGTCAGAGAGTGAGGGCCCTCTCAACTTCACATTTCCTTAGGGTTTCTTCTGCACTTCAATTGTAATATTCTAAATGAAGAAAACAAGGAAAAGGACAGGTGTGACGATATCTCTCAGTGCATTGGCAGCCATCCTTGACCCTCGTGCTGCCCAGAGAAGCCATCCAGAACTTTCCCATCTGCAGAGTGGGAAGACAACCATGGCAAGGACTCACTGAATAAACATGGGGTGTGGCGCTCTCCTACCCTGATAAATTAGAAAGTATTTCTCTCATCTCCCTTCTCAGTTCTCTTTGGTATGTGAACTTGTGGTTCCAGGCCAGAGGAGTAGGTGGAGATGGCAATCTTTATTTGCACAATCATGTGTCAACAGTTCTTTACAAAGAACAAACCCAGTCTTATCATACAATGGAGAAAATACTAATTCTTTGCTTTGGAGAGGTTGGCCCAGAGTGCTCTGTCACAGCACGTTCTTGGGAAAGGCTTTAGGATAATTCTTGTCCAACTTTCTCATTTTTAAATGGGGGAAACCGAGGCCAGAGAAATGGAAATGATTTCACTAAGAGCACAGAGATAGTTAATGATAGAAACTTTAAGTATTGTTCTTTAGAAACAGGCAAACAAAAAACCCATGGGGCTTCTACTGGATGCCAAGGTACCCCAACTTCTGCTGGAAGCCGAACATTCCAAGTTGACGAGGACCCAATGGTCCTCTTCTAGGAAGGCACCCTGTACCATGAATGCTAATGAAACACTTAGAGCATGTGCTTCACCTGAAGTCCTCGGGATGCTGGGGGTACGGGGAAGCAGATATAATGAGCTCTGCCCATGGAATTTGAGGGAAGCCTTCGCAGAGGAGGGGATATTGATGTTGGAACTGAGAGAGATGAGTCACATTTTGGAATTCAGGAAAGGGAAGAAGAGGAAGGATAAAGAAGGCACCCCTACAAGTGGACAGCCTAAATGAAGGCAGAGAAAGGGGAAGGACTGGATTAGGGGAAAGAGTAAGTGAATCTGAGTCTCTGCACCCGAGAGCGGGAATGGTGTGTGAGCCCTGGTTTGGAAACGGAGCCTGGAATGGGATGGAGGAGAGAAGGGAATGAATAATATTGAGCTTCCAAAGTGAACTTGACTTATAAGCAGTGATTTGAAAAACAAAGATCAGGGCCTCTTAACTACGAAATCTCTCTCTGGTCCTATCCTGAATCCTTTTCCAGCCCTGATGCTTGAAGTTCTCTGTTCAGGATTTATTTCTTTGGGTGTTGACGATGTCCTTGTCTTAAGTAAGCCCTATTAAAATGTGATGCTTCTGAGTGAGATGAGTAAAATGCATCAGGTAATACTTTCAGCAGTTTGCCAACAACTAAATGACAGCTGGCTGAACACAAGATCTGGAGGAAGGAAAACAGAGGCGGCACGCACGGGGGAGGGAGCTGTGTGGCAAGAAAGAGGGAAAGGTGTCGAGAGGGAAGGCTTCGCAATTCTCGCCTCCAGCAGGCCCTGCCTGAGAACAAGATGTGCAGACCAGATACGGGGTCAAAAGGAACTTGGTTTGGCCTCAAGTTTGATGGGTGGTGACCAGGCCCCAGTTCTGAAGGGGAGCACAATTCATGTTCAGCCAATGGCCATCCGGAATGAGAGCGTGGCTTCCACATAGTCCACTGTATTTGGTCTGAAGGGAGAAAGAGGGTGTGCTTCCTCATGTAAGACTCCGGTTTCTCTTCCACTTCTGGGGAAACATGAGGAAGGCAACCCCAAATTTGGATATTCTCAGACCCTGCTAAGAATCTGCTTGTTCAGCCTGCAAACAGGTACAGACTTTCCATGAAAGTCGCTATCTTCTGCAAGGTGTGCGTGGCACTTCTCTCCAAATTTGGATTCTATTGCCTGCCCATTCTCTAATAACTGAAATGTCACATAGCTCATGGTGAGACAGCTAAAAAGTTGAAAAGTGAACCGGTGGAGCACAGAAAAGAAATGGAAGAGGAAAATCAAACCATGGCAAAGAATACATCCACATAAAATACAAAGAGTAAGAAGTTGGATGGAAACGTTGTCAGGGACGTGGATAATAGACCTGAAGGAATTATCATTTTAGAATCATAAGATACAATTTTACCCATTTCATTTTACCCATTTCACTCAGCCATGGTGACACCCGACTCACCCGATCTCTGCAGTCTCCAGAATGTGAGCAGCTAACGTCTGTCATTTAAGCCACACGGTCTGTGGTATTTTGTTACAATGGCCCAAGCCCACTTACACAAACGGTGAGGAAATTAAGGCGCGAAGAGATTAAGTAACTCAGTCAAGTTCACTTAGAAGGTCAGCAGCAGAGCTGATGTTTGACACCTGCTGTGTGCTTCCGGGGTCGGGGTTCTAAACGGCTGTCCTCTATAGCGTCTCGTGGGATACAGAACAAATGGAGTCTGAAAATATTCAGAGATATCATAAAAGAAAGATTTGTTGAAATGTTACGAGAAATGGTTAAATATAGTATGGCGTTTACTGTGTGTTAAGCTATATAGAACAGCTGACAACAGAAAACTTGATAAAGTGATCTCCATCAAAGTAACTCATGATAAAGGATTTTTTAAAAATATCTTCTGGCACCCAAGCAAGTCATAAATATGAGAAAAATATGAGTGACCTCACACCACTCCATAACAACATTTAATAATAAGCTACATCGACCACTCATGAAAAATCCATATGAAAAGTAATTCTGATTGCTTTATTTTTACGTTTACCTTAATTTATACTTCTGGGCCAAACAATTGCATATATTATATGAAAATTACATTTTATGTTTATTTTTTTTATCTCACTACTGTCAGTAGAATAAGTATTATGCGAAAATCTCAATTATAAAAACATAATGTGTGACTTGGCTAAAGTACTAAAAATAAATACCTAATACTTCATAAATTATATATGTACTTGGTCACTTATTTTAACATAGAAACACATCAGTTGGAGCAAAAATAATTATATTCAATTCTCTATGGTATTCGCCAACTTATAGCCATATGCAGAAACTATGTTTCACATGTTTTTTAGTTTTGTCATTATGAAGGTTTATTTGTCAAAGTAGGAGGAGAAAGAGAATTTCATTTAACAGGTAGCATTTACAACACTTAAATGTTTAGGCACAGGTTAAGTGAATTTTTATTTTACTGTTGCCTCAGACCTCACAAAAGTTAGGGCCAAATTGACTAGCATAAGTAATAATAATCATGAAGTGGAGAGAAAGAGCAGGTTGCTAATTTCCTTATAATTTATACAAGAGTATCAATAAACACTGTAAGGTCAAAAAGTTTTGTAAAAAAAAAATTCTCAATCTGTAAATGCTCTCCATAATATTCCCTTTCAAATTTTAAGCATCTTCTGGAAATTAAAAAAAAATTATCTGAAGACCAATATGTCTGTTTTATTGGCTTTTATCCTGTTAACATTTGGGTAAGTTAAAATTAATACATTTTAATAAAAATAGCTTGTCTAGTAACTTTTGTGAAATTTGTTTTCCAACCCTGTTTCTTCTATCTGTATATAGATTGCTGGAATAATGTTCCCAAAAGTTCCCTGACACCTCTGTAAGGGGTTATTTCTACTGGGATGCCTTCATGAACTTTTTTTCTTTGCTCTTTATACTCTATATTGCTTGATTCCCATCCCCCAGCCTGCAATCATTTTCTCAAAAAAAAAAAATCATAAAAGTACATGTGTGTATATATGTATTTAGGGAAAACAAAAACAATTGTATTAGCTTCATCTCTCAGGGCACAGTAATCGTTCCACAGTTTGTTCGATTGGGGTTCCCTGGTTGGATGATATCAGCCTGTGTCATCTCATTTAGATTCCATCTGAGCTAATTTGCATCATCCTTGCTGATTTGCATAACACCATATGCTTCCCCGACTGAATCTTTGCACAGTATGAAATAATTCCTTTTGACAGGATAACCACTATTACAGCAGGTAGACCAAACTAGGGGAAAACTGTAATCAAATTAAGGACGCAGTAACTAGACAATTAGGTTTACCCCACCACCAAATGCTGGCACTAATCCGTTCAGGGTATCTGGAGAGCATTTGGTTGGGAATGGCTCAAGGGCCACTTAGAACATTACTGCAATGTGAACATGAGACCCCCTAAAGATTCTTATTCATAAGCTGTGTAGGCCTTATTGGTGGTGGTAAGTCGTGATTTTTGCCATATTTTGAAAAATGAACATTTTAGTCCATACCTCAAAACCCAAAGCTATAGACCCAGGACCTCAAGAATGCAATTACACATTGGCTTTTCTGTTTAGCCCAATGGCCTCCTGCATTAGTTTAATAACCATGTGTTTAAATTTTAGTGTCATAGGTTAATGTTTAATTAGCTGACCAGAAGATACAGTTGCGTACTCTGGAATGTAATGTTCAGATGATCCCTGCTATCTTACAAACCTGCCATCTTCCCTCAGCCTCACTTCTGTGCTGTCCACAAGCAAGCATTTCAGTAAGGTTCAGAGTGTGGATGTGATTTTCAGTTATCCCATAGAAAATTCCTGCTCAAGCAGGCAGGCCACAGGGCTCTAGTAATCCCTTTACATTCTGAAACCTCACCCTTTCCCTCAATCAACATGAGGCATCTGACCCCTAGATTCTCTAGAAAATTGCCCCCCTCCCCAATGTATATGTGCACAGAGCTCTGTGCATGTGCACAGAGCTGAGAAAGCCAAGCCAAACTGAAGTGTTTGAGTTGAAAAATTCACCCTGAAAATGATGGGATGGGAGAGATCAGAGTTCCGTTGGACATCTCTGGGAGTGAGCAAAGCTTCTGTTCCTCAGGGGGCTGAGCCATTCTGTAGGATGCCATGGAGGTGAGAATGCTTTTCTACGTCTCCTGAAGTTTGAGGAAAAAAAACTCAAGGGTGTGATTGTGGGGTCTGATGGCTTTTTTATAACCTGGGTCTTTAGGAACAGTCAATTAAGGTTTACCTGCTGGAGCATTTTGCAGAACAAATCAATATCTCATTTATTAAAAATTAAGAAACCATAAGCATCGAATACACAAGTGAAAAACGGGGGGCCATGTAGCAATGAAGGCTTGAAGGACTACATGGCGGGGGAAGGGGAAGCATAGCATGTATTTATGATTTTAAATATATCACAAAGTTCAGATTGTTGTCATGCGGTACTGCATGGCATTAGCATAATCAAGTTTGCTTACTCTTAGTTTAGGAGCTATGAGCTGCAGTTAAGCTTGTTTTGTATTCTGTTTCTTCCAGATCACAGGCTCCAGCTCTGAAAGCAGGAGGAGTTAAGGAAGAGACTCACAGAGGCTGGAGAGGGTAAGCAGACTACCAGCCTTCTTTGACATTAAATAGGAAACAGAAAACATGGCTGGGTGGAGAATTTTTTTTTTCTTTTTAAGATTTTATTTATTTATTTTGAGAGGGACAGAGAGCGCATGAGTGGGAGAAGGGCAGAGGGAGAGAGAGAATCTCAAGCAACCTCCCTGCTGAACATGAAGCCTTGTGCAGGGCTCCATCTGAGGACCCTGAGATTGTAACCTGAGCTGAGATCAGGAGTGGGATGCTTAACCGACTGAACCACCCATGCGCTCCAATGGAGACTTTTCTTATTGAGCTTTCCACTTGTAAATATTGAGTGGGTCTCTTCACCCAAAAACAGCCCCATCCCCAGAAAACAGTTCCTCTCCCCACCCCATACCATAACTCTAAAAACAACAGGCCTTTGGCATTCCACAGATGCTCTTGCCTCCCCATTCCACAGCTCGGTCACTGAGTGGCTCGTCCTATCAGTACCTGTAGCCACAAGTTCTCAAGCTTGTTTGTGCATTTGAATCACCTGGAGAGTTTCAGAAAACATCCAGGCCTCGGTCCCACCGTACAAAAATTTTGATATAAATGGTATGGGGCACAGGCTGGGCATTGGGATTCTTAAATTCCCTAAGTAATTCTGATGTGCGGCCAAGTTTGAGAACCACTGAAAGGGTGGTGCTTCTCCAAATACGGTCCTCAGACTGGAAGCATCAGGATCCTGTGGAAGCTTGTCTGTCACCACCTTGATCGATTATCTCTGGGCTCTACCTGTCCCCGGGCAGGTCTCCCTGCTACCAATTTTACACTTTACACAGAAGCAGGCTGATCATTTCATAAACTTTTCTCAGATTGTCACCATCACTCTCCCCCCCCATCGCAAAAACATTCGAAAGGCTTTTAGAGAAAATCCAAACAGGGCATTGTGAACTTTGGCCTCTGTCTTCCTCTCTGACTCCCTGTCTTCCTCACTTCCTCTACTCCAGCCACAGGAGCTCATGTCATCTGTGGGCCTCCGTGCTGCCCCTTTCCTCCATCCACAACTCTCTTCCCCCAGGAAATTGCATGGCTGTCTTCCTTTACTCAAGGCTAAACTCAAGGGCCTTGTCCTCAGAGAGGTCTTCCCCTGACCACACTCTCTGAAGCCAGTTCTCTTAACTTTTAATGCTCCAACATCTAGGCCTATCACTATCTGAATTATCCTGTTAATGTTTTGGGGTTTTTTTTCCCCATTGTTCCTTTGTATGTATCACCACCAGAATATAAATTCAGGAGAGTAAATGCCTTGTCTGTTTTGTTTCTTATATAATGGGCCTTCCATAAATCAAAGAGAATTGTGGCAGGAAATATCACCTATGCCATCTCCATTTTGATGTTAATTCATTTAGTTTTATAATAGATATAAACAAAAAAAGTTGACAAAACTAGCTGTGCAGGTTTGGAAAAATCCATAGAAATGGACCCATATTTGAGCCATCAGCCATAACCCTAGCGAGCTGGGATACCACGTGATGCAGTGGGAATGAATCATGACGGCTCTCTGCTTTTTTCAGACCTTGCCTGCATGCTGTGCTTTAAGACCCTATTCAGTTCTATGTTTTCCCACATTTCTTGCCACCTAAAGGAATCACATTCATTTTGCCACTCCCTCCTCATCTGACATCCATATGCCACAGAAGACACACCTGGGAGGTGCCCTATTATTTCACCTATCATTTTATCTTTATGATAGACCCATACTACTTGATGACAAAAAAAAAAAAACCCCAAAATAATCTGACTTAAAAATAGGCAGAGGACTTGGATAGACAAGTACATGAAAAGATGCTCAACATCATTAATCATCAGGGAAATGCAAATCAAAATCACAATGAGATATCACCTCACACTTGTGAGAATGGCTATTATAAAAAATAGAAGAGGTAACAAGTGTCAATGAGAACATGGAGAAAAAAGAACCCTTGTGCACTGTTGGTGGGAATGCAAACTGGTGCAGCCACTATGGAAAACAGTATGGAGGTTCCTCAAAAAATTAGAGGTAGAACTTCCCTATGATCCAGCAACTCCACTTCTGGGTCTGTATCCCAAGGAAATGAAATCACTATCTTGAAGAAATATCTATCTATACTCCTGTGGCCATTGCAGCACCATTCAGAATAACCAGGACGTGAAAACAACTTGTGTCCATTGACAGATGAATGGATAAAGAGATGTGGTGTCCATTTAGACACTGGAGTATTATTTGGCCATAAAAAGAAGAAATTCCCGACATTTGTTACAACATGGGTGGACCACGGGGGCATTATGATAAGTGCAGTAAGTCAGGCAGAGAAAGACAAAAACGGTTATTATTTATATGTGGAATCTAAAAAAACCAAACTCCTAGGAACAGAGGGTAGAATTGTTGCCAGGGGCCGGGAGGTAGGGAAAACGGGATGTTTGTCAAAGGATACCAACTTTTAGTTATAAAGTGAATAAATTCTGGGGATCTAATGTACAGCATGGTGACCATAATTAACAATAGTGTATTCTGTACTTGCAAGTTACCCTAGCGAGTAGATCTTGAATGTTCTCATACACAAAAAATAGTAATTATGTAGGGTGATGGATGTGTTCACTAACCTTACTGTGGTAGTTATTTCAGAATATATGCTTGTATTAAATCGTCACATTGTACACCTTAAACATATACAGTGGTTATATGTCAATTATATCTCAATGAAGCTGAGGAAAGTTCTTTCATGATTTGGGGATATTTTATATGTTCGATCTACACAATAACTCATGGTCTTTTCCTCAGTTTTTATTTTCTTTTCAAAAGGTGAAATAACTTTTCATCATGTTCTCTGAGAGATTTAGTTTCACACAAGGAGTGGTTAAATTGGTTATTAATATTTTTCTCTCCTTCTCTACACGTATATAGATACAAACACATATATCTGCGGTTTCCCAATATATCCTCTCTCACATGGGAACATTTGATCAATAAGGTCATTTTTTAAAGATTTTATTTATTTATTTGACAGAGAGAGATCACAAGTAGGCAGAGAGGCAGGTGGGGGCGGGGAAGAGCAGACTCCCCGCTGAGCAGAGAGCCTGATGTGGGGCTCAATCCCAGGACCCTGAGATCATGACCTAAGCTGCAGGCAGGGGCTTTAACCCACTGAGCCCCCAGGTGCCCCAATAAGGTAATTTTTAATCTAAGCAACTTATTCTCTTCTCAGTGCTATAGTTGTTATTCTTAAATATTACAAGGTTTTTTTCTTTACCTTTATAAGAAAGTCATCTTACAAAGGAGGAAGGAGAGAAAAGAAAATATTAAACACAGCATTGCCTCAAGTCCGTTGGCATTCACAACAACTGTTATTAAAATTTCACCTCATCAGTGGAAACTGAGCTACACTATTATTCAAATTGGAGTTTAAGTTCATCTCAATTGATGATAGATATGTAATGAAGCAAGTACATTAAAGATGTCATTGGTGGGGTGCCTGGATGGCTCAGTCAGTTAGCAGCCAACTCGTGATTTTAAAGGCTTGGGTAGTGATCTTGGGGTCGTGAGATCAAGCCCTGTGTCAGGCTCTGCACTTGGCGTGGAGCCTGCTTACGATTCTCTCTCTCTCTGTCTCCATCTTCCCCTCCATCCTCACACACTCTCTGTCTCTATATAAAAAAAAAGAGGTCAATGGTATAATCTTGTTGGATATACAGTTCGCAGTAACATTCTTCAAGTTGGTGTATGCTTAAGACTCGAACACAAAAAGCTGGAGGAGGTGGAAGATTAGATGATCAAATAGCTTCTCTTGCCTTATTTTTCTCCTTCATGAAAGTACTACTTATAGTGAAATGTGGTATTCATATCTCTGAAAGATAAACTAGAAGAGGAAATAAGTGGGACATGATAACAAATGATGCCTTCATTAAGAATTACCATCTTTTTCAAGTTTCAGGTTTGATTTATGCACTTATGACCCAGGGGAAGAATGGATCTTGGGGTGCTCAACTCATTTCCAGTCTGAAGCAGGAGCACTTAGTGGATGCCCCAGGGACGTCTTCAAAAACCTGTAACTGGAGCTCAGGAGGACCTCCTGCACCTCTAACTGGGACTGAAACACAGACTGCCCACATGGAGAAGGAAGGTAAAGGAGGAAGCAAGGAAATGATAACTTTGTAACGGTCTGCCATTGTTCTCACTTTTCCTTTTGCTAATTCAGGTGTCAGTAGCTAGCTGATGTTTTATTTTAATTCTGTTCACTAAAAAAAAAAAAAAAAAAAAAAAAAGAGAGAGAGAGGGAAAAGAAAAGAAATTAAAGAAAAAGGAGAAGGAAAAAAAATAGATCCTATGTCCTTAACATGCCCATCTCAGGTTTCACCAACCCTGGAGCACAAGCTATTTGAATATCCACATCTCAATGGCTTCAAGCCCCTCACATTATTATTTTTAATAATAATGATAATAATAATTATCATTATTATGCCCCACCCCATTTCCAGGGTAACTGGTCTTTATGATTCACCTCTACCACTTTCTGAACTTGTACTGTGTCTCATGGAGACTTGGCAGTCCTGCCCTGATGTTTCTAGGGAGGGACCATTGTGATTCTAGAATGCAACTCTTGTCTCTCTTGCTGTTGCTTGAATCCCACAGAAACTGAAAATGGACTGTTCTTCCTGTCCAGGGAACTGGAATGCTACCTGGTGCCTGGGGTCAGAGATCCTTATCTTATCGGAAGGCTAGGGTGGGGCCGGGAATGTGGAGGGTAGAAGGCAGGATTTCCTGCGGAAATTCAGCTTGAGTCTCAAAATACCCCTGGAACTAGTGATGTGGCTCTTTCCTCTTCCCTACCCTACCGCACCAGCAGCCCGCACGTGAGCAGCTCCTCAGAGATCCAGGTCTGAGGTGGGAATGCGCCTGTATCATGCCATCCTGAGTGCTGCGGGGACCCAGCTGAGGTCTGCAGGGATGTGCCAGCTTTGCGCAGGGCAGCCCCTTCAGAAAAACGGGGAGACAATGACTTCACTTCTAGCTTTGAAAAAGAGTAAGGTTCCCAGCATGAGGTGACATGAGCAGCCCTCAAGTATTTAGAGATCTGTTCTTCTACTGCCCATAAACACACACACACAGACGCATGCACTGAGTTGTTGGATGTGGTAGATCGGAGATGTGGGCAAACTCTCCGATGCACATTTGAGGGAGAGCAGGCCCAGCTGCCTACCCGTGAATCTGGCAGGCCTTGTCTGGCTGAGAGTACAGGGGAGGGGAATCTACACTAGATCTGTGTCTGGTCTTTGCGCTTCTACCCTGACCTCTTGGAACCTCGCACCATTATCTAAATCCCAGCACCTGCCGGAAAACTGGGTGGAGGAGGGTGGGCCCTGCGGGGTCTAGCCTTCCAGCCTTGCTGCCGAGGCCCCAGGCCTGCGAGTGAAGCCTCTGGCCCCTCCAGACGAGCCCAGTCCCTGGCTGAATACTGCAGGCTGACCGTGCGGAGAAACTGGCCACCCCTGACCTGTATGCAATGGCTGTTGTTTTAATTCACTAAGTTGGGGACGACTCTGTCATACAGATCCTGGAACCTTGGATAAGGACCATTTCTCCAGGCACCTTGAAGCTCCCATTCCCTCTCAAGACCTAGGCCCTGTTCCTTGTCTGGCCCCCCTCACCAGACTCTTTTCCACTGGGTGCAGACCTTTTGGGGCCCCCAGAAGTCCAGTCCTCATGACACCAACCAGGTTCATCAGACGAGTCAAGTCCTCCCAGAAATTGTAGGTACAACTACTATATGCAAAGAGGCTCACTCAAAATATTGGAGCCCCATTCTCTGCCCAGCCAGGATATCCTGTTAGACTTATTTTACCAGTTGCAATAATTGCTATTTTAAGCTCTTTAAAAAGGTTAGCTGATGAAGATTAAGCAGGAGAAAAGATAAATATTTTGAGTGGTTTTTTTTTTTCATGGAATTTGAGTGGAAGGAAATATTCAAGGATGGAAAGTGCATGAATAATTATGGTACTTTAATCTTTCCTTATTTTTCCTTTGTAACCATTATGTTTTCTCTTCTCCGAGTTGCAATTCCTAAAGATGGAGCTGCATTTCAGGATATAAACCCAAAAGTTTGTGATTAATATTCTCCATTAGAGCTATTTTTTTCCCTCAATTTCTCTTTTTCCTCCCCTGCTAAAATTAGCATTCCTCGCTGGGATCCATAGTTAAGTCAGTGTGTTGCTCGAGCTCGGAGTCTGACGCCAAGAACACCTTTCCAATCTGGCTCCCAGGGTGTTGGCATTGATGCGCTGTGCTGGGCCATCTATATGATGTTCAGTGATGCATAGTTCTTTCTGTTCGCAGGGCTGCCTTTGACTGTTTATAGAACAGCAAGAAACAGACTAATCTTCACCTGCTGACAAAGTGAGCGTGGGTGAGATGCTTCCAGATTCATGGCAGTGATGCTCGTGACCAGTGATCAGGTATGGCTTATTACAAGAGACAGGAGCTTACTGGATCCTAGATCCTCAAATGGCCTTTTCATGAGATTTGTTCATGAAGAGACCAGTTCTTAGCTGGCCAAAAATAAGACAGATTCAGGAATTCGATGTGTCAGTGACCATGCTCCATTTATCAAGGGATCTTTAATTATTTTCTGATCTTCTCACATCTAGTTGCACTGTATGAAAAAGCTTAGAGGCAGGGTGGGGGGGTCATGGGGACTGGGGAGGGGAAAAATGAAACAAGATGGGATCAGGAGGGAGACAAACTATAAGAGACTCTTAATCTCAGGAAACAAATTGAGGGTTGCTGGAGGGGATGGGATGGCTGGGTGACGGACATTGGGGAGGGTATGTGCTATGGTGAGTGCTGTGAATTATGTAAGACTGATGATTCATGGACCTGTAGCCCTGAAGCAAATAATACATGATATGTTGATTAAAACAAAATCCAAAAGAGAAAAAAAAAACAGACATTAGTGTAAAAAAAAAAAAAAAAAAAAGCCTGAGAAAGAACTGAAAGGGTTCATTAGAACTTGTTATTTCAAGTTATAGAAAAACTTGAGTGGCCATGGGACTTATTATCCAAACCATCCAAACCAAGACATCACTAATAAGTATTCTGGGGCAATGGGTGTAAACTTGGACTGTTCTAGGCAAATGGGACACAATTTCCCCCTTACAAGACCCCTATTCAAATTGAGTTAAGCAGTAAAGGGGGTTTCAGTGGTCCAAATAACAAGAACTTCGGAGACTGAGTGGGCTTCAACACGGCTCAGTTTCTTCCAGTAGCTCTCTGCTGCTTCCTGGACAGTTCGTTTATCCTAGGACTGGTTCTTCTTATGGTCGTAGGATGAGAGTCTGTAGCAATCAGAGCATCACGCTGCTGTTTTACATTAAGCAACAGGGAGAGCGCTCCTGCCCCAGCCTTCTCAGCAAGATTTTTGAAGTTTAGACATGTATGTCCCATGCCTGACTATGTAAATGACATGGCTGAGGAAATGGAAGGCCTTGACCGGTTTCAACCAACAAGGGCCCGCTGTTGGAGCTGTGAGTGGGGTCAGTTTCTCACAAGTACTGGGGCAATTTGGGATGACTTTTTTTTTTTTTCATTAGAACCTGAATAATATTAAGAAATGAGAGAGGGATGAATACTGGATAGATAACCAGCAAATATCTGCTCTATTGGAAACAAACCTGAAATGTAATGAAGTGACTTGGTTTATTCTGTGGTAGTTAGGAGAACTTCCAAGGTGTAAATCCAGGTTTTACCACTTAATAGCCATGTGAATTTGGATAAGGTGTTTAACTTCAATCTCATTTCCCCAACTTTGAAAATGAGATGATAGTATTCACTGGCCTTATATGATTGCTATGGTATTAAATAAGATAATATATGCAAAGTGCTTGTGACATTGTCTGGCTCATAGTAGGTACTTAATAAATATGAGCTTCTATGGTAATGGTCAGTTAATTGACTCTTGAGGGGGATGTTCATGGGAATGTGT
>CM052797.1:31819680-31855223 GCA_028533885.1 Nasua narica | reverse complement strand
TTAGTAGGATGCTCTTTAGCCTCCATGTATTTGAGTGCTTTCCAACTTTCCCCTTGTGATTGAGTTCTAGTTTCATGGCATTGTGGTCTGAAAATATGCAGGGAATGATCCCAATCTTTTGGTACTGGTTGAGACATGATTTGTGTCCCAGGATGTGATCTATTCTGGAGAATGTTCTATGTGCACTAGAGAAGAAGGTGTATTCTGTTGCTTTCAGATGGAATGTTCTGTATATGTCTGTGATGTCCATCTGGCCCAGTGTGTCATTTAGAGCCTTTATTTCTTTGTTGATCTTTTGCTTAGATGATCTGTCCATTTCGGTGAGGGGGGTATTAAAGTCCCCTACTATTATTGTATTATTGTTATTAATTGGTTTATATAATTGGCTGCTCCCACGTTAGGGGCATAGATGTTTACAATTGTTAGATCTTCTTGTTGGACAGTCCCTTTAAGTATGATATAGTGTTCTTCTTCATCTCTTATTATATTCTTTGGCTTAAAATCTAATTTATCTGATATAAGGATTGCCACCCCAGCTTTCTTTTGATGTCCGTTAGCATGGTAAATTGTTTTCCACCCCCTTACTTTAAAGCTGGAGGTGTCTTTGGTTCTAAGATGAGTTTCTTGTAGACAGCAGATTGATGGGTCTTGTTTTTTTTATCCATTGTGATACTCTATGTCTTTTGATAGGGGCATTTAGCCCGTTTCCATTCAGGGTAACTATTGATAGATACGAATTTAGTGCCATTGTATTGCCTGTATGGTGACTGTTAACTGTATATTGTCTCTCCTCTTTTCTTGTCTCTGTTCCTTTTAGGTTCTCTCTTTGCTTAGAGGACCCCTTTCAACATTTCCTGTAGGGGTGGTTTGATGTTCGCAAATTCCTTTAGTTTTTGTTTGTCCTGGAAGCTTTTTATCTCTCCATCTATTTTCAGTGACAGCCTAGCTGGGTATAGTATTCTTGGCTGCATATTTTTCTCGTTTAGGGCTCTGAATATATCATGCCAGTCCTTTCTGGCCTGCCAGGTCTCTGTGGATAGGTCTGCTGTCAACGTAACATTCCTGCCTCTGTATGTTACCGATTTCTTGTCTCGAGCAGCTTTCAGGATTTTCTCTTTGTCACTAAGACTTGTAAGCTTACTATTAGATGATGGGGTGTAGACCTATTTTCATTGATTTTGAGGGGGGTTCTCTGTGCCTCTTGGATTTTGATGCTTGTTCCCTTCAGCAGATTAAGGAAATTCTCTACAATAATTTGTTTCAATATACCTTCTGCCCCTTTCTCTCTTTCTTCTTCTTCTGGAATCCCAATTATTCTAATATTGTTGCGTCTTATGGTATCACTTATCTCTCAAAGTCTTCCCTCGTGGTCCAATAGTTGTTTGTCTCTCTTTTTCTCAGCTTCTTTATTCTTTGTCATTTGGTCTTCTATGTCACTAATTCTTTCTTCTGCCTCATTTATTCTAGCATTAAGAGCCTCCATTTTTGTTTGAACCTCATTAATAGCTTTTTTGATTTCAGCTTGGTTAGATTTTCTTTTATTTCTCCCAAAAGGAATTTTATTTCTCCTGAAAGGTATTCTTTAATCTCTTCCATGCTTTTTTCGAGTCCAGCTAGCACCTTGCTGTCATTTTGAACTCTATTTCTGACATATTACTGATGTCTGTATTAACTAGTTCTCTAGCCATCGGTACTGCCTCTTGTTCTTTTTTTTGTGGTGAGTTTTTCCGCCTTGTCATTTTATCGAGCTAAGAATAGGTGAGTGAGAGAGAAAAGTACTCCGGAGTTCCACAGTTTTCACTGATTGATGAACTTGGGCTTGGCTGGATATTCTCACTGATCTTCTGGGGAGGGGCCTTTTGAACTTGGTTCTCAGATGTCTTTGCCCGAGGCATAATTGCCCCACCCTTGCCTGGGGATGGGCAAAGCAATATGCTCAGGTTCACTCTTGGGAGTCTTTGTTCGCTTAGCGCTTTCCCTACTGCCCTGGAGGCCGGGAATGCAAATGGTGGCTCCCAGTCTCTGGCTGGAGTCCCTGAGCGCTGGAGTCCCTGCTCCTTAGCGTGCCCTCAGAGGAAAGCAGTCAATCACTCCCGTCTCCCGGGTCCGCACAAGCTCCGAGCTCAGCCACCGGTGGCGGCGTGTTTCTATCTCTGGCCTGCAGCCCCGTCTGGAGTCTCCACACCCAGCAGATTCCTGCTGCGCACTCCCGCGCTTCTCCTCCCCGAGGAGGAAGGAGGGGGTCTCTCCGGAATGCCTTGTGTGGTCCCCGCTGGAAGGGCCACGGCCACTGTCTAGGGTAAGCCCCACCCGAAAGCACACTGCAGGGTTCTTTCTCTGCCCCCGGCTTCTCTGCCCCAATATCTGGGAGCTCTGCTGCACTCAGACACCCCCGGTCTCTTTGTGACCTCATGGGTCCTGAAACCACACTGTCCTGCGAGGGCTAAACCTCCCGCTTAGCCTCTGGAGGGACGTTCCTCAGTGGAGCAGACTCTAAAAGTTCGGATTTTGTGCTCCGTGGCTCTGCGGCTGCCCGGAGCTGGCCCCTCCCCCCACGGTCTCTCTTCCGGTCGCTTTGGATTCACTTTTCCAAACGTCCTACCTTTCGGAAAGTGGTCGATTTTCTACTCCTCGAATTGCTCTTCTTCCTCTCTTCTCTCTCCCGTTGAGTATGCTGGCTTTAGAATGATTTGATAACTATCTAGATGAACTTCGGGGATCCGACTCTATCTCAGCCTCCTACTTCTCCACCATCTTGCTCCTCCACAACCTGTATGTTTTTTCCTAGAGTCCTTTCTATATGTGCATATTTATACTTAAAATGATTTGAATTCTATTGCTTTCTTCAGGTTAGTAAGCTAACTTCAGGTTAGTATTTTGCTATATTCATTAAGTAAATTAAACTAAATATTTATGTTCATTAAGAAAACATCAAGAGTTTAACTGCTTCCACCTCTCTGAATGTGGGTTGCAAAGGTAATAGGACATAATCTCTGAGTAAGTCCTGGTGATTAGATGAATTTATTAAGGGGCAGCCTTAACTGAAGAGTTAGTCACCAAGTCAGATTGAATCTTAAATTTTGACTTCAATTCTATGAGTTGCTGTAGGTACACAATGGCCCAGTTGCCTGGGCCAGCAAATGGTCTTATTTTTCACGCTGAGCTGTTGCTGAACTTTGGAGCCTAACTCAAATCCCAAATGTTCAGGAATACTAGAGGCTTGAAATATAGCAATTCTAAGGGGTTTTTGACTGTGATTCCAAGATGAGACACATTTGAAGTACAAATGTGTACATAAAGTACTCCAAGGTACTTTTGCAAAGTTTAGAACTTTTCTAAAGTTCTAAAGTTGTCCCCAAACCCATGGAATGCTCCTTTCAGAATGTCTAAAGAGTTCTATAATCCTCTTGTTTGGGGACTGGATTTTGCAAGTGCTAAGAAGGGGTGCATGTTTCTACTATGCTTATTAGTATTAACAATGTTGCGGATATCCAGCCAGGCCTTGCTACCTGACCTAGGATGACTTTCTGGAGCAGTCATTAAATTTGGTCCTTCAACAGACCTTTCCTCTGTGCTTACTCTATCCCTCATGGAGGGCCAGGCAGCTTAAATCATCTGGAAAAATTCTCCTTTAAGATAAAGTCTCACTCTTATAGCTCCTCCAACCATAGGGAGCAGTCAAAAAATTACAACCATATTTAACTCCCAATATGTCACCCCAGCTCAATATGAAGCCATTCCAAAATAAGAATTAAAGTAAATTCTCCCCCGAGACTCTGACAGTCCACAGATGTAGATCTGGCAGGATGCCCAGAAACTTAGATGGGTATAATTTGGACACATCGGGTTAGCTTCTTTTAACATCTCTGCATTCATCCTCTTTGGTTGCTTTCAGCCTACACTGTGTCAACTCAATCCATGGACTTTTTTCCAAATAATTGATTTGGTGTGTTCATTACGATGGCCCAGCATGTGACTGATTCACTGAATGTTTCATTTTTCACTGGATGTTCGGCACGTACTCTTGGATACTGTAATTATTCTACCTTTTTTGTTTCTCCTCATTATACATAAAGTGTTGGAGAGAGGCCATCCTTTCTGATTGAACACTGATATTCCCTTTCAGCCCTTTCATGGAGGGTGTTGGTTTGTGCACAGGGCATGAGTGTGAGAGTATGTGAATTAGCCCTGATTTGTGAATTGGCTGTCATCTGCATTTCCATAGTTGTCAGCCCCATTGATATCAATTTCTATACCTTGAAAACGTGAATGACAAATCTTATCCCTTTTCAACAAAAAGCAGCACGTTGAGGATTAACTGCATAGGGCTCAAAAGCACCAGGAAAACCCAAGAGAAGCCTGTCCACCCAAACCAAGTGCTGATCCTCTCTCGAGGTACCAATGGATGGGCTCATCATACTTTCTAAACAAGGAAAAAAAAACAAACGTGTCCTCCAGTTAGATCTGTGATTGGGTAATCAGTTGTGAGCCCAGCTCACCATGAAGCACAAGGGTAGATATACAAAATGCACAAAATGTGTCTCATCTTGGAATCACAGTCAAATACCCCTTAGAATTCTATATTCCAAGCAGCAGTCTGACCTCTACTAGTTGTGGAAGTAGCAGCGGCAGCTTTCTGGACCAGTGGTGTCCAACGTAGCATCTCAGTGGCATTGTCTATATTCCAAGTGCTCAGAAGCCATACCTTGGCTGCTAGTGGCTACCATATTGAATAGTTCATATACAGGACATCTCCACCAGCACAGAAAGTTCCACTGGAGTGGGTTGCTTGACACTGGCAAATCTTTCCTTCCTCTCACTGCTACATGAACTAGCCTCAAGTCCATATTTACAGTAGCATCATGTGGGTCCATCTCACACAAATGAAGAATAATCCTAAGTAACAGTGTGTATGTAACAAATGCCATGTTTTCATACTTCCCTTCACCCAGCGTAAGAAGCTAGATAAACCAAAGGGGATGTTACAAAGAGATTTATCAACCAGTAATCAATACCTAATTTTAAAAAGAATTATATCATGGGTCAGGATCTAGAAATATTCTATTTTCTTTTATGTGTGAATTCCAATTGATTCATGGTGTGAATATCCAGGATTTGACTGACCCCCGCCACATCCTCTCACCTCCCCCACTTCTCTGTGAGTTACAGATTGATTTTATTATAGGTCCATTTCCTTCTTGTTTATGGTATCACATCTATTTGATAAAGAATGCAACATTGGCAGAGATTTAAGTATTTTGCATGTTATATATGCAAAAAGGGTAAACATCAGCTATAGACCCAAGCTGAATGGCTTAAAATGTATTGTTTATCATGCCTTATTTTATTGCTAATCTCACATATCTCACCTCTAACAGGGAACAGGCTTCATATACCCATAAAAAGCCTGCAAACCGAGCTATTGAAAGAGTAATATTTAAGCACAGCATTCATAAATATGTAATGGAATTGTACAGTTGACAGATCCCATAGAGCTGTCAACAAAATGGATGCTGAGCCATCTCTTTTCAAAAATGAGAAAACTGAAATCCAGAGAAGTGTAGTGCCACGAGGTTCTTTGCTGAGTGATGGAGTCAGGATTAGAACCCAGTTCCCACGTGTGGAGCCTGGGCTATTTTGCACACCTCCTTTGTTACCCCGCTCTGGCAAAGGGGATGGAGAAGATGAGCTGGGAGGGGAAGGCAGAAAGATGGCCACTCTCAGATGGCAGGAAGGCAAGTCCTCCTGGTACCCCGCCAGCACCAAGGCCACCCGAGGCCCACTACCTTGGATGGGAGACACTCTTTCTTCTTAGCCTATGTAGGCATCTCATGTGTTCCACATGGCTTCAAACTTGCCATTTCCCAGAGAAACCTAAATGCCAATCGATGGGATTTCTGGAATGAGAGTACAAGTGGTCTGTCTTGCTTAATTTCTTTTTTGAGTGTGCCCTTATGATGTCTTTCTTATGAAAAGCTCTATGTTGTCTAACCTCATTTCTCTCAAGCGGCATCTAAGCATTTATCTTGAGGAACCATAGATGTGGTTTTAGGGGTCTGTAAATCCTCTGAAAAGGAAAATGAAATTTAGCTCTCCATCCGTATTATTCATTAAATTATCAAAGATATCCATGTTTGAAAAAAAAGCCAAGAAAGATCTGCCATAAAGGGAGAAGAGAAATATGCACTTTATTTATTTATTTATTGGGAGAAACAGAGAGAGCACAAGCAGGGGGAGGAGTAGAGAAAGAGGGAGAAGCTGTCTCCACACTGAGCAGGGGGTCCGACTGCAGCTTGATCCCAGGACCCTGGAATCACAACCTGAGCCAAAATCAGATGCTTAACTAACTTGAGCCACCCAGGAGCCCCAAGAAAGATGCATTTTTAGAAGAAAAAAAAATCACTAAACCCAGGAAAACTGTCATGATGACCATAAGATGTAATAAACAATTTAATAGAAATAGGCACTGTAAATGAAGGAGAAATCAACAAGTAAGAAGACCAGGAAGAAACCAGGTTGAAGATAGAGGTCCCCTTATTGTCCGTTCCTTCCTCCATTTGTCCAAACCTACGAGTTATAAACCAACTTCTGCAGGTCATTGGGATGGGAGAAACCTTCCACCGTCTTCTCCAGCACTGCAGAGGGCTACAGGCTGAGCCAGACTTCCCACAGTGTGGGGCAGGGTTTCGAGTGCCAAGCCAGTCTCCGTGACCTGTGGCAGGCACTGCCTCGCTGACTACCAGCTGTAGGCTGGTAGCTGTAAAAAGGGGAAAATGGCTCCCGCCTATCTTTCCCTCTCAAGAGAGGATCCCTGAAAACCCTCCCTCGCATCTCCAGGTGACAGTAAGCCATGATAGGAATGCAAAAAGACCCCGGAATACCACTGAACTAATGTTGAGATTAGATTAGCATTAAAATGCTAAAATTAAATTAGCCTAATTAGATGACACCATGAAGGACAACAAGGCCCCAGACAGGAACATGGCAGCTCCCACTTCTGCAGAGATGCTGCCTGGGGTGCTGGGAGAAAACAGGGCCAGGGAGGAGGTACAGAGCAGCAGCTGAAACCAAGGGCACAGAGATTGCTACAGACACTCCCGTCATCTCAGAAGTGCCGTGACACCAACACCCACAGGAGGCAATGACGGCGGCCACCAGCTCACCCCATGCTAAAGGCTGGACCAGATGGGGTCATAATTTTGTCTTCCATTGCCAAAGTTGGGGAAGGGATCTCTTAACGTAGTTTATTCAATTAAAACAATGGAATGGAGAAAGGCCGTCTACCAAATAGCAAGAAACGCTCACAGGACCTGGTTTGCCAGTTGTAATTTTGGACTAAAAGAACACAAAATTTTCCTGTGGGACTACAAATCACACATTTTAAAAATGCCTCCTGAAGCAGGCATGTGGACAAGGTGAGTCACTGGTACGTCTGCCTGAAGCATTTACCTGGTGACGCAGGCACAGCTCATCGGGCTTCCTGACTCGTTTCTCAGTTTCTCAGGGGTTCTGCCTATCAGTATCAGCTTTGCAAGAAGAGAACAGCGGCAGAACCGTGACCAAGTAGAAGATAGTCCAGATAAGAATATTCCAGTACAGGTGTGCCTGGGTGGCTCATGGTTAAGCCTCTGCCTTTGGCTCAGGTCACGATCTCAGGGTCCTGGGATCGAGCCCCGCATCGGGCTCTCAGCTCAGCGGGGAGCCTGCTTCCCCCTCTCTCTCTCAGCCTGCCTCTCTGCCTACTTGTGATCTCTCCCTCTGTCAAATAAATAAATAAAATCTTAAAAAAAAATATTTCGGTATATTTTAAAAGAAACTCTCAGTGGTGTTGATTGACTATAAAATATTTTTAAAACATGGCAGGTCCTAAACCTCTTCAATATCCAGAGGCAGGATATAATGATTTGTATATTTTATTTTGACTTTACATGCGGTGTTAAAAACCCAAAGTACATATTATTTACACATCCACAATACAAGTTTACAAGATATCTATACATGTTAAAGTATATAAAACAGTATAGAGCCACTTCACTTTAGGGTTACTTTTTATGCCGTACCATTAAAAAAGATACAATCTGTGTTTACCTTTGCACAAATGGATAAAGCATTTAAAAATTAAATTAACAGGACAGAGACTAGATTTTATGTTAGAAATTTCAACATAAATACTGATAGAACTCACATTACAAACTACGAGGCAGCACAATGTTACAAAATGTTATCCGGGTTCACATAGAGTTACTGTTCCATTTTCCGTACGCTGGGATTAATATTGGTAAGGTGAATTCAAACACGTTGGTTGGTGGTGGACTGAGTAGTGTTTATCGTTGGTTGGTTTAATTTATTATAATCTGTGATATTTTAGTTGCAAAGCTGACATGTTTCAAGAACAGAAGTTCTTTCTAGTTTTTGAGTTTCCAGAGGTCTCAGGGAATCACGTTCTTTACAAAATGATATTCTCAAAGGAAAAGAATAACTGTATCAGTATTCTACAATCTGTATAAAAACACTCTGGTCTTCTGTAACCCATCCTCCCCCAAGCGATATAGATTATCAGTGTTATCGCCAGAAATCAGTTGAACTCACTTGTCTAAGTCAGGAGCATTCCTCTGCCTTGATTACTTTCTAGATTAGGTTCAATAAACCATGGTGTGGTGTGCAGCATATTAACTGAGACAGTCATCGGGGTTACACATCATCAACCGTAAGTGGCTTCTGCAAAACTACGAATAAATGACTCTATGGTTCCCGCAGGTGTCACATTACCCGAGAAACCTCATTTGACTTCACATTATCACCATTTCATCCTTAGGAAAGCAGAAGTGGAATGTTTATCATGGCAAAGTATGTAATCCTGCTATTTGGGTAGATTGTTGGACAACTAATTGTTCTAGGTTGTTTTTACGATTTTTTAAAAGTCTTTTCAGGTGCTGGTTGAAAAACATTTACAACTGGCACTGGGTAAACGATGTGCTATAGTGGAAACACTTGACATATTTTAGTACTTCTATCATTCTCGTGAATAAGGCACAAAATGCACAGATTCAGGTAAACTCACATGTATTATTTACAGTCTATTGTCATTACCTGCATGACCTAGAAGAACATTCTCGTCTGACACAACATAGATAACATGATTGCACCCCTGTTCGGTTTTCAGAGACTCTCTCTGTTAGGCCAATTAGAATTCCTTTCACATTTCCTTCGTTTGTCTTCTGCTTTGTTTTGTTCTTTTATCTTGGGGGTAGGAGGAGTTAAAGGAAGAGAAATTGTACTACATGGGACAAACCAAACAACATCAAAATAAAACCTTATTAGTGTGTCCAAGGTTCCATACAGTGAGTCAGGCTTGGATTCACAGTGGACAGGTAAATTGTACTACTGAATACTGGTGGATAAATCAAGGATACCTTTTAATGTCTCTATCTCCTTAAACTGGCGAGACTGTAATAGAAGTTTTAATGAATAGCAGCACAAAATTACTTAGAACTCTTACATTCTGGCATTGGGGACCATGTGAGTCAAGTTAATCATTTTGATGGTCAGATCAGCCTTGATTTTATTTCTTTTCTCAAAGCTGAACCCAATGGACTGCTGTGGGAAGAAGTTATTGTGTCTTGTTCAGTCATGCTCAATGTAAACAAGTCCATAGCACAAAAAGATGCAATGGGCACCAAAACAAATCCTAGTGGGTACAGAACACACACACACACACACTCAACACACGTGTGGGCACGCACGCACACACACCACAGTTCATCGGTGGCATGAAAAAAAATGCCACACTTGAAAAAAATGCTACAGTTTGGGTCAAAGACTGAATTTTTAGCAAATCGTTTGGTAATCTACAAGTTCATTTCTTTGAGACATTACCATTGTTTTTTGACATTTGTGCAAGAGGCAAGGTGAATGCATACAATTAAAATGTTCACATTTAATGGGAAGACCACACATACTGGTAGTCTAAGTTGAACCCATTTTCAAGTATTTGCTCACAGATTCTTCTGAGTACTGTATCAGCTCTCTATACTGGTGGGGCAGCCCCTGGGAGCTACACATCTCTTTAGCTTCAAACAAAAGAAATGGAATGACCAGCACCTTCCTTTGTTTTCGGGCAAGTACACAGAAGCTTCGCTGTAGTAGCTACATGTGGCAAGTTCTGATGTTGCCAAAGTTAGAAAGAGTTTCTTTGGCCACTCGGTTCTCTTAAAATACAAGGGAGTCTCTTATCTTAAGGTACCCTTATAACATCATCCTCTCGACAACACGGACAGGATAAAACCACATGGAGACTAGCACACTTGAGGCCTAGTAAGTGTATTTGTTCAGTGGTCTGACAGATGTGGTTTGAGGAACAAATGAAGGCTTTGGTGGCACATCAGGTTTTAAGGACGGTGTCCTCTTTAGTCCCGTCCGAGGAAGGGTGCCATTACTGGTATAGCTGCTCTGTCTGGAGAGGGAAGGCTGCAGATGAACACTCACTGGTGTTCCCTGAATATAGTCCACCTTTGCCCCCGTGGGGGTGGGCATGTACCCGCCACGGTTCATACTAGGCTGTCTAGATAACAAAACGCCGTTTGGTGAGTTTAAGTTTTTAGGCATTGCAGATATAGAGTGCCTCTGGGAAGAATTTTTGTGATAACCCCTTTGTCTTTCCAGAGATGTCATTGGGACTCCAGGAGTGGTGGGGACGTCCACTCGCTTGGTTGGGCTATTTCTGGGGAGAGTTGAAGGAGGAGAGTATAGTGATGCCTCCCGGTTAGGGACCTTGGGTGGGACCTCAGACATAGGTCCCACAGGATCCAGCATTAGGGTCTGGTGGGCCATCTGGATATCTCCCATGATGGCTTTGGGGTTGCTGTTTGGGTCATTTAGGTGCTTCAGGAGATCGTTGAGGGTATTTCTGGAATCCACAGAACGCCGGTGATCTCTTTTACTGGATGACTTTGTGAGTGGGTGGTCAATGTTTTGAAGCTTCTTTTCAGCTTTGTGAGCATTAGAGTTTGAGAAAGACGTGTTGTAATCATGAGTAGCATTAGGAAGAACAATGGCGCTGGGGATGTGCCCGTGACTTAGTGGGGAATGGGGTGGTGGACTAGCAGGGAAAAACTGGGGGGTTTCCTTCCTCGAAGCCCCATGGCCATGGGCCTTGTCTGAGTGGCTCTTCATGGCCTGCAGGGTCTTCTGGTGAAGCACAGGTGTAGACTCAGGCGTGGGGAGGGCAGCCAGTTCGGGAGGTTGGCCCCGATGGTCCATCACCATGGATTTAGTGTCTCCATTGGGTGGCAGCTCTTTCCGACTGGTCAGCAGGTTACTGTACAATTTGGGAGAATCGATATTCTGTTGATATTCCTTGACCGGGCTGTCAAAGAGACCATTCAGTTTGGCAAAACTTCCACTGGAGTCTGTGCACGACTGGGCAGATTCTGCATCTTTATGGATCTTTCTGTTTTTCCGAACGAACAGGTCACGATAGCAGTACACTGCCACACCTGCAATGAACGCACCCAGAACAAAAGCGGCAAAGACACAGGTGATGAGGACATTCATGTGCACCATCTGGTTGGACTCTCCCGACTGGACCTCCCATCGCACACCTGCAACAGACACGCAGGAAAAGAGTCTGAGTGAGGTGCTTCTTGCAAATGGTATCAGCCAGCAAATGGCTTCCATTGAGCCAATACTACCTTCACGTGGTCCATATGCTTAGCCTGGAGGGTCAGGGAGACTCTTAAAATTCCACCTGTATATTTTTCTTTTGTCAGGATCAGATCTCCAGAGACATACTCGATGGCTGCAACTGCCAGGATAACTCTGATCTCCCACCGATCTGTAAGTGTCTTTCCCCTCCGAAATCCCTCCTAAGTAGTTATCTAACATTCAAAATTTTAAGAGTTTCGGGGCCTAAAACTTCAAGTTAGAAAGTACGTATTTTCTAAATGGCCAATTTAGAAATGTTTTGTCTCATGATTTTTCTCCTAATTCTTAAGTCAAGATTACAGGGCAACTGCTGGAATTGGGAAAATGTAGGGGTTGGCATGAATGTACATTATGCTAAAATAATTAGGCTGATATAATTATGCTATCTTAACTAGAATGAAGACACACAATTGGTTCACAAACGAAAAGCTCCCGCTTGTCATTGCTAATGACAAAAACGGACTTTCGTGTTTGCTTTTCTTTTTTTTCATTCCATCTTGGAGTGAATTACTCTTGAATTGCTTGCTCTGAAAGAAACCCAGACGGTCTAAAGAAGTATAATATGCAGTTAAGTATATTATCCCATCGTCTTGAGATATTTAAGAAATATTTAAGTTAGACTAGAAGAAGAGTGGATTAGTTTATAATTATTGGGATTTTTAATGCAACCACAGACATCTAACAGTCAATCCAAGAAATGTTAGTTTAAGAGGTATCCAAGTCTGTTACATGCTATAAGCATAGCTATCCCAGGATAGGGTTAAGTCAGAGTAATTTTGAAGATTCTGTTGCTTTAGGTTAGTACTAAGGCCTTTGAACATTAGTTGCCTTTTATCAATGTTCAGGATTATGGAATTGAGTGGCATTGGAAAAGACAAAGAAAGAAAAGTGGAAAGAAATGATATTACTAAAAACCAAAACAGAAAGAATGATTATAAAACTGTTTACAATGGAAACTTAAAAAACCCAAATCAATAGACATAAATCATAAATGACAAAGTACTGGCATAAAAACTGATTGGAAACCTGATACCATAGTTTACTGAGCACCAAAGAAGAGATTGTTTTTTTCCCAGAGTAATAGGTCTAATAAGCTAACTCAACAGGCAGCTGTTTTCTAACTGCTTCTATTAAGGGCTGAAAGTGATAGTTGTGGACAAGTGCTCTGTTATGCTTTATTGCTTGTGACATTCAAGCAACTCACTAGGGCCCTGCATATCCTTTTCATATTGCATTTGAAATCGAAGCTAAACAGAAGGCGGGGAAAGGCTATTGGGCAAAACATCGGATACCAGGATATTTGCAATTAAGGCGTTTGGCGTTCCGATGTTGGTGGGGTGGTCCTGGAAATTCTCTGACACTGAGCAGACTCTCAGCGTCCTCAGGCAGAAACCAACACAGACTAGATTGTCTGAATGGCTCTCGCTTCAGACTACCTCATAGCCTGAAAGGCTACCTCAGCCTTTCGTTCACGGCTTCCCACCTCTTTGGTCTGCGAAGGCACGCAGTCCATACAAGCCCAGAAACCGGAGTGAGGGCAGGAGGGGAGGTGGCGTGACCCACAGCAGAGCCATGTCGCTCCAGCCCTGGGAAACCCTATGGGCACCAGCTCCTCAGAGATATCAGGAATCAGGTTTCCACTCAGCGAGAGGTGAGTTCCCTGGTGAGGCCTTACCCTTTGGGATACCTGATAAAGGATCAGTAAAATCAGAAGTGTTTGGGTCATCTTGAACTACAAATTTCCGGGAGCTCGTCAGTTTAGGTCTCCAGGTATCAATCACTTTAGGTGTAATTTCTGGGATACTTGCCATTGTGGTAACAGATGATGAAGATACCTCCATGTCTGTGGTGGCAAACAGATTTTTATTAATGTGGGTAATGCTGACAGATTTCCCTGACTGGTCTGTTGCATTTTTAAGTGAAGTTTCATTCAATTTTACGAGAAAGCCTGTTCTAGGATTTCAGAAAAAAACACATTCAAAGAGACTACACAAAACCTCTTTCTTGCAAGGGAAAAAGAAAAACTAAAAATTAACCATAAAGACAAAGTAAGCAAATTTCAAAACTAGACACACTGACAACCCTCCTACCAAAGCCCCTGAGGTGATTAATGACCCTCGTGGAAAAGGTAATCCAGATCCCCAAAATGAACTGCCGCGCTCTCGTTTTTGTGTGAGACAGCATCAGTTCGTTTCTTTTTGTGCATGTCTAAACGCTTTTTCCTGAACAGTTGGGAGACTGCATATCCTTCACTGGGGAACCTACGGGGTAACTTCAGCAGGAAACGCCTGGTGAAGTCCACGTGAACACTGGATGTTCCACCCGATAGAGCAGGCAATCGTGCTCCATCACTGACCTCCCCGTCCATCTGTGCCCCGAGGCCTCACACCATCCGCGGTGAAGCACCGAAGCAGGGAGGAACCTCGCCTGTGCCTTGCAACACACTTGGGGAAATTCCTTCCAAAGAATTAACAGCAACTCACGCAAAAGAAATGGCATTTATAAGCTGAATAAGGATGGTCTGGACATAGGATCTGCCATCCTTTTCTCCCTTCTGAGGAATGAAGCTGCTGTGAGCTTTAGAAGCAGCAGGAGGACCGGAAGTAAGTTAAGCTCTCAGCACGGGTGTTGCTGATTTCCACCGAGTAGACTTCCCCGCAGAATGCAAGCAGACGGTTTTAGGTTACAGTTCCGGAGACCCCCATCCAGACCGGTGCAGTGGTCGCAGATGAAGCCTCCAAAACAGATACAGACAGACGGGCACGGAGAGCCCACTGAACCACCTTCACACATCAGATACCAGCTTCCCTCAGTGGGAGCCTTTTGCACACCACCGAGACCACAACATTCGGGCTCACCGCAAACCATTCAAAAAAAAAAAAAAAAAAGTCGAAAATGTAGAAATACACATTTTGGGGAAATGTGTATTTGTTTACTAGGTCTTAGGGAAGGCGAGGAGAGATGGGGGGAAATAATGAAATTCTGCCATCCATTCAGTCGAGATGGCCAGAGGGAGCATCCACAATGCACAGGGCGGGAGAGAAGAGAAGCTCGGGCGGGCGTGCAGCTGGAATGCGGTCTATGTGAATCCGTGGGATTTTTCTTACGGGATGGGCCTCGGTCGATGATGTACTGTTAACATGCTACACAGGGTGGAGTGCTGAGTAAGAAAAAGTCTGTCGGTACCATCGGTGGGATTATGAGTCAAAGCAGAAACATGAAAGGCTGCCAAACTGCGCAAAAGGAGGGGAGAAGGGGCTGAAAATGCCGAACTGAAGGAAAGAAAAGGTTGTTAATTATCAAAAAAATTAAAAAAACTAACCAGATGTTGGACCGCCAAATATTTTGTAATCTGGTGTAGTTGAAGTAGGCAAAATTTCTAAAAGAATTAAAGGAACAAGTAATCAGTAAAAAGTAACCAAAAGAAAGCAAAAATTTATGAATTCCAATTAACTAAAAAAGTCAAAAGGAAAGACTGTAAATTAAAAGATTAACCTACTGGTTAGACTACCTTTCTCTAGATTTTCTACAAAAAAAAAAAAAAAAAAAGTAAGATTCTTCTCTAACGCATCCCCGTGACCAAACAGCTCAGCTTTTGCGAAGTTTAAGTTAAATGCTAGGTGGTATGTGTCCTGAGTCATTTAAAAGGCTGATCGTAAAATAATGTTCACGTGCAAATGCGGTCAAAAAGAACTGCCAGAAAGGGAAGGAAGATCCGGGCTTACCCTGGCAGTCCCCTAGGTGGGCCGTGCTGCCGTATTCTGTGTCTTGTTCATATCCTCCAGCGCTGTGGTTATGGAAAGCAAAGAAGTCTTCGGTTAACGGCCTTCATAGGGACACAAGTGACAACCAGAGCAGAACCAAGAACACAGACCGATTAGGAAGAATGGGCAGAGAGGGAAAAAATGGATATTTCAACACAGCTTGCTAAAATGCATATTCCTTCTAGTCAACATCTGACCCCTAGAACGTTTACGAGAGGAGAGAGAATGGTCTGTTTTCTCCACCCATTTCCCGCAAGTATTATCCTGTCGACAGTCTCCCTTCCTTATTACAGCCCCAGATTTTTTCTTTTCTTTTTTGCTTTCTTCTCTCCTCTCTTTTTTCTTCCTTTTCTCTTTTCTTTTTTACTTTTCCCACATCAAAAGACAAAGAGAGGAAGAAAAGAACAAAAGGAGTACTACTGGCATTTTTCTAAAGTCTCTAGCTTTAGAGAGCCCAGAGAGGACAGAGGCAGCTCTCAGAAGGTCCCGGCTGATGTGACAGAGCCTACTTACAGCATCCCTGGGGTCACTCTGCCACAGGCTCCCTGGCTTAACCAGCCACAGTACGGGTCCCGAGATGCAACACAAGACCTGTAGAAAACCAGACAGAATGGAACTTGGACTTTCTCATCATCGAAGTTCACGACGCTGCAAGACCCATGGCAAGGAAGGAAACGTCAGCTTACTTTTTACAGGCTCCGTAACGCTCACAGCGACTGAGCGGGAGGCGAATCACGCAGCTGGAGAAGGCCACATACACAGCGTGATGGTCTTTATCCAACTGTAATGAGATGACCTTTCTGTCCTCCTCATTCTCAGCATTACACCTATATTGGGGGATACATTTTGAAGCTGTATGTTTCGGAACGTCAAAAGCGACACGAAATATACAAGGCCGGTGGGGTTTGGTTTTGTAATTATTAAGAGCTGGGAGATCCTCAGAGAGATTTTCAGTAGCAAACCAGTTAAGTACACAGTTTGGGAAGTAATAACTCTGTATTTAATCTGCTGCTGCTCTGCACAATTGTTTCAACTTCAGGTTGGACGACGAGTTTTTTTTAAGATGGCTTTCTTGTTCTGGTGACGGAAGGGTACTGTGTTTGTGATGACCACTTGAGACTAAATCTTGCTGTGCTAGATGTTTCTGATCTCTCTTTAGTCTCCTTTGCTCCATTCTTGTTTGTTTTAATGGCCCAGTTCTCTTTTATATCAGGGGTTGGAAGAACTGTACTGCGAGCCTGTGCTTATGCAGACTTGGAACAGTTGTCTGTTGCAGGCAGTGGCAGAAAATAAGCCTACAGGGGATCAAGGGTGGGCGCTAACCCGGCCTCATTGCCCACAGGTGAGAAGCGAGGGTTTAATGAGTTTAAATGATTTTTAAACTCATCCCCTGCCCACCATCCTAGCCCCAGTGGGCTCAGGAAGGACAACACACACAGGATTTATTTCACTAAGGAAAAACAAAAACAAAAAACCCAAAACACGAATATGCCAAACCACTGCTAATTTCTGGGGCCCAAAGGAAATTACTTGATGAAATACACGCCGGAAAGTTTTGAGCCGAGCTGAAAAGCCTTCTCGTAAGATATACCTACTTTGCGGGGTTGTATGCTTCAATCTCTTCCAGTAACACACTGTCATTCAAAGAGAAAGGACTGGTCTTTGCCAAAACTTTAAGCACCACGCCAGCTTCAGAGCCAACAAAGATGACTGTGTAATTCTGGTGGGGCCCGGCGGTGTGGTCAACAGCGATGGCCGTCAGTCTGTACCTGCCCGGGGGGAGGTAGGCCAAGTCAGAGGGGGAGGCCAAACGGGACAGGTGCTGTTAGAGGGGCGGGGGCTGCTGGTCCCAGCAGTCTCACCTGATCCGGGTCTTTGTGAACCAGGGCTCATCAGCAATGGGCGGGACGGCAGAGTCCATCAGCGGGTGGGATTTGATGAACGCCAGGGTCTCGTCAGGGAAATCGATGGAGGTTTTATAAGCTTCGGCAAGGCCATGCTTTGCACAACAGCCAGGCCTGAAAGGAAAACAGTGTTTTTTTTCCCCCTCACAAACTGTATCTAAGGGTAAGTGTCCATTCTGAAAGAAGAGGCCAAGAAAGAGAGGAGAGTGAGCAAAATCAGAGGCGCAGCACTCTCTCCCCGCACCCAGCAGGCTCTCCAGACCGGCTGTGTCTGCAGTGCCCCCTCCACCGCCCCGCCAGGGACCCCTTCCTGTCACGGGACGTTGGCCCCCCTGCTCTCTGAGGCTAGATGCCTCCTACGGTAACCAGAAGGTTTTGTCAAAGACAAAAACCACTTTGTCTTTTTTTTCCCCTTTACCTTGGCTTTGGTACTTTGTCTTCGGGGACTGCTGTCCACACAGAATCTGGGGTTTTCTGTTCTTTAAACCGTCCTTTGAAAACTTTTTCAATGTCTTCCATGCTAAATGCACACACCGCAGACCCAGGAATGCTGCAAAGGGGGACAGCATCAGGGAAAGCGTCAGGCAAAGGAGGCCGGCTCCTGGGTCCCAGAAGCAAGCACAGAAGAGCGCCAGGGCTCTGTCCTCACCTGTTGAGCTGTGTGGTGAACACCCCGACCACAGTGGGGATGCCGTTGATCTGTATGATGTCTGTAACGGACTGCAGAACATCGAAGTAGAAGAAGGAGTCTCCGGGGACAGAGCAGTTGAGCCGCGCCTTCAGAAACGAGGTCCAGTGTTTCTCCAGGACCCGCTGGGAGCCACCCATGTCATTTTTACAGATGCGGGCCACACGGGAATACACAGCCTGCCCAGGGGACGAAGGCAAAGCCACAGGGTTATGCGCAGGGAGGGGGAATGGAAACAAAAAGCTGCTCTTTAAGGGAGGGACCCCAAAAGTGCTAAAGATAGGTCTGGGTCAAAAGAATCTAGCAATCTTCTCTCTAGGGATTTGTCCAGTAAGAACATAATCTAGGTTTTAGATTAGAGAAAAGAGGGCTATTTTCCTGTTCTGCCAAACGCCCTCCCCAAGAAGGGAGCTGTCGAGCTGGCTGGGGGAATGCAAACCATCCCCACAGTGTGCTCCCACTCGTCAATGCCATGTGCCATCCTTAAACTGGGCAAAACGAGGCTGTGATGCTTTAAAAGTATACGGGCTTTTCCTGAAGCACTCAAAATTGAATAGGGGCTCTACTTTCCATCCTGCCTTTTGATGCTGAGAAAGAATGAACCAGCAACAGATTTCTAAAGCGTTAAGGAAGCATCCATAGCTCAAGGGCGCCTGTAGAACACTCTCTGCAGTGACAGAAAAAATGAAACCTTCTCAAGTCCCAAGGCTGCTCTTCTCACTCTGGCCATTGTTCAGGTGTTTTCCAGCAATTACTCTCATGATAAGCAGGTCACTTCTCTGCTCTCAGCCCTAAACCCACCAAGTGCTGGGAAACATGCGAAGGGCCTAACTCTGCCCACGCGGGCTCGATTCCGTGCAGAACAAGTCCAGAATTCAAGTCAAGTGCATATACTTGCCTTGCCTAAATTATTATGTTCCACAGCAATTTCTCGGAAGAAGAAATAGACGTAGTTTCCATATTCTATGGCATGAAGAAAATGTGGCTCTGAAAGAAAAATCGAAAACAAACTGCTTCCTAAAGGATAATTCAATTAGCACAAGACCCCGGCTGCTAGCATGACCAACGGACGTGGCGCGGCTACACACCAGTGAACTCCGATACACCAACGCGCTCAAGGAGTCCCAATATGGGTGTGTTGAAGCTTCAAGGAACCCACAGTCTTTCATGTCAGCTAATGGACTGTAAAAAGCCTACGGGAACTGAACTACAGCAGAGGTCTCTGTTTCAACAGATTTATTCATTAACCTCTTTAACTAGGGAAGAGAACTTCCTATACCGAGATCAAAAAATCTTGGTATCTAGACTCCAAAGAACAAAGTGGCTCTCTGGAGATGAGCTGATCAATTCTCAGTATTAACTAACTAACTCTGCAGGACAGGTAGATGGGAGTGGACGAGTAACGTTATGTGTGTTCAGAGGTAGGCAAACTGGCACCCAGGAAGGAGGTCTGTCTTTTGTGAGGCCAACCAGGATAAACTCATAGGTGAATCTACTTTCCTGACATAGCCATTAATTTCCCCTTTCCTTGTCCACACCCCCGCGTGCAACCAAAGCAACTTGTACTTGCTCTAAATAAACAATATAAAGTCGTGCTCTGAGTCTCCTGATGCCATGGCTCCTGTTCCCACTTGGCCATCCCACCCCCCTTGGCCATCCCACAACACTGCTTTTCAAGAGTACCTTTTATCCATTTGGAATCATATTTTATTGTACGAAGGGCAGATCCATCACCCATGCTTCGATAGATAACGGCATCGCTGGCCAGGAAGTCAGCCACTGTGGCAGAATATAGCTTCCCATCTGAAACCAGAGTTATAACTTGGGTGAAATAACCATAATTATCCCGTAGTGTGTTATCCTATGCCATGTGTTATACCTTTTGGAGTTCTGTCATCCGCATACACACAAATACACCTAGACCTGATGCTCACGGTCATCCTGGGACAGGCTGCCCCATCGTATCACCTCATTTAAGAGGTTAAGGATCTGAGTATGAAAAAGTTAAGCCACTTGGGGCGCCTGGGTGGCTCGTGGGTTAAGGCCTCTGCCTTCGGCTCGGGTCATGATCTCAGCGTCCTGGGATTGAGCACCGCATCGAGCATCATCGAGCTCTCTGCTCAGCGGGGAGCCTGCTTCCCCCTCTCTGCCTGCCTGCCTCTCTGCTTACTTGTGCTCTCTCTCTCTGTCAAATAAA
This sequence comes from Nasua narica, assembly GCA_028533885.1. Classification (NCBI taxonomy): domain Eukaryota; kingdom Metazoa; phylum Chordata; class Mammalia; order Carnivora; family Procyonidae; genus Nasua; species Nasua narica. Next base: position 31,834,967 of record CM052797.1, on the reverse strand, counting down.
TAAATAAAATCTTCAAAAAAAAAAAAAGAGTTAAGCCACTTATTCAGGATCATTAACCTAGTTAACAACAGAGCTAAGTGTCAGAATACTCATCGTATGCTCACTTTTAAATCTTCTTTGGAAATGTTTTTTCTAGCTCCTAGACAGCGAAAACACCTATATCAAGGTAGCTACCCCAGTTATGAGCTTTTTTCTTCCTTTAAATTCCCTTTTTCCTTCAGTGTCATTCATCACTTATATTCATTACACTAAAGGATCTTACCAGCAAAAAGGGCAACGTTGGTTTGTCTGGCATCAAATGGGCATCTTGCCAGGCCACTAATTTCCTCCCCGTCATACTCTAAGGTATTCAACTATAAAAGAAAAATAAATAGCTGGTGTCACGTCTGTCTAATGTACCTGTTTGAAGGCAATACTGCTTTATTTGTGCTGAAATTCTATTTGAAGAATTTCGTCTTTATTCTTCCCTAGCATTAGAAATAAATGGGTTACAGCAGAAAGGACTCAACTCCAACAGCATGACAGGGAAGAAGAACAAAAACGTTGCTAAGAAAGGCACGCCATATGAAATATACTCACCCTGTAGTATCTACACATGGGATTAAATGCATTGGTACCACATACGAAAACCATCTCATCGTTTCTTGGAACAAATACTTTAATGAAGTTGTGGCATTCATCCTAAAGAAAGTAATAATTACTATTAGACATTCCGTATGCTGACGTCGTGGGATGAAGCCCACAGCAAGGGTGACTCGGGCAGACAACTTGTCTGTTCTACTTACTTTGTGTTTGCCTTTCATAGCGCAGTTTTCTCGGTCCTGTTGTCTCGACCGCCATGTCAGTTTCTGTATTAATCAAGCAAAACCAAAGTTCAGTATTTTAACCGGAAATTTTGGGAAGGGAGGGAGAGATTTTCCAAGTTCTGAGGGAATGCCAGTAAATTGCACTTGCTCACCTTGCTCGGTATTACTTCTGTTTTGGGGATTTCGTTTAAGTTCACTGTATAAACTTGATCCCTGTTGGAAACAAGGCAGTAAGTCATATCATGTGAATGCATAAAAATGTTAAGCTGCTGCTGCTTGTTTTATTTTTTACAGATCTGCCTTTATTGTATTTTGGAGATCATTTGGATTTTCTCTGTCTCCAACAAAGTCAACAAAGAGGACTTTTTCATTAGTGAGATGCTTTTATATATCACTGTGGTTAGGGAGCAAAGAAAGCGCTTCTCTTCAGGCATGGGTCAAATAGCTACTGGTATTAGCATAGGCATACTTCTAATATTTGCTTGAATAATTCCAAGTTAAAAAAGAATAAAGAAAGATTTTTCCCCCTGCTGCTTTAGGAATAAAGAATGGTGTATGATTTCTTGATAGCAGTAATAAAATAGCACCGCTGAAGGCTTTAGCCCTGTATTTTGTTCCTGGTACACAACCCTGACTCTTCTCAGTGAATATTTTTGGCTACTTGCAATTTTTGATCACAATCACATATTAGTTTTTCATGAACTAGACACATTAATGCAAGCACCACAAGAGAAAAGAATTTTAATCTAATAAACCAACGAGAGGAAAATTACCTGCCAGCAATATAAAGTGTGTCTCGAATTTTCAACATCAGCTGAAAGTCCAGCCTGTGCTGGGATTCATTGCCTGAAGGGCGTCCTCTAAAAACCGGATATTGCCTTGAATCTGCAAGTAAAAATGGGCTAAACCATCAGTCAGGATTATGGAGCTGAAGAATCAATATACAGCATTGATTAGCTGTATATACTAGTTGTAGAAGGGTTTTAACTAAATTCCTCTCTTAAGGTCTTGAATATAAATGAATAAAAGACGGTGAATGTTAGCAAATGGTCTTTTTCTTTTAACAGAAAACATATAACCTATACATGGATTGCTTTAGGAAAGCAACCAACAAAGCTGTCCCATTTGCTCCAAACACTAAGAAATGACTCTGAATCAATTAATATGCAAAAACAGCTTTAAGACGGGGCACCTGGGTGGCTCAGTGGGTTAAAGCCTCTGCCTTTGGCTCAGGTCATGATCTCAGGGTCCTGGGATCAAGCCCCACATCGGGCTCTCCGCTCAGCAGGGAGCCCACTTCCCCCTCTCTCTGTCTGCCTCTCTGCCTCCTTGTGATCTCTCCCTCTCTTTCAAATAAATAAAATCTTTAAAAAAAAAACAGCTTTAAGACATATAAAACTCTCTTTCTAAAAACAAATGGCCTTAGAGGATCAAAACCCAAAAAAGCTCCCTTCTCAGAAAAAAAGCATGTTCCTTAGATTACTTACAGTGATAATCAACAGTATTGAGGGGTTCGTCATCTTCGGGAAAGCTGACTGCCCTCAGCTGGGAAATCATCAGGAGAAGCATGTAGGCACAAAGCAGGAAGAACCTCATGGTGGGCCAAGATGAAGGCCGAGCGGCCCCTCCTCAGAAATCCCACTCAGCTACCTGGAGAACAGAAACAATTTGGAAAGATCTCTCTGGTGCGATGCAACTTTCTCATTTGTAATCAGTTTTCACCACGAGCTCTCCCCGGTGTCCCCCTCCCACCGGGGGCCCTGGCAGTGGTGGGTATCTCCGAAAACACAGGCCAAAGATGGCGACATGCCAGGCCTGATTAAAGCATCTGGTGAGCATACTGAAGTTGTAGGCACATTTGCGAGCGTTTTTGAGGTAACTATGTATGTCATCACAGCAAGATCACCAGAACCACAAACGGAAATGCTGGCTGCTGACTTGGCAAGAAGATGGGCTAACTTGGGATTAGAATTTTAATTAAACTCCAATCTGCTTCCCTTCCCCCAGCCTGAGATACACCCCGTACACCTTGTCTCTGCACCGCCCCCCCATAAAATGCCCAAGCTGTCTCACAAATATCCAGGGGGCTGATGGTCCCGTCGCCCCTCATCAGATCCTTGCTAAGGGCATTGCCCAACTCCCAGCATTACTGGAGCCTCAGCCCTAAATTCTTAAGCAGAACAATTCCCTTAGCTTACTAAGACCAACAACATGGAAGCAAGGACGTGAATGACATTGAGTCGGGGTGAAAGGAGAATTAAAAGAAATGAAATGATTTCACGATCTATCAATTAAGCAGGACAGGATTAAAGCAGCACAGCTGACACCAGACCACTGCGGAAGCCTCCTTTTTTACATAAAACCATTTGGACACAAACCAATACCCTTAGTGTGCCTGTCCTCTTAGCTTTATTGAACTTTAGAACCGTAGGGGGCCTTAGGGAACATCTAGTCCAACCCCCTCATTTTTCAGATGAGAATACCATGGGCTGGAAAAATTAAGGGACTCACTGAATTTCAGGGAGCTTTTTAGAGCACAATCAGGGTACAGACTCACATCACCTGAGTCTCCAGCCCGGCTCTTTGCATCAAATTAAATGAGGAAATGAAGTCAACGTTTTGTGTGTGTGTTTCTCTTCAAAAATATAGGATTACAAAAAATCTTTTTGGGCTAATGAATGCATTCATTATCTTTATTGAAGTGATGTTTCACAGGTGTGTTTGCATATGTTACATTTTACCAAATTGTACATTTACAATGTGCAATGTATTGTATGTCAGCATCTCAACAAAGCCCATAGCATTAATTGCATAATGCTATCCATCAAAAAATTAAAAAAAATCTTTAGCTGTTATTTATTAAAAAAGAAAATCAGGGCTCTGCTGGGCCAACGGGATGGCTTTTTTGAAACTGCAAATGCTCTACTTTGCAACAATACTACCCCGTCCTGGCCACAATTGTCACTTACAGCTACTATACCGAACAGTGTTGCCCCGTTAGCTTTATCACCATTCTCATCTACCTAAGAACTTTAGGAGAGATCATGGGAATCACTTCAAGTTCTGGGTGAGTCCCTGCACTCAACTGGGTACTTACTATGCCTCCTTTTGTCTTCTTAATGTCAAACACACAGATGCAAAGGCATGTAAGCTATGCAAGGCTTTCAATGTTTGTCTAACTAAAGTAGAAGCCAAGTACGTGTGAGTTTTAGAATTCTAGCTTTGCAGAAGAGAGAACAATCTTGCAATACATTTTTTTCTTAATGGAGGATTAATCCAGCAGTAAGGTAACACATGGAAAAAGCCCCGTTAAAAGCACGGCGGAGTGGGACCTGTGGCAATAGCGCTTTGTACTCAAGTTGAAAGAGTGTGGATGTTGGCAGTGGTCTGACTTGGGCTTGGTTGGAACTCCACAATTACTAGCTGACTGACCTGAGGAAGCTTCTTCTGTTTCTCTGAACGTTCATTTCTCTATTTATAATATGGGGATAATACCACCTTATCCACTGGGTAAAAAGGAAATAAATGTCTGGCTCCCATAAATTCTGAGTAAAGCGAGTCCTTCCCACCCATTCCCTATTGAACACCATGCACATGACCTTGACCTAAGAATCTGAACAGAGTCTGGGAAAAAGATGTCCTAAAATATTAAATCTATTTGGCCATTTTCTCCCCACAGAGAGTTATTTTAAAATACAAAAGGATTATTTTTAGAATAATTTTCACAACTTGAACTTATTTATCAAACCTAGAAAAGATGGTAAAAAAAACAATCACTGTCAATCCGAAAATCCTAACACAACAACTGTAATGATTTGGTTCTAGTCTGCTCGTCACATGCCCATATTTTCAATGATCACAAGATGACCTCTTTTAAAAGTTCGATTTCCCCTAAAGCAGAGTCTTCCTGTCTCACATTTCCAGCATGCTTCTGTGTTTCGTTATCTATACAGACCCTGGAAAGTTGAAGTAGTATAAACACATGGAAACATTGCTGTAAGAACACATTCTGCTATGACCTCAATCCCAAACTTCATCCTCTGGATGGAAAGTCACTGGGCGTTTCTGCTGGGTGTCAGGGGGGAAAAATCAGGAGCACCCATTGATCCTAAAGCAACTTAGAAATATCTGTGAGAAAACAAGAAGCCGATAGTTCTGTGAATCTTCCTCCACCATGACAGATAACTGAATGGTTCACATCATGCGGGGAGGACCTTGATGTCCCAGATAGCAGGACAGGGAGGGGCCCTCACCAGGAAGGGTGTCTCTGACATCTGTGATTCCAGCATTGAGGCTAAGGATGAAGTCACGGCTGACTCACTGGCAAGCACCAAGTTGCTGGCTGAGCTATCATTTCCTATAACTCACTCAACTCATCTGACACTGCAGAAGGCAATTTCTCCTCATACCCTACCCCCACCCATCTCATCCTCTAAAAATAAAGCCCCACCACTAATTGCTTCCTGTCCCTGCATAAAGCTTTATTTTAAAAAAATTACTCTCAGATTGGCCATAGAAATTATAAATGGAAGTAGTTAATGTAAAATATATATCAAAGTAAGACTGAGTTGGGAAGGGAAAGATCTAGAAATACCTGCGAGAAATGAACCAGAGAGATTTTTTGGCATATAAACCCCTCAGACTATCTGGCTTTTACCTTATTAAAGAAATATCTCCAAATTCTGGGGCTCAGTAAAATCGTGCACTAGTTATGCTGTTACGTGAGACTAGTTATGTTCTCCTTCAGAACAAGTCAAGAGGTAGGACAAAATGTAGACCTTGGGGTTTGAAAAGTCTGGTTCAAACTTGTTTGTGCCGTTTACTTCCTGGCTCTGGGACCTTGTTTAAGACTTAACCTCTTAAAGCCTCAGTTTCCTTAAGTGCAAATTAGGAAAATTGCCATTACTACCTCCTAGGCTCTTCCGGGGATTAAATGAGACAACCTATATAAAACACCTAACATAGAGCCTGGCCCATAGTAAATGCCTAGTAAATTTTAGTGGGTATTATTATGACTATTATTGTTACATCTTATTGGGCAAAAATGACCCCAGAAGGGGAAAGAAATGTTTATTACTCTTTTATCATGTACAAGCATTCACAAAAGCATTTATGAATACCATCATAACAATGATAGGGGTGTCCTTACAGGATTAAGATCTAGTTTCACGGGGGGACCTGGGTGGCTCAGTCATTAAGTGTCTGCCTTCGGCTCAGGTCATGATCCCAGGGTCCTGGGATCAAGCCCCGCATCGGGCTCCCTGCTTAGCAGGAAGCCTGCTTCTCCATCTCCAGCTCCCCCGTGCTTGTGTTCCCTCTCTCACTGTGTCTCTCTCTGACAAATGAATAAATAGAATCTGAGAAAAAAAAAAAAAAGATCCAGTTTCACAGACATAGATGCTTCTGAGGAGGTGGAAACCACCTTCCTCATGTGTAAGGGTATAGTAAAGAGCATGTCTAAATGAGATTTTTTTTCCTTTCAGCCAGAGAATGGGGGAAACTGAGTAACTATATTTCGTCATTTTTTGGTATTATATATAGGCATCTCCCACATATATCTGATGTTAAAGCCTAAATATAATGAGGGAAGTTCTTAAAAGCAGTTCAGAGCTGCCAAGATAGCAAGGGTTTGAGTGGCAGAATCCTTGTGAGGAGGGAGGGTGCCAGGAAAAGAGCTCCACACTTAGCACTGGAGAGAGAGAGTGGGGGGAGGAGGGCCAGAGGGAGAGAATCTTTAAGCAGACTCCCCACTGAGCACAGAACCTGATGTGGGACTTGATCTCAAGACTCTGAGATCATGACCTGAGCTGAAACCAAGAGTTGGGCACTTAACTGAGCCACCCAGGTATTGTACTACCCAGGATTTGCTAATTCATAAGCTACCTAAAGTTGAGAGTGTAGCTATAAAGAAAAGCCAGATTATTAGCAGTTTCGAGTTTAGGGCCCACCACGAAAGAGTCCCAATAAATATCTGCAGGGTTTCTTTTGGACTTCTGAAGATCTATACTTTAAGGAGAGGAGGCAAACATGAGGTAGACCAAACTGTATAAAAACTCCAACTTGGTCTCCACAAAACTAAGTCCTAGACTGAATAGATGTAATCTCCTCCCACTCTAGCTCCTTGAATAAAAGACAAGGTAAGTGCTCTCTAGAGGAAAAGAGTATTATCCAGAGATTACAGTTTTTTATACAAAATGCTTAACAGCAATTACTAGACATTCCAAGAACTAAGACTAAGCGAGAAAGGAAGATAACAGAAATAGGCCCATAGGTAAGCCAGATATTAGAATTATGAGACATCAATTTAAAAAATAAGTGTTTTGTCCAAGAAAAAAGGTGACAAAATGGAGAATTTCACCAGAGAACTGGACTCTTACCAATAAAGAATTCAATGGAAATTTTACAACAAAAAAAAGCACAATCATTAAAGCATTGTAATAGATGTGTTTAGCAATGTGTTTCTTGCAGCTGAAGAGAAGATTAGTGAACTAGAAGATGGGCTAATAGAAAATATCAAACAGAAACATGGAGAGCAAAAAATGTTGGGAAAAACAGACAAGAGAGTAAGAGACACATAGGATCTTGTGAAAACATCTAACATCAGAGTGCCGGGGAGTGGAGAGAGAGAGAGATGTGGACAGAAACAACATTTGATGAGATAATGGCAGCATTCTTTTTTAAAACTGGTCAAAAACCGTAAGTCTCACATTCATGAAACTAGAACTTCTAAATACAAAGAAAAACATACTTAAACACATCATAGTCAAGATGCTGAACACAAAGGGGAAAAAATTTTAAATTTACCTTCAAAGAAGAATAATACTGACAGCTGACTTATCAATAGAAATGATAGAATCCAATAGACCATAGAATGACATTTTTAAAGTGCTGAAAAAAGCAAATTCTTAGGCGAGAGATCTATTACCAGTGAAAATATTCAAAAATGAAGGCAAAATAAAGATATTTTAGACAGACAAAAGCCATGAGATTTGTTTTTAGCAAATCCAGACTAAAAGAAATACTGAAAGGGAGTTCTTTAAGCAGGATAATGTATAGGGTTTGTTAATAGAAGTTATTTTTATAGTTATAGAATAATGGCCAAATCCCAAATCAATGAATCCCAGAAAAATAAATTGGTATAAAATCTTTGTCTCCTTGAAAATTATATCAGTGCAAAGGAAATGAGAATTCAGAAGTGGAGTAGGCCTACTTTATCCCCAGCCCAAAGAACCCTGAAAGATACCATGCTGATTTTAAAGCTCTGACTATCTTCTGGGGATGCCCTTCTTGAAGAGGAGCTGTTCAGACTCTCCTACTGCATGTACTTCAGGATTCGAAAGGGGCATTGGTTTCTCCCACTCTCCCAATTACTCCTCCAGATCTTGGAACTTCATGCCCTTCAAAATAAATCTATTTGAGGTCCTGTCTCTCCTCCTCCTTTTCAGCCGATAATGTCCTAGTCACTTTCTCTAAGAAAGACTATTGAAGGCTTCAGTAGCCCCATTCTGATACTTGTCATCAGCTTTAGCTTTGTCACCTCAAAACTCATCAAGTCAAGGACTGCAAGCTTCAGTCTCAATCTCTTGTCCTTCCAGTTTGCTTGTCAGACCATTTACACCATGACTGCTCCTTCTCACCAGGGCCATCAGTCTCCTAACTGATCTCATTTCTTCTAACTCATTGGGCTTCCTCAATCTTGACATATCACTTTACCCATCTTAGACGTAACAGTCAATAGTCTATCATTGCAATAATACTTTAGCCTACACTGGAGACTCCTTCATCCTTTGTATCTTTACCAGGCTTTCCTATAAAGTTCTTGGGTGGACTTCACATTCTGCACCGGCCTAGGGCAGTTGAGCCCCAGTGAAGACACCCACACTCTGGGACAATGTGGTAGTAACATCACAGAGTTCTTGGTCACTGATTACACGTAGCACTATAATCTGTGGCAATGCTGTTTCTCTACCAGATTTGCCCACTCCCCAAATGAATAAGTTTAAACTTTTCCTATTCTCTTGAAAGCCCTCATGTGATCCTTCTCCTCACTCCACTACATTCTTCCCTGCTGCCCCATAGCTACTTCACTCAGAAAGCAAAAGCCTTGAGATAGGAACTTCCTCAATTCCCCCCTCCCTCCCCTTCCCATTACCAGTCAGACTCACTGCCTCCTCATCTAGTGTTTCTTCCTTCTGTCCTGTTTTAAGAGAAGTTTTCACCCCCCCAAGTCCTCTCCATGCCTTAAACCCAACTCTTGCTCTTTCCTGGAAGAGAAAAACCATGAACTATGTTTTTCTCTCTCTGGTATTGTCTCTAACTTTTTATTGATTAACTACTATCCATCAACACTTAATTTGTCTAGGCTAGAAAGAAACAAAGAAAGAAAGTGAAAAAGATCCTGTGACCCCAGATCCTTCTCTAGCCACCACCGACCTCTTTCATTCACAGACACTTTAAGTTCTATATTCTCGCTGTTGTCATTTCTTCACCTCCCACTCATTCTTCTACTTCCTAGATTCTAGCTCCTCTCTTAGTAACACCTTTCAGCAAAGACATGATGACCTCCAGGTAGCTAAATGCAATGGATGCTTCTAGCCCTCATATAATTACCCAGTAGCTTTAGACCCAGTTGACTGTTCACAGCTTTTCAAAACACCACCATCCCATGCCTTCCCTTACATGGCATTCTTTTGATCTCTCAGCTATTCTGCCTGCCCCTTGTTTGTCTTGCAATCATGTCTAAATGCAGTAAGCATTATCTTTCAGAATATAAAGCTTATCATATAATCTCACAATCCTCCAGTAACTTTCTATTACTCTTTGGAGAAAGCCCTGATCTTTGTAATGGGGCCATTAAGACTTCCCGTGTTCTGAGTCCGATCTCTGTCTCCAGTCTTATTTGAGCCTGTCTCCTTCTTTACTTGTGCTTCTACCACCCTGGCCCTGTGTCTGGCCATGGACTGTGTCATTCCATCTACATCCATCAAGCCTTTGTTTCTACTTTCACTCTGGATGTCCCTTCTTGCCTTCCATCCTTGGCCTAGTTAAGTCTTCCTAATTTTTTTTAGAGCCTAGGGAAAAAAATTCTTCTCATTGCCTTGGGATAAACATGTCTCACAGTTGTCTATACTTGAGACAACTGCAAATGAACAGCAAATGAAGGACGAAACAAAATTAATCATGGGCTCTGAATCACCACAAGCCCTACTGAATCTCTCAGGGCAAGATTAGCCTTTCCGAATCCTGTCTAATCTAGATTTATTTAATACTGTTAAATAAATAAACAACAACTATAACAAAAGGCAGCAGACCCAGAGAATCCGAGGTTCTACTCCCAAATAGCATTCTTTTAGTTGAGTATGCTGGGAACTAAAGGAAAGAATGGGAGTGGAACCAGAGCTGTAGTATAAGGGGCACCATTCATTCTTTAGTCTATGAAATTCCAGGGGGCACTATTCACAATGTAGTCCATGCGAATGAGAGAATGACAGCTCCTGGATTTACAGGAGTTACAGGTCTGCTGCCTAACAGCCCCACAGGACAGGTGGAAAGGGAGCAATGGGTTTAAGTAGATTGAAAAAGAGCAGAGAGAAGCAAGTTAATTGTTATTCTTTGGAACCTACCAAGACTCAGAAGGTTGTAATCGAAGGCCAATTACAAAAGGTTCATGTTTATATAACATTTATATGTCTGGATGCTAGGCAGTATGTTCTAGGCAGGGCTGTAGATTTTAGTAAGGGCTCAACATCAGTATTTAATGAGAATGATATGACAACCAGGCTGACAACATAGCCTTTTAAATATAAGAAGATGAGGGGAAGAGATGATGAACCACTACTAGTTCCAGAAGACCCTTAAGCAGAGTTGAGGTGGGTATTCTGGCCCCTTCTGAGGAGCTGGCAGCTCCCTGCATCCAGGCTCACCAAGCGACTCCTGAACAATGGGATCTCTTGGAAGAGCACTAACTCTCTTGTTTAAGGAATCTCTAGTGCTACCCCACCCTCGCCCACCCAATCTCCTTCACACGGGTTTGGGGACCAGGTGCCATGTATGAACAAATACATCCTCTCTTAGTTCTGGGCCAGGAAGAGATGGCTGAAAGGCCCTTGAATCTGAGACCCTTCTGCCTTCTGTGAACTTGGGTAGCCAGGTGAGAGGAAGAGACTTTGAGCTTTGCCATGTTCATGACACTTTATAATCAACCACCTAAAACACTGCCCTATGGCTTATTGAGGAAATGATGAATCAGCTCTCTGACTCACGCTCCACACAGCTGAGTCCCTGCTGACACATCAGATTCTGGAAGGATGTGCATCTTCAAGGAGCAGGGAAGAACCCTTGTGGGGAACTGGGGACTTGGAATAAAGAACACATCAGTGATTCTTCTCCCACTGACACTGGCAGCAGGAGAGGAAAGGACCAGGAACCAGGAGATTTGGGAACACAGACTTGCTGTGTGATCCCTGACAAATCTCTGGCTTGAGTTTCTTCATGTAATAAAAGTGGGGGTGGGGTGGGCTAGAAGTGTAGGAACACCTCTTTCCCTAAGAGTCCCTGATCTTCTGAGGGCTGGAGGAGAGAGGACTGCTTCTCCTACCTACTCCGGTAAACATCCTGGTGAAATTCCCATTGCTCCACAGGTTCATTCACCTCAACATGTGAGCCTCTCGGGTGGACTCCTATCACAGACACACAGTATTTCCCCTGTTCCTGAGATGGCCTGTGTTATCTCTCGGTTTCTCACCTCCTTCACCAAGTTTCTCTTAAGAGAGATCTGAGCCCACTGTCTCCACTTTGTCACTTTCTATTAAACTTCTAACCTTCTTCAATCTAATTTCAACCCTTAGCCATCAACCACCAAATGGCCAAACCCAACTCAACCCTCATTCTAAATCTTCTTTCATCTCCCCAAGGTATTTACTCATGTTGGTCCCTCCTCAGCTCTCGAACGTCACTTCTGGCTTTCACAGTAATCTCCTTACTTGTCTAGCTACTCTTTCTCCACAAAATTCTCCATCTTGTCCCAACACACTCACTCTTCGATGTGCTTCTTCGTGGTTCCACTTGGCTCTTTGGAGATTCACCCACACTACACCCACCTTTTTCGCTACCACCAATTAACTGACGAGTGCCAAGTCCCCGTGTCCAGTACAGACCACATTCCTCAGCTACAGAGCCAGCTGTCCAAGTCGCTGTCAGATATTTTGATCTCAGTAAAATCTAACCACTTTAAATTCAGAAGGTGCAAATCTGAACTTCACATACTTTGGCCCTAACTTGCCCTCCTGCTAAATTCCCAGAGCACGGGCTCTGGGCGCAATGTGCCTGGGTTCAAATTCATGCACCATCACTTACCAACCATGTGACCTTGGATATATTACGTCATCTCTCAAAGTCCCAAGTTTTCTCACTTAAAATGAGGATAATCACAGCACTTACAGCATTACAATGGTTCAGTGAAATAATCTTATGCAACACATGTAACAAACCCTTTGCACCTGGTAAGGATCCAATCGCTACTATTACTGTTGTTGTCATTACTGATATTTTTAATATCCTACTCAGTCATTTAAGCCTTAAACCTGAGAGTCATCCCAGATTTCTCCCTCTCTATCATCTTCTCCAATCTGTCAGCACATCCTATTGATTTTTCCCTTTATTGCTCTAGAACACACTCTTAACCGGTTTTTGCTCTTGTAGACTTAAGTTCATTCTCCAAAGGCCACTAGAATGATCTTCCCAAAGCACAAATATTATCGTGTTACTTTCTCGTCTAAAAACAATTCAATGGTTCCTAAAGGCCTGATGATAAAATACAAATTCATTTGCAAAATTTACAAGGTTCTCTACAATCTGATTCTTGCCAGATTCTGTTTCATCTACCAATACTTCTCCACTTGGATCCCAAAGCAGTGTCTCCTGCAAACACTATTGTCTCTGAAATGCCCTTCTTGGAAACTACTTACTAACTCAAAATGTCCCTAGCCTTTGCCTCTTTCCTGTTCCTCCCCTCAACCCCAAATTCCTCCCTTCTGGCCACACTGCTCTCCTAAGGATGGCTAATCACACTGTACTACCATGTAAATTCTTCCATTATGGAACTTATCATATCATAGTAATTACTTATTTTCACATTTTCTCTATTAAACTGGGATGCTTGAAAGAGAGAGTAAATCTCAGTCATCCTCTATCCCGGCGTCAGGCACAGGGACTGGCACCAGGAGGTCTTCAGCCAGTATTTAATGAACACAGGAAGAGGTAGGTATACGAAAGAGGTTGTACATGTGATGGGACTCGGCTACGGCACAGATGCCACATGAACCTGTTGCTGCCATTTCCCCAAACACCTACAGTCTTGAGTCTACAATTGTTCTCCTATGACGTTGGCACGCAATCCCCATCAGCCCCTAGTTCGTGAGTTTCCAGGTGCTGCTAAAACCCGGAGGTTCTTTACAAATGGCAACAGATGCCTCTTTTCACACTTACCCATCGTTAACAAACTGCTCTTTGATCCAGGAGTGATGGGTAACATGGGCCAAAGGAGTAAGTGATTTCTGTCACCCCCACTCCCCCGGAATTCCCGTTCATTTTGCAGCTTTCCCAGAACAAAGGGGGAGGAAAGCAGAGCTCTTCCTGAGATTAAAGAACAGGGTCTATGGGACTGGCAAGAAGCCTACTTGACTCCTCACTACCCAACAAACAAAAATAAAATAAAAATCAGCCAGCCATTAGGCAGAGATCCTACAATGGGGAATTCTTTATTTTGGCTGATAGCCTTTTTTCAGTTAAAAAGTTAAGTAGTGCTAACAAGTAACGAAGCCAGAAATCAGTATGAATACCTTTCTAAGATCTTTCCTTTGGGCTAGATTCTGATAGAAGAAAAAAGGAAGTTGGGAGCAGATGCCCCGGAAGGGAGACACAGGCACGCCGCAGGGTACTGAAGCCGGTGTGTTCTTTATTAACGCCTTGCCTTTATAATCGACGTCTTCCCCAAAGTTGGGTCAATTTTGTTTATTTTCATTTCATTTTACATGCATGAGGAAAGCCGGCTATTTTTAAAGTTTTGTGAACATTAAAGCAGCTCTTATGTAAGGTTTTCAGTTTAAGTCTGAAATTTTTTAAAGCAAAGCACACCGATATCTCCATCAGTAATGCTTCTGGTCAAAGATTAATAATTCAAAAGGGAATTGAACTTAAAAAGAATTGAGCAGGAAGGGACATAAAACAGGATCTGACCTGTCTTGCCAAATCTTAAGCAAATCAGAAACAGAGATCTCAGGATTTGACCTCTGAGAAGAACCATGGCTCCGGGGAGTAGAATTCTAGTGCCAACTTGTCTACAAGTTCTGCCGGTCTGTCCCAACTCAAACTTGGTAACGTTTTAAAGGTAAAGTGTCCTGGGAACAACCTTCATTTAATGTGAAAATAACACAAGAAAATAATGAGAGGATGAGCCCCTTATCTAAGCCGAGAGGACCAGACAGATGACGATCCCATCAACTTCTTCAGAGATGGAGAGGAGGACTAGCTTTGTGAAAACACAAAATATAGGGACCTTCTACAATTGAAAAAGAAAAAAGAAAATCAGATAGCAGATTAAGGTGGCAGATGCGAACACAACAGCGTGCATTTTTTTTTTTTTTTTTTTTCCGGGAGGACCACAGGGCTTTACAGGCTAACTTACCGACAAGAGAAATTAAAAGCCTTTTCTTTTGTTATCTCCTGCATACTTGGAGCCCCAGCCAGGCCCGTCTGCTCCCCGTGGGCCTCCAGGAAAGGAACCACTCTAGACAAAGGAAGAGCTCAGGGTTCCAAGGCATGACTGAGACGCCAGGGACTCGGCCTGCCTTTGGAACACTGGCTTATTCTACCAGATGACCTGCTGGGGCTGCCATACGGCCTGCGCCCGCCATTCTGTTCAGGATAATAGGGCCTGGGTCCATGCCTGGTTCTGCCCTCTGGGCTGGGATGACAGAAGTGGAGCATGTTTGCTCTGATTCCACTGGCTTGTCTGATCCCGCCACTGTGGAACCTTAGCTTTCCATAGCCTCCATGGTGCCTTTCTCAGGTTTTCAAAGAACCTGAACAATACCCAGGCAAGGGAAGACTAAGGAGGAGGCGCTGTGACTATTTCTGGAAGAGAAGAAGCAGATAAATCAAGGGGCGTGGGATCTAAGAGTGGTCAAGACAGTGCAGAACCTAGAAGTCCCCAGAGTCCAGCTGACCATCGCTGCCAACAACGAGAGCAGCTGCTCAACGTGAAGGATTTCGTGTCTTTCTGGTCTATATCCTGCAAACCGCCTCACCCGAGCCTTCCAGGCGGTGTCGTGACTTAAAACGGTGTCCGAGGGTTTACGGAAGGGTTGAACTCTAACAACCCAGAGAAAGAGAAGTGGTCTTTTTTTACATTTTAAAAAGCCAAAAATTCCCGGTTCAAGTCCTCTGATTTTCAGTTGCCAAAAACATGGCCTTTGAATTTGC
>CM052797.1:31747022-31811386 GCA_028533885.1 Nasua narica | reverse complement strand
TACCCAAGGTGAAGGTGTTATCTGTGGTAGCCCATCATTTATCACATTTTTCAGTCTTTGAACTGTTAAGATGTTATAAACATGTTTAACACCAAAATGTTAAAAAGACTGAGGCAGAATCGAGGGAATACTCGATACAATAAAGCAAATGGCAAGAACTGGGAAAAGGAATCATTACCAGGTTTCCTTTTCCATGGGGCTTATTTATTTTCCTTCTTATGGAATTCTAGCTCTGTCCTTGCGGCTAGCTGAGACATCAACATCGTGCCGGATGACATCTGCATTCAAGACTTAACAACCTATATGGATCCCATTGATGAGTAGGAATGTCGTAAGGGAGATACGTGTCTCTACAGAAAATACCCAATCAAAGATGGCAAATTTGCTGGATAGGGGCTACCATGCACCTTCCATTTTCACAGAAGACCATCCTAATCAACCGAGGTATTTCGTTTTCTCCCTGACCTTGGATGGGCCTTGGATGTAGACCCACAGACTTTTCCAACACTAGCTGCAGCAGCCGTTGCCAATCAGGTGTGGCTCTCTACTTGGAAACTCATTTGCCCTATGTGTCCTACATGTTCCGCAGGGGATAGCTCTGCAGGGACATAACTGAAATTACAGGGAAATTGTGCCATGCTAGCTTATCAACCCCTGAGAGCTGAATGAGGGGAAATTACCGTTAACTGAAAATATTATCTATGTAGTTCTGAAAATTGAGTCTAAAAACTATATTAGCAGCAATGAAGTTTAAGTGATCCCGAAAGAAAAGGGCAAAGTGTTGTAGAATATAAATGGCAATAATAAATTTGAAAGTTGAACTATTTGTGTTGTCTGTCTCTTTTTTACAGATTAGCTATATGCCCATTTGTGAAGTGAATTCATATTTTGAAAAATCACCATTGGATTCGATCCTACCACCTAGCTAATTAAAATATGAAAGTAAATAGAGCATTAAGGAATCCTACTACTAGAAAGAATCTCGGAGATTCTTCAGAATCTCTCTGCGGCCCATCCCCCAGTCACTTTGTTCTAGTGAGAAAACTAAGGGCAGCAAGGCCACTGCCTTGCCCACAGATATCTGCTAACTCCATTAAAACATTTTCCTCATAGTCCCCTCAAAATGACCCTCTGGTCCCCCCAATTCTCTTCCTTTATTCAGTCACCCCATGAAAGACAACTGGATTCAGGGATTCTGTAAATGCAGTTGATCAGGGAAATAATACTCCTCCTCAAGAGAAATAAATGAAAGACCATGTACAGTATGCTGAGTACAAAGTAGGACATGAAGACCAGTGTGGTGAGTATGTTTTGTTACTACTATAATGATTATTTTTAAAAGCCCCCAATTGATTATTCTCAAAGTAACAGGGCCCTCCTGAGCACTTATGTTCTATGACTTTATTGTTTCCTCCACTGATGGAACCAAGGAGGTTTTCGAGTAAGTGGTTCAGTTGTGGGCTTTGAAGTCAGACAGGCAAGGGCATGAATCCTGATTCAGCCGGAGCCTGCCTCTGGTGAGGTACTGAACTGCCTCAGACAGAATAATGTCCCCACCCCTCCCCAAAGATGTCCTCACCCTAATCCCTGAACCTGTGAAGAGGCTACTGTACCTGGCAAGAGAGATTTTGTATACGTGATTAAGTAAAGGTTTTGAAAATAGGGAGATTTTCGTGGATTACCCAGGGGAGAGGGGGGCGAGGTAATCATTGGGGTCCTGAAGAGATGGAAGGGGGAGGCACACAGCCAGGAAAGAGCTGTGACTCTAGAAGCAGAAGGTGGCATCAGGGCTGGTTGGCTTAGACTTGGAGAAGGGACCACAAGTGAAGAAAGGAAGGAAGTCTCCAGAAGCTGGAAAAAACGGGGAAATGGCTTCACCTCTATGGCCCTGCCGACACTTGCCTTTAGCCCACTGACACCCATTTGGGTCTTCTTACATCCAGAACTGTGAGGTAATACAGTCGCGTTGTTCTAGGTCTCTGAAGCTGTGAAGATTTGGTGCCACAGCAATGGGAAACTAACCGATACTCCTGAGCGTGTGTCCTCATCTATGAAATGGGAGTAAAAAAGTATTGTGCCCCAAAGGGCTGATGCGAGGATTTGATTAAGGGAATATAAAGAAAACACGTTAGTGCTTGGCAGAGATTAAAAACTCCTGAATGTTCACTGTCATTATACAAGTGATATCATCACACAGACTAGGGATTTATATAGTGCTGATTAGAATAAATGGTGATTCCATAAAATGTAATTCATTCTATCATAATAATACTTTACATCTGAACGACACTCATCTGACTTTTATGAAGCCTGTTCACCTCCGCTGTCTCACGTGATGCTTGTTAAAACTGTGACTCCACAGATGAAGAGACTGAGGGTCTGAGGGGACAGTGTTTTCCTCAGTCACTCAGAGTGCACTCTGTTGGCCAGAGTTGGAGTCCAGGTCATCTGATTCCAGATTATGGTACACTCCCCCTCGCACCGTGTGGCTTACAGAAATACACGGGCATGGTATGCAGAATCTTAATATGAAACAAAAATGATAAAGCCAAATGATGATGGGGTTATTCATCGCACACCAGACCATTTCCCCTATGATCTCACCCAGCGACGTCTTCTGCCGGGGCCTCTAGCCCCCGCTCCTCCAAGCACTGCCTGAGTACTCTCTCTAATGCATCTAGTCAATTGTGCAAAGCACAAGGGAAAAAATTCCATCCTGACCGCAGCAGGCAATCACCTTATGCCCTGAAGCATGAAGTTTGATTACCCTTATCTCAGTTTATCATTAAATCAAAAACTGTTGCTATGAATACTGGCCTAGGACTCCATTTATGAAATGATATAGGCCAGTCAGCAGAAATAAGTGAGTGCCCTTTTTCTTTCTTAATTTCTGCTCACTGTGAAGATTTTTTTTTTTTTTTTTTTTTTTTTTTTGTGAACAAGGGGTAAAAAAAAAAAAGCCTCTTTAGCTTTGAACAGATTTTATTGCTTTCTTCACTCTTTCATGAGTTAGCCGGGATGCCTCTGGCTTTCACCATTCTCCCCGTGCTGTAGGCAAGAGGTTTCAGATCTGATACCCGGTGGCCTACCAATGCTAGCCTCGAAGTCTGCACCTTGTTTGGGGGGGGGCGGGGACCTGCACCCTGCTGTACCAGAACACCATTTATCAACGTGTGCTCAAGGGACTGCAGGGTGAGGGGCACCTGAACTTTTCGCTGCACGTGCAGACTCTGGACCCAGCAGAACAGAGCTATTAGTGCTGGGGCCCTGGGAATGTGCATTTTAGCACTATGCGATACTGATGAGTTTTCTCATGGAAGGACCACTGGTGGAGATCAGAGCTGCGGGTCATGACAGCAATGGTCTGCGGATGTGCCTGCATTTCCCCGGTGCTGTTCGGTTTTTCACCAGCCCAGGGGGCAGCCAGCACAGAACGTATATGCCAGTCATCTACATCGGCCTTCATTACAACCAACAGTAGAAGCCAGATTCCTGAGGTCATGAATCCCAAATGGCTGACAGCAGGGTTAGGGCTGTGCAACCGGACATCAAGGGCTGGGGTAAATCTCCAGGCCACTGGACCTCTCCTGGCAAACTCCCCTTTCCAGTCTGGTTGACTGTGTAGCAAGTGTCGTGCATGAGGGTAGTGGGTGGCTGGAGGGGAAGCTGGCCTCAAGAGCTAGAGATCAGGTAAAGAGACATGAGAAAATCCCATGGGGAGAGACGGCACAGCGAGAGGGCTAAAAGCATGGGCTCCAGAGCCAGACTGCATTTACTTCGGTTTCATAGACACCGAGGCACAGACAGCCCTCTGCCAAGCACTATTCTCAGTGCTGTTCAAATATTAATTCATTTCTGTCTCACTACAACCCTTCTAGGTGGGTACCACCATCACGGTCCACCTTTTCTGTGGTGAAACCACCTCAGAGAGGTGGAGTCATGAGCTCGAGATCACCGCGTACCAGTCACACAGCCCGACTCACACCCCGATGGGCCGGCTCCAGAGGTCTTGTTCAGTACCCTGCTGCACTATTTCTCATGGATCCAACCCCCCTGTCGGACCCCGGGAAAACTGCTTCAGCTCCCATCCCTCCCCGTGCCCCTGTATCAGATGAGGACATGACTATAGAGTACCCACCCCAAGAACGCTAATCAAATCGTTTAATGGATGCACTGAAGAGACAGTATCGGGCACACAGTAGGCTCTCAGTAAATGCTAGCTCTTACGTACTGATCGGTCCTACATGCTCAGGGGCAGCCCGAGGATTAAATTAGATAACATATTTAAAGAGTTAGGCACAGGGCCATGGCACACAGTAAGTGCTAGCTGTTATTATTAGCTGAGTTGAGCCAGGCCGGTTTATTTTAGGTCCTGTCTAGAAGGCAACTGTGCTTTACGCAGGAGGAGGCAGCCAGTCCTTCAAAAAAAATAACTGGGTGGGAGCCAGACTCATTATTAGACTGAACAGGTTCTCCGCTTTATGTCACTGGAATATTCCTGAAAAGTTCCCAATAGCGAACTTGTATATGTTTAATCCTCCTTCCCCACTGACCTATTTTATAATTTCTGATTGATCCTTCATTGGCAGTGACTCTTCAGACTTAAGTCTTCTCTCAGACTGTCATGTAACTATTAACTTGTAAGACTTAAATCTACCAAGGAAAATTGAACCACTGGAGCAACTCTTGGCAAAGTAATTGGCTTAATCAGCCCCTAATGCAATTGTTTTCATTTTATTTTTCCTTTGTTATGTGTTCTAATAAGAATGCTTCTACTACACTGAACGTCCCGTCTTTCCTTCGCGAAGCTTATCACCTCCGCTATTAAATGGAACCGTGGTTAAGTGGTTTGATTACGACTCCTGTTAACCCAAGGGGTGAATGATGGCGTGGCAAACCTCACACCCAACAGCCTAGTTTGGAGTAGGGTTGGGGATGGGAAGGAAGGGGGGGTGGGGAGGAGCTGAGAAGGTGGGGTTGTGGGCACCCCACAGTGGGACACAGTGGGACAACTGGGAGGTGAGTTTATCCCGAAAGCTCAGACCCTGAGAATGCAGCTGAATCCCCAGGGTCTCTCGAGGATGAGATTTTCCAAAAAGAAGCATTAGCAACTTTCCAGGTTGTTTACTGCTACTTTTTCATTTGATTAGGAAAAAACTGTCAGCGCCTCCCCATTTTTTGCAGAGTTTACCAGGCACGATAGGCTCTATCTGCAATGTAATAAAATGTTCAACTCGACTGGCACGTTTACTAAGACGTTTGCTGCACGGCGCTCGCTCTGCTACCTCTCAGAGATGAATGGGAACTGGCACACCAGCCTCATGGGACCTGCGGTGTGGACTGAGCCCCTGGAGTCCAACTCCTATCATACTTTTAACAAGTTTCTACTCTCTTCTGCTTCCTCTCTCCACATCCCCTTTGCCCCTCTCCAAAACCCCCCATATATGCACACAATTGATTCCTTTCCATAGAGTCTACGTCTAACATCGAGTTTTTTCAAGTTAAAAAAGATGAAACCAGTGAAGCAGGACCCTTCTAGTTTGGTTCTGCTAAACCACCCTGTGGGGCGAACCGTCTTGCTGGGTAATTTGAGGCAAACCATGTTATCCCTTGCAATGTGCCTGTGCAACGCTGAAGCAGTTGGCAGTTGATATGGGGTTTTTAGCTCTGATCACGGAGCAATCTACTGAATCGCCACAAGATTGATCCCATTCATTCTGATGGCTTAAGCCGCGGGGCCATCTGCTGAATGGCCAAGTAGGGAGAGCGGACCAGAGACACTCCATAAATATTTGTGGAGTGCATGGCTAACTGCCTCTTCACACCTGAAATGCAAGTCTGTCCTAGGTTAGGACTCAAATGTGGACAACTGATCGAGACCCCACCCCCACGCCTACCCCAGGGCCTTTGCCTAAGCTGTTCTCTATGCTTGGAATGCCCTCCCTCTCACCACCTCCCCCACTGCCCCTCACAGTCCACCTGTCCAAATCCTACCTAGTTCAAGGACCAGCTCAAATATCAGCGGCTCCACAAAGCCTTCCCTGACTACCCTCGCCAGAAATAACTTCTCACTCCCCTCAATTTCCATAGGTCTGCGTGTATGCCTCCGGCCCTTAAAACGCTCGCCATTTTATTTCGGCTCTGTGTTTACCTTGTCTTTTCTATACCACTCAGCGAGACCCTTGAGCCCTGGAACTATGTGTCAGTTCCTCTTTGAACCATCTCCCCACCCTGGCACCCCCTTGTGCCGAGCAGACGCTTGGTAAAAGTTGGCTGGACGAACAAATGGTTTCCCCAGCAATGACAAAAACAGAAACAACTGCAACATTCTTTATTCCTTCTTCTGCCTCTCCTCCTGCACCTTCTTCTGTAGCTTTTAAAAATATATTTACTCGATCCACCAATTACCAGGGGAGGAGGTTCGGGGACTTACTTATAGATGTGGACAACTCTGCAGACCAAAAAAAGCTTCCAGGGACCCCTCTAACGATAAGCGATGCCCGGGCCGACATAGATGCTGGGGGAGTCTGCATCTCTGGTCTGCCGACAGCCGGCTCCCGGGAATGGAAGTGTTATTTTCCCAAAGAGCTTCATCTGCTCTGGCTCATATGTGCCAGTTCCTCGTCTGACTAGAAACTCCTAACTTTATTTTTAAATACAGACTCCAATAATAGGCTAAGTAATCGCACATCTTCCCGGCCTTATTATACATGTCCCAACACACTGGCCTTCTTCAAACCCATATTTCTTTCCCATAAATATATGTTGAACACCTTAAATTTCAGTATTCTATGTAGTGGTAGTGTGTATTTGTTTTTTGTTTTTTTTTTCCCTCCCGCAGGAATCCTGAATAAAAAAAAAAAGGCAAAGAAAGAAATGCTGATGCACGAGCGACAATTTCTCAACAATGTGTCTGATTACTCGTCTAGGTAAAAGGATTTTCCCACAACCATAAGTAAGAAAAATGTGTATTACAATATAATACATAGTCAAACTTCAATAATACACTTTGCATCCTGGTGCCGCTAATGCTTGAACAGGTGCCGCCTCTCACTGTCTTTGCTGATGGGGCCCATAAATACTCCTGGGAAATGGGACAAGGATACATAATGGATCTTCACCTGCCAAGATCAGGGAAATGAATGTCAATCGCACCCTGATGCGGACGCACTTTTTGGTGGAGAGTGATGAATACTGCCATTTGTCCTGTGCCACTGTAATCTTGGGACGGAAAAGCCTACCATCGAGAAAAATGGTGGGAGAAGAGGCTGTTCTAGGACACTTGAGAAGAAGAGTGTGTCATAATTATTTGGCCACCAGGAATAAAAGTGAAAGAAGTGTGTAACAGTATGATTTAGTTTAGAGAAAGGTTAAAACTTAAGAGTTTTTGAAACCGTACGTATCGTTTCATTTGTTATAAAATGTTCCCTCAACATGGGACTCTGTTCCTGAAGACCACGTGGCAGGAATATCAGGGAGTCACAAAACTGTAGGGCCATTCACGTTCCCAGAAACGATCCAGTGTGTGATGAGGGTGTGTGGGCTGACGCGTGAGCTCAAATCTCGACTCTACCACCTCCCGGCCGGTACGACCTCAGGAGAATGACCTGACTTCTCAGGTCCCTGAGCTGTCTTTTTAGATAGAGCAGTGATAATAACCGAGCCCATCCTGTGCACTTGATTGAAGGTTATGTGATAGAATTATGATCAAGACTAACAGTAAGTGCTAGCTATTGGGTGGTGACTGCTGTTTCCCCCCTCTTCCCCTTTCTCCACCACCATCATCTTCGTCCTGTCATCCTAGATGATTTGTGGCTGATTTCATTAGTAAATATGAGGGGAAGAAGCAAGAAGACTATCTCCCACCAAAATACGAGGCACTCTCGCTGGCCCACATCAAACTCTGAAAGCAGTACTTCTAATCACGAGAGTTTTCTTTTTAAAGCTACCCAACATAACTTAACAAGCGTATCCACCTAACTCACGTCCTTCTCGTTTTATCAACAACTACTGTGACAGATACGTGTCTGAGGTCATGGCAAGTCCTCTCTGAAGTGGAGCACGCCGTTGCAAGTCGGCAGGGCCTTTCGGCAGCTGTGCCCCCGGAGCTGGATGAGGGGTCCAGCCCAGGTTGCCAAACAATGAAAACTTCCCGTTCCGGGTGTTAACTGTAGTTACCAAAGCCAGACAATGCTGCCAGTGGTGTGGAAGAAAAAATTGCTGTAGCCAGCTGTGCTGTTCACAGTCGGATGGATTCTGTGTAGCTCCGAATGGTGGTGGAGCCAGCAGCCCGTTGTAGCCAAGGACAGGATGATGGATGATCTACATACTGTGTCCAAGTGGAGAGAATGGCAGAAGTTCACTTCAGGGTTGTTAAAATGCTAATCTGGGGGAGTTCACAAGAGCTTAATAGAAACGAAAAGTTTGAGAAATGAGTACACCTCATGGGGTATCTATGTGGACCACGGATGTGATTGCCCTTGGTTACATAAATGGTGGCTTTTCCACAGTAAAAACATTTCCTAGTTTTCCTGTTGGATGAATGGAAGCACCTCCAAATTATCAGCAGCACTGTCACTGTTGTCAGGGTGTGAGGAGAAAAGTCAGCCCAACCATAGCCACCTTCACTGAAGAAGGTTATGATAGGCTTAATATAGTCATATGAATTTTACTCTCTCTGTGTGTCCTGGGAATAAATCAAAACTCCCCCCCCCCCCCAAGCAGAAGTTGGCAGCTGCTCATGAAATAAAGCAGCAACCTAAGACATGGGCTTTGGTGGGTCTTAAAGCAAAGTCTCCATTCGCATGAGTTCTCCTGTTCTAATGACAGTTTCAATTCATGAATTACACTACTGGGACACTGAACGGTTAGTGTTCATAATTTAGGATTCAACAGCACACTTCAAAAAAAAGGTGCATATTTACATTTCTTGCCAAGTGATCCACTTTGCACGCTTTAGTTCTTTGCATTCTTACTTAAGTTGAACATACAGAAACATGGCTCTCTCATCTGACGTTGGAACATTGGCTAGCATAGCTTCTTGCAAACGATAGGTACTCGATAAATACTGACTGGCTGGCATACCCCAAGCGCCTCTTGCTTCCTCTAGAAATGAATCTAGAATGTGCAGGCTTAAAGTATATTAATTGAAATAAAAGGTGATATTTTATCCTGCAATGTGTGAGGGAAGGAGTTCACCTCCTACGGTTACACCAATACTGGTTAGGCATTCAGCCAGGCTCTTAACTCTGCATAAAATGCATCAGAAGGGTGAAAAATGACCCCATTTCAGATGCATTTTTCACTCTTTGTATCTTAGTAAACTCACATGCAAGAACAATGACTAAGCTAATTACTAGCATTTATTATGATGGAGCAGCAAGAAGTGAAGAACTTCTCCAGTTGCAATAAGTCCTTAACAATTCTGGGCATCCCTGTGAATCAAAGCTCTGATTCCTGCTTACTTGCCCATGTGCCTTTCAAGCAAGAGAAACCACCACACGAAGATGCGGGGGCCCACTTACCCAGAGCACAGTTACTGGACAGATCCTTCCTGGGCAGCAAGCAGCCAGGGAACCGAAGTCCACTGGATTCCTAAGTTGCCCTCACCCTAAGGACTAATAGGTTTACGTCAGAGCCATCTTTCAGATTCATCAAACCAGGGGAGACATGACCAGATGGTGCTATTAGTGGGCACCAAAAAAATGAAAGAGAGAGAGAGAGAAAGAAAGAGGAAGGAAGGAAGGAAGGGAGGAAGGGAGGAAGGAAAGGAAGGAGGGAGGGAGGGAGGAAGGAAAGGAAGGAGGGAGGGAGGGAGGGGGGAGGGAGGGAGAAAAAGGCAGAATGTTCACAAATCTAAATCAAACTTGAGTTAACCAGCTGTTTTGTGATGGAGAAGTCACGCTATTTCTGGCATACTGTCCTGCCTCACAGAAGTGTTCCTCCAAAAAGGTCATCCATGTAGCATCTCTAGTGTAAGTGAAGAGAGGTAGCAATATTCTGTAGGACCCAATAAGACGTAGTAACTGGTTGTTCATCTAACTAAATGGGCCAGTGGAAGAAAATGCTTTGCTAAAGAAAGTATTTTGGAAATCTTATGGTTATTTACTGAACTGTCTTTCTGCGAGCACATTCTAGGGACCTAAACAGAGCACAGACAGTAACTCTAAAAAACGAAACCCAGCTATGGCTGGCCTATAGCTTATTTACCTTAAGATGTTTTAAGTTCATGATAATACAGGCCCAAATCTCAGGGCTTACTTGACAATTTCTATTTATCTAAGCCAGGTCCATGTTTGTGTAGTATCTGCTGGCCTGACAGAATATGCTTGTCACTCACTACATTAAACAGGACTACACACAACTTAATTTCCTGAGTTAGGTAGCTAAGAGAGCAATAGGATTTTTGAACAACTGGAATAAACCAGCATTGAAACCTATCGTTTATTAAACCTAAAGGATAGTAAAATCCTCATCTTGAACTGTCTGAGATTGTTCTCAATTCTACAGGGACGAAACCTGGAAAAATTTCTCCAAACAAGAATTTTTCCTCTGCTAAGGGACAGAGACCAAACCAGTTTAGAAAAATGTTAAACCTTTCCCTAGGGCTTTAGCCTTGAAATAAAAGAATCCACTTTATTGCTCCGAACATCAAGCAGAGGGGAGGAGAAACCTGAAAAAGCAACTAGACTTTGTACTGCGGACTTAAAATTCTCAGTAGCCAGAAGTTCTTGGGAAAATGACCCTCGGTATTTCTTTTCTCAAGTCCCTGTAAACACTACCGTTATTATTGAGAGAATGCAGCCGCCCATAGTGGTGGCCATAAGGTCCAATTACTGTTTACAAAGTCCATATATCTGTAATAACGATCTACTGTCCCTTCTGTGTGAAAGTCACCCAGCTGAGACTGGCGAGGGGTTGGGCTGCTGGAACTTGGGTTGCTGACTGGTCAACCTCAGAATAGGCAGTAGTACTACCCTGAGTTCCTCTAATGCCGTCATTAATACTGCTACTTCATTCCCCTCTAGCTTCCATGACATTTAGCTCTTCACAAGTTCAGGATTTAAATAATCTCCCGACAGCGGTGGTCCCGAGAGTCGATTTAGCAGAAATTTTTAAAACCCAGTTCTCCTCCACACCAAGTCTTCTATGACCTTTTATTTCAATCCAAGACTTACACACGACGGAGGAAGCTTTAAACCTTTCCAAATTACCCCAAGCGGCTGCTCTATCAATTTCTGCAGACCAGGAAATAAACATCATCGCTGTCAAGACTGGAAATAAAAGTTTCCCTACCTTCCTTCTCACACCATCCCCCTGCCAGCAGCTGCCGACGCGAGTGGCGGCTCCCTCCCGGCTGCAGGACGCCTCTTGCCGCCTGAGAAGGGGCTCATGCAAAATTGACTCTTCCTTATTTGTTTCCATCCATAATTGATGGGTAGATAAGAACGTAACACATCTCCGCGCTGGGCTCTGGCCGCCTGGCGGAGACCCTCTCCGAAACGGTTGCGTAAATCATTTCCAGCGGTAGAACAAAGCACGGAAAGTTGCGGGGGAGAGTGGCCAGCAGGAGAAACCGGGGCGCCGGGTGGGCGGTGGGCAGCTCCCGGCCCCAGAGCCCGCCCGCTGCGCGCTTGGCCAGCAGGGGGAGAAGGAGGGTGGGAAGTGGCTGCCCTCCGGCTGGAGCCAGGGGGTGGAGGTGGCCGGGTACCCCGACCCCCGCCCGCGCCCCCAGGCGCTGCTGCGGGCTGTCCGAGCCGGGGGCGCACTGACAGGTAGCGGGCTTCTGCGGTGAGCTGCTGGGGTCTCGGCGGCGGCTCTGCGCCCCTTCTTCCAGCGCGGGCGGATGCCCGCGGGTCCACTCCTAGCCTTGCCGGCGCTGCGCGACCCCGACGGTCCCAGCGTTGGCTCCGGGGCCGGCGGGCGGAAGGGGGCGGCCGAGCCCGCAGCCGGCTCTTAGGGCCTTGGCTCGGCTTCTTGCGCCGACTGGAGACGCCGTGCCCGAGCAGCCAAGCAGCCCGTGTTCCCACTGATAATGCGCGGGGAGAGCGCGGAGCCGGCTCTGCCTGGCAAGAAACTTTTACTTGCACCCTCCTTCTGCTTTTTTTTTTTTTCGAGTGGGGGCGTGCACATTGGAGGGGGCCTCCAACTTCACGTGCCCCTCCCCCTAAACCCCCAGCAACGCCAGTTTTGACGGGTCCGCCAAACCTCTCCCGCCCGCTGCGCGTCCCTTGCACGGCAGGCGGACAGGGCTGCTTGGAAGAGAAATCAACTCTCCAGTGACAACACACACGCACGCACATACACACACACACGCGTGCGCGCGCGCACACAGGCACACGCACATACACGGGCTGTGATTCTGGCTCTGAGGATCTGGGTCCCATCCCCACCAGGCGCCCAGGGCATTAGCAGATTACAAGACGGTCTTACCTCATTGGGGGTGGGGGCTGGGGGTCTGCTGGTAAAAAAAAAAAAAAAAGAAAAGAAAAGAAAAAGAAAAAAAAAAAAGAAAAAGCTCGACACGCGCAGGGAAAAAAGAAAATAAAGAAAAAATCCGTCTTTCTCTTTAGGTCTTGGCTTCCTCGATATAATCCTGAAACTCGCCACCACCAGTCCTTGCAGCAACGACAGCAGCAGCAGCAGCGGGACGGAGCGGGAGCAAAACAAATCGAGGCAAGGCAAATGGTGTAATTCGATCCATCTCCAAGTCAATCCATCAGGCGAGCCGGAGCTGGTTCCCTCCCCGCACCAGGCAGTTCGCGACGCGGGGCCCACCCCCAGACACGGACGGCAGGAGGCGCGGGCGGCCCGGCGCGCTCACCGTCCACCGAGCGCCGCGGCCAGCGCCGCCTGGAGGCCCCCAGCCCGGCGCCGCGGCCCCGCTGACCCTTCGGTGGCCCCCGCGTCCCTCCTCCCTGGCGCTCTGCTGCGCACCCTCCCTCTCTCCAGCTCTGAAGGGCTGCTCCTTCCAGCAACTCCCAGAGCCTCAGTCATCCAGCTCGCAGCGGCTGCTGCAACCTGCGAAGCAGCCTTTTTCGCTTTCTTCCCTCTTTCCCTCTTTTTCTCCTTCCCTCACTTTTTTTCAGAGCTTTCCTCCAGACATCCAGAGGACAAATCATTGCAGCCCAGAGGAGCTGCAGGCGCAGTTACTCTGTAAAGTTCGGCCTTGGTTTCCTAATCTAAGATTTATTTTTTAAGCACATCCTTACAAAACCGCCCCCATATTACCTTTCTCGTCCCCCACCCCCCTCCAATTTCTCTTTATAACCACTAAGCAAAACAGCTGGGAAGAAGCAATCAAACATTGCTTTATCTTTATAAAATACAGAAATTGCCTACTAAAAATCCCATTTCTACTTTGAATGAAAGCCATTCGGTACAGTATAATTTTGCAGGCTAATGAACCGGTTTTACAGGCAAGTGTTTCGTGTAATATGTTGTGGGAGAAATGAAAATGTCCTTGAAGTGACATCATTTAAAATTGACTGTCACAAATGAAAGGGGGAAAAAGGCCATATATTCCCAAACAAGAGGGTTTTAATCCAAACTTCATTTCCAAGAACGGGGGCTGTGTTTTATTAATTTCCAGTTGAATTATGAATCACTGAGGGCTCTAAATGGCTGGAATGAACCATGATATCCCTACAAAGAAGGAGAAGGAGAAGAAGAAGAAGAAGAAGGGAGCTTTTTCACCAAACTTTTAATTTTCATTTGAGTATGGTTAATTACTGTGAAAGAGAGAAGAAGGAGGCAGAGAAAGGATTTTCCTTTCCTCAATGGTTCCTGCTTTCTCCCTTGCACAAAGTTGCATGTTTACATTTAAGAAAAATACCCTGTTCTGAGTTGTTTCTGAAACTTCCACTGACAGCCTGGAAAAGGAACTCAAAAAAGACACCCCAAGGAACTGTGGCAGGACTCATCCGGAGAACTGTTTCCTCACTAGTTAACACTTTGTTACCAAAAGGAAGAAGGAGGGAGGAGGAGGGAGAGTCTTTTAAAATATAAACTCTCTTCCTGCTGTTCTTGCTATTGGAAGAAAGGGGTAGGGGGCGGAAAGAACAGCTTTGGCAACGCCACTCTGTGATTTTTCTGTTGTTGTTAAGGCTTTTGTTGGCTGGCTGGCTGGCGTTTTCTGGTTGTGCTGGGCTCTGACATCATTGCAAGTTACTTGGCAGTCAGGGCCCTTCCCCAGCCAACTTCTGACCCAGAAAGCTGTGCCTGTTTCACTGGCATCCAGTCATCCCGTATTTTCTCCACCAAGGGAGCAGGTCCTGCTGCAGGCAGAGGGCTCTGTGCACTGAATGAAAATGCAGGGAGGTGATCAGTGGCTCCCTGAGAGTCAAACTGCCACCCACCTGGAGGCAGAAAGCTTAGGAGTTGTTCTGTCTCTGCAGTAGCAGCAAAGGAAAAAAAAAAAAAGTTCAATTCTCTAGATTCTTGAATTCTTTGTCGAAATTCCATGATGGCCAACTTTACAGAGCACCACCCCTGGGAGTACAGTTTATCCTAGACTGAGTTCTTCAATCCAGGAATAAAAAAAAACTTTGAGGCTGCAGAAGGATGTGCTAATAGGTCATTTCAAGCCAAGGATTAGACATGTTTTCAGTCTAAATATCAGTCTAGACCTCTGAGCCAATCTTCATGTTTGGTTCACTGGGGAAGAGAAGGAGGGAAGCGGACACCCTGCTGACATGGAAAGAGTGACACCCTGTGTCTTTTGGTGGGCATCAAGACACTACTCTCAAGGATTCATCGTCTCCTTGGTTCCCAGAATCTTGATAGTCAGGAAAATGACATTTTTTCATTTGGATTTTAGTGGGAAGAAGTCTAAGGAAAGTGCTCACTCTATGCAGTTTGTTAGCATTTGGTCCTTTCAGTTGATTTTATACACTTGTAACCTTTCAGCCCTGTTTACTTCTGTAGTGGCGTATTCCATCCCTCGGCCCACATTACGACCGCCTTAGGCTCCAGCATCGCGTGGCCGCTGGCAGCTCCCCACGGTGTCACGCTGCTTCATGTCTCCTGTCTTCATTTGTGGTGTCTCTGCTTTTAGGGCTGCTCTTTCTCCATAGCTTCAGGTACTTTACTTTCTGCTTTTCTTCACTTTTACCAAAATTTTGTCTAGATGTCAGAATCTCCCTCCTCTCACTAGCCCTGGGAGGGGCTCAAGCACCTCTTTTCTATGCTCTCCCAGCAAGTTCATCTAGGTAATTTCCCCACATTGAAGGGAAAAGATCTGTTTAGGATGTCTTCCCTACTGGGTGCTTCTTAACTGCAGGGATCTTGCCTTTTGTCCTGGATTGCCCCCTGTGCCTAGCACAGTGCCTGGCATTTACTGGACACTCAATAAATACTTCTGAAATAGGTCATGTAATGGACCCTACAACTTTCTTATGCCCTTTTAAGGGCTGAACGAGTCCTCTCTAGATTGTGTGCTCCTCCAGAGAAGGGATTTATTCACCTGTATCCCCCGAGCAAGGGTAGTACTCTTTTAGGGATATTGGGTTGAATGAGTGAATAATGAAGGAAGAAAGAAGGAAGAAAGGAAGGAAGATACCTGGCTCTTTCCACACTACGGAAGAATACTTAAAGGACACTGCTGCAGATGGTTAGCAATGATGTTTTAGTGTTATCTGCCTACCTCCCCCATTAGCGATAAGTAGTAACTTAATTCACAATACTTTGTTTCCTTTAGAAGTAAAATTCATCATGCAGTTTCTGTGTTTCATTCCCAATTTAGTTTCCAGAATAAAAGCTATCTGAAAATTATAGAGAATCTATGTATAATAGTCAATGAAAGTATATCAATCATCCACGAGTACAATTCATTAACTGCTACAGCACAAAGCATTAGTGCTTAATATGCGCCAAACTCTGTTCTTAGTATTTTACAAATATTAACTCACGACAATTCTACGAGGTAAGTACTACTATTATTTTCATTTTATAGAAGAGGAAACTGAAGCTTACAGAGTTCAAGTGACTTGCCTAAGACCACTCAGGTAGTAACTAAGTAGGATCTGAACCCTACCTCTTGCATAGTTGTGACAGTGCTTAATAGTGAGGTCACAGTGAATAGCAGTAGTTAATAGTGAAGGCTTTAAAACATTAGACAACCTGGATTCAAGTCCAGGCTCCTCCTCTCTTGGGATAATTTATTTGACTACACTGTGCTTCAGTCTTCTCATCTGTGAAACAGGGGCGACAACAGTATTTCAAATGGGTCTTATGAAGACTGAATGTGATAATGCATGTAAAGTATTTAGCCTCTTACCTGGAACACAGCAAGCACTGTGTAAATATTAGCCAAGGTTATTACACGTGCCCTGAAGGCAGTGCAATCTTGGAAGCCTGCAGAATTGCAAGGGAACCTTAATCCAACCTCAAATTAAACATGAGCTTTAGGGGCGCCTGGGTGGCTCAGTGGGTTAAAGCCTCTGCCTTTGGCTCATGTCATGATCTCAGGGTCCTGGGATCGAGCCCCCGCACCGGTCAGTCGCTCTGCCCGGCAGGGAGCCTGCTTTGCTTCCCCTCTTTCTCTCTGCCTGCCTCTCTGCCTACTTGTGAGCTTTCTCCTCTCTGTCAAATAAGTAAATAAAATCTTAAAAATAAACAAACAAATAAATAAACGTGAGCTTTAGTGCAAAAGCATAGCATACAACAGCTTTGGAATACCTTTTTGTTCCATCCTATCTCCTTTATTCCCTCCTCTGTGTCTATATATCTGTGAATTCAGATACACCCTCTGCCTCACCATCCAGTGGATATGAAATAACATTTTGGTATGAATTTTAATGAATAATACAGTTTAGGATCTAGAATTTCATGTTCCAAAATAAAAAGAGAGGTATTGAAATTTCAAAGGTAGCTGCAGCTCCTGTGATTACTTTAATTTGGAATGCACATATAGTATTCCTTGCATTCGCACATTATAGAAAGTGCTTTTGTGGCAAGGGATTGCTTTCAAAACTAATCTAAGCTCTCCATGACATGATAAATCATTAATAATATAGACCCAAATCTCGGCATCTGCATGGGCACAGCTGGCCTCCTTGTGTCAACAGTCTGCATATGAAAGTGACTCTGCCAAGATATTTCACTTTAATGAAAAATATTTATCACGGTAAATCTTAAACCTCAAGATTTTACTGACATAATTCATTTCTATTATTATGTACTATGATAAGATACCACCACAGCTATGCTTATGTTTGGAACGATAAAAATGCGACTTTTTAGTCATTTTGATCACTGTTCCTTAGCACGAACAATTTTTGCTGTACACGCTAAGTAAAGGGAATGCACCATGCATCTACAGTAATAATCAATCCGTTACTTATCTAATTTTGCTAATGACCCCACAGGTGCTGCTGTGTGGAAGGACACTGAGTGCTCAAGCCAAATAAAATCAGACTTTTTTTTTGGTACCATCAGAAAGATGAAGGGTAAGCAGCCCTTAATAATACTAACTCTTTTGAAAACAGATAAGAGATCGGGAATGCTATCAACATTTTATCAAAGATCTTTTGAAACGGCAGAAGCAAAATAAACTTTTTAGAGGGAGGGTCAAACAAAAGGATGATAACTCAGTCCTAGTTGCTTACTTGTACTTGTATATACTTTGGGAAGGAATGCTTAGGGTACGGGGATGCTAGCTTACATTCCCACAGATATAGGGAAGCTGAGACTCTGTGTAAATTGCTCAGAGTCCTCTCTCCACAAATTCACAGTAACCAACCCCATGACCTTGAGGAATTGGGGCTGAATAATATCTGTTATATGTTAGAATCTCTTCACAAAAATGAAAGATAATACAAATAATCAAAAGTGGTAGAGAATCAGAATACTTTATATTTTTTTAAAATGTATGCTTTTTAATTTTTTAACAAAATATCAAATATCTTTTTTTAGAAAGATTTTTTATTTATTTGAGAGAGAGAGGGAGCATGAGCAGGGGGAGAGGTGGAGGGAGAGGGGCAAACAACTCCTCGCTGAGTGGGGAGCCCTATGTGGGGCTCGCAGGACCCTGAGATCATGACCTCAGTGCAAGGCAGACACTTAATCAGCTGAGCCACCCAGGAGCCCCAGTTTTGTTGTTTTTTTTTAAATAGATCTCACTGCCTAATCCCTTCTCCTTCTCCTTCTTCTTTACTTCCCCCTCCTTCTAATTATTATTATTATTATTTTTTTTGTCTCAGCCAATGTTAAAATTCAAATCAACAAAGGGAGAAGAAACTAACTGGGTACTTATCACATCCTAGATACCGATGAGCTACAACACTGTCCACTTAATTTTTACTATAACTCTTAGGAATCATTTAGGAATGAAGAAACCCAGGATTGTTTGAGCTAACCATCTTGTTAAGGTTTCCAGCCTTGTAGATGATGGAATCTAGAGTCTACCACAGGTCTGTTTTGCTCTCAAGCCTAATTTGCTTTCTAAGCATGCTGTAAAAAATACAAAAAAATGTAAAAAAAAAAAAAAAAAAGGTAAAAAATTTGCTTTACAGCATGCTGTAAAAAATGAAAAGAGCACAGGTTTGAAAACCAGTATGTCTTGGATAACACAGCAAATAAAATTATTTAAAACCCACAACTACACTCTCTAAGCTATGTTAAAAATATGTGCTTCAATTTCTAATTCTTTGATAGTTGTTGCTTGTTGCATACAAACTAGTATCAGGAATTCTGTGATAGGGTTTATAGCATACTTTAAACTTATCTACATTATAAGCCTACTATTACCCATATAACGCCTCTGGATCATTTATAAATAATAATTTTAAAAAACTTATTTAACAGCATGCAATTTATATTAAAATAATCCCCACTGGGTAGACTACAAATGTTTCAATTAATGGCTAAGGCCATAATGATGGTACCTTTTTTTTTTTTTTAAAGATTTTTTATTTATTTATTAGAGAGAGAGACTGAGAATGAGAGGAGAGAAGGTCAGAGGGAGAAGCAGACTTCCCGCAGAGCCGGGAGTCCGATATGGGACTCGATCCCGGGACTCCGGGATCATGACCCGAGCCGAAGGCAGTCGCTCAACCAACTGAGCCACCCAGGCGCCCATGATGGTACCTTTTACCAGAAAAAAAAAAAAATCCTAATCTCTGAATGCTGCATATATTAGAGCGTATATTAGAGCTACAGACTCAATTCATTGCTAGAAACCACTAGTGCCACCTATTGGTTGAAAAAAAAGAATAGGATTCTGGGTAATTTCCATCTTTCCAAACAAGGCAAGCAAGGATACATTTTTTTCTTTCCTTTTGCCTTCTCAGGAGGATGTTTTCCGTTATGGACATTTGATTAATATTGAATATGTTAGAGTCATTTAAAAAATGACACTGGTAATGTGCAAGGGAGAGAAGGGTAATAAGTGTATGGGGGACAGGAAAAAGTTGACATTCTGGAATAAAAATCAATAGCAAACACTGTTCGCATTCTGCTGTAATTAGAGGAGTTGTCCAAAATCCCCAATGCCTTATTAAACTGTGATGATGTGGCAAGGGCCGGCAGCACATGGGGAGATACATTTGGCTAACAAGTGTTTAAATCCGGGTCTGGGATATGGTGTAACTGAGTCTGCAATGACACAAACGAGGTAATAAGAGGTAATGGTGTCTCCATCAGCCCCAGCTACTGGAGTTTCATTTATGTTCTACAAGGAGGCTCAGGAGAAACCTGCTGTTTGTCTAACCTTTCACTGGCGGCACAAAGTGGTCTCCCCAGATCTCTCTGGCCTTCGAAACCAGAACCCATCATCAGCAGAGAGCCAGCAAGTAAAAACAGTTAAGGATCATAAATTTTTACAGCAGAATTTTCTTGCTGTCCTAGCAACCAAGTTAGATTTAAACATTATCCGTTTTACTTTACTGTAGTCGAGGTTGAGCTCCTCGATGGCTGCCTTCTAAAAGTTTGAATTGTGATATGCACTGAAAAAAAATCACTTCAAACTTCCATTCTTAAGGATCCCTTTAGGGGCACCTGGGTGCCTCAGTGTTAAGCATCTGCCTTCGGCTCAGGTCATGGTCCCCGGGTCCTGGGACAGAGCCCCACATGGGGCTCCCTTACTCAGCGGGGAGCCTGCTTCTCCCCCTCCTTCTGCCTCCTGCTTCTCTCTCTCTCTGTCAAATAAATAAATAAAGTATTATTATTATTTTTTTTAAAAAGGACCCCTTTAAAAGAGGAGCCTCAGAGTTTGCATTGTCTGAATTTGTATTTCAATTATAAAGCTAAGAGAAGAAACTGTTTGACTAGAAGCCTTTCTGGAAAATCCAGAGAAGGTCCAGAAGGACTGTTTAGAGGTTTTTAACAGTATCACACACCCATTAAATTAGAATCTTTTCATGTATTCCATTCAATGGTTGACTTTTCAAATCATATTGTGTCTGGATCCAAATCCACACACACACAGACATTGTGTGTGTGTGTGTATCCTTCTTCTAAGAATTCCTGTTCAAAGTATTTGTGAGTTCTTTTGCTGTATTAAAATCTTTGGAATTGTGCTCATAAACTACCCCAATGTGTTCTGAATTTCTGGGTCATAATTACAGACTAAATAGATTCATTTCTCATCACAAATTTTAATTAAGAATTCCAGTTATGCAATTATTTGCTAATGAATAATACCTCCTCAGTACCAAAGCATTCTATTAAATATGTTTACTCAAAAGTATGTTTTCTAAAGATACTTCCCATGGGTCAGTTTCTCATTTTTAAGTCATCAACCTTATATTTAACATAGGAGGAAAATGTTTATCTCCTATTTTATTGAGATATGTGAGAATTCAGAAGACAAGGATAGTAGCTGGGAATAAATATTAAAGTCAATCATTCATGATTTCAGCTGATATTGACAGAAATATCAAGATACTTAATTCTGTGATTTATCTTTGTTTAGATCATTTGGTGAGGCTATTCAATTGCTTATTTCCTGGCTAGTCTTTTGACTAGGAAAGAAGTAGTGAAGGCAATTATTTGTCCCATGTTTATTTATTGTGCTTTTGAAAAAACTACCCCAGGCTACTCGATCCTTCAATATGTTCTTGGTTTCCATGTAATAAGGGAACAAATCAATTTGCTTGTTTTTGACTTATTTGCCAGCTTTTATGTTGATGAACAAAAAACATAAATAAATGAACAAATTACTCATCCCTTTTGATATCAGGTAAGTGTGCAGCCTATAGAAGGAGTGTTATTTCTGGGAATTTCACACAGCGTTAATCCTTTCAAGTTAAACCACTCGAAACACACAACAGCTGAGGCAGACTACCTGTAGAAATGTTTCTCCAAGAGACAGTGAGTTCCAAGGGAACAGAGGACTTCCAAATCAAAGCAGGACATTTTAAAATCCAATCAAGGCAACTAGAAGAGATCTCCCAGATAAGAAGGTAACTAAGGTGGAAGAGGGCAGGATCATTCACTCATTCATCCTTGCCTACGTTCATTTCACCATTGGTTATTAATAGCAGCAATCTGCTTTGTGTAAAGCACTGTGCAGAGATAAATGAGATATACCTTGCATTTAGACAGCAACTTAGAGTCTGAAAAGCAGCTTTATCAGTCAGAGTCCTGGCAGGGAACAGATGGCACATTCAACTTGTGTAATTTGAAGAGTCTTTCATAAAGGGATTATTTGTAAAGGTGTGGGTAGATTGCAGGGAAACCACAGGGAGAGTTACCCTGGGGCCTGACTACCCCGAGGACCTAAGGAGCCAGAGGAGGGAGCAGTTGGTAGAACCTAGAGACATAGAGAGAATGTGGGAAAGATCCCCTTGCTTAGAAGTCAATTTCTAGAGGCACAGAGTAGAGAAAAAGGACAGAGACTGGATCTAGAGGAACAAATGGAAACCCATTATTTAATTTTATTTTGATTCTTACAGAAGACTAGTGGTAGAAATCCTATTTTTGCAAATGAGAAAACGGAAAGTAGATTTGCTTATCATAACTTAGTTACATAGCAGAACCAGACCTTAAACTTGAGTCTTCTGAATCCAAGCCTCGTGCTTATCAACCTATCTCCTTATTCCTTACCCTTTGGACTTCCTTATGACCCTTATCATACTGAGTTAAAACATGCTTTATCACTTAGTAGACTGATCTTCTTGAGCGAGAGCTAGGTCGTTGTATTTAGTGTATAGAATCGCAGCTGGAGAGGAATCCTGGAGACTTCAGAGGGTTAGAATGGAGAGAGTGTGCAACCAACCCTGAGAGACAGATGTATGAGGCTAACATCACACATAGCAGAATGCTGCAAATGCGAAATCCAGAGGTAGAGGGAAAGTGCTGTAAATGGACAGAAAAAGGAGGAATAGGTAACAGTGTGGGTTGTAAAGACTTTATGATGTGGGGTCATATGAACTGAGCCAAGCACACTGAAAGACAAGTGTCAAAGGTAGAGGACTATAACCAAGTTATTGTGGGCCGAGGGGACAGCAGAAGCAGGAGCGGGTGGGAGGGCACAGTGTAGCTGGGCATGCTTGACATTCCTGGAGGCAAGCAGTCCGAGATGTGGCTGGAAGGACAAGATAGACTCAAGGAATTTCTGAAATGGCACTTGCTGGAATTAGAATGTCTTTCTCAGGGTGTTTAAAAGTCATAGATTTCTGAAGAAAAGATGTTCATAATCTAGGCTATGCTTTTGAGAGACAGTGCTCAAGCCAAAGAGTGGAAGAGCTTGGAGAGGTTTCAGAGTAAGGATGCTAGGCTAAGTAAGGGTCAGGGCAGAAGATGGCTTCAGTGTGGGATGTGGTTTTTAGTGGAGAGTGAAAAACTTACTTTCAATCCAAGTTTCTTTAGAGAACTTAGTTTTCAGATTCATCCAGGTTTTCTTGGTATGGCCAAATTTAATAAAAGTTGAATTATTTTAAGAGATGGAGACACAGGAAGTGGAGCAAGTTTGCAGGGGGAATAATTGAGTTTGGCTTTGGGCAAATGGGGTTTAAAGTACTGGCATGGTATCCCTGAAGGGCAGCAGCAAATTAGAAATTGTCATAATAGGGGCGCCTGGGTGGCTCAGTTGGTTAAGCAACTGCCTTCGGCTCAGGTCATGATCCCGGAGTCCTGGGATCGAGTCCCGCATCAGGCTCCCAGCTCCACGGGGAGTCTGCTTCTCCCTCTGACCTCCTCCCCTCTCATGCTCTCTCTCACTGTCTCTATCTCAAATAAATAAAATCTTAAAAAAAAAAAAAAAGAAATTGTCATAATAATTATAGTTAGTGGACAGGGGACACTTTCTATTTTCCAGAGAAAGAGCAACATCTAAATGAGCCAAATACATAGACCAAGGTAAGAGGCAATTCAGTTTTTATCAAATGACCTAGGTTAGCCCTTATACCCTCCCGAGTCTCACATGCTCAGAGATGCTCGGGTAAGAAACTGTAATCTTTCCCATTCCTGGACTGTTTGCTCCATCACGGAAAACGTACACTGGAGAATGACAGAATTCTTTCCATTTCTCAGCCATGTCCATGCAAACATAGGAACAGCAGACCCGGCAATTCACCTCATTTTATCTACTAACTTTTGGGCCGACTGTTCAGTGACATTTGCTCCACCTGACACTTTTATAGAAAATGCTGATGCATACTTTTCAAACTTTTCGTGAAACTATTCAATATCATTCTTTCAGAATGCTAAGGGAACTTTGATGTTTCCTAAAGTGGTGTAGATAAGCGTCCCAAAATTAATTGATTTAAGCCATTATCACTCTGTAGAAAATTAGGTATCCCTAGGATGATTATCCCTATTTGCTACTGAAGTCTAAACGAACTCAGAGAGATACAGTTCTGTGGTTTCTTCTCTCAATTTTTTTTTTAAACAATGTGAACATTTGCCATTTTACTTGATTTGAAATGTTAACATGAAATATAGTAGAGAGTGGATCATTTCGGAGTAAGAAATCACATCTTGACAGCCTGATGATAAAATGCTGTAACAGTAAAGATTAGATCACTTCCAGTTCCCGCTACAAAAAATTTGGGGAAAAAACAGAATCTGACTTTAAATTCTTCAAGCTTAGTTTTGCTATTTATTTAGAAAAAGAAAGTGAGTGTGGGGGCCATGTGAACATTATGATATTATTTAACGGTTAGAGTGAGCTTCAGTGTAACTTCTGTTGAGACAACTTACAATGTAATTGTTAGAGGATTTGATAAGTTTCTTCATTTATGTTATGTAGGTTAAAAACATATAGTACATAAGGGAGAGAGACAGGAGGGAAGTGGGGGTGGAGGCAGAAAAAAGGTAGAGCGACAAAATGAAAGAAAAGGAAGGCAAATGAAAAATCTAATTAAATTTAACAGCACATTTCCAAGAAAAAGATAAAAATCTTTTTCAACATCTGCAGGTTCAGTTCCTGAACTGTAGGTACTTACATTGGCAGGAACTTACTTTTCCCCCTTTTTGTTTTATTATCTGCCGTTAATGGGAGGAGAAATAAAATAGATATAAGTATTTGTTAATTTCATACAACCCGTTGCAAATTACACAGAATGTCATAGAATGTAAGCTTAATTACATAAGCAACCTTTGTATTAAAAACATCACTTTATTACCCTCTATAAACATTTTATGAATCCGTTTAGTTTATGGTTAAATTAAGAGGAAATGAAAGGCAGGGATAAACTACAAAGGATTCTTTCCTCATCTTTTAAACGGACTTCATTAGAACCATAATTTAGTGCTAGGTGTATCTGTGCAATCCAAGCATAGAGATGGGACAAATCTACACTTGTATTATTCAGTCAAATGTTGAAAAAGTGGTGTTTGGCTTTGATGCATATTTAATATGCCAGAGAGCTCTCAAGATTCCACTTTAGCAGTGAGATCTGGAGCGGTTTTCAGCAGAGACTGAATTGCTGATCTGGCCCCCTGAGCTCCCCTCCACTTTTCTTCCTCTGATATTCCTTAAGTTGCAGAGAGGTAGAAAAATACAACACTCTGTTGCCTAAACAGTCTCCTGTATGTACTGTATAAATGAAGAATATTAGGGAAAGGACCCTGGACCTGAGGTAGTCCCTGCTCTGGAGAAGTACCCTGGTCTTGGTTTGAGGCCACAGGACTATGACTATTCAGC
The DNA here is from genome assembly GCA_028533885.1 of Nasua narica. Classification (NCBI taxonomy): domain Eukaryota; kingdom Metazoa; phylum Chordata; class Mammalia; order Carnivora; family Procyonidae; genus Nasua; species Nasua narica. Next base: position 31,786,299 of record CM052797.1, on the reverse strand, counting down.
AAAGGTTTCTGACTCCCTGGTAATGGCCTTAAGCCTCGAGGGCTGGATAGAGAGCCAACATTTTTCATACTGAAGCATAGAATTTGGACCCAATTTGAGCCATCTGGACCCTTCCTTGCCTCTTAATCAGCACAAGTCAGTGTGGGACAAGAAACACAGGGGTTTCAAAGAGGACCGGTCTTAGTTATTCCTGCAATTCAGAGGGATTGGGAAAACCACTGGTTGGACCACCCTGGTGTGGTTAGCCAGCGATTCTCTGGTTCACGTGGGAAACAGTGAGCTTCTGGGCAAAAAAGTCAGGAAAAAATAAATTCTAGAACCTCTGTGAAAAATTATTTATTAAGTCATATATTTTGTTATTCAATTATTTTATTAGGGCAAGTACACAGGTTTTGGGTGTTTAGCTTTGGAATCCTATGATTCCAAGTTTCAGTTTCCTCTTCTGGAATGTTGAGATAGTTAATAATGAGGTTACTGTTATGAATTATCAAAGTTTGTGAAAACATGATATAGGTTTTATAGAGTAAAACTGTAAAACCTTATAGTAAGATTAGATGTTACCAAAGTTCAGGGGCCCACATGGTGGCCAGATAAGAATCGCTTGGGATGCTTTGTTAAACTGTATGTGTCATGCCTGCTTCCTTCCCTTCCTTCCCCATTATGATTTGTCCCTCTAGTGTCCTTCTCTTCTCTCTCCCTGAGTATCATTACTTTAGTGATCCACTGTTTTATTCTGTCTAGTAAGTTCTTTTGAGTAATAAAAAGGCTAAAAGTAGCTGCCTTTAAGCAGTGAGTGCTAGAAAGCCATATTTGTATCTTCAATGCTTAGAACAGTATCTGGCAAAATACACATTTATTGAATGGAGAGTTTAAATGATAGCACAGAGATTACTACCAGAAAGGTGAATGTAGTTCTACTACTATAGTACATCTTTTAACAACTCTGGATATACCTTAACTACCGCACTGGAAAAAAAACCTAGAATAGGATAATTCTTTAGTGTGATCAAAATGCAAGCCTCTTATCAAAATCCAACAAGTTCCTACTGGTAAAATACAAGAATTCCTCTTAAAAAAAAAAAAAACCATGGATATCAGTCATCAAGTTCTTCTATAATAGACCATAATTTTAAATGTGCTAGCCAAAGCAGTAAGTCAAGAAAGTAAAATATAGTCATAAATATTAGAAAGAAGGAGGCAAACACTGTGAAGTTTTTGGAAAGAATAAGAGAGGGGCATCTGGATGGCTCAGTCAGTTAAGCATCTGCCTTCGGCTCTGGTCATGATCCCAGAGTCCTGGGATCACGACCCACATTGGGCTCCCTGCTCAGTGGGCAGCCTGCTTCTCCCTCTCTCTCTGCCACTCCCCCTGCTTGTGCTCTCTCGAGCGCTCTCTCTCTCTCTGTCAAATAAATAAATAAAATCTTAAAAAAAAAGAAAGAGTAAGGGAGCTTCTCAAAGTTAATAATTTATAAAATAATGTAAAAATCACTAGTCTTCCCATATATCAAATACCACACAAATATTATTGCAAAATATAATGGAAAAAATATCACATTCACAAAGGCAAATGAAACATAGATTACCTGAGGATAAACTTGGAATGAAATGTGCTAGATGTATAATAAGAAGACGATAATGCTCTTCAGAGGAATGTAAAAGAAGATGAGTGGTAAATGGAGAACCAGATCTTATTCTTACATAAGAAATCTGAATAAATATGTCTAGGATCTCTAAATTAAATTTGAAATACAATATACGTGTAATGAAATTCCCAGGGCTCTGTTTTTGAGGGTGTATTGAACATTGCTTTAAAAAACATTTAGAATTGTAATACATGACTAATCTAGATAGCTGGGGACAAAGAAGGTAACTCTTTCGTGACTAAGCAATAATATGTATGTTAAAGCTACAACTAAAAAAAACAATGCTACAGTAATGCAGGAAGAAGCATCCAAGTAAATAGAACAGAGTAAGGTATATACACAAATTTTTATATAAAATTAAATTCATTAATATGCAAACTAAAATACAAACATAGTAGCATTTCAAATAACAGAGAAAGGATACATTCTTAAATAACCAAGCTGAAACAAGTTTTTGGTTTTTTTAGAAAAAAAAAAAAGCTGGAATCCTATTTCATACTTCATTGTCTGCCAAAAAAATAAATTTCGAATGGATCATATATCCAAATTTTAGAAGAGGTTATAAAAATGTATAAGTGATGATTTCCACAAACCTAAGATAAAGAGTTTCTAAATATGACACAAAGCCAAAAATCAGAGTAAAAGACTGATATTTTTCTATAAAATATGAAAATTTATATGCAGTAAAAAACACAGTAAAACTTAAGAAGACCAACTATCTGTAATATAAAAAAACAAAAGATTACTCTTTTCTAAGTAACAGCTGTACTAAGTAAGATGTAATTCACATACTAAAAAGCTCAGTCTTTTACAGTACACAATTCAGTGGTTTTTAGTATATTGACAGAGTTGTGCATTCATCACTGCAATCTATTTCTAGTATGTCCACAGCACCTCAGAGAGAAACCTTGTACCCATCAGCAGTCACTCCTTATCCCTTCCTTCCCCTGACACTAGTAGCCATTAATCTAAACTTTGTAGATTTGCATATTCTGGACATTCCATACATGTGGAATCATACAAGAGGTGGCCTTTTGTGTCTGCTCCTTTCACTTAGCACAAAGTTTTCAAAACTCATCCACGTTGCATCATGCATCGGTGCTTTATTCTTATTATGGCTGAATAATATGCTTTTGTATGGATATCCCACATTTTGTTTATGACTCATCAGCTGATGGACATTTGGGTTGTTTCTATTTTTTGGCTTTTATGAGTAATACTACTATGGAAATTTATATACAAGATTTTGCATAGATACATATTTTTATTTCTTCTGGGCATGTACCTAGGAGTGGACTTGCGATGATGATCCTGTCTTTAATTCATTGAAGGACTTCCAAACTGTTTTACACACTGGCTGCATAATTTTGTATTTCTGTTAGCAATGTACTAAGGTCCTAATTTCTTTTTTTTTTTAAAGATTTTATTATTTATTTGACAGAGAGATCACAAGTAGGCAGAGAGGCAGGCAGAGAGAGAGAGAATGGGAAGCAGGCTCCAGCAAAGAGCCTGGATGTGGGGCTAGATCCCAGGACCCTGAGATCATGACCTGAGCCGAAGGCGGAGGCTTTAACCCACTGAGCCACCCAGGCGCCCCAAGGTCCTAATTTCTTTACATCCTCATCAACACTTGTTACTGTCTTTTTGATTATAGTCATCCTAGTGTGTATAAAGTCACATCTCACTGTGGTATTGTAGTGCATTTTTCTCATGACTAAACATCTTTTCAGGAGCTTACTGGTTATTTGGGTATTTATTGAGAAATGTCTACTTAAATTCTTCACTTATTTAAAAAACTGGGTTGTTTACCTTTTTATTACTGAATCATAAGAGGTCTTTATATATTATAGGCAAAAGTCCTTTACCAGATATATGATCTGCAAATGTCTCCTCTCTTTCTATGGGTTGTCTTTTCACTTTCTGGATGGTGCCCTCTGGAGCGAAAAAGTTTAAAATTTTGAGGAAGCCCAATTTATCTATTTTGTATTTTGTTGCTTGTGAATTTGGTATCATATCTAAGAAACCACTGCCTAATTCAAGATCATGAGGCTTTACTCCTATATCTTCTTCTAAGAGAATAATAGTTTTAGCTTTTACATATAGAGCTATGATCTATTTTGAGTTAATCTTATATGGTGTGAGGTAAGGGTCCACATTCATTATTGTGCATGTAAAAAAAATTATCCTTAATATATTAAGGGCACTTCAATCAGAAAAACTGCAAATATGCCAATACTAAAATGGACAAATGATATCGAGCAGGCAATTTCAATCAACTGAAAAGATATCAACTTCAAAAAGTCATCAAAATGCAAATTAAACAATAAGTTATCACTTATAGTCAATAAGTTTAGCCTTAATTAGAGACTAGTAAAATCCAATGTTGAAGATGTGTGGGGACGTACATTCCTTTGTTTTATTGTTGGGAGCAGCTTGGCACCATGTATCTGAATGTAAGATGGACTTTTCTTTCACCAGAAGGTCCATCTCTATAAATTAATTATTTTTTTAAAGATTTTATTTATTTATTTATTAGGAAAGAGAGAGAGTGAGAGAGAACATGAGAGGAGAGAAGGTCAGAGGGAGAAGCAGACTCCCCATGGAGCCGGGAGCCCGATGTGGGACTCGATCTCGGGACTCCGGGATCATGACCTGAGCCGAAGGCAGTTGCTTAACCAACTGAGCCACCCAGGCGCCCTGTAAATTAATTCTTGAAAAAAGAACTAGAACTAGACTAGAACTGAACATACTTAGGACTATTTATGACAGCAATAAATTTCAAAAAACCTAGATATCTATCATTAGAGGACTATTCAAATTATGGTGTATTCAGTCAGAGGAATACTACACAGCTATTTAAAGGGAGATTAATATTTTGTGCATAGAAATACATATTAAGAGATAAAGATAGACTAAAGATCAGTTTATTTCATATGCTTTCATATTTTAAAAAGAAAACCCAAATGAGGGATGTGTGTGAATATAAATAAGTCTTAAAAATCCCTATGGTTTTAAAACAGGTAATTTACTTTTTTCTTCACATCTCCATGTACTATTAGAAATTTTTCTCTTTTTATAAAGAAGGAATTAATTTCATTTGCAGAGAAAACTAATTGTTTTAAACAAAATCTAAAGCCTTATAAAACTTTCAATATGTTCCCACATTTGGTGCATATACACATATAAACCCACCCCATCTTCCTATCTTTCCAAAAAAGAGAGAGAGAGAGAAAGAGATAGAAAACTGGGTCATTATTTAGTATTGAACCAAATGTTATTCACATCTCCATTATTGATTTGTATATTTCAGGGAGAGTTTTTTTTTTTTCCTCCCAGAGTTATCTAGATAATTGCATTAATTTTCCACTTTCCCTTTTGGAAATGTAAGTTCCGAGCCCTCAATTTTCTCTGTAGGAAGTTTCTGGAAATGCTCACAAGGTGAGTTGCTTCATGATGGGTTCTTTTCTCTTTTTCCATAGGAACAGTGATATACGTGAAAGTTCACATAGCTGATCAAGATGTGTCATGTTATTGATATGACATAAATAACAGCATTAGCCAATGTCGAACATTCAAATATGCAAATATGCTCCTTTGCATTTGCTTTAAGTAAGAAAATTATATTTCATGTCCTATATAAAAACGTGAATATATTTTTATCGATTATACAAAGAGCCCTCAAAACTATAAAACAAATGTATGGCTTATAAAAATACAATTCCACTACGCTATAAATTACAGTGAGCTAAAGCTAATGAACTAGCTAGAGCAAACATTAAACACTTGACTAACAATATGTACATGGGCTTTAGGGCTTAGAAATTCTTTTGGAGAATGTTTCAATAGGCTGCCTTTTTTGAAAAAGCTGTATATGGGAATTTGAAATAAGAATGTTTTTATTAGTAATAAATTCATGGACTATATTCAAAACCTTCCCACCTATCCTTTTCTTTACACACACACACAGTGAATCATAATCGTTTTTGGGGAGCATTCATGATCATTCAGCTACAAGAAGAGGACTGGAAAGTAGGAATATCTTAAGTTCGGTTTTCTAGCTTTTCCTCTGTTTTCTTTTCTCCCCCAAATATTTCCCTTCCTTTGCTACTGAATTGATGCTAGATTCAAGAGGGCAATTTAAGCAACTTGTTTAGGCCTGATGTGGAGGGACAGCCACTATTCACTGTGGCTGGTAGCTTATATTGCCAAGATTCCATTTGTTGATCTTTTTTAGAGGTAATTTGGTGTAGTGGAAAGAGCACTGCATAGAGACAAATAAAGCCAGGTTTAAATACCAATTCTGTTCCTTAATAGCAGCTGGAAAATTTACTTTAATAAGTTTTAATTTCCTCATGTCTAAAATAGGAATATCAATCCTCATAGGGTTGTTAAACACCTAAATGAGATAGCACTGGCAAAGCACTTAGCATAAAGCTTAGCACACAGTAGGCTTACGATAAATATTAGGTCTTGTGCTATTTTACCTAAGTCATATGATTACATGGAGGTTAGTTTCAGAAAGGAAATACAGTGTTGAATAAAAGTAAAATAAAGGTTTTTGTAAAGCTGGCATAGGCTGACCTTTCACATCTTCACGGGGCTGAGCACAGAGTAGATCCTCAATAAATTATATAGATGGTTAGGATAGAAAAGCAATTTAGGGATTACTCTTTTTTCACGTCCTCCCTCTTTTTTTAATCACAGTGACTTCCCTTTTGCCTGCCTTTGCTCTCATAGCCACTTTAAAATCTAAGTTTATTGTACAGTGGAGAACGTTATAGCTATTACTTTGGCAGTGGCGGTAGGCTAAGACAGAGCCCGGAGAACCACACCATTAGGGACCTGGTTAGTCTCTGGTTTATAGGAGGCAATTAAGTGTAACATATTGTGCCAACTCTGCTAGACAGTGATTGCATGGGCTACTGCATTGCCGAAGATGATGTGGTTACAGAAGGACACGTGGGGAAGAGCACTGACTAATGAGTTATGTCTGCCATGGGCACAGCAGTATGGACTAGACCCCTCTGCACCATCTGTTTGTATTTCATATTTGGGAATCAGCTACGCCAGACGAAAAAAAAAATGGTGGAAGGGAAAAAGTAACAGAAGATTTCCAGATAGGAAGGGAACGACCAAGTTTATAAATGTTTCTTATTAGTGGACTCACATTTTTAGGTCCCATCTACATCAAAAATATTTTCATTTCCCTCTTGAGAAGTTGTCCTTGCTAGGAAGATTTTAGTAGCCATACCGTGAGGAAGTCTTCAGAGAGTTTTAGTTTTATTGACAAAGGGTTTGCCATAGAAGCAAAAAGGATTTATAAAATTTTGTTCTTGCCATTGGAGAGTTTGATCATTTGGTCTGTTAAATAATATCTAAGCTTACACAGGCCCTCTTATTCTCATTTTCTCATCTATTCCATTGGTTGCATAGAAGCAGAGCATTTAAAAGAGCTTGCATTTGAATGTTTATTGGCCAAGCCCCCACTTTGCCATAAGCACTGTTCAAATATTAAATTTCATGGATTATGCAAAGTATATGTAATCCCAAAGGGAAAGTATCTATTTTGCAGACAAATAAAAAAGTGCACATAGTTCCTATAAGCCTATGTTAAAGATCAAGGGATTTCTGATAGAATAAATTCAAAATTGAATAGATTATAAAGGTTATCTGTTTTCAAGTCTTTTATTTTACTGGTAGGAAAACTGAGGCCCAGGGAAGTTAGTGATTCTTTGGTCTTAGTGAGTTAGGTAGGCACCATGTTGAAATGAAATCCAAGTCTCTTGACACTCAGTCATAGCGTTTTCTACCAAATGTCACTGTTCCTGCAAAGAGCTGTGTCAGAAATAAGATGATAAGGATGTGTATTCAGGATGACGCTAGAAGGCTTACGTAATGGAAGGGGTAGATAGGTTGAGGTGGAAAAATGAGGAAGATTTAAGCAGCAACAGATATAGAATTGGATTAATTAGGATTAATCTCAAATCAGCAGAGCTTCTCAATAGAGAAAGAGAGATTTTGAAAGAGATTAATGGACAATTGAAAAAACAATGAACTAAAGGAGTTTTGGAGTCTGGATCCTAACAAATGTAGTTTACTGGAGTATTATCTGAAAACAATTCAAAGTTTGAAGTAAAAAATAGAATCATCCTTGGAATCCAGTAAGTACCAGTCAATAATCAATCAATTAGGAAAACAAATGCCACATTTGCTAGTGGGAGAGAAGAAGCAGCAAGAGGTCAAGATGGCACCCAACCACCATGGGGGCACTCTGGATGTCCTGAGCCATTCTTATGGGGAGTTCAGAGAGCGGAGTGAGGCAGGACTGGCTCTTTTTCGGAGAGCAGGATAACCTCAGATTGCAGATTGGGATACCCTGTGCACAGACATGCCTTCCTGTGCTCCTTGGCTCTGGCGGTGAGGGGAGATATGCAGGTCTCTCCACACTCTGTCCCCCTGTTGCTAGCAAGTTCACAGATACAAATGGCCTTTGCCTTTCCTGGATAAGGGGGGCACAGCTGACATACCCTAGTACATTCTTTATAACCTGGACCTGGTGTGAAAGTGAGAGGAGCAATAAAGACACCCTTTTCTCTATGTGATAATTAGATAGTCTTACAAAGGCTTATCGGACACTTATGAGGTGACAAGCATACCATTATAGTAACAGGGGCCTGGGTAGGACTTACACAATGACAAGGATTACAATGATAATAATAATAATAGCAGTTTCCATGTATTGAGTCCCTACTATGTCAAGTACTTAACTGGGTACTTTAAAAATATTAATCTTTATAGTAAATCTATAAGGTATGCATTATAATCACCAGGAATGTATGTATATCCATGAAATGTGCACGCAGTCCCCAGGGCAGTGGCTCAACGCCAGGTGTATCACTACCTGTGTGACTAGAGGAAGTAACTGAACTCTTGGAGCCTCAGTTTCTTATGTGCAAAATGGGAGTATTAATTCCCACATGGCAGGGTTGTTGCTGAAGTGCCTTTCTCAGTACTTGGCCTCCAAGAAGCCACAGAGCAGATGTCAGATCCTTTCCACTGCCTTCATCCTTTCTTTTCACCTTGGCAGCGAGAGAAGTCACTAGAAGCTTTTGCCAAGCTTTCTCACCACAGAGAACCCCTCATGCTTCCCCCTCCCATCCCTGCTTCTAAAAATAGCTGCTGAGAGCTGTAATCCTGAGAGCAAAATCTTAAGTGTGTTGTTCAGGCTGAGAGAAACCCCTGGAAGTCTCTCCTCCCTCTTGAGCTTAGCAAGAGACCTTGTTCCTCAGGAGACTTACAGAATTTCAGTGTCACACAACTTGGATTTCTAGGGATGGAGGGAGAATGCAAAACATCCAACCAGCCCTTGGAATGGATAAGTATAGCCTGGTAAATTTGAAGACTGAGTTCTCTAAAGAGACTTGGATTGAAAATAAGTTTTTAGGTCCCCAATAAAAACCTGGAAAAAGTGGAGTTCAGATCACCCTCTTAACGCCTCATCAACTGACATCCAAGAAGCACATTGGTGGTCAGTCAGGAGAAGACTTCCCTTGTGCTAAGGAAAAATATATTTCTTAAGGGGTAGAGGAGAGGATTAAACAGCAGAGATGTGGGTGCACACTGGTAAATATGTATGTGTTTTTTTTTTTTTCTTGCAACGACTGTTTGCAAATGTGTACTAAAACGACAAAGGACTTGATTGTAACAATGCATTACTGAAACCCATGCTTACTGGATATACTGATGGCTTACTGGTTACAAAAATGTCAGCTTAGTTCATTACAGATCAATAACTCATTACATGCTCCAGAATATACACAGTACAATATGAATCAGCTTGCTGTCACATCCAGCCATTCAAATCCCACACCAATATGGACCTTTATTCACTTGACTCTTCCTGTTTCCTTCCTACCCTCTACCAGCTTTAGGGATTAAAATACATTTTACATTTTGTTAGATAGGAAAATAATTAAAAGTATGTTTCGCTTTCATTTGGAAAATTTGATAGCTGAAGGAATTACCAGATGATGATAAAAAACAAAATCTTCATTTAACAAGACCTGTAAATGTGTGTGTGTGTGTGTGTGTGTTGTGTGTGTGTGTATGCACATGTACACACAATACCTCTCCTTCCTAATTAGAAGTTGTCAGGGCTTCCCTAATTTAAATTAACAAATCTATTCCAGCTGATTATAGCAGAGACCATTGCTGGTACATGGTAGGGGACTAAAGATGCCCAAACTGTCCCTACATTGTCTACACCCATAACGTAATAGGGCCTGAAATACAGCTTCGTGGAAGGGAACATAATTTACATGGCTATGCTAGCAAGATTCTTAAAGTCCAACAGGAATGGGAACACTTTACCTTTTTCTTCCTTTCTCCATTTGAAAAAATAGAATCTAGGTTTGGCATTGGTATTACAGATCCATTTGAGTCCACAGAAGTTTGATTTCCATTGGCCACAAACGAGGAATTTCATTAACTGTGCCCACCAAACCAGCATTGACAACCTAGTGACCAGGCAATCTGCTCGTCTGTGGAACTTAGGCCGGAAACCCTGGGGGCATATGTCAGGCACAGTGTTGCCATTCAAGAAATAAACAGTCAACATTAACCTAATTTTTTGCCTAAGGCAATGCCTTGCTCAAGTCTATCATGTTTGGGGCTCTGGATCCTCTCCCTGTTACCTACCAGCAGACATCACTACTACCTCAGTAATTGTAACACACACTCTAATTGGACACAGATGTATTTTAATTACCAACCTTCTCTGTCATGACTTTTCATCTTTGTCACTTTCATGTAAAAATGAGTCTGATTTGAGGAAAGCTGCTGTATCCTTCCTGTGCTCTGCTGCAAAAAATAACTTGCAGTTGACTGGCCACAACGGACACATGCGTTGATCTTTTCACAGCTGGGTTGTTTGTATTCATGCGAGCCTAGGAAAAATACTGCCATTTGTATCAGGTGAGTGAACGCACAGCTCCAGCACAGCGCCGTAAGCCTCGGCATGGAGATTGATGGCCACAAGCAGAAGGCTTCAGTTTCTCCTAAGCAGCCTCTAACTCAGCTGGGGGGCGGGGGGGGGGGGGTATGTGTCAGGACAGGAGAGACTTTCCCTGCTTCTTTTGCAATTAAGAAAGGGCAAAACTCTCTCTTCTAAATTTACAGTTTGGTGGGTCGGAGGTGGAGAGGAGGGATGTCAATTTCCTAAACTGGGATCTTTGGACCCTCAGATTTCCATGGATGGGCAGACTATGGGTAGACTATGGGTACATCCATGGATGGGCAGACTATGGACTCTCTGATATTCTGATATTAAATATAAAATTTAGGGCACATGTACATTGTGTGTGTGTGTGTGTGTGTAAAGGGTCCACAACTTTTCAGTCTCATGAGCCTCCAACATGTAAAACCTTAATGTCCTCCTAGACCAGCGTTTTCAAACACGACTGTGCATCAGTACCATCTTTAGGGGTTGTTAAAACAGTGACCCTGGAGCCCCACCCCAAGAGTTTCTGATTCAGTAGGTCTGTTGTGGGCCTTAAGAATCTGCATTTCTCACAATTTCCCACGTGACTCTAATGCAGCTGTTCTGGGAACCAAACTGGGAGAAGCACTGAACTAACAGAAGGCAAGATTCCCAAACGTCTCTGCACACTGGAATCACTTGGGGGGAGCTTTTTAAAAGATACCAAGTCGTATTCTCTGCTCCTAGAAATTCTAATTTGATTGATCTGGGAAGCCCAGGTGGTTTTTTTTTTTTTTTTTTTTCCCAGATTCTGCAGGTAGTTTCAATAATGTGAGGCAGGACTGTGAATCACTGCCTCAGAGCAATGGGGGAGTTTTGGTGATAGCGGGGGAGGGAAGGTATTGAGATAAAAGATCCCTTCCACTTTTACTGATTTAGCTTTCTGATATTTTTCTTCCATCTCATGTGATAAATAATTGCATGAATTTGCTAGGGCTGCTGGACGAAGAGCCACAGACTGGGTGGTTTACACAAGAGTAATTTATTGTCTTAGTTCCGCAGACCAGAAATCCCAAATCAAGGTGTCTGCGAGGTTAGTTCCTTCTGAGGTCTGGGAAGGAGGTCCCCAGCTTCCAAGGTCTCTCCTTGGCTTGTAAGTGGCAGTCTTTTTCCTATGTCTATTCAAATTGTCTTCCCTCTGTGCGCATGTCCAAATTTCCCCCTTTTTTAAGGCTGCCAGTCCACCTGGATTAGGACCCACCCTAGTGACCTCATTTTAAGTTGATTAGTGCTGCAAAGATCCTACGTCCATACAGGATACATTCTGAGGTACTGGGAGTCAAGATTTCAACACATGAATTTGGGGGAGGGGAATGCAATTCAATCTGTAACAATAATACTGTTGTTTCTAAAACCATAAATATCTGGGATGGGAGAGGGATACTCTTTACTCCTTTTTGCAAATTTCCCATTCAAAACAAAGCCTTTTATAATTGTAGAAAATCAATCTTTTGTAAATACTTTCTTCTTAGCTTCTAACTGCAGAGTCCAAACTTCATGCTATGCTTTTGAGGCAGAACAATGAGCTACCAGAACGAGGTCCCAGGGTCATTGGTTAACAACTAGAAAATAAACGGTCATTGGTATGCAATGGATGGGCCATCCAGCTGACACCATGGGTCCTCTCTGCAACAGATCCCAGGAAAACCTGAACCCTTTTTCCAGTTCAGCCAGCCAAGAATTTTCTGACAAGTTTACATGAGTCTGCTTTATTCTGAACATTGGAGACTCGGGTATAATGTGTTTTTAATGTAATATGACAATATTTAAGGTGCTAGACAACCTTGTTTTCACAGCTTAACTCTCTGTGCTGAAGGGATGCTAAGTTTGCAGCATGCTGAGGGATTTTTTTTAAGCAGAGAAAATTGTGTAATCAGCAACTGGACCTTAGCAAGATCATTACTAGGGCGGCGGAACAGTAATTGGCCTGGAAGGTATGGGAAAGCAAAGATAGTAAGTGGGGGCACCTTCACTATTCTGATATGTTCACAGTGGAGGAAGAGAAGCTTTATGGAATAAACAACACTTTCAACTATGAGCAAAATTAAGGTTAAGGGTTAGGGTAGGGGGAGAAATGTATTTCTAATACCACCAGTGACTTAGGAAAATGCCTAAATCTGAGCAGAATGCTAGATGGTCATCAACAAAGGGGGGAAAAAACCATATAAGTAAGCTTTCTGAAGAGGTTTGGCTATGAAGCACAGTAGCTCTTTAACTCTTCACTCTGTTCCAGCCACGCTGGCCATCTTGCATTTTTCTCAAACATCCAAAGCTCTTCCCCAACTTAGAGTCTTTGCCTTTGTAGTTGCTTCTCCCAGAAATGATTTTCTTCTGGCTCTTTGTATACAGAAATCCTCGCGACATTTTGGGTTGCACTGTAAATGTCACCTCTAGAGTGAAGTTTTCTTTTACCATTCCATCTACGTATGCTGCCTCTCTCATTTTTCTTTTACAGGAGTTTCACATGGTAATGTTTTCCATTTATTCATTGGCTCTTCTTTCATTAAGTGTAAGTACCATGAAGGCACAGACTGCACAACAGCACTGACCTTCTGGTAGAAACTCAATGTAGATTTTTTGAATGAATGAATGAATGAATGAAACAGGCTAAACTAAAGGTTTCCTGAACATGGACAGTTGACCAATGTTACACAGGAACAGAGGCATCTATCTAGCCTGTCTCCCATGGGACATGGTGAGTACTTTTTACTAAGTATCTACAATGGGCCTTACCCTAAATGGGAACCTTTTATTTATAACCTTTAATATTCAAATTAATCCTACAAGATAAACACTGTTATCACTACTTTGAAGAAAAAGGCTAATACTTGTCCAAGACCACAGACCTATCATTTAAAGTGAGGATGATGTGACTCATGTCATTCTCATTTTATCATGACTGTACTAATAATTGTTCCTTAAGTCACTGTCTTTTCCTGCACCTATACACTATACACGAAAGCAGCTGGCGACAGTGGTAAAGACGGAAGAAGTATTTACACTGCCTACCCCCTAAAGTAACAATAGATACCAATGAGAAAGGCTGTATTTCAGCTTTGTTTCAAGCACTCTGAGGGGCACAGTGGCTTTTGAGTATCATCCTGGAACTCTAGCTTTTAAAAACAAAAGCTCAGGGGACCTGGATGGCTCAGTGAGTTGTGTCTGACTCTCGGTTTTGGCTCAGGTCGTGATCTCATGCGTCCTGGGATCCAGGGAGTCTGTTTGAGATGCCCTCTGCCCCTCCCCCCACTCATGAGCACACATGAGCGCTCTCTCCCTCGCTCTCAAATAAGTAAATCTTTAAGAAAATAAATAAAAATAATAGTTTCAAAGAGAAAAATAGTTACTTTTGCTATAGAGAAACCTGGGAGTCACCACTTCATGCAAGTAATCAAAATTAATATCATTAGTAATAAGACATTGACATCAAGTACCTTCTGATAGGATGCTCTGAGATGGGCTTAATACTACCTCTTTGGTATTTCTGAAAAAATGCATATTCTCAGTTTAGTCATGAGACACAATAGATAACTCCAAATTGAGGCGTATTTCTAACAAATAACCAGCCAGTCCTCTTTAAAAGTGTCATAGGATTATGAAGAACAATCCCAGACCGAGGAGACATGACAATTAAATGCAAGGTGGATCCTGGATTGACTTCTGAATGAGAAAGAGGATGTTAGTAGGATGATCACATGATCAAATGAAGTTTACGGATTATTTAATACTGTTGTGTCATTGTCAATTTCCTGTTTTGGATTACTGTTCTGTAGTTACATAAAATGTTAACAAGTGGTGGTGTGGGGAAGTTGGGTGAAAGATATTGTAGAATTTTGTGCATTTTTTTTAACTTTTCTTATTGAAGTATAATCAACACAGTGTTATATTAGTTTCAGGTGTATACTATAATGATTGAACAATTCTATACATTTCTCAGTGCTCATCAAGGTAAGTGTACACTTAGCCCTCCTTATCATATTTCACCCATTTCCCCCACCCCTAATTTCTCCTCTAGCAAACACCAGTTTGTTCTCTGTATTTAGGAGTCTGGTTTTTTGTTTGTTTCTCTTTTTTTAATTTGTTCATTTGTTATTTCTTAAATTACACATATGAGCGAAATCATGTGTTATTTGTCTTTCTCTCAATGACTTTTTTTCACTTAGCATTATACTCTCTAGATCCATCCATCTTGGAAATGGCAAAACTTCATTCTCTTTTATCCCTCAGTAATATTCATATATATATATATGGCATCTTCTTTATCCGTTCATCTACAGATGGACAATTAGGTTGCTTCTATATATTTTTGGAACTTTTTGGAGTTTTTTTTTTCTGCACATTTTTTTAAATGTTAGTCACTATAGTACATCACTAGTTTTTGATGTACTATTTCATGATTCATTGTTTGCGTATAACACCCAGTGCTCCATGCAATATGTGCCCTTCTTAATACCCATCACTGGGTTAACCCATCCCCTACACCCCTCCCCTCTGAAACCCTTAGAGTTTAAAATTATTACAAAATGAAATGTTAAAAAACAGCATAGTTTCTAAAAAAAAATAATAAAGATATACTAATTTCAAAAAACTAAAACTAAAACACCACCTACCAAAGGGAGTTTGGAACAATGTTTTCTTGTAAGCTGGGATCTCTAAGTTTGCTACCACTGGGAACCACTGTGTAGTGCCAAACGTTGTTTAGTGGATTCTGATGGTACCATGCTTTGTTATTATTGTGTCTCCTAGAGGAGGAATCAAGAAATAGCGCTTGGGGAATCAATAGCATATCTCTGTACATATGAATGAAAGCAGATAGTCTTTGATTCACTCCTTCCCCATTCTTAGGAAAATGAGGAATTCCTTACGGAGAATGAGGATAAAGTCTGAAATCAAGAAATGAAGTGCATACGAATTGTCTATGTAACAACAATAATATCTCTTAAGATCTATGGTTCCTCTTTTCTCCATCTATCATGAAAGACTAATTTAGGTGACACCCCACGCTATCTTTACCATACATACCACACCTGAAACAGACCAAGGAAAGGTTCAAATAAAGCGATCTGGAACAATGTCTTCTCAAAGCCACAAGGGGGAATCACCTGGGTTTTGAAGCTGCTGAGCTTTGCAGTAGATGCAAGTTGTTCCCTATTGTGTCCAGGCTCTAGCTTCATACATGGGCAAAACGCCACACCTCTAGATGGGCGGCACCGGGTGCAATTGTTGGAGGGCGCCAAGTGCCTCTCTCTGTATGACAGTAACATACTCAACAGAGGAATGGAGGTGTACGCCACAGAGGAGCTTTCTAAGGGCAGAACCAGCCTGCCCATGCAGTGTTTCAGGGAAACTCTGCTCTAAATCCCTGCTTTCCCCACCCCACAGCGAATCTCCCGCTGCCCAGGAAACCCCTGCAGCGCTGTGAACGGGAAAGGGATGATGATGAGCAAATTCATGCATACAGAAAAGCTGTGGGCCCCAGCGAGCTCGTTTCCTCAGACTATTGTAGAAGCTGATGATTTGAGGAAAGGCAAGCTAACGAGAAGGGGCAGGAATGGAGTCAGGACCTTGCTCTAAAACACGCAGTCCAGCTCATCTCTCAAATAAGTTGGCAGTGCAGCTGCAGGTAGTGGCTAGAGAGAATCAGACTTCTTAGAGGCCAAATCTCTCCCTCTGCTAGAGCTTTTAGGTTGAGTGGGGCTCTTTATTAAAGCTCTGAAGGGAGGAGAGGCGCGTCTTCATTTTACCCACTGCCCAGGGCAAGCCCTTACACTGTGATATCAGGGGAAAGAGACTGCAGAAAGCAAACCAGGTCTGCTTATTTTCTCATGTTCTTTCCTATCACTGCATTGAACTAAAAGCTGACTTTACATGGCCACTACCACTACCCTAAGATATTGACAGAGCACGGACAAAATTCTCTGGGCATCTGATTGGCACAATTTGATATGTGCTCATTCATGAAGGAACCAAATCAACTTTTACTATGGAATTGAGTTACATGCTGAAAATGCCTTCCTATGGCAACTTCTAGGATTTCAGCCTCCTTTTGAACAAGCCCTCAGAACCTAAAGACATTCCAACTATCCATATGATGAAATTCAAAGCAATGACTACAACTGGAAGTATACATTTAAAAAAATCTGAAATTAAGTATCATTGTTGAGTATGATGAATGTGAACACATATCCCTGATATACTTTGCAGTGAAAAGTCTAAGCTAATATCTGACCAGGCTTCCCCAACCCTCCCTTTCTTGGGTGGGTCTTCGAGCAATAGTAAATCCATTAAACTCAACATGGGTATTATTCAAATGACTTATCTATGACTCAGAATTGGTTTACACTGTTTTTGCCAACTTGTACAATGAGCCAAGACTCATTTCCTTTGCATCCCCAGAAGTCCCCCCCCTTTTTTTTTTAAGTTCTCCCAGCCAACCAAACCATGTATGTGATGCATTTGCATAACTGAAGTGTATTTGGTTACATGTGGGTAGACAGTCTGGTCAGGAGTAGTAGCTAAAGAGGATGAACCTTCACAGATTTTAAGGATCTCAGCACTTTGCCAGTTCCTCGTCTTTCAATGAGAAGATGGAGCACAGTCTGGTGAGGCTGCCAGGTTACATTATTACATGGTTGACTCAAAAACTAGGAAACAAGTCTTCTTCCAGGTTGGCCACTAAAATATTGTTGTTTCATGTATGTCCCTCACTCATCCCCAGTGTGAATCACAGAATGCCAAATTTGGAAAAGCATTTTAAGGAAGTTTCAGAAGGTTGGAACTTCCTTAAATGACCCTTCTAAAACATCTAAATGTTGTTTCCCTTTTGCCCACAATTTATGATTTATTTTTAATTTTACTTGTAAATCATTGCACATGATTTTATATATGCATATATTTTATAATATGACTTACTCTCTGGGGAACAAGGTAGCTGATAAATGACTCGAAATCCTCTTAATATATCTTGCCATGTTCAGGAATGTATCAACCAGATAGTGGCTGAGATTAAATATCCACATTTGTATTTAAATAAGTAAATAAATAAATAAAATCCAATATTTTTTTCTATTCCTCTCTGCAAATCTAGACCCACTTGCTCTCCAGTGGACTCTATGTTAGTAATCATACACTCCTCCACTGGCCCATTTCCCAGGTAACATTCTCTTAGCCAGACTGTATTTCCCCCCCCCATTATGAGTTCTCCCAGGAGTATTGAATGGAGTCTCAAGGAGATGCAAAGCTAAACCAGGAATGTGGCGCATCTTCCTGGGGTCAGTTTTACTCACGAGTTATATTAGACTCCTTGTGTAGCCAGTCCCAGATCCTCTGGGGCTCATCTGTCTCTAGGATCCTTGGTCACATGTTTTACCATAACTGTTTTGGTTTGAGACTCCTGCTAAGGGCCTTAAAATCCTCCTACCACTTCTGGGCTCAGACAAGGCACTACCTGCTATGGGAGATGTGACTTACTTCATGGCTTCTTCAAAGGGCTTTGTGGTCCAATTCAGCATTCGGGAGAGTTAACGCCATGTGGGGCAAATTTTAATAGAAATGGAAGGAAAGCAGCATACAAATTCCTCCAGTCCTTTCCCCCATCCTCTCTAATGGATTTCCATACCATAGTAGTCCCCATATGGCCTTTTAAAAGACTTCAGACAAGGCAATCTGTCTGCTTGATACAAGTGATGGCTAACTTGGTGATGTCCCCTCATGTTCACTCTCTCTCTGCCTCATCCCCTTTCTCGTTCCCACCTGCCTCTCTGGGATGTCACTAACCAATGAAGTATCAGCATGGAAGTGTTCACCTCAGGCTCTGTTTCCTAGGGATTGTGAGAAAACTTATTGGATGGGGCTGCAGAAAAATATCATGAATTTTATGACAAAACATGATTCTCCAAAGATAGTTAATGCTTAAAATGGACCCCTCATGATATTCATGGAAGACAGGTTTGTTCTCATCTGCTATTAGAAATTCTTCAGTAAAAACATTTGAGAAAGATTGGAATAAAGTGTGAGTTTTTCAGGATGCTATTTAATCTTGAATTTCAGTCTACCTGTCTTCCTTCTCTTCCTTCTTTTGTGACACAGTAATTATTTCACTTTGTTTATCATGAGTTTTTTAAATAAGTTTCCTTACGTCTCTGATATTTGGTATTGAGCCTGGCACAAAGAATCCATCTAGTGAATATTTATTTTAAAAGTAAATTTGTAAGCAAATGAATTAGTGAGTAGTCAAACACTCCTGCTTTCCTACAACTTACGTTCTTTTCTTAAAAATTCAATTCATCAGCATACAGTACATCATTAGTTTCAAATGTTGAGTTCACTTAATCATCAGTGCTTATGACACCCAATGCTCAGTACATTATGCCCTCCTTAGTGCCCATCACCTTGTTACCCTATTCTCCAACTCACGTCCCCTCCAGCAACCCTTAGTTTGTTTCCTAGAGTTAAGAGTCTAGATCATATATTGTATGTCATGTCTCTGTGCTTTAATACCAACTGTAAAATGAGTACACACCCTATCTCAACCTTAACTTCTAAAAGAAAAAAATGATTATATATATAGATCATTAGTATGGATTATATAGTATAATTATATAGTGTTGTATAGTATTATAGTATTATAATACTATAATATGGGTATATCTAAATCTTTATCTATATATTTCCATGGTTTGTAAGGTACTACCAAGGTCCTACCAAACATGAACCTGACACTCAGTAAATGCTAGTAGTTGTTACTGCAGATTTTAAAAAATTATTATTAGGCTGAGGAATGTTCCATGAAACTATACAGCCCACATGAAGATAATGCAAGCTTGACATCCCCCCCACCCCGTTAGTGTAGGCAGTATTTGATGTGGCCTTTGGAAGGCATCAGCATCTTTTAGGGAAAGCGGAATGAAGCCTATAATGTTTTTCTTTTGGCTAAAACTGCTTAGGTGTAAAAAGACCATTGAGCCTGCCATTCTGAAGATGACTCCATATCAATCGATACAAAATATATCCATTCCTTTAAAGAATCCTGGCTCTTTATCATCTACAGTACCTCTAGAATTTTGCTATCACTAGGTATTAAACTTTAAGAGTGTTACTAAGTGCATGTTGCTAGAAAAAAGTAACATTAGTTACATAGTACCGGAACCGAACCCAAGGAAGACAGCATTCATTCTCTTTGTGCAGTCAATATTTCATTCAGGCATGGCCTCAATGCCTGGACTCCCAGAGAATCATGTGTCAGTACAACCAACTAATACTTAGGAAAGTAGAGCTAATAGTAGTAATACCTAACTATTCTGAGTGTGTTCAGATGTATGATTTCTGGTGATAAAAACAGGGCAAATATCAAAACAAGCCAAACAAAATGTTCATGGATGATTTTTTTTTTCTGAAAATAATGCAGGCAAGATAAACTAAAACTTATATTTGGATAAAGAGTAGGTACTAAACACAGAAAAAATACCATGCTTTCCAGGTGCAAAGTTAAGTATTTTGAGATCTTCAGAAACTACCAGCTGTTTCTATTTTCAGGACTTGGACGTCACTGCTTTTAGGTGCAGATCTTGGCATTAAAAATAGGCACACAGACTAATCATTTCTCTTCATGGTCTGCCGTCTGGAGTTTTGATGCAGCCATGGGAATTAAACCTGAGCGAATTCACTGTGTTCAGGAAATCAATCAACAGCGTTTATATGCTTAGCATTAGTGTCGAGCATGCTCTTTTGCTGGGGCAATCTATCCCCGTCCCTCAAGTGGTGTTTGTGTGGTGTCCAGAGTTTCTATCTTCATTTCCCCCGTGGACATTTGTGAGGACAGTTTTATACATGGCTCAGGCCAAGTGACTCACATCAAAAAATGATTTAACGTTCAGCTTAACTAGGATATTGTTATTTGGCAGCGTTGTGTTATTCTTCGAGTACAACAACAGTTGATTTGCAATAGTTTAATTGGTCTTTTACTTGTGGAGAATGGTATGGGGTAAGCCATGCTGGTAAAGAACCATCCCAGACTCGGTATGTAGGGTGAGTAAACCAAGTAAACTAAACCTTGGAAATGGGAGAATAAAGAAAGAAGTCAGTGAGTGAAGTCCTTAATTCTTGACATATTTTAGTTTGTGATTTGAAGAATGATTAGAATGATGTGAGTATTGCGGACGTAACCGACACAAAAATGGCACTGTTTGGGTCAGGCTCTGGCCTCTTTGTATCCGGAAATACTAACTGACTGGGAAGATAACCTAACAGTTAACTTTACCCTTCAGGGGTTTATGGATATTCCTTAAATCACACCTTCCTCAGCGACATTTAGTAAGATTAATGTTATGGAGCTGAAACTTGACTTCTATAAAAATTGAATATTATTTGAAACAACTAGGCCATTAGATCAAAAAGCTTTTTCTTAGAGAGTAATTTTTATGGTAAATCCATATTTTTTAACTGATCAGACTTGGGAAATTTTGTCAACAGCAACCCCATCCCCATGATTCTCTCTCCTTTAGGTGAAAAATACTAACACAATTTCTGTTGACAATAATAAACCCATCTTTCCTTTTATAATGCTTTCCAATTAATAATCATTCCACTTCCACCTTACATCAACACTGTAGAGAAGATATTACTATCTAAGGATTGCGAAGATTAAACATCATGTGAAATATACAGTGAAGTAGCAACAAAGATTGGTCTGAAGGAGGCATTCATTCACTGACTTATTTATTCATTCATTTTTTGTCTTTTTTTACTGGAACATGAGATCAGCCCTCTTAACAAATCTTTAGGTATTTTTTTATACTTTCTGCTCATTGTCTTTTCTTTTTTCCTTTTCTTTTTTACATTATGTTCAGTTAGCCAACATATAGTACAGTATTGTTACGCACAATGTTGTATAACAGATTTTTAGAACTCTTTCAACTTGCATCACTGAAACCCTGTACCCACTGATCAGCAACTGCCCGTTTCTCTTCTCACCAACGCCTGACAATCATCATTCTATTTTCTGTATCTGTGAGTTTGGTTGCTTTAGAGACTCCACATAAATTGAACAATGCATTATTTGTCTTTCGTTGGCTGGCTTATTTCACTCATCTTAATGTCCTCAAGGTTCATCATGTTGTAGCCTGTGTCAGATTTTCCTTCCTTTTTAAGGCAGATTAATATTCCGTTGTATGTATATACCATATTATCTTTACCAATTCAACTGTCAATGGGTTTTAGGCTGTTTTCACCTGTTGGCTATTGTGAATAATGCTGCAATAAATAGGGGAATGCAAATGTCTCTCTCAGAAACTGATACCGATTCTTTTGGATAAATACCCACAAGTGGGAATGCTGGATCATATGATTATTCTATTTTAAATTTTTTTCCAGGAACTTCCATACTGTTTTCCATAAATGCCCACCATTCGACATTCCTACAGATAGTATACAGGGGTTCCAGGTTCTCCACATCCTTGCCAACACTTGTTATTTTGTTTGTTTGTTTGTTTGTTTAATAATGGCCATCCTGACAGATATGAAGTACTATCTCACTGTGATTTTAATCTGCATTTCCTTGATAATTAGTGATGTGGACCATGTTTTCTTATATCAGTGGCCATTTGTATGTCTGCTTTGGAGAAATGTCTATTCAAGTTCTTTGCTCATTTTTTAATTTGGTTCCTTGGTTTTTTGCTACTTTGCCATAGGAGTTAATATTTAGATATTAACCCCTTAACAGATGGAGGTTTGCATACACTTTCTCTATTATACCATCTAGTAACTGTCTATACCGAGTCATTTGAGAAGTTGGCAAGGCTTTGCCTTGCCAGTAAATATCCAACTTTCTGATATGTCCAAGTAACTACATTTATGTCATTGGTCTCATTCTTTTAAGGGTAATGATAGAAAGCCTTTCAACATATGCATGTGACCCGAAAGGGGCAATATTTTAACCAGTTATTACACACAATTTCATATAAAATTGAATTATTTATTGGGTTTCTATTGCGTTCTTTGGTTCAGAGCAGAATTCGTAAATTATGAGACAACAAGTATAAGAACTCTAGTGGTGAAGACAACAAGTATAAGAACTCTAGTGGTTACTGTTTCAGTGGAAGAACATAAGATATACCTAGGAGAACAGGTTTTGGGATATGGGGATACATTTCAGGGAGCATCTCTGAATTATAAGAAATAGTATGAAGATTCTGGACATATGCTAGTTGCTGCCATGGGCGAATAACGAAAAGGGCAACAGAGGCAAAATTTTGCTATTTTGTCCTGGAGAGAGGAAGCTAGTTCCCATTATCTTACCTGGAAAGCACAGGGGGCCTATTTACACTCTGGGGCATTGTCTTTGGAGTCTTAAGCAGCTGAGAGGGGCAATTTTATGGTGGGGGTTATTTGATCATTCTTAGACCCTTGAACCTTGGTGAACTTAACTGGATTCAGTAATGCTTTAAGACCCACTTCTGCCATTTAACTGTTTGGAGAAATGAGATAATCAAGAAAAGCACAAACTAGAAAAGCACTCAAACTTAAACTATCTAGATCCCCAGTTTTTTCTCTGTGAAAACCAGGACTGGCATGAGGACCGAATACGCTAAGACTAGGAAAATGATTTACTGTCTATAGAAGGTTATAGATATGTTATTAGTGATTACTCTAATTATTTTTCCTACAGGTGTCTCCGTATTTACAAACTTTGTCATGGGAAAATTGATTTCAACTTTTATCAATTCAAAAAATTTGCCCTGTGAGGAGGAGATAAGGAAGTTGTGGCACATAACAGAATGGTGGGTGTTCCTCTTTGGCCAGGGTGAGCATCAGAAGACACTGAAGGTGGATGAAGAGCCAGAGCAGAGCTCCAGGGAAAGAGGATTTTTTTCTTTTCTCCCATGAAAATGTGAGAGACTCACTTGGAAGAATGGAAGAACTAAGGTCAAAGTATTCTGGGTCTTTCTTAGCCAGAATATATGGATGGATAAAAGCATGGTTTTGGATCTCAGAATCCTCTTCATGACCATGTAACCCATCCCTTTATCTTATACATAGGACAACGGCCCAGTTGCCTGGGAAGGTCAAAGAACTTCCTCACAGTCACACCGACCTAAGTGGTAGGGTTTAGGGTCTTCTCATTCTCAATTCAATGTTTTTCACGTCACAAAAATGGAATTTATATTAAAAAAAACATGTATCTATAGCAAAAGTTATTCAGAGCACTAATTTGCAACAGCAAATATAAGTCAATTTTATGTGCATAAATACACAGTTTATTACATTCAAATGTCTTTTTTTTTTTTTAAAGATTTTATTCATTCATTTGAGAGACAGAGAGAGTGAGAGAGAGCATGAGAGGAGAGAAGGCCAGAGGAAGAAGCAGACTCCCCATGGAGCTGGGAGCCCGATGTGGGACTCGATCCCGGAACCCAAGGATCATGACCTGAGCCGAAGGCAGTCGCTCAACCAACTGAGCCATCCAGGCGCCCCTCAAATGTCTTTTAATATCAACTAATTTTTCAAGAGTCTAGAAGTAAAAGTATAGATTCACCTTCTCAGATGACCAGAGTTCGTTAGGATTTTAGAATCTGCCTTATGAATAATGGAAACTTGAAGATAAACATCATGGCCTTTATTCCTGTTTCTAATACTCAGTAGCCTCATGAATCTGGGACCTTAATTTCACCACCCCATGCCACAGTTTACCCATGTGTAACTGGGCCGAATAATAGCAACTGTCACCTGATGACATTATTGTGAGGATTAAATAAATTATTAAAAATAAGTCCAGTACAGAGCAAAACAGATAGAAATGACTCAATAAACAGCCATTATAACACGAGTCGTGACTAAAGGGATAGGGAAAGTGTGCTAGAAGGAAAATCAGTACTTCACCACTCCCATTAGCAACACTTTGCTACTTACTAGCTATGTGTTCTTTGGCAAGTCTCTTAATTTACAAGGGCTCCTTTTCCCTCAGTTGTCGGAATGTGGGCAATCCTAGTTAGCAGTATCATGGGATTGATGTAAAGATCCAATGAAATGATTTATGTTTTAATTTTTTTAAAGATTTTATTTATTTATTTGATAAAGAGAGACACAGCGAAAGAGGGAACGCAAGCAGGGGGAGTGAGAGAGGGAGAAGCAGGCTTCTCCCCTTCCCTGTCTGAGCAGGGATCCCGAGGCGGGGCTCGATTCTAGGACCCTGGGATCATGACCTGAGCTAAAAGCAGATGCTTAACAAATGAGCCACCCAGGCGCCCCCAAATGGAAACAATTTAGATGGTAGTTTCTGATATATAATATACCCATAAGAAAAGATAAAGACAAGAAGGATGGGAGGAAGAGAAGAAAGGAGAAAGAAAGGAAGGAATAGGAAAACATTAAAAAATCATAACACATTTTTGATTGTCAGAGGCTAAGAAAGGGACCTCTGTCTATCTGTGGCTGAAAAGTTGCTTCACCTTCTTGCCACAACTCAGCCACTGACTTACTGTTTGACGCTGGGAAATCATTTAATCTCTAGATTACGATCTCAGTGGGTGTATATAATTTGTACTCTTCTGCCCTATACCATTGCATTGGATAAGACGACCTTGAGGTCCCCTTCAGCTCTAATTTTCTATGATAAAATTATGTTCCTGTGCCAGTGGTGCCTCTCCAATAAAAAGAAAATAGTAAAACCTTAGGCTAGTGAATGTGTCAAATGCTTTGAGATTTGCAGGAGAAAATTAATGTTCACAGGGTGGTTCTCGTTGAGAAAGGATACTCCCCATTTTCACACTCCCTTTTCTATTGAGGCTTTTAATTTAGTGGAATTATAATGCCTCTTTGCTTCTCTACAGCTTTCAAACATGGTGTGCTTTTGTGAAAAGTCTTTAATCATCTAATTTCTTACATTCTCTGTCTAAAAGCTACATCATGAGGATTGCTGGCAATTTAAATTTTTCCTTTTATATGATTTCTTGGTTTTCAGGACCTATAGCTAGATAGATACAGATGTCGTTGTTAGCAATGAACAAAACACTGAATATTTTTAGTATGAATGAATTGTAAAAAGTACCTTGTTCAACTATCTCGTTTAAGAATTGAAGATCCTGGGGCTCAGAGACAGAAGGCATCATAACCAAGATCACACAGGAATGGACTCCAATTTCCTGATTCTTAGTAATTATGACAGATGGCATTTTCTAAAGATGGTTGCAACATTATTTCCCATTCCCATATGTTTGTCAGCAATATGGTTTTTTCCTACTCTTCCATTAAGAAAAAGAGGTTAATTTCTTTCCTCTTGAATCTGCCTAACCAAAAGAATGTGGCACAAGTGACATCAGAAAATAGCAAGACTAGGGCATGAGGGACCTTAGTAGCTTATGCCTGGGTCTCTTGGGATGCTTTCCCTGAGAATTCAGCCCCCATGTTGTTAGAAGCCCAAGCCACGTGGAGAAGCTGTGCACAGGCAACACAGTCTGCAGCCCACGCTGAGCTCTCAGCTCATAACCAGAAGATACTACTAGTCAAGGATATGAGTTTTCTTGGATGTTCAGTTCAGTAGAACCATCAGAAGACAGAAGTCCCAGCCACCATCCATGACCCCATGAAGCATCCCAAAAGAGAACTCATTTGAACCCAGTCTACCCACAGAACCATAAGATACTGAATATTTGTTTCAAGATATAAATTTTGGGGTGTTTTGTTATGCATCAAAAGAAAACCCAAGAGTACCCCCTCAATTTCATTGGCTCTCAGATTCCACACTACTTGCTTTTGATTCTATACTACTTCTCAAACTATTTGGGATTAGCAGGTTAATGTAATTAGTATCCTGCTCTCAACTGTTGCAAGGAATTGGAAATGAGAGCCAATATGAATTTGATTGGATGAATTCTTGAAGTTGCACAAGTTGTAACTTTCCACCTTTTGCTCGTATGGAAAGCTTGCTTTGGTTTCTCAGATTGCCAATATTGGACAAGCTGTCTGTGAAAGCATCAGACCTCATCAAGTTTAAAATGAAAGGAGTCAAGCATGGCAATGTGGAAGTACTTTCTAAAGATACAGTAGCAGAAAGACCTATTTGCCACTCTATCTACTTTCCCCATCTTCTTTGGTCAAAGAATCCTAATTCATTCATTGTGTCAGTGGACCCACATAGTACACAGCATTTCTCAGCTACCTTTGCTACTGGGAGTAGCCATGTGACTAAATTTTGGCCAATGAGGTATAGGCTGAAATGTTATATGTGATTTTCCAAAAAGGTTGCTTAAAAGAGTTGACTTAGCCAGGAGGTAAGAGCTTTTCATTCTCCTTTAGCTTTCTTCCTCTTCTGTTCCAGAACTAGACATGATGGGTAGAGTGCCAACACCTAGCTCAGAAAATGAGGTGACATGGACGATGGAAGTTGCATCTGACAGGGTCTCACCAGGACAACAAAGCCACATTTTGTTAGTCCTCATTGAGTTCAAACCAGGGAATTGGTGGCATAGGTACTAGAAGAGCTGAGAAGCCAAACAGAATGGTGAGAAGACTTAGAAATTAGCAATAGTAGGTAGCCACTACCAGTACAAGATTGGGAGACAAAGGAAGGAGGCAGTGTTCCTGGAATCTAGAGCACAGAGTCACCCAACACAAACTGCAACATCGGGGACCTGTCCTCCTGGAATGAGAACCCCAGACAGACCCAGCTGTTCCGGAGGGCCAGCCCAAGGCAGAAAAGCGACATCCTTCCTCCTGTTTCCTGAACTCTGGCCAACACCTCCCATTGGCTAAATGCAGCTTGGAGCCAATAATTTCAGGAACTGGGGCGATACCAGCTGTAGGGGCCAGCTTCCTGGCAGTACTGGACAGATCAGGGAAAAGGTTAAAAATGACTCTGAGGGCAAATGAGCCCGGGACTACCACAGAAGCCAACGCTGGCACGATGAAAGAGAAAGCTACAAGGAGGCTGAGCCTTGATGATCATGGAATTGCCATATTGGAAAAATGCCAGTCATCTGTAAGTTGTTGTTATTTTGGATCATCTATTACATATAGCAAAACACAATACTAATTGATCTTAATGTCTCTTAGGGAGGGGAGTATATTTATTAAGGCTACCGTAACAAAATACCACAGACTACAGCACTGAAACAGTGGAAATTTATTTCCCCACAGTCAACTAGAGGCTAAAGGCCAAGATCAAGGTGTCAGTATGTTTGGTTTCTTCTGAGGCCTCTCTCCTTGGCTTGCAGATGGCTGCCTTCCTGCTTTATCCCACAGACTCTTCCTTCTGTGCACACACCCCTAGTCTTTCTCTGTGTGCCCAAATTCCCTCTAGTGTAAAGGCACCAGTCAGATTGGATTAAAACCCATCCTCATGGCCTTGCTTTAACGTAATTCCCTCCTTAAATGCCTTCTTATCAGTCACATTCTGAGGTGCTGGGGGTTACTGCTTCAAACACACGCATTTTTGGAGGGGACACAATTCAGCGCATAACAGAGGTTAAGAGGAAAAAGTCAGATAATTGGAGAACTAAGTCAATCTAAATTATATATGCTAAGTAGGAAATAACAGTATTGATAATGCCAAAAAGCAGATAAATTAAGAAACATTGTTATGTGGCTTTATAATACTGTGGTCACTCCTTGATCTTGTTCTGTGTTTTGCCTTCTAGATAGGCTGTTATGTAACTCAGCCTGCTTTATTTGCTCATGTGGAAGCCCACCATTAGTTATCACTTAGATCCTTGAGCCAGGAGGTCTTCCAAGAGACCTAGGATTTGCCAGGTGCTCATTATTCACTAACCCCTCAACTAACAGGAATTCCCACTTCTGTTGGGGAAAGGATGCAGATGCTCATGAATCCTCAATGAAAGGGCAGCTGCAAAACGGTGTTGCTTCCATAGTTTGCTCCTATAATTAGCTCCACCTTAATCCTCATGTACACAATACCTTCTGAGACTACAAAAGCCCAGCCTTGTGCAGCTGCCATTCTTCCCCTCTAAGCTTGCTTTTGGCTGGACCATGCTGCTTCTGAAGATTGTAATTAACTGTTTTGGTTGAAAGGACAAAATCTAATAAGTGATCTTGAGTGGTGATAAACAGAATCCTGACCCTCCCAACCGCTACAGCTATAAACAGGATAAGAGAAAGCAGAGGCAGTTGGAATGGGGGCAAAAGTGAAGGGGGCAAAAGTGACCCAGTAGGTGGAATTTCAAGCTATTCTCTTAATCAAAGAACAATTCATTAATGATGTTTTCAACCTGAACCAAGGTTTCTCAATCTGTGCTCTATTCAAGTTAAATTATGAGTTTAACATGGCCCCAGGGACCTCCCATCGCAAGGTGGTTGTGGCTGAGGGATGGGATGCTCTTTTCATAATCTCCTTTTTTCCTTCCAACTCTTCCTTGCCACTCTCCTCCCTTCCACCAGGAGAATAAGCCAGGCCTGAGGATACTTCAGTGACCTGGAAATTACTCTAAAACCAATTTTTGAGGTAGACAGTGAGTTCTTCTTTGGAAATGATTTTGCTATGAACGGCCCATTTTCCTTATTCCACTTTACATGGGTTCCAACCAAAGGGCCTCTGGGGGCACTTGCCCCAGGATGGGTCCCTGGAGCCAGTGCTGGTTTTGTGTGGAAGTGAGGCTATCCTGTAGGCCACACAGGATGATGGAAGATCTATAGAGAGGCTCCTGGGACAAACTAAGGTGCAATGGCCAGAAGGACAAGATGCAAAGAACCAGATGGGAAATAATGAGGTTAAAAGCAGAGGTGTCAAGACACAGAAAAGCCGGCCTGAGAAAGCACTGTACAGGGGGCACAGCCTGAAGACCTATCCTAAGGAACGAAGCAGAGCATTGCTTCTCCCCCAGAAACCTTTGTACTGCCAGTATGCAAGTTTTCCTATGTGGGTAGAAGGGCATTTCTGCAGGCATCAGGCTAGGTGGGAAATTAACTCCTTGGTTTCTTTTCATAATCTTTCTTCCCTCAGTTATCCTGGTGCTAATCCCACCTCCTAACCCCACCTCCTGCTCATGCTGAACCACTAGAGAGCAGCTCCCTCCTTCTTCCTTTTCCTACCTCACTGCAAGTTCCTGAGCAGAACTGGCTTTGCCCCATAGACTGGGCTGGTTTTCAGCTGATTACGAAGCTTACGGTGTTGCCACTGCATCAAAACAACAAGCCTTCCCTGCAAACCTGATCCCTGGATTGAACGTGACATATCCCACTGAATGCTTTCTGGACCAGCCCAGTCGTTGTGTGACAGGCGTGTAGGCAGCATTCCCAGACACGGATTCTGGGAGACAGCCATTTGAAAGCAGGGGTTAAGCTGGAGAGGGAAAAGGGGAGGGGGGAGTGTTCTCAGCTCGTGTTGATTTCTGTCAGATTTCAGTTGAGGTTTGTGAAGAGATAATTGTGTTATATTTTCTCATCCTTCACAGCCCGGTGGTTCCTGTATAATTATATATGCCTGAGCTTAATATTATTTCAGAAAGAAGAAAAGTATACAACAGATTTTTAGCCTCAGGCTTCTTATGATTGGGTACAGATTTTACTCTTGCAAATAATTTAGTTCTTTTTTTCCCTTTGCAAAGAGCAATTGTAGGGACGTGGCTCAAGTGGATAGCGGGCCATTGGGGGATTTTTCTGGGGCTGAAGGAAGATTGCCAGGCTCTGGGCATATGTTGTTCAGGACCTGATGAAACGCACAGAAGTGGTCCTCCCGTGTTTTCGACAGCAACCAGGGAGATGACGGATCTTTCTGCCTCTGGTAGCAGAAGCTAAAGGAGTTGGCTTGCAATGAAAAACCCATTTGAAAAAGTTCCTCGTCTCTCTGATAACCCAGCCGATTTGTTAAAATTGTAGGAACATTTCTGAATGTCATTTAATTTTTGCCACTTACATTATTAATGTGATTAAATATTATTAGGTCATATTTATTATGTTGCACTGAATTATTCTGATAACTATTAATACATTGCCTAGAGTTGAAAAATAAAAAGAAGCAATTCAGGTTGAGTGAAATTTTCATATTGATGTTATATAATTATCATTATTTAACCAGAAAGAGAAGCTGATGCAATTAGGAAAATAAAACATAGCCCAAACGTTTTTATTGATATCAGTAATACATGTGCTCAGGACTGCCAATAAACATTTTAATACAACTTGGTGATAGAATAAATTACATCCATAAAGTAATTATTTCAAGTTAATTAAAATATTACTGGCATATATTTTTCTTAAAACTCAGGATTTAACCCTATTTTCTTCACTGTTTGCTCTGTTTTCAGGATTTTAGTCTCCATATAGTTGACTTCTACATAGAACTTTGTTTTGATTTTGCCTTCTTTTTCATAAACTTTTGTGGTCAACAGCCAGGAGAGCAGTGGGCATTCTCTATATTTCACCATCTAAGAGTCAGTTTTGGACATATCTAAAATGGGAACAATCAGGAAAGTAATTTCTCACTGTTGTTGGACTCTGCCTGGTGTGATTAGTTAAAGCATATAAGATGCTTTGCATCAAGATCAAAAGCTTTTGCACAGCAAAGGAAACAGTCAACAAAACCAAAAGACAACTGACAGAATGGGAGAAGATATTCGCAAATGACCTACCAGATAAAGGGTTAGTATCCAAAATCTATAAAGAACATACCAAACTCAACACCCAAAGAACAAATAATCCAATGAAGAAATGGGCAGAAGATATGAACAGACATTTCAGTAAAGAGGACATCCAAATGGCCAACAGACACAAGAAAAAATGCCCAACATCACTGGGCATCAGAGAAATACAAATCAAAACTACAGTGAGATACCATCTCACACCAGACAGAATGGCTAAAATTAACAAGTCAGGAAACGACATATGTTGGCGAGGATGCAGAGAAAGGGGAACCCTCCTACACTGTTGGTGGGAATGCAAGCTAGTACAACCACTCTGGAAAACAGTATGGAGGTTCCTCAAAAAGTTGAAAATAGAGCTACCCTACGACCCAGCAATCGCACTACTGGTGTTTACCCTCAAAATAGAAATGTAGTGATCCAAAGGGTCACATGCACCCGAATGTTTATAGCAGCAATGTCCGCAATAGCCAAACTATGGAAAGAACCTAGATGTCCATCAAAAGATAAATGGATAAAGAAGATGTGGTATATATATATATACAATGGAATACTATGCAGCCATCAAGAGAAATGAAATCTTGCCATTTGCAACGACATGGATGGAACTAGAGGGTATTATGCTAAGTGAAATAAATCAGTCAGAGAAAGACAATTATCACATGATCTCTCTGATATGAAGAATTTGAGAGGCAGGGTGGGGGTTCGTGGGGGGTTGGGGAGGGAAATGAAACAAGATAGGATGGGGAAGGAGACAAACCATAAGAGACTCCTAAACTCATGAAACAAACTGAGGGTATGTGTTACGGCAAGTGCTGTGAAATGTGTAAGCCTCAAGATTCACAGACATGTACCCTGGGGCAAATAATACATTATATGTTAATATAAATAAATAAACAAACAAATAAATAAATAAAATGCTTTGCAGCATTGCATAACACTTGAGTTCAGACTCTGAAACCAGGCTATCTGGTTTTGAATACTGGCTTTGTGTGTCATCTTTGGCACGTCACTTAACCTCTCTGTGCTTCAGTTCCCTCCTGGGTAAAAGAGAGATGAATATATCATGTAGGGGTATTGTAAGGATTATATGTGATAACAATATCACGTAGGGATTCTAAAGGTCTTCTATGAATTCACAGAGCCAACGTTTGCTGTGATTATTAGAAGACACCCTGTATGCAGTAAATGCACAATAAACAGTAATAGTTGAGTCTTAGACTCATACCCACACATGCGTGTCCTTGAAGCAGAACATCACAACTTCCTATTCTACTGTAAGCATTGGTATCAGATTCCTCTCTGTTGCTCAAGTTTGTTCTCTCTTGCTTGCCCTCTTATTGACCCAGTTACCAAGGCTTATAGCTGCTTCTTTCACATCTCTTCGGTTCCGTTTTATTGCTACCACCAATGAGTTTTCAAACTTAAAATATTGTAATAGCTTCTGAACTGCTATTCCTGCCTCCAATTTCTCCCATTCCAATCCATCCTTTGTGGTAGTAAAAGACATGTTTTTCCTGCTCACTTACTACTTGGATTCCCACTGTCCAGATTCCTTATTTTGTCAACCTGAGCTTTCCGTCTCTGGGCCCCAAATACGTTATTTCCTTTCATTACCCAGTGCTCCAGCCACGCTGATTTATCCCTCATACTCCCAAAAAGCTATGAGCATCATCGCTTTTCTTTTGTCTGAAGTCCCCCTACCAACTCAAACCCTACCTGCTTTCTCACTTAAGTTTCTCTTTCTATCCCTCAACTATTTTTCATTATTCCAATTCCTGTAGGTCTCATCCAGATCTTGTATATGTTTGCCATAAGAACAAATATTATATTGCGTTATTTTATAATTTGACCTGCGTCCACATTTTGTATATACCCTGGAGAGCACTGGCCACTTCTGACAGGTCTCTGGTATGCCCTCCATTGCCTATGATAGTGACAACCAAAATGGTAGGTATTTCAGAAATTCCTAGAACAACTATTGTATCTAGCCTAAACTACTCAGTTTCATTTTTCAACTCAATTCAGCATCGTTTTCTGGTTCTTATGCACAGTGTATAATGAGATTTGCTTTGAGTTATCAACACTGCAGGGAAATGTTTAAATTAGAAGGGAAAAACTCACCACCAATTTCTTTGGAAATGGAATAAAAACACAGAGGTATTTTTTCTATATTCTATTATCAAAATAAAATCTAAATCTGAAGCTATCACCTCAACAATACCATTGTTTTCTCAAGAATGCAAACTTGGTTTACAGAATGTACTTATTGAAAGTAATTAAATGGAAACCAAAATCCTTCTAAAACACTACTGTGTAGTATTTCTTGCTATAAAAAGTAGGATTGGCTAATGCTTGGTAACTAATACAGCAGAAGGAAAAAGCTGATACCCGCAAGAAAGCCAGTGGACTTGGGAATTTAATTCAGCCCTTTAAAAATGAGTGAGAAAGGAGGAAGGCAAGTAGGTTCATAAGTGTTAAAGTGTGTATGTACATATAGGAAGGAGGGACTGGTGCTTCCTTTTGTTCTTCAAGCTTTAATTCTTTAACTGTATTAATCCCTTAAATGATTTTTTGTGTGTGTGTACATCATGGGAACAGAAATCCTATGAAGCATTATTCAAGGGCATCTCCTGTGGTGGGAAGACATCACTGAAGCAAGGTTTCCCAATTTCTCATTGGCTTTCTGCTGCAAGTTGGCCTCGGGAATCTTCACATTGTTTTTTTTGGCCAGTCATACCCATAATCAAGGAAGGGCAGACACGAGAAAACCATACCTATCTCACTTGCAATACTTTGTAAGGTATAACTATTTCTCAGATAACGTACCACATTCTTCATGGTAAGGATAGCACATGTGTGTACAAAACAAATGAGGGCACTAGAGATCACAGAGTAGTGAGTATGACTAGTGTTCACAATGCAACATAATGAATATTTTGGAACTGTGTTAGTGAAGGTTAAGGGGGCATAGAGAAGGGACTAACTAATTCTTTTATTTATTCTTGGGTGTTTAAAGGAGGGGGTTATACTCCAGGAATGCTTCACAGTGAGTACGGCATTTAAAAAAGATCTTGAAAGATGTACAGAATTCCTCCAGCCATAGGAGTGCCAGGGGTAGCTCAGGCAGGGCAACATGCTCAAAGGTGCAGAATGAGTGAGAGAACTCAATGTGCTTCCAGAACCAGACAAGCATGCGGACGAACACCAACTTACTGGCTAGCACATGCCATGTAGTTGTCTCACACAGCTACTGAACTTACAGTTACCTATGATAACAATACCAACCCCATATTGTGGAAGAAGAGAGGCTGGCAACAGCTGTAAAATGTTAGAGCTAGGATTCAAATCCAGGTCAGACTTCAGGGCAGTCTGTTCTACACCACACAGAATGGGATGTGATGAAGCTCAGAAGGAAGAAGGACATTCCATTCTCTGAAATAACTGAGAAGGAAAGGACAGATGAAGGTGTGGAGGAGAAGGAAGTTGATGGAGGAACTGATAGATACATGAGAAGAGGCAGGCTGGGTCATCTTTTGATAGTAAAAAGAACAAAGCTGAGCTGAATAGTAGCCAGGGAAAAGGGAAAGGGCATCTTTGGATTGTCAAGGAAGGCATGGCAGATGGCTAAGGGGATGAGAAGCTTTGGAGTTCTGGGATGGAAAACCAAAAAAGGACTACCCTCATTTAGCCATTCATTTATTCAGATCACAGTTAACAAATGTGTATCATATACCAGGCACTTGGCCAGGAACTGATGATGCAGAGAAAAATAAGAAAAGGATCTCAGGGGCACCTGGGTGGCTTAGTCGTTAAGCATCTGCCTTCGGCTCAGGTCATGATCTCAGGGTCCTGGGATCAAGCCCTGCATCGGGCTCCCTGCTCAGCAGGAAGCCTGCTTCTCCCTCTCCCACTCCCCTTGCTTGTGTTCCCTCTCTTGCTGTCTCTCTCTTGTCAAATAAATAAATAAAATCTTAAAAAAAAAAAAAAGGAAAAGAAAAAAGAAGAGGATCTCAGCCCTGAGGGGCTTACAGCAGATCAAGAAGATACAAATTTATATAACTCCATGTAAGGACTAGTTACAGATGCTAAGATCAAGGTATACATGTGAAAAATGAGAGGCGGTTGCTCAAAGGAAGAGCTGAAGATGCCATTCGTGGGGAGGGAACGGGTTCCAGGAAGGACTTCAAAAGATGGGGCTTTAAAAATGTCCTTGTCCTGAGGAAACCTGTGCCAAACTAGTCACAGATGAGGTGGCCCAATGGTCCGGCTCAACTTTCAAACTATACAGCAAAAGAAAAGAGATAATTTGTGGATTAAAAAAAAGAAGATGTGGATAAAACCAAAGGCAACAAAATGATAACTGGTGGGTCTCTAGGGGTGTTCCTTATATTTCCCAACTTTTCTGTAAGTTTGGATTAAAACAAATTGAAAAGTGAAGAATAAAAGGAGGCCCCTTACAATGAGAACCAAACTGTGAGTTATTTCCTGCCAGTAGATGAAAGATGGGAGAGTTTCCGGTCAGAAGAGGCTATGTGGGCATCTGGGTGGCTCTGTCAGTTCAAAGTCTGACTCTTGGTTTTGGCTCAGGTCATGATGTCAAGGTTGTGAGATGGAGCCCCAAGACGGGCTGTGCGCTCAGCAGGGAGTCTGCTTGAGATTTTCTCGCTCTCCCTCTGTACCTCCGCCCACTCGCACACATGCACACTTTCTCTCTCTCTCTCTCTCTCTCAAATAAATAAATAAATAATCATTTCAAAAAAGAAGGGGCTATGGTAGCACAGAGGCAAGACTTAGCCTCAGTGGGAACTGCAAGCGGCAGCATTCATTCTTGGAAAAATTAGAACCTTCCTCGAGGCAGTGGGAGTGGGGAGAGATGAAGCTACAGTGGCAGAGAGAGGCTGGTCGTGGTGAAGAAAAAGAAGCTATTCGTTAAGTGAAAGAACAGCGAGGTTGAGGTGTTAGAAGAGATTGTTCCTTCCCAATCTGCAGAGGGTCTCGCTCTGTAGGTTCAAATAACTTTTGGTTTCTTGGAGTGGAGCATGCAGAGAGAGGTAGATGGAAGGCAGGATGGCATTTATCTCATTGATTTTGTAATTTCTGAGATGTATGAAACCAGAGTAAGCAGCTAGGAGCAGAGCAGAGCCTATATATTACCCAGCTCTTTATACATAAGATGTTGGAATAGTGTATAGGCTATAAACAGTGGAGTGGGAATTAGTTGGCCAAGAGCTGGAATAGGTCAGACTTCATTTTAGTCTTAACACTTTCCACTGTTAGATCAACTGGATGTTTATAGTATGACACAGAACAAACTGGCTCAAGTTATTTCAGAGCCATTAATACTGGGCATTGTTTTAGATTATTGTTTTAACTGAGTATATTCTAAGCTTCAAGGTACATCAAAGTGGAAATAAAGTCAGTGGAATCCAGTTTCAGTGATACTCTTGAGTAACCTTGGAGATAAAGAAATACTCCACAGTTGCACTTCTAAGGCATTAACTTTTTCAAAACAAGTTTTGCAAAAATTGTAATTAACTGTATTTGTTTAAGATGATTTTGAAGGGGTGCCTGGAAGGCTCAGTAAGTTCAGTGTCTGTCTGCCTTTGGCTTGGGTTATGACCCCAGGGTCCTGGGATCAAGCCTGGTGTCAGGCTCTCTGCTCAGCAGGGAGCCTGCTTCTTCTCCCTCTCACTCTCCCTCTGTGCTCTCTCTCAAATAAATAAATAAAATCTTTAAAAAAAAAAACTTAAAAAAAGATGATTTTAAAGCAAAGAATTAAAACTTTTAAAATGTAAGAACAGAGACAGAGAATAAGCCTATGGGAATAAATAGAGAAGGAAAAACTTTCCCTCACCATGGAGCCTGCCCAAGTGGGCCCTCAGGAGCCTGTTCATCTCCCTCAGTGTCACAGTTTATGGAGCTGTCTGGTCTCTCCTGGGGACCACCCAGTCAGAGGAATTAGGCGTTTTCATGTGGCTCTCTATGGAGCGTGAGGCCTGATATGCTAGAAAATATTTGGGGCTTCCCACAAAATCAGACTATGTTGCACTCAAATAGTGTTTTTAAATACCCTCAGTGTTGTGTGTAGTTATTTAGTGTTTAGCAAGTCAAAACATCAGAAGGACAAGTTCATTAATGATGATGGTGATTGTTCCAGTTATTCTCACTTGGGAACAAACCACTCCAAAATGTGATAGTATAAAACGGCTGATTATGCTCAAAGATTCTGGGGGTCAGGAATTTGGACAGGGCATGGTGGGGATGGCTTGGCCATGCTCCATGATTTTTGGTGCTTCAGCTGGAAAGACCTGCAAGCTGGGGGTGACGAGACAGTGCTGGAATCATCTGGAAGCTTCTTCACTCCCATGTTGGACAGTCAGGCATGATGACTCAAAGATTGAGCCCAAGGAGGACTGTTGATTGGAGTGCCTATGAGTCCTCCATGTGACTTGGGATCTTTCCAGCATAGCAGCCTCAAGGTAGCTAAACATCCTACATGGCAGTTTTAGGGCAATGGAAGAGCCATGAAAGGGCCATGATCATGATAGTAATAATTTAGGAGGCACTTTTCTTTCAAATACATAAAATGCATTCACATTGAGAAACTTCATTGGCTGTTCATGTGATCAATACACATTGCCTAGATGCAGAGACTTGGGGGCAGGAGTCAAAGGAGCTGGGAATTCTCACAAGTGGGTCAGAGTGGAAATAAATAATTTATCTGTATTTTGATAAATCCAAGAAGAAAAAATTCTCTAAGAACAGAAAAATTCGGTACTGTACTCCGCACACTAAGAGCTTATCTACTTATGTCCTTGTCTCTGTCTTGCTCTCCCCCTACACAGTTCTGATTTCCGAAAGATACCACAAACCCATAGAACTCACCTTGGTTAAAAGCTTAAAAGCATTCTCTTAGCTGTAGCCTCCCCAGTTCTCTCCCTAAATGAAAATAAAGGAGTTGCTGACTAGTATGGGATTATCCCTTGAATGTCACAATTTTGCCCCAGCCAGGTTGGTGCTAAATATAATTCCTAGTACAATTACTCACTGGGGGTAAAATAGGGATTATTTTCTCAGGGCACTGGCCTTGCCATTACATATACAGACATGTCTGAGCCCAACTTCCTGAAGCAGGAAGACAGTTCTTTTTTTCTCTTATTTCTTATTTTCTCTCAGAGCATTCTTATGACACCGTGAAAACGCAAACACTGTTAGAGCAGGACTTTTGAGTAGGAATCTGTAAACAGCATTTCTGTTAGGTTCAGAAAAACACATCACACAAAATTTCCCTTAACTACTGGCTGAAAATTTTACCATGGATAGCATGGAAATCTGAATTCTCATGTTGCTGGGACCATCGAGGTATTACTGACAAGCACCTAGTTTTAGAAGAGCAGTATTTTACAATCTAGGAATTGGGACGCATGGTCTAACTATAGGAAGAACCCAGGAACTCTTGAGTTTGTTCTGGATGCTCTTGGCTGTAGTGTTGCCAAACTTAATTCCCTCAGGTTGTTTTTTCATCTGTAAAAATGTGAGTGCCAACACTGATCTAATGCTGACTTGTTCTTCTCGACTATGCTCTAAGGGTAAACATTTCTTTAAAAGGGCCCTGAGATATCAGACCTTTGTCTGTAGTGTCATTTGCGAATATCTTCTCCCATTCTGTGGGTTGCCTGTTTGTTTTGTTGACTGTTTCCTTTGCTGTGCAGAAGCTTTTTATCTTGATGAAGTCCCAAAATTTCATTTTCGCTTGTGTTTCCTTTGCCTTTAGAGACATGTCCTGAAAGAAGTTGCTGTGGCTAATGTCATAGAGGTTACTGCCTATGTTCTCCTCTATATCTAAGATCTACAAAGAACTCCTCAAACTCAACATTCACAAAACAGATAATCACGTCAAAAAATGGGCAGAAGACATGAACAGACACTTCTCCAAAGAAGACATACAAATGGCTAACAGACACATGAAAAAATGTTCATCATCTTTAGCCAGCAGAGAGATTCAA
>CM052797.1:31713671-31746522 GCA_028533885.1 Nasua narica | reverse complement strand
CTGGTGGTGGGTATCGAGAAGGGCACGTATTGCATGGAGCACTGGGTGTGGTGCATGAACAATCAATCTTGTAACACTGAAAAATTAAAATAAACAAATTTGGGGAGAAAAAAATAAAAAAAAATAAAAATAAAAATAAAAGGGCCCTGAGAGTATTTGCCTTAGGCAACGTCTGCCCACACTCTCTCTCTAACCATGATCTTGGTCTTTGCCCTCCTGATGTTCTGTGTTCCTAAAAAGTTAGAGGATTGGAGAAAGACTGGAAGGGACATGTAGACAATAAAAGACAAAAACATGAATAAAGAGGGGCAGGCGCCTGGGTGGCTCAGTCGGTTAAGCATCTGACTCCTGATTTTGGCTCAGGTCATGATCTTGTGGTTGTGAGACGAGTCCCTCCTCAGTCTCTGTGCTGGGCAAAACTGAGGGTTTTGGAGGGGGGGGGTGGGCGAGCCTGGTGGTGGGTATCGAGAAGGGCACCTATTGCATGGAGCACTGGGTGTGGTGCATGAACAATCAATCTTGTAACACTGAAAAAATAAACATATTTGGGAAAAAAATAGATTCTCTCTCCCTCTCCCTTTGTCCTTCCCCTTCCCTCTCTAAAAACAAAAACAAAACATAAATAAAGATAGGTAAGGGCAGGAAAGGCAGGAAGGATGGAAAGGGAATAGCTTATAACACTTAAGAGTAGAGGATGACCTAAAGCTGCAAAGACAAGAGTGAAGAATAGTTTTCTATTGACCCTTCCCTCTTCCCTCTTCAGGGCTGAGAATATCAAGAACCATTCCTAATTGTGATTTAAATAAAAAAAGTTAAATAACAACTCCACCAAGTCAACATTTATTTGCTATGGCTAGAGGGGATATTTAACAGAGAAAGACATTACATGAGCATAAAGGGCTCTTGAGATGAGAGAGGAAAGAGGAGCTTCTAGGTGACACTCCGCTTGGGAGACTCCCCCTGCTTCCCCCAGGCCCCATTAAAGCTGGGGAGATGAATACAATCAGAGGGGTTCTGTAATGGCCACGGTTGCTGAGGTCACCCAGTGAGCCTATCCAGCATTTGCCTCTGTCTAATTAATGCAAATGCTGAACGGTACAAAGAGCGGATTGGTCGCACTCGAATCTCAAGGTGAGCTTTGAACAAATACAAAGAAAATGCTTGAAAACTTTGCAGTTAGATGTTCAGTGTTGATATTAGAAAGTGGCTAACCACCACAGACTGGCATGGTTCAAATGAAGAGAACAGGTCAGGTGCACAATGGGCACCAAGGAAAAGGGAAGCCCGAAGCAGGACCAAAGAAGAGAACTCGTTCCTTCTGAGGAAGCACCTTCACAGAGATGCTAAGTGCTCTGCCCAGGGCCACATCTTAATGAGAAGGGGCTGTTATGTGATACAAATTATAGTTATGCCTACAATTGTGTGCTACTGAGTTTTGAATATTTTCTAGCTGTAATACACGATAAATGGTTTAGTTCCCCTCCCAGTACAGATTTGAGTCTAAATAATTACTTTATTTTTTAAGTTAAGAAGACTTCTTCAGTGGAATCACCACTTCCTGGAACTTCGCCTGGCACATGCCGTAGGAGCTCACTAAATATTCTATAAACAGAACTTTGTGATTATAAGGTGAGGAATCTTCAAAAATAACCAATCAGAGCAAATTCATCTGTCGTTGTGCCTGCATTTGTAAAGCATGAGGTTGGCACCCTATAAATATAAAATGAACATCACCCTTCTTTGTGTGTTTATATGTAGGAGTAAATACATGTTAGTTGAGCCGAGATAACTATAAATAGTCTCTACAGTAGATCCAATACCATGGGTTGAAAATTGTTTTCATCTGAGGCTCTATTACTATATCCACTGTCATCTGTCTTCAGATTTGGTCTAATACTGACTTCTGGATTTTTTTATTCAGGAGATGAATATCTACTCAGTTACGATGAAAAAGCCTGACATAGTAAAACACAGAGACCCAGAAGTCAAAAGACTCAGGGTCTGATACAAATGCTCCTAACAATCTAGGCATCCATGAGTAACTAACTACTCCACATTTCCGGAGTTGCATTTCTTCATCTCCAAACAAGAGAGCTGAGCCAGACGGCTCGAAATGTCATACCTCCATGCCCTGATTATCTAAAGGGCAGTTGCATTTTCAAACTTTCTCTTCTCCCATGAAAACCACTAGAATATCATAGAAATCTAGCACGTCGGTTTTTTAATTACATTACACAGCCTGCCTTGAACTCAAAGCAGCGCAGAGATCTTTCGATGGATTTTATTTCCAGAACTCTGGTGAAGAACTCTGACAAGTGTATTCCAGGTACTCACTTCCTATGACACGAAGCTGCTCAGGTTTTTATTTTTGGACACCAGAAGGCCTAGCACCAGTTTACATATAAATGTCTTTTTTTTTTTTTTTTTTTTTTCCAACACTCCCAGCCCCACTGCTACTGTGGAAACAAAACAAAGCATCATTCTGTTACTTCAAAGATCAACCCAAGACTAATTCAGGATCAGGAAATCAGGTAATTCAGTTCTAGTGACAACGAATTGAGTCAGAATAGACAGTTTACTGGCCAAAAGGAGTGAATGATTTCAAGTATCTTTCTAGTTGGGACAAAGTAATTTCCGTGCTGAACATAGCTGGATTTTGCACAGTGACGAGTGTTCTTGGAGCACTCTTTCTGGAAATTGTTTATGTCTGGGTAATCTTTAAGGGCTCCACTGCCCACAGAATTAAAGGAAACGATGTTTATTGAGAACCAATGTTATACCAGACATATTAAATGTCTTACGTATGTTGTTTCATTTGGTCATCAGAATTGCTTTAAAATACATTTGAGTATTTTACTCTGATCTTTAATCGCTTTGTTATGGTCTCAAGTTAGCTTTTGAGTCCACTTCTCCCCAAAGTGTAACATAAGGTTATTTCATACTAACAAAACTATTTGCTATTCCCAAAATATTTGGTACACCATATCTATAACTTTTATCAACCCGTATGAGTCAACTGTGTGTGTGTGTGTGTGAACAGTAACTACTTACTTTGAGCTCCTTCTCTCCTACACCCTACCCCATCAATCTAGGTGAAATGCCATCTGCTTAAAAAAAACTCTTTGGTACTCTACACAGCTAAAAATTGGTATATAGTAGTACTCAAAAAAAAAAAAATATATATATATATATACTGAGTTGAATTGAGTTCCCATATTCCGTGTTTAAAATAGAACTTTAAAAGAAATTAACTCCAAGAAGTGATGTAAATATGTATACATACAGAATG
The DNA here is from genome assembly GCA_028533885.1 of Nasua narica. Classification (NCBI taxonomy): domain Eukaryota; kingdom Metazoa; phylum Chordata; class Mammalia; order Carnivora; family Procyonidae; genus Nasua; species Nasua narica. The sequence goes on along the minus strand of CM052797.1, from coordinate 31,743,233 downwards.
CCTAATGAGGCAAATTATTGCTGAAATGTATTCGGACATATTTAGGGCTCAGATAAAGACAGAGGAAGATAAATTCTGAAAAGGATGCGCAAAGAGTGATGAGCTAATAACAGAATTTTCTGGCCTTCCTGATTTTACAACACTGTCATTAGCAGATAAAACTGAGATGAATGCTATTTCATAAAGACTTTGCTAATTTTAGGTTTCAGTGGTGCATTCAAAGAGGATGGCAGCAACACAGAAATGGATTTACCGCTGCCATTCTGCTGCTACTTGTCCTGCGGCTTCTGTGAGGACACAACACAGACACACGCAAGGCTCTGCCAGAGAGTGTGTGCATGCAGGGTGGTGGTGGCAATACTCCGGCTCTGACGCCGCATCTCTTTTGTATGCATAGCTTTGGAAACATTGCAACCTGTCACGTTCCCAAACACCGCAGACACACACTGATACGCTCTAACATACAACCTCGCTAGCTCTCCTTGGGCTTCCAAGGGGTGGCAAATCAGAAACATACCTTGCATTTGCATGCCACACTGGAAGTCTGCAGTGACTGGCTTGGCCTCAGGTCAATTCATTGCGGGTGTTAGGAATACCAGAAAAGATATGAAGATGCAGCTGAGCTCTTTTAACTAAGTGATTTGCGGAAGACAACTGGGATGATTTTTCTGATCGGGACAAGATGTGTCTGAATGACCAAGTTCTATACTGGCATCATTTAATTTTTTTTTTTTTTTTGCTTTATATTAGGGACATGGGTTCTAATTCTACTCCTGCCGGCACTTTCGACATTTAGAGCAAAAATCTCTCTGTAACTAGGCAACGTGGTTTCACTTTGAACAAAAGGACTCCAGCATCACCTCTGGGGACACAAGCTGGCCATTCTTCTTCTTGGACGTACAGACATTATTACCTTCAAAGTCCCCATTTTCCCACAGAGCCAGTGCTTCAGTTCCTCTGTTCACTTCCTAGAATGTGCTTTTCACAAATACTGTTTTTCTCTCTGAGTTTTTCCCTTCAGGAGAGAATGTGAGAAGCCAGCTCTTCATGCAGTTTCCATAGCTTCACCCCTCACCCAGAAAATCTTAAGGATTGCAGATTTAGCAAGGCAGTGCCAAGGTGGCCGAACCAAAATGGCTTTGAAAAAATCTTAGTTCAGCCTGACAGAGATTACATCATCAGTATTTTCATCATCATCAAATTTTATTTCCTTTTTGTTACAGTAGAAATTACAAGATGGACAAGGATGTAAGAAAAGAGCATTTGAAACGGGTCATCTCAGCAAAAAATAGAGTCAAGCTCAATCTTTGTGTACATCTCTCCTGACACATTTTCCTCGGGAAGTGTCATTGGAAAGTCCATGGAGAAGGGGGTGAGGGAGGGGACCAGCAGGTGAATGTTCCCTAGAGAAATGTGCAATGATAAAAGTGGTATGTAAAGCTGATAAAGAAAGAAAATCTCCTTTTAGTTGGATTCCTAAGAAAATTAAGTGAATATGAAAAAGAACTAATATCTGTGACTCAGACTTCAAAATTGACTGGCTCTCTTGTGCTCGAAGAAGACATTTGGCAAATGTGACTGTGTTTCCTTATCCCAAACCTAACTTTACTAACAGATGAAACAGCAGACTATGCTTGCTTTTCAAATTTCTTAAATTTCCGTATGAAAACCTGGGTTCTCCTGAATGGTCCAAACAAATATAAAAAAATATAGTGAAACATCAACTCTTCAAGATCTTCGGGAAGTTTGTGAGTCACTCAGAATGCAGAAAATATCACTTGTCACATCAAAACTGGTTCTTAAATAAACTATGTATTTTCATTGAAAAAAGCAATACTTGTGTATGGCAAAAATTCAGTACCAAAAACTGTTCACCAAAAACTAAGTTTTCTTCATACCCTGGTAACTGGGTTCACTTCCTTAGAGCAACTCCGGTTATGAGTCACTTGTTTATCTAAACAAAAATAGGTAAACATAACCCATACATGCATCTGTGTCTCCCTGTGTCTGTTATTTTTGCCTACGTATCACATACACTTTTCTGTCCCTTGCTACTCTTATTTTTTTAAATCTTAGAACATACCAAAGTTCTCTATTTATAGATCTAGCCCATTTAAAAAACATATAAATTATTGCATTGTGTCAATCTCCATAATTTATTTAATCTGGCCTATCCATTAACATTTAGATTATTTCCATATGTTTATTACAACTTTTCATGGAGTATTTTATGCCCCTTAAAGGAGCATGACCTCAGGCAAGTTATTTAATATATCTCTCGGTTTCTTTATTTGTTAGTTGGGGACAACAGTAGTACTTATCTATGGCAAAAGCTTTTATTTTTTAAATTCATTTATTTCTTTTTTGCGGGGGAGAGAGTGTGAGTGCGAGAGTAGGGAGGGGAGAGTGAAAGACTCCCAAGCAAATTCCCCACTGAGAGCAGAGTGCAGAGCCTGAGTTAGACTTGATCCCACCCAGGACCTGAGCCCGAAATCAAGAGTCAGATGCTCAAACCACTGAGCCACCCAGGCACCCCTCTGCGGCAAATACTTTTGATTGCCTATCCAGTAACTATTTCCTTCTTTTTTAAGTTTTAGAATCCTGACTTTGTCTTCTTGGCCACACGACAAGCTCAGGTAAATTGAGTCCCTCCCCTAGTCCTAGAGGATGAAAAAAATAATTTGTTTTAGCAAGATTAGCAATTACATTCCTCTTTGTTAGGGATTAGTTTAAGACCAGGCACAAGATGGTGATAAAATTAATTGTTTAAGAGTGTAGCTCTTATTTTGTTGAGCTATGTTCCCTCTAAACCTATTAAAACTCTCAACAAAGTAGGTTTAAGGGAACATACCTCAACATAATAAAGTCCATATATGAAAAACAGCTAACATCATACTCAATGGTGAAAAACTGAGAGAGCTTTTCCTCCAAGATCAGAAATAAGACAAGGATGTTCACATTTACCACTACTACTCAAAAATAATATTGGAAGTCCTAGCCACAGCAATCAGATATCAAAAAGAAATGAAAGGCATCCAAATCAGTAATGAAAAAGGAAAACTTTCATTATTTGCAGATGACATGATACTATATATAGAAAACCCTAAAGCCTCCTCCAAAAACTGGAAGAACCAATATTTTTTAAATGTCCATACTCCCCAAAGCAATTTACAAATTTAATTCGATCTCTATCAAAATACCTGCCATATTTTTCACAGAACTAGAACAAATCACACTAAAATTTGTATGGAGGCACAAAAGAGCATGAATAGTCAAAGCAATCATGAAAAAAGATGAAGAAAGCTCAAAGTATCACAATCCCAGATTTCAAGATATACTACAAAGCTGTAGTAATCAAACAGTATGGTACTGACACAAAATATAGACATAAAACTTAATGGAACAGAATGAAGTCCAAAAATAAACTCATGCATATATGGTCAATTAACCTGTGACAAAGGAAGCAAGAATATACAATGGAGGAAAGATTGTCTCTTCAATAAATGGTATTGAGAAAACTGGACCACTTTCTTACACCATACAAAAAAATAAACTCAGAACTGGATTAAAGACCTAAATGTGAGACCTGAAACCATGAAAATCCTAGAAGAAAATGGCAGTAATTTCTTTGACATTGGCCATAGAAACATTTTTCTAGATATGTCTCCTCAGGCAAGGGAAACAAAAGCAAAATTAAACTGGTAAACTACACCAAAATAAAAAGCCTTTGCACAGTAAAGGAAATCATTTACAAAATGACAAGGCAACCTATTAAGTGGGAGAAGATATTTGCAAATGATATATCCATTAAGGGGTTAATATCCAAAGCATATAAGGAATGTATACAACTCAACACCAAAAAATCCAATTAAAAATGGGAAGAGGATTTGAAAAGACATTTTTCCAAAGGGGACATACAAATGGTCAACAGACACAGGAAAAGATGTTCAACAGTACTAATCATCAGGGAAATGCAAATGAAAGCCACAATGAGATAGCAGCTTACACCTGTCAGAATGGCTAAAATCAAAAAGTCAAGAAATAACAATGTTGGCAAGGATATACAGAAAAGGAACCCTTGTGCACTGTTGGGAATGCAAATTGGTTCAGCCACTGTGGAAAACAGTAGAGTTTCCTCAAAAAATTTAAAATAGAATTATATTATCCAACAATTCCTGAATGGGCACTTGCCCAAAAAAATGAAAACACTCATTTGGAAAGATATATGCACCCATATGTTTATTGCAGGATTATTTACAAGAGTCAAGATATGGAAGCAACCCAAGTGTCCATCAATAGATTAATAGATAAGGAAGATGTGGTAAGTACACACACACACACACACACACACACACACACAATGAAATATTACTCAGCCATAAAAATGAATGAGATCCTGCCATTTACAGTAATGTGGATGGACCTAGAGGGTATAATATTGAGTGAAATAAGACAGTCAGAAAAAGACAAATAGCAGATTATTCCACTTATGTGTGGAATTTAAGAAATCACCAAAAATGGGGCGCCTGGGTGGCTCAGTGGGTTAAAGCCTCTGCCTTCAGCTCAGGTCATGATCCTAGGGTCCTGGGATCGAGTCCCGCATTGGGTTCTCTGCTCAGCAGGGAGCCTGCTTCCCCCTCTTTCTCTACCTCTGCCTACTTGTGATCTCTGTGTGTGTGTGTGTGTGTGTCAAATAAATAAATAAAATCTTAAAAAAAAATCACCAAAAGATAACAAGAGACACCCTTCCACCCCTGTCTCTTAAATACAGAGAACAAACTGGTGGTTGCCAGAGTGGTAGTGAGTGGGGAATGGGTGAAACAGATAAAGAGGATTACATTTGTCATCATGAGCCCTAAGTAATGTACCGAATTGTTGAATCATTATATTGTATACCTGAAACTAATACACCATATGTTAATTATATCTCAATAAAAAATAAATAAAAATTAAAATCCAGATCCACACAAAAAATAAAATAAAACAAAATAAAATTAGATTTAATTAAAAAAAAAAAAAGAGTATGACTCTGAAATCAGCTGCCTGGATAAGAATCTTGGGTCCAGCATATATTAGCTGTGTAAACTTGGGCAAATTACTTAAACTCTTTCATCCTCAGGGATACAAAAGTACCTATTGTATAAAGGATATTGTGAAGATTAAATGAGTGAATTGATATAAAGAACTAAGAGCAGTGTCTAGTAATTATTAAGTCTTTGATAAATGCTATTATTACCTGTCTAATGAAATGTCTTCTAGAAAGATATATGCTCTTGATCAAAGAAACACACTAAGAAGACACTGGCTTACTTCTTGCTTCTGATGCTACCAGGTGATGTTGTGTGTGACTGTGACAATCTGAGCTACTATAGCCATCTTGTCACTGTCAGAAGGCCAGGAAAACTGCCCAGGCATCAACCAGAACCCAGACTGGTGGAAAGTCTGCACCATAGATTTGCATCTAAGATCATTTATCTCTAAACTTCTTGTTTAATGAACTTCTAAATTGTTTAGCCCATGTTTCAGTGGGCATTTGGTTACTTGCAGCTAATAGCACTCCCAACTGATACATAGTTATAGATGTTTGTGTAGATAAAATAAATTGCTATTATATGTAAAGCACTTAGATGAATGCTTGGTCTATGATGGTTATGCAATAAGTAATAGTTATCATTGTTACTCATATTATTATATTTGATTGTGTATATATAATTAAATATTTTACATAAATTCATACAAACACAACTTCTGGATCTCAGAGCATGTGCATTTCAAACTTTAATATGTATTATCAAGTTTCCCTTTAAAGAAGTACATCAAATTAAAACAACAGCATTTTAGGGGCACCTGGGTGGCTCAGTGGGTTAAAGCCTCTGCCTTCAGCTCAGGTCATGATCTCAGGGTCCTGGGTTTGAGGCCTGCATTGGGCTCTCTGCTTGGTAGGGAGAGCCTGCTTCCCTCTCTCTCTCTGCCTGCCTCTCTGCCTGCTTGTGATCTCTCTCCTTCTGTCAAGGAGACAGAATTTATTATTCTGTCAAAAATAAAATCTTTAAAAGGAAACGGCATTTTAGTTTTTAAATTTATATATTTTTAATTGTAAGTGAAGCATATTTCCTATATTTATAAGCCATTGGTATTTCTTTTCCCGTAATCTATGTATTCATGATCTTTACCCTTTCCTTTATTGAATTCCAAGAACTTTGTATATATAAAGGAAATCATCCTTTTGTCATAAGGTACAAATATAAATTTGCTATTAAATTTTTTTTTGTTGTGCCAAAACTTACTTTTGTAATCCAATTTATAAGCCATCATTTTCTTGCTTACAAAAACCTTTCGCACTCCAAGTTTGTAAACAAAACAAAACAAAAAAACACCACCACAAAAAATATGATCTCATGGGGCGTCTGGGTGGCTCAGTCGGTTAAGCATCTGCCTTTGGCTCAGGTCATGATCCCAGGGTCCTGGGATCAAGCCCTGTATCGGGCTCTCTGCTTAGGGGGGGAGCCTGTTTCTCCCTTTCCCTCTGCTTGTTGCTTTGCCTACTTGTGCTCTCTGTCAAATAAATAAATAAAATCTTAAAAAAAAAGTATGATCTCATATATTCTTCTAATACTTTTTTTTTTTTTTAAGATTGGACTGGTGGATTCATTTGTATTTGGTAACAGATGTAGCTTTATTCTTTTGCAGATGGCTGGTCACTTTCCCAATACCATTTTATTGAGCAATTCCTATTCCTCCATTGATTTTAGCATTACATTTATTATATACTAAATTTTCTACATATATTTGGAACCGGATTCTCTGTCCTATCTTACTGTTCTAGTTGTATGTAATGTGCTAACATCAATTGCTTAATGCAGAAATACATTTATATAGCAATTGAGTTATACCTCACATATTTTTTTCTACCTTTCTAAACTTGTCTGAGTTCCCATGTGTTCATTTTCCACCAAGACTTTCTTATCATTTTTTCTTTTTCTTTTTAATTTAATTTATTTATTTGACAGAGAGAGAGATCACAAGTGGGCAGAGAGGCAGGCGGAGAGAGAGGGGAAAGCAGGCTCCCTGCTGAGCAGAGAGCCCAGTGTGGGGCTCCATCCCAGGAGCCTGAGATCATGACCTGAGCTGAAGGCAGAGGCTTTAACCCACTGAGCCACCCAGGTGGCCCTCCTATCTTTTTTTCTAATTTAAAATATTCCATTGATATTTTACTTTGGATTCTATCAAATTCATTAATTTGAAAACTGACATCTTAATAATATCAAGACCCATTCAATGATAAGGTATGCCCTTTTTATTCCTCAATAGTTTTCTTTATACAAATCATGGTGATTTCTTGTTCAGCTTATTACCAACTGTTTTTTGTTTTTTTTTTTTGGTTGTTATTTAAATGGTATCTGTTCTTCTATTATCTATTTTAAACTGTAATCTGAGGAAATTGAATAATAGTCCTATGCCTTCTTAAACAGAATATGCCCAATATAACTTTTTTCTTTTAACAGAAATGGCTAAAATTATGTAGACTACTGTGACTAATGTGATAAGCTGTAACTATGTAAGATATCATAATAGATGCTAGAAGATGATGGAACGAATCTTTACAGGTGTGGTGGTAAAGACTGTATAACCTGACATCAAAATTGGACAAAGAAAGCTTTGGCCACTGTCATTTATGAATGTCATTGCTAAAATTAAAAATAAATTCTTGAAATTTAAATTCAGGAAACTTTGATTATTTCTTTAATTCTAAGCTATATATATATTTTACATTTTAATGTCTTTGAAGATAAAAGCACCTTATAATCCATATGTATATTTTACATAGTAATGTTTCTTTTTTCTGTTGAGAATTTCTTTATCTTAATAAGTGATGACTTCTAAGATTGGAGAAAATACTATATTACAGCCATGTAAGTTCCCCACCCTTCCACCACTCCAGGAAAGGATGAATGGTTTAGTAAATTTATTAATATGATTACGGCTATTGTTCAAAGAATAAAACATATGAATTTAGTGAGAGATGCTGAAAAATTTGGATAAGATCAACATCTGATTTTTTGAAAAAGTTAATAACATATTAAAGAATAATTACTATCATCATAAAAATATCTTAAACCAATTACTACCATCATTCTTAAAGAAGACACTAGATACAAATATTATATTAAAGTCAGGCTGAAAAAATGAAATCCTTCTGTCATTGTGTGGAATAAATTTTTCTATCAATTCTAGCTTAAGTCTTGTTGGATTAAAACAGATATAAATGTGCAGCCACTTTGAAAAACAGTGTGGAGATTCCTGAAGAAATTAAAAATAGAGCTACCCTATGACCTATGACCTACCCCTATGCAATTGCACTACTGGTATTTACCCCAAAGATACAGATGTAGTGAAGAGAAGGGCCACATGTACCCCAATGTTCATAGTGGCAATGTCCACAATCGCCAAAATGTGGAAAGAGCCAAGATGCTCTTCAACAGATGAATAGATAAAGAAGATATCGTCCATATATACAATGGAATATTATACCTCCATCAGAAAGGATGAATACCCAACTTTTGTATCAACATGGATGGGACTGGAGATTATGCTGAGTGAAATAAGTGAAGCAGAGAAAGTCAATTATCATATGGTTTCACTTACTTGTGGAGCATAAGGAATAACATGGAGGACATTAGAAGAAGGAAAGGAAAAGTGAATTGGGGTAAATTGGAGGGGGAGATGAAGTATGAGAGACTATGGACTCTGAGAAACAAACTGAGGGTTTTGGAGGGGAAGGGTGAATGGAAGGTTAGCCTGGTGGTGGGTACATTAAGGAGGACATGTACTTCATGGAGCACTGGGTGTGGTGCATAAACAATGAATCTTGGAACACTGAAAAAATAAAATTTAAAAAAAAGGTACAAATGGGCAAGGGAGGAAACATGCATTGTTTTTATTTTTATTTTTAACATGCATTGTTTTTAGATATATTCTTCCTGTTTCTGAATTAAATTTTAAAGTAAATTAAATTTTTAAAATGCAAAAAATCAATAAATTCCTTATACTCTTGCAACCATGTAGTCTGAAAGTGGAAAAAATATTGTTCATGGCAACAGCAATAATTTTAAAAACCTAGGAAACAAACTTAGAATGAATAGGAATAAATTGAAGAAAACCAAAAAACCGCTAAAGACATAAAAGCAACTTAGAGATATGAGGAATCATATTACTTCTTTATATAGAAATCTCAAGTATGTCATATATATGATTTTAAGGCATTTAGAACCTTCAAATATTTAACAGCTTTCCATTCTTGATTCTGATATTAGGGCTTTAAAAGCTTACTACTCAGCTGACTCATTATCATTTGTCTGTGCTCACCCATTTTTGTCTATTAATGTTAGCATTGTATTTTTGCTTCTGTCTTTTGCCTTTCACTAGAGGAAGACAAATCCAACTGTACAATTTCCCCAATACTCTGATCCACTAGAGAGATTGCACAAATCCTATTCCTCAGAATAGCATATTTAGGGTAGCTCTAACATTGGATACAATGTTGACCTAGAGAGAGCCCTTTGTTGGATGACATGTTTTTAACATGGCAGTCTGACATCCTCTAGGATTATAGGCATTACACAGGGCATTCTTTGTGCCCTAATCATCATAGCTGTTTGCTTTTTCCCTCTTTTGTCACTTGTTATTTTCCACTGTCAGACTGTCTACTGGTTTCCATGCCTGGTTCTGCTTCTAACTGATGTCACCATGCTGATCACTATCCTTCTCCTCTGCATGTTTTGTAGCTTTTTGCAAAAGGCAGGCTTAGTATTTCATCAAAGGGCTCTTCCCATCCATGTGGCAACTTTTATCAGCTACATTTGGTGCTGTGCTGGTTCTTTGCTGCTAAAAAGTTCCATGTATTTTTCCAACTTTATGATTTTGAAGGTTTTCTGGAAGTCTGGCTATTCTAGAAAGCTGAATTCTGGACAGTAAAAGCTTGCATGGAATTGTTTTTACATATAAGAAAAAAAATGAAATTTTTATTATAAATAGAATCAACGTGTTCACTGATATCCGGACTTAATTAAGAATAATTTTAAGATGAAAAATCTGAAGAATGTGTAAGAAGGGTATGGAGGCTAACCTCTTCTAGCAAGAATTATCTGTCAACCTATCCTCCTGGATGCTTTGTACAGTCAATTCTCATTATTCAAGGTATTTATGTTCTGTAAAGTCACTGCGACTGCTAAATTAGAGAATATGGAAACATTGCTCCTATGGGAAATACAGGGTTAGGTTCCTGTGAGCCTCTGTCACAGCACTTTTGTCAACTAATCAATACATAACCTTGTTATATGGGCATTTTTATCTAAAGGCACCTTATTCAATATATATTGTTCATTGTTCATTGATTTATTGACATTGAAGTCATGGCCAACAGGACTAAACAGGACTATAACTCAGTGAGTGAAGCTATCGACCCCAGACTTAGCTTAGCAAACCCAGACCAACACTTCAACACTATACTTGGATACATGGAAGCAAGTTTGCGAAGCAATGAAATTACCAACAAAACAACAACAACAAAAATCCAAAAACACGGCACTAAACAGAACGAGGGCTGAAACAAGAAGGCGGAACACAGCCTTCTTTGACTTCAGGTGGGAATGGGTGGCAGGTAACTCAAATCTTTTACCACTTCACGCTTGTCCATAAATGACCAGGAAAGTGTCATGAGCATAATAAATTCTGGCAAGTAGGCTAGTTCACAATTACTGAAACAATGAATAAGGAGAATCTTTTATATTTGGATTTTTATTTAATATTTAAAAAATCTCTCAAAGATAAATCTTGGTATCCCCAACCTACAGATGAGAAAGCTGAGATACAGAGAAGCTTCACAGTAGAGAAGCTTCAAGAACATATTAATAATATGTGGTGCTTTGTTCATTTAATTCTAAGACCCTAATTCTTCCCATGACAGTTTTCCAAATATGAATAATGACCTTGTAATTCATTTTCTTTGAAGAAACTTGAGTATATTTGCAATATTTAAAATAGGGTGCATCCTTACCTAAAAACAATAAAATAATGAGCCATGTCATTTTCTTGGGCTTCTTGTAATCTTTGTAAGTATTTACAGCAATAATATTCCCTCTTAAGTTCCTGACTTTCTGTTTGGAAGAGTTTAAGAATATAATTATGGAAAGGCAAGAATTATGACCACAGTTCTTAACTGTGGCTTCACAACAGAATCAACTGAGAAGTTAGGTAAGGAGATATGAATGTCTGCATCCCAACATGGGACAATTAATTAGGATCTCTGTGGATGAGACCCAAGCATCTATAGCATATTTAAAAACATCCCAAGTTATTTGAACATGCGGCCAGGTTGAGATCCATGAATTGCAGGGGATATAGAAACCAGCCACACCTGTTTACTCCATCTTCCTCAATATGGGGTCCCAAAAGATATGGAAAGAAAGGTAAAGATCTATCATAGAATTATAAAACTGGCTGAATAGAGGTGTAAATGATAATCTAATACCAACGAATTAAGAAGGAAAGAAGAACCTTTTGATTTGGAATTAAAAGATAATCATCATCCTTCCTTTTTTTCTCATCTTAGATTAAGACCTAAGTATGGACCTTTGGTAGAAGATTTACAATCATTTCAACATGGAAGAGAAGATTCCATATCACTGTAAATGTCCTAGGGCAGGAGCTATACCTATTTTGCTTGCCACTGAATCTCCAGAGCCCAGCAGAGTGCCTATTAAGTCTCACCAAATATGTATTGAATATATTAGTAATGCATTGCACTGATCTGAGCATGAGGCAGGGACCTTTTATCCTTTATTAATTATCCATTCATTTATTCATGAGCAGTATCTCCTCCATGTACATGCATGCCTTCTGTGTCTCTGTTTACTGTGCAATACATATACCAAAGAAACCACCCAGAAACTTATACTACTGTTGCGAGGACAAGGTGTATAAAATATTAGTAATCCATATTAAATAACTATTTCAAAAGCACCACATTGAATCACAAAGATAATTAGTATTGCTGTTAGGAGTGTTTAGATAAAGCTTTACAGAGGTAGAGTCTCCTGGAGAACCTGCAGGCTCTGCCCAGAAAAAAGCAAGTCAGTCAAAGGAACATTCAAGAAGACACTAGTGGCATCAGCTCTATTCTCTACAGGCCTTGCTATGAAGGAGTGAGCCTTTTCTCTGGGTTTGGGAAGAGTGTGTGGGTTCTAGCAAAGGAGCACCAACAGTCAATTTTCTCCGCTATTTGGGATTTTATTTTCATCGTATATTTGAAGAGTCTCTATTGTCAAGTTTCTTTTTATGTGCAGATTCCATCGCACATTAAGCACGCTTACAAGCGAAGAGCTTCAGGTTACTGTTCTATTTGAAGTTTTTCTATGTAAAGAGCGATTCAGCCTTGATTTAAGAAAATTTCTCATCATCTTGCATTTTCCTTGTAATCTGATCTTCCCTCAATTATACCTCGCCAGGTGTATGGGCATGTTTATCTGCTAAGAAGACAGAATTATTTTTACCATCCCCTTTCCTAGCCAAGGAGAACTGGAAGTGATAAGTGTGCTTGAAGAGCAAGTCTCTCTGTGCTCCTGAGTGCTTGGCACCACAAACTCCATGTCCAAGGAGCCTTAGGCTCCTGTATGTTTCACTACTTAAACAGTTTTGGTTGCTGCCACTGCGTGGTGAATGGATTTAAATCCAGATTTATCGTAGCTGGACCAAGGGCCCCTCAAAAATACTTCCACTCACTGATGGGGAATAGCAGTATGGGTGTATATCTAACTCTGGTGCAAAGCATAGACCAGAATGGTCCATCCATTAAGTAAATGAGACACCAATGAGCCAATGGTATACCAAGCCAGTCTTTGAATCTTTGTTTGGACCTTGCTTTCTCTTGAGATGCGTGGAACACAAACTCCATGCCAAGGCTTTGAGTATTATTATTATTACTTCTGGTAATGGTGAGGGCCACAGAAGCACAGTCTACACTGGAGGTGGATCCAAGAAGGCTCTAGCAAGGACCTCTGTGTATGCATGACTCAAAAGTCCTGAGCATTATCTAGCTACATAATTCCACAGTTGCATCTTGAGCATTCCCCGAAAAGTGGAGAGGGGTGAGAGTTTTAAAGGAGAGGATAATGGTAGGTGGGGGTTGCGGAGGGGGACTGGGGAATTCCAGAGCCTAGCACAGACTTCAAAGTCCTATGCCTGCTAATCTCATCATGTCCTTGAACTCCTCCACAAACAGCTGCACTTGTTAGTAAAACTCTTCTTAACCCTTAACGTACTAGTACCCTGCAAACTCAGAAAATCACACAAAAGCCAGGTGGCATATCTTGTGAAAACAATGGATTTTGTTTTCTCATCTTTTTCATCGTCTCAACATTAACTGAGTGAACCTCCTACATGCAAAGTACTGTTAAGAGAGAGTAGGGAATTCCAGATTTAACAATTATTTCCTGACTACCAGGAGTTATAGTTTTTCAGTGAAGATAGAGTGGTATATGTGTAGCAAAAAATAATTCAGAAAATAAGGTTATGAATATTAGGAGTAAGATGAGATCACTGCCAATGTGGGAAATGAGGGAGGTGTTCCAGTATTGAAGCAGGCCATTCTTGAAGGACACACAGACTTCTCATCGACCAAGGTGTGTTCAGGCACGAGCAAGAACCGTGGTTGCAAGGTGCAAGGGAGTGACTGGTCCGCCTGGACTGAAGGAAGGTTCACCCGGGGTGGCCGTGATTGACGAAGCTGAGCAGGGAGATGGGGGCCTATCCATGTAGAGTGATGAAGTCTTTTTCATTAAGAAGCACATTGCAGAGAGGGTGCTTTAGGAAAACGATTGCCTTGTTGGCATGTGGTCTTATTGTTTGGGGACAGGAGAAGATAGGGTACACAGTGCAGTCTGCAGGGTATGAATGATAATCCTACACATTTGTGTAGAACTTCACCTTCTATGAAGTGCTTCCACATTAACTCTCTTAGTACAATAAGTAAGGGATATTGGGGCTCAGAAAATTTCATGGCTTTCTTGGCAAAACCAGAACTCAAATATAACTCTGATGCAAAATTATACACCAGAGATTTCTTTTAATTTACTACAGTCCCTACGGCTCCATTAGGGGCTCAAATCTGTGAACTGAGGTGGTGGCTGTGGGAAAAGGAAGGAGAGATGGATATAAAAGAGGTTGTAAAGAAAGGACCCTGAGGTCTTGGTGACTGATATGCAGGACATGACTTGTAGGGCAAGAGAACAATCTAGACTCAACTCCTGACTTTCATTAAGTTCTATTGAACATTTCCCTTTTCTGAATTCCTAGAATACATTGTCTAAAACACATATCCTTCAGTTTATTCCTTCCTAATATGTTCTCTGTTTTTGGAATGTTAGTCTTTTATCTCCAAGTCTAAGATTACTCAAACATGAAACATTATTTTGTTTATTTTTGTTGTATTCCCCATATTAATTAGACCATTACTGGGAAATACAAATAAATTTATTAAATAATGCTCTATTGCATGTGAAATATAACTCTTTAGGTAATAATTGAGCCAAACATGTACATCATGGAAAGGAAGGAGCATACGGAGTAACAATACTGATTAAGAGACGGATTGATAAAATGTTGACATATTATGATTTTTCCAGATCTAAAAGAAACTAATGTTTGGACACTACTCATTCATCTGTCACTATCTCAGAGTTTCATTTGAAGGAGGTACTAAGGGTGAAGATTAGCTTTTTTTTTTTTTTGGAGGGGGATTATGCAAGGCTGTATTGTAACACAACTTGGATTATAGTCATTGATTTATTCAACAAACATTAATGGATGCCTCCTATGAAATATGTACTGTCCCAAAGAAGTGAATTGGCACTCTGAAACTCTAGCCCCTCCTGGAGGTAGTGGGGTGGGTTTCCTTGGTACTGGATAGCAAGGCAAAGAGTCCTAAACTGAAACAATTGGAAATGCCACTCTCAATAGTATATCAGAAAATGTTTAGGACACAGAGAGAGTACAAAATTACTGAGAGGAACATCAGAGAGGGTGCCGAATCTAGTAAGGAACATGGCTAGAATATCAGTAGAATCAGAAGGTCTGACATAGAAGAAGATCCACCAAAGATAAACTAGGATTGAAAATGGGGGCAGGACATGGAAAGATCCTGAGTAATAGCCTTACTCTACAACATTCCTTAGGTGTCCAGATTCATAAAGCAAAAGTAGTTTAACTCCGGTTTAAAGGCCTCAGTCAGATCAGTCATGGATGGATTAGGAATCAGACAGAATGATTTCCACTGGTAGAAGCTCTTTAGGACAGGATCCTTGTTTATTTCATGTTTGTATTCGTGTCCCTGTTACTTGAATCTTATTAACTTTTTGATGGTTCATAATTTACAGTAAAGGAAAAGGAAAATAGACATTTTACCTCCTCATGTTATTAACGCAAAGCTTTGTCTGAAAATTATTAATAAGACCCTAAACAAGAAAACAGCACACAATATAAACACATTCACTGGCAAGCAGTAAACAAAGAACAGATGCAAACATTACTGCCCTAATGAATCAACAATGCAGTAAGATCAGAACTAACTTCCAGATACTTTTCAAGTTCCTTCTCATAACATGTCAGCAAATCTGAATGTCATTTTCATGTTTTCCAGAGAAAATTATGATCTGAGCAGACTTAAGATGCTGCAGAGTAAGAGAAATATTACCCTGAATTTACAGTTCAGGTCAGCGCTGTACTAGCTTTGCAGTTTGGTGAATTAATTAATCCCTTCAAGCCTCATTTTCCTAACCGGTACAGTGAAGACCAAAAAAAAAAATAATAATAATAATAAATAAATGACTGTTTTACCTATGTTCCAATGTTATTGTCAAGACAAAATGAGTTAAGAAATGTGAATTTGGGAATGAAGGCTTCCTGTGGTACAAACCACTATATAAATGCATGGTACCTGAATTAATTGAGAAGGAAATCAGCAATTAATTACTGATTGGGTGTCAGCTGTGTGTGTGTGTGTGTGTGTTTAGGAATAATGTATGTGTGCATATATATATGTATACATATATATACACACACATATATTAGTATTTATATTGAGCATCTTCTATGTGCTACACAGCATATTTTCAAATTTGAAGTCAGCAAATACCACTCAGCTATGAGTTCCCACAGAGCCAGAATCGCTTCTTGGATGAGACGCTGCCACGCTTTTTGCATCACAAGCCCCTCCCCAGGTGATTCTGACCTCTTCATCTACGGACTGAGCTGTGGACATGTTGGATGGGGTTGTGCAGCATGGTTCTCGTGGGTCTCTAGAGTAAAGGCAAACCTAAAAAATAAAGCCTCAAAAATAAAGCCCCTTCAATGGATACAATTCCCATTGGGAAACCAGGGTCCCCTCCTGAACCCCGCCCTTAACTAGCAATGTCACCTTGCACAAGTCAGTCAACTCAATGCTAGAATTCTCTGTGCAGGATTGCTGGCAGGATAAAATGTCACCGGGCCTGTAAGTGTCGAGCACGGTACTGACAGGTCACAGGTGCTCAGTAAACGCTGTCTGCGCTGCTGGTGGTGGTCAGGAAAGGACAGCAGGGGCCAATACTCTGGTTTCCAACCTCTGCTTTATTACCTGGGGATGGTAAACAGCTATGTTTCACAAGAAATACTTTCAGGGCAGCCTATCTTTTTTCCCCAGCCAAGACTCTGAGCTGGTGGGGAAAGAAGTTTTAAGAACATACTACTAGCCTTCACTGATTCATTATGGAAACTGCCTACAGGAACTATTTTGTAGCAACATTTTTGAAAAGTTGTAGGCATTTGGCTTCTATGAAAGTGAATTGCCATCTGTTGGTCCTGCAAGCATTTGCACAGGAAAGAGTTGTAGCCCTTTCTTTTGATGACTTTTGGCTGGTGCCCTTTTTTTTTTTTTTCCTATTTTCGTGAAGGTCTCTGAGGGAAGCCCCTTCCCGTGCAGGCCCCTTTGATTGGTGTTGGATGGTTGTTCTCCTGCCAGCTGATAAGGTTCCAATGGCTCGTGCAGTTCGGCTTTGAATGACTCAGTGTCATCTGGGTCAGGCATTTATTTTTAGTACGTTTTGCCCCACAGATCCATCTCTGAGATGTGTCTCTTCCATCTGCCTATCTGGCTCAATGCTTCTGTTTAAGTGACCCATAAAACTTTGTATCCAATTCTTTATTCCTAAGCCTTTCCATAGCCCTTCTCTTCCTTATGCCATCAAGACAGCCACACAGAGCTACAAGATTGGCCATTTATTCACGTGCATAAATGGGACCCTCGTGGCCATGACTTCAGTACTATAAACACGTTAAAAAGAGGCCCATTGAACGTATATAGACATGCACGCATGTATGCACACGTACACACTTTCATGGAGAAACAGACACATCTCCATTTATAGATACCCACGTGGGTGAATTATATTATATATATATACCTATATATATACACACACAATATAGTATCATCATTATTGTCATGTTAAAATAGGTGCATTAAAACATATATACACATGTATTTAGTTATACAGAAATACATATAAACAATATATGTTTTGATCATCAAGCGGTTTCACATTCTTCTTTTGTTTTCTGTTACGTTGTATATTCTTGAAATTGTCCAGAATAGGAACATTTAAATGTGCAGAAAGGAATATTTCAGCCACCATCCCTTGGTCCCTGCTTTGGGATGAAATGTTAAATCTACTTCTGTAGTTACATTGCACTTCAGGGAGCGCTCCACTGCTTCTCAGCGGCGCTATATATGAAGCCAGGGCCATCTTACAATCTGTAGAATAATTTAGGCTATTTGGATCCACTGCATAATTTGCCTCCATGAAGACTGTCAGTGCTGGCTTCCTTTGTCCACAATTGGGTGTGCTCAGTGTGAGTTCTGATCTAGGAAAACTCCATTTAGTCGAACTTTAAAGATGAAAAATGTGTGAGTTTAGTTTCATCTGCAACTGACCAGGCTGATTTAAGAAGTCATGCGTTTCTTTTTTCTCCTCTTTCTTTTTTATCCATGTGCTTTGTCGCTAAAATATCAATATTCCTGTGTTCATTTGGAAATATTAAATATTTTTGTATGCCATTTGCACACGCAAAAAATACTCAATACCTCTTAAGTGTATCTTCCATAACTTATCAGGCATTTCATCTACCAGCCTGAAAAATAAAGACCTTCAATGCATACAATTCCAATCAGATAATCCTGCGAGTTCAAAATGAGCTTCAATAGCCCTTGACAGACCTCAGCAGAACCAGCTCATCGCAGGAAAACAAACCACACAATTCAGTTTTTATATATACATTTGTAGGTGTTAACATACTATCAAATTGTTTTAATAGGACCTACTTAGGAAAGTGTATATCTTGGTAGTTAAAACCTACTACGTTGTAAAGTATACTTTATATGCAAAATATTGCTTTCATAGGAAAATTGTAATTACAATGTTTAGACTTCATAGCCAAACTATGTTGCTTTGTCTTGTCTTTGGGAAACCCATACTAAGCTAAAATTGTACCTGTCATTGAATCAGCAGTGACCAAAAAAAAAAAAAAAAAAAAGATCACCTGGGGATTTAGTAGAATATGGAGGGTGTAGGTTGCTACACAATTAACCACAGTTCTGTTTGATTATTTTTGGTCACAGCTGCAGTCTTGATGAAACGTAAATGCCAACCTTTTTTAGTCTCTGAAAATCCTGTTCTGCCATGAAATTTGTTTACCACAGCTTTCTCTCAGAGAAGATGGTGGATAGTGATACATTTTTCAGCTAGTGACATATTTTGCCAAAGGGGACACGTTTGCCTAGTGAATAAGTAAATCCAGTCATACTCACATAAGCAGTCATTTCCTTCCATTCTTATCCTGCAGTTGAGCTCCCTGGCTGCTTTTGTCTTCAATATCCAAGAAAGTGAATGCACGGTCCTAAGTATGAATATGGATCAGTCTATCCTCAGCCTCTTTGGGCTTAGAGAGAAATATCGTGATTCAGAATCATGCTGTCCACAGAACATTTCAAGTTTAGCTACAGCAATTTGATTTTCCTCTTTGCTTTCTAAAAATCTTGAAAATGCCATCAACTTTTCTCATTCCCCCAAATGATTCTGCCAATGTTCAGAAGTGTTTTTTTCTTATTTACAAATGGAGACAGTTCCAAATGTCCTCAGTCAGTTCTCATGTCTAGGTGGGCATTTTTACCTCAAACACCCTTCTTGAGACTCCCTGGCACGTATCTCTCACCCACTCTGCCACCATCTGGAAGCCAATCTGCAGGTAAGTTAGTCTATGTAAAGAGCGGGAGAGAAGGCCAGGGAGTGAGCAAATCAAGGAGCAACTCTGGAAGATGCTATTGTTTTTTAGAGGTTCCGTGAATTACACATAGCAGCAGGCACTTGCTCTGGTGTCTTCAGAGAGGGAGAACTGGTCCCTTAAGTTGGAAAATGTTTTGCAGTGATGACAATGGCAACAACATGATAGATGAGAAGAGGAAGAAGATAAAAGGGAGATGTTCATTATCCACAACTGGACTGTTTTCTTAAAGATGTTTCCAATAAGGGACTAAAGCACTACATAATTTAGCCAAGTTTCCCTTTTCCTTCTTGTTTGGATTATCAAAGCTGCAAGCAATGAACCAGATTTGGAAGCCACCCAGGTCCCTGATAGAGTCCCAGCATCCACATTCACTGTGGAGAGGCTCCACAGAAGATGATCTCAACATCTTCACTAGAGTGGATGTTCTTTTGTTGTCTTGGGAACAGATGTGTTTGCCCTTTTTGAGACACATGGATCAGCACGTTGTGTCCCTGAAAAATCTCCAAAATGCTAATTTTAGTTCCTTTCCTAATGTTAGTAAGCTAATTGGTCATTCAAGACTAACTCGGGCCTCCAAAAGGGAACACCTACAGTTGATGGGAACAGGACAGGGGCCCCAAAAGCCACTTGAGTTGTTTCCATGACCCACCAGCAGAAAACTATTTGATGTAGAAGAGCCCTCTCTACTGTGAGTAGAAAGCTGGAATTAATTCCATCAAAACGTATAGTTGACAAAATTCACTTTTACCTTAATTAAACACTTTTACTTAAGTGATATGACATTATGCATGACACAATGATTTTTAATGCCAACTGGGTATTGTGTATGCATTTAACATCTGTATGTCATTTTTACTCATTTATCAACCATGCACTGACTGAAGATTTACAATATGCCAGAAACTGATTAACTGTCTAAAAGTTTATGGTATTTGCAGGAAAAAATATTAAGTAGGAGGATAAAGCATGGTACCAGTATTTTGATCTTTGAATGTATTCACTACTTTACAGCAAATAAAACAGAAAGGCTGGAATGAGACCTGGCATAGATAATTTTTAAAAGCCCCCAGGAATATTCAGGGAGGAGGGTAGTCTAGACCAGGAGGGATTAAGTGACTGCCCTCAAAACATGCTTTCCAACCTTGCTTATAATCAGTGTCACCATCTCCCAGAAGTTTGTTCTGAATGCAGAATCCCAGGCCTCATGATAGATCGAATGAACTGGAATCTGCATTTTAATCAAGTCCCCAGGGGGCTAGCAAGTACAGACAAGTTTGAGAAGATTGGGGCGCCTGGGTGGCTCAGTGGGTTAAAGCCTCTGTCTTCGGCTCAGGTTGTGATCTCAAGGTCCTGGGATTGAGCCCCGCATAGCATCAGGCTCTCTGCTCATCAGGGAGCCTGCTTCCTCCTCTCTCTCTGCCTGCCTTTCTGCCTACTTGTGATCTCTCTCTCTCTCTCTCTGTCAAATAAATAAATAAAATCTTAAAAAGAAAAAAAGTTTGAGAAGACCTACTCTACCATGTCACACACTACAGCTGGATTCCATATTTGAAGGCTATAACTAAGACTTGCCACCTTCCTCCTTCAAATCTGCCTCCGGGCTTTGCTGGAGGCACTGAGAAGCTGCACTATACAGGCAAGACACATTTTCTCTCTGGCAGATCTTCCGGAGCAGTGGGAATGCAGGCTCTGGATACTGTGAGTGGCAGAAAAAGCCAAGTCCATTCATGGTAACTAGTCCAAAACACGTTTTTCATCAGAGAAGGAGAGGTCACGTGTGCAAAGTAATAGATTGAGGCCTCTGCACTCTGTGTGTGGTGTATTCGTCGTGCACCCTCTTCCTGTCAATACAAGTGTAATGACCATAGAAAAAGACATCGCACATATTTGACTCAGTAGACACTCACACAATTCCAGTCTCCTTCTTCTGGTGCTCAAGGGGAATCCTGCCTGGTCACTGGATGGTGCAACAATGCCACCCCGACCCTATCTGTCTCTCTGTCTTTCTCCTTATTTCCATCTCCATCTCTACCTCTCAATATATCGAGCTACTCCGCCATTTTCCAAGCATTACCTGAGGTGGTTCACAGCAAAAGCACAGGATAAAATCACCCCCCCAACACCCCCCCCTCCCCCCCACCCCGGCCACACAGCCTTGTGCTTGTTCTCCCGGAATGGCCTTCTCCGCCGTTACTGCCTATTCAGCCCATCTCCCGGAGGGCATGGTCTGTCCTCTCACTGCTCTGCTACGCTGTCCCCTTGGCTCTCTCTCTCAGTCCTCCCCTTTCTCTCTCACAGACTCCCGGCTGAACCACTCCAGGCCTGCTGAAACCTTGTGCCTACTATCAGATTGCTGCACTGCTTTATCTAGGTATGTGCAGTCGTGCCTCTCCAACTAAACAGAAAAGCCTTTGAGGGTGAGGCTTGTGGCTTTGGGTGCTCAAAAGGCCATGCACCCTGCTGGACTCACGACGCATCGTCACGTGTGTGTGTGTGTGTGTGTGTGTGTGTGTACGCACGCTTTTCTGTTTCTATCATACGGTGAAGAGGATTAGAAAAAGCACTGAGTTCTGAGTCAAAAAAAAATCACTGTGTTCTCTGATGACCTTTGTCAATATATTTAAACTCTGCACCCCGGTTTACTCATGTGTAAAAGGAGGGGGTTGCCCTAGTCGTCTCTACATTTCTTTCCAGCTCAGACTTACTCTGTTTCTGTTAGTAGCCTCAGATAAAACCTCCACTGGCACTGGCTGCTTTAAAATCCACTTTACTAAGCACGTGACATATCTGTGCACAGAACAATAATGCCCATTATTTTGTCTCTAAAATAAAAAAAAAAAAAAAATCTGATCCCGTCTCTAGATACAAAAAAGATCATCACCAAGTTAGGGAGACTGACTCCATTAAGAAGGCTTGGGAAACAGGTCAGGGTTAATTCGACAAACATTTAACTGCGTAGCTCTATGTGCCAGACGCTGCTCTGAGCCCTGGTGACGCAGAGCTCAGGGCTAGAGGGGGGCAATGGTAGCACAGCATGCTCTGTCCCACCTCAGAGGTAGGACCCGGCACCCTCAGACAGTAGGCGTGCTGGGGATTATCAGAGAGGGGAAGGTTCTGGTGAGATTTTGATGAGTGAGCAATACCAGTGGGCAGGGTTAGGGGAGCACAGTGCCTCACAGCCGAGGGAGTGGTGGGTACAGACATGAGATTGGGGGAAACAGAAGCAGTTCAGTACAGCTGAAAGGCAAGAAGATGTAGAGGCAGATAGGGCTGAAGAGGAGCAGGGAACAAAGTCTTGTCAACTTGGATTCCTGGCTAAGGAATGGGAGTTTAGGTGAGACAAGCCAGGGGAACCCCCTATTCCTCACAAAAGGAGTTGCATATGCCCCCTGAACTCCCAGCCAAGGATTCTTTGGAACAACTCAGCCAGCTGGGATCTTAGCCTTGTCAAGAGAAGGATTCCGTTAACCTTAGCCCATACCAGTTACTTTCAGAAGTATGAGGCAGAAATTAGGAACTAGAAATTTTAGAAAAGGTGGAGAGAGCAGGGAGTGAGAGAGAGAGAGAGAGAAATACAGAAAGACAGAAATAGGAACACAGAGAAGACAGAGACATTCCTAAGGCTATGCAAACAGCAAATAACGGACCCAGGATTCACAGATAGATCCTCTGCCAACAAACCCAATTTTCACTCCTTTTTAGCCTCCAATTTTGAAAAGTGTCCATGTGTTTTTCAAAATCTGCTTAGAGCCATGATATTTCTATAAGTGGCTCTTGTCTCCTGCCGTCCTTGCTGCTCAGCAAGGCCACTCATTATTTCACCCTTCTCCCCAAGCTGCGTAAACATGTGGGAAGGGGACAAAGAGGGATGGATGCTTCAGCTGCCCTCAGGGCCAGGAGAAGCTGTGGGGACCTGGTGCAGCTCCTCTCCCCCTCCCACTCTGCTCCATTTAACTTGGCTTTGAAAAGACAGACCATTGGGGACCAGATTTTTATCACTAGTGACTTCCTTTCCCAAGAAATGTGAGCCCCGTGGATATGCAGAATAATTGGTGAAGTACTTTGAGATTTCTTGAATATAAAGGACTGTGTAGGTGTGTAACATTATTATTACCACTTTCTGTTCAAGAAGTGATCTTTAAAAAAAAAAAAAAGGTATGTAATTTTCAGCTTTTCTCCCAGACTGGCCTATGGCCATATTTAACATTAATATCATAGACTTTTGGGTGCACATAATTAGGATGTTTTTTATGACTAGTTAACTCTTGACTTGGGAAGTATATTATGTAACATCATCTTTTCTCCATCACTAAGCAGCAAGGAGGCAGAGCTAGTCAACCCTGATTGCCTTCAGTTCATAAAGGAGAGGAGAAAATACCTGCAATACATCAAATAAGGCTGCTAAGACAGTTATTTGAAAAGATACCGTGAATGTGTAAAATTCTTTTCAATTAATAAACAACTTCCTTTATAGCGATCCTGTAGGTACATTGGAAGCCTTTTCAGGGGGTACTGATCTCCTATTTGTGACAGAATCACCAGTCTCACTAGAGTACAAGACATTTCTTTGAGCTCCCTCCGGGCACAGATAATTTCACGAGTTCACTCTAAGGTGGAGTTGGGCCGAATTTCAAGGGTGGCCCTAAAGCCACAGCAAGCTTTTGAAGATAACTAACAGACATATTTGTATCTTAATGACAGTCCCAATTCTTTATATATCCTCTTCCTGAGACACCTTGGTTCATCCCATCTGCAGGGAAATCCCTGCAGATGGTGAGATGACTTGGACATGGGAATCTTGCCTCAGTCCCAGCCTGTTTGTTCCTCGCACTGTGAATTACCGTTGGTGTCCAATATTTCTCAAAAGAAAAAATTACACATGCTTTTTTAAAAATAGACTTTATTTTTTAGAACAGTTTTAGATATGCAGGAAAATGTAAAAGATAGTTACAGAAACTTCCCATATATCCCCGCGGCAGTATTCCCCTATTATTAACAGCTTACATCAATCTATTTGTTATTTAATAAATCAACAGTGACACATTATTATTAACTAAGGTCCATAGTTTACTTAGACATCCTTAGTTTTTTGCCTAAAGTCCTTTTTCTGATCCTGCCCAGGATACTATATTACGTTTAGTTGTCAAGTCTTCTCAGGCTCCTCTTGGCTGTGGCAGTTGCTCAGACTGTTTTTGATGACCGTGACAATTTTGAGGAGTGCTCATCAGGTATTTTGAAGAACGTCCCACTATTGGGATTTATATGATTTTTTTTTTTCATGATGATATTGGAGCTCTGGGTTCTTGGGAGAAGACCACACAGAGAGAGTGCCATTTTCATCACATCACATCAAAGGCACAAACTATCAACATGATTTATGGCTGTTGATGTCGGCATTGATCACCTGGCTGAGGTGGTACTTGTCAGGTTTCTCCACCATGAAGTTACTCTTCTTCCCCATCCCCCTGTCCATTCTGCCTTCTTCGGAAGGAAGTCACTACGTGCAGCCCATACCTAAGGAGTGGGGAGTTATGGTCCTCCTCCCAGAGGGTGGTGTACCTCCACAAATTACTTGGAATTTTCCCGTGTGGGACATTTGACTCTTATCTCCCATTTATTAATGTATTCAGTCATTTATTTATTTATAACATTATGGGTTCATGGATATTTATTTTATTTTGGGGGCTATAATTCAATACCCCTTTATTTATTTAGTTACTCAAATTGTGCCAACTTCGCCCATTGGGAGCTCTTTTGGTTGTCTTCTGTGCCCCTTTTATACACCCCTATCAATATGTTGGCTTTTACATTTTTTTCACTTATTTTAAGCATGTCTTTATTTTCTGGCACTACAAGAAGCTCCGGGTTCGTCTTGTACACATGCTTTTCATCAGTGGAAAACATCTGGTCACCAGCAGTTGTCCCTTTAAAGAGATCTGCCCTCAACCTTCGAGTGAGCCTGAGAGCGGATGTGGTTTAAAACCCCATGTTGATTGGTACCTTTGTGGAAGCAGAATCATATCCTCCTAACTGCGAAAGTGGCCCCGGCTCCATGCGTTCCTGTGCGTGGACGTGAAGGAAGATGACACAGACATGCAGGTGACTGGACAGAAAACTATTGGAAGGAGATTGCAGCCCAGGGCCACTTCTCTTCCTGAGACCAAGTCCTATCTTCTCAAGCTCAGAGGATTGATCATTCGCAGCTGAGAGCAACTGCGGAGCCAACCTGATCCATCTGCTCGCAGAACATTTGAGTTGAGGCAGCCGGTTTTTAAAGACATTTGGGGGAAATCTTTGGTTTAGACAGGAGCGAGAAATACGGAGAGCCGAGAGAAGCATCTCCTTGGCGTCATGTGCCAACCGAAATTAACAACTAATGAAAGCAGATTGTATTTAGCAGATTTTAATATAAATTAGGTTAATGGTGACACATTTGAAATAGTGCACTGAAAAATCAGTCTGTAATAACAAGCTAACAGATGTTGGCATTTTTATTATTAATTATACATTTCATTATCATCTGATTATTGTCAAACATCATCGTACAGAAAAAATCGTATAAATGATTCATACACATTTGTTACGTTGTTAAGGGGTGCTAGTGTCTGTTTTATTAATGCAGTGACTTGAATATTCTAATATCATTCCAAAAATCTTAAATTTAATGAAGACTACTGAGGCATACATAATGTGTAACAATCATCTTTAGCTGTGCTTGTCATTGGCGGATCTCAAGGAATTTCACATCCTGATTTGTCTTGCCCACCCTTGTAGCCTTTTCAGTGGAAGACCTATAGTGAGGAGGTTCAGGTTCTCAGGAAATACTACTGAACGAATAGAATGGCATCATCACATACCATATCATTATTTCTCAAAAAGATCCCAGAGAGAAACCATTATGAACCTGCTGTTCTAGAGCCTGGGGAGCTCAGAAATTGAGCGTTTGTCTTATACGAGCAAAATGAAATTAAGAAATGGGCAGCCTAAAGAGCCAGTCACCAGACCAGTACAATTTTAAGGTTTTTTTTTTTTTTTTTCTCAGATAATCTTGGTCAAATCTGCTTATACAGTATCTATGCTACCAACAGTCTGTGCCAGCAGCATAACCTTTCTACTTGGATATCTTTCTGGTTATGGTTTGCTGAATACTTCAGACAGATTAGGGACTATAATAAAGTCTTGTGATGCATGCTTTTTCTGGGACTTGTGTTAGGCAAGTAGCTCCTTAACTGTGTTGGAGTGTGGGTCATTGAAGGAGACTGTCAAGCATGGTATGGAAACACCCTATATTCCTTCCATAGAGAACTGGTAATGGAATTGGAGATACTTAGCAGCAAGGACAGCTTATATTTGGCTAGTGGGCAGATACTTATTTGCATGATTGAAAGGTTCTAAATGCCGTTCTGAAAATATCTTCTCCCAAAAGCTTACCATAGCATCATACCTGTTTACTAGCATCATACCTGTTTACTACCCGATCTGTGATTCTCAATATGAAAGTCATTTCCCTTGGAAAACTGGTAAGATGCCAGTCTTACATCTGGAAAGCAGTAATGGAACCTCCATACTGTATGAATAATACAGTATGGTTCCTCAAAAAACTGAAAATAGAGCTACCCTATGACCGAGCAATCGCACTACTGGGTATTTACCCTAAAGATACAAACGTAGTGAACCGAAGGGGCACGTGCACCCAAATGTTTGTAGAAGCAACATCCATAATAGCCAAGCTATGGAAAGAGCTGAGACGTCATCAACAGATGAATGGATAAAGAAGATGTGGTATATATACATGTAATATATACAATGGAATACTATGCAGCCATCAAAAACATAAAATCTTGCCATTTGCTACGATGCAGATGGAACTAGAGGGTATTATGCTAAGCAAAATAAGTCAATCAGAGAAAGACAATTATCATATGATCTCTCTGATATGAGGATTTTGAGAGGCAGGGCAGGGGGTCACGGGGGGTAGGGAGGGGAAAAATGAAACAAGATGGGATCGGGAGGGAGACAAGCCATAAGGGACTCTTAATCTCACGAAACAAACTGAGGGTGGTTGGGGTGTGGGGGTAGGGGTAGGGTGGTTGGGTTATGGACATTGGGAAGGGTATGTGCTATGGTTAAGTGCTGTGAAATGTGTAAGCCTGATGATTCACAGACCTGAACCCCTGGGGTAAATAATACATTATATGTTAATAAAAAAAAAAGAAAAAGATGCAAGTGACAGAAGGTGAGTGTGAAATGTTCCTATTTTTTAACACAGAGGAAGGCTCATGGGTTCTGTGCCATTGATACACAAGGGAAGATATGAGTCCTGAATCAGTCAAGTGATTTACCTGGGAGCACTAACCGGACTCTGAGAACATGGAACAGTGGATGGAAACATGGGCCAGCCAAGCAGCTGCTCACGATTCCCAATCCACATGGGGTGATGGAGTGTGAATAGAAATAAAACAAGATTCAAAATTTCACATCAACCAGAACCTCTCAGGGAGAATGCTGTTTGGGGTAGAAAGGAGTATTTTATTAGCTGCTGGGGTATAAATCAAGGTCTTCTGGAGCATAGCCTGGTAACAATAGGTGGCAACTACACTGCCTTTCTAGAGGACATGCTCAGATCAAAGTGGACCTTTTATTTTTCTGAGAAGAAAAAAAAATGCGTCCAGAGCTATTGCTGAGAACCTTTAATGGGGTCTGAGCATGGGCTCCCTTCTCTCAACAGCACTGAATTCATTTCTACTTCAGGCTCAATCACTATGTCAAGGACACTGAGTTATCAGGGCTTCAATTTATTAACCTGCTAAGTGTGTCCACGCCTCTCAGCCAGGCCTACAATAGCCATGAGCAGGTATGGGCCTGACGAAAAATAATTAGAGAAACCTCCAACAAGGGGAGCTCAGCTGGCAACACTGATAAGAGATTTGCATATGCAAATCTGGATGTAGGGCTCCAGGGCCCTTCTGTACTGCAGGTCCCAGTGCTATGGCAGCCCGGTAGTACGACTGAAGCCAGTATGTGGCTTCTCCTCTCTGACCCTGGTACAGTGCTGCCTGGGGGACTGGCAGAACTGCACTGGGGTCAAGGAGTTTCTGGCCTTGGTCATGAGATGTTCTTGATGTTAGAGGCACTGAATCATATAAAGGAAATAATAGAAGAGGACTGGCCAGAAGGCATCACCTGGGGCTTGGGTAATTGCAGAGGCAGGGAGCCCTGAGAGTGTATTGTAGTCAAGGAGGGCAGGTTCAGCTTGATGAGACATCTGGGGTAGGCAAATTCAGGCGATGGTTCTACTCCACGTTGAAAAGGAGAGAGAGAGAGCATGTGCCTTATGAATAGTCTGTACTTCTTTCATAATTCTACTCATGCTTGGCTTTAATAAGAGCTTTACCAGGGACAAAGAGGTATATTCATGACTTCTGTGGGGTGTTATGCTAGTTATTCCATGATCAACCTTAATCTTCAAGAATATAATTCAAGTTTTAAAAATTTCCCTTAATTCAGAAAAGAGGAAATTCTGTCTATGGTGCTTTTTATCCTCTTAACTATTTTAATTTTTTATAATTTAATAATTTTTAGTAAATGTATAAGGTTGTGCAACCATCACTACAATCTAGTTATACAACATTCCCATCATCTCTGAAGTTTCTTGTGTCTCTCTGCAATCAGTCCTGCTCCCTATCTGCATCAATTTTGAGGGCAAAAGCAACACACTGGTTGAATATTCAAGATTGCCTCTGTGAGAATGGGAGAAGATATTCACAAATGACATATCAGATAAAGGGTTAGTATCCAAAATCTATAAAGAACTTCTCAAACTCGACACTCAAAGAACAAATAATCCAATCAAGAAATGGGCAGAAGATATGAACAGACATTTCAGTAAAGAGGATATTCAAATGGCCAACAGACACATGAAAAAATGCTCAACATCACTCGGCATCAGAGAAATACAAATCAAAACTACAGTGAGATACCACCTCACGCCAGTCAGAATGGCTAAAATCAGCAAGTCAGGGAACGACAGATGTTGGCGAGGATGCGGAGAAAGGGGAACCCTCCTACACTGTTGGTGGGAATGCAAGCTGGTACAGCCACTCTGGAAAACTGTATGGAGGTTCCTCAAAATGTTGAAAATAGAGCTACCCTACGACCCAGCAATCGCACTACTGGGTATTTACCCTC